>JAQJVL010000265.1:626090-1238686 GCA_035578905.1 Stictocephala bisonia
CATTTACTTACAAATATGAAAGTAACATATCGTAACTATCAATAAGGATACAACAAGGTATTAATTAATTTTACGACCTCTAAAAGCCAAGAAAACGATGTTTCAGATAATTGATTAGAACTTTTTTTCCGAAAGCTAAACTTCTAAAATTTACGAAACTTACAGACAACATTCCTAACAACCATGTCTTAAAATATAAATATGATACATTAACGGGTTATTGAGTAATAATGATGTAAACTTGATAAACAGTAAAAACTAGTTAAAATTCCGGTACATTTTTTCCAACTAGGATACAAATTATTTAACATTTTAATAAAACTTTGAAATGCACATGTCATAAAGTACAAATAAACGAAGAAAACAATGGTATAGTTAGATTTTTCGTAGATTTCTTATTTACTTAGAAAACAACTTTCAAACTCGGGTGCACATCATTTCTGCACCGTCAGTAAGTAATAGCATTGATTTTACTATACATTGATTGATATAGTAAAATCAATGTTACTAATCAAAAAGTGAATTACTACCCAATTAGAAAATGTTAGATGGAGTATAAACCAATTGTCTAAATCAGGTTTGTTTCTAGCTATTCATCTTATCATTTTAGCATAATATTATCTTCTCATTCCATATGGGAAGATAGCCAACCTGAACATATTTTAATTTGTTTTCTCCTTACTTTATCTCTTATTTAGATTGTTTCACTTAACAACTTATTGTCACTATATTTAAAGCTATAATGGACTTCACAACATGAGAGTATGCTGAAATGCACGGTTTTTGTGACGGAAATGGCTGCTCAGAGAGAATACCGACGGTCTCCAGATCGTAGAGTGCCTAGTTTCCAAGGCTACATCAACGTTTGTTGAAGAGAGGGACTGGTTACAGATAACTAAATGAAATAGGCCTTGCACTTAGAGATGTAGATGAATGAGTACTATATTTAGTTCGTTAAAATACTGAAATTAGCAGTCACCAACTTGCCAGTGAAGTTGGTGTATCTCAGGTGAAAGTATTATAATAATAACAATAATGGCTTTATTGTACAAAAAATGTGTTATACAATTAATTGGCAAACTTAGGACTAGTAAGTCCTCTCTTACAGTTAACTCTTTTATGTTAAAGTAGTATAAGGATTACGCATTTTACATGACCATCACTTCTATCCTTATCTCTTTACAAGAGTTCAAGCATTAGAACCACATGAATAATGAATACGCTCCTTGAGTACAATTCTGTCGCTGACTGCTTAATAGGAATAGCAATATCACTTTTTGAAAAATATTCTGTATATTGCTGAATCTAATTTTACTAGACCTGGTGTTTTCAACACTCATAAGATGCATCAGAGGGCTGAAGAAAATCCCAGGACTACCAGAGAAAATTCATTTCAAAGAAGTTTTCATATTAATGTTTGGGTAGGTGTCATCGGAAACAAACTCAACACCTCACATTTTTGCATAAAATTTAAATGGTCGAGATTATTTGGAGTTTTTAAAACATACCTTACCTACATTTCTTGATAGGCTGGATCTGGACCATAATCAAGGGGACAAGATAATTTTCCAGTAAGATGGTGCTCCTCATCACTTTACCAATGATGGGAGACAGTGGTTGACGGGAAACTACCCTACGTGGATAGGTCGCGGTGGGATCGTACCTTGGCCGGCCCGGTCTCCCAATCTCTCTCCTCTAGATTTCTTTGTTTGGGGAATGATGCAACAGGAAGTTCACTCGTTTCCTGTGAACTCGGAAGAAGAACCTTAACACGGAATCGAATGTGCTGCCCAAAAAGTATGTGACAAGCTAACCTTGAACATGATTGTCAGGGACATGAGAGAGGTGTGAGGGCCTGTCTAAGAAATGGAGACAATTCGAAAATTATCTGTAGATTAAGTAGTTTTCTGTTCACGCTAGATCTACTGTTGCTGCTTCATTTTCATAACAGTTCAATATTAATTTTTAGTAATCTTAATGTATTTATCTATCTGTTGGGATAGTGTTCATAGATTTCTTAAATTAAAATGATTAAATATGTAATTATCTTTATCCTGTTTTCTAATAGAAATCTGTTTATAACTAATGATAGAAGGCAATAAATATTGCATATTTGGATTCGTTTTAGAGGGAAAAACTGGTGTTTTTTTTCTGTTGTTGGCCTTTCTTCAGGGTATACTGTGTGAATCTCCACAGCCTTTTTTGTCACTTACTTTTTTTGCAAGAAACTTAAAAATAAACTTCATCATAAATTTGTTAGCATTAGACTTATATTGATACTAATTTCCTCTCTCTGTTCTTATGTAAAATGTTATGTAGTTTCCAAAAATGTTTTCAAAAGTTGAAAAATACTAATGCATCATTTAGAAAATTAAGTTTGAGTGAGACAAAATACACTTTTTTCATAAAAACTAAAAGCTGCTATTACTCAAAGGTGTAAGACAAAAAATTTCCAGTTTTTGGTTTCTGGAACTTGGTATATTCACCCGTAAAATGTTTAACACTAACTTATATTCCCTGTATTTCTAAATGCCTTGAAAAAATAATGGAGCCTTTACAAATAAACACATATCTTAAAAATAATAATAATCTTAACCCTTTGCACTCTGACGTCCGATATTTCGGACAATTGAGTTTATGCCAAAAACTCCGACGTCCGAAATTTCGGACGATCACTAAATGTGCCAAAAACTCCGACGTCCGATTGATCGGACGTTCAAAATATATTTTTTGCTGGCTTTATATACTTTCAAAATGCGCTCAAATTACGATATAATAAACTTCTATAGTTATAGTTTAGCGTAGTAGTACTTTATAGTGTACTCTATGGAATATTATTTTTCAGCAGTCGTTTTTTTTTTACAGCTGTTTTGGCGCGTGCGAACGACTGGGACCAACACAGTCGCATGGTTTTGCGCGGGAACCGTCAGACACACATGCTAATAAATCAATACTTCCTAGTCTATTTGTAAATACTGTATATGTATATCTTTATTCATCTGTGTGTTTTCAGTCAGCTGTGTTAATTTGTGCGTAACAGTGCATTCTAATATTTTTCCTGAATAATTTTGTTATTTTAATTATATTTTCTCGTTTATTCTGTAATAAGTGTTCAAAATGTAGTTTAATTAGGCGTTTCTTTGTTCCTTTGTTATTACTTATTTGCTTTCAAAGTGTTCTAGTAATTAAATAGTTGTTTTCAGCGTTTGTTTACATTTAACCTAGGTTAGGCTATTTTTCTTACAATGAACGAACTTCCACGTACGTCTAAATCATTTTGTCCGAAAAATGTGACCACTCATTCTTATAATGACCACGATTACTCGCTCAATCAACACAAAACCAATTCAACTCCTACTTCATCTGACTTCCGTACTTCTCTACAAGCATCTGACCAAAGTGATGACGTCCCTTGGCAAGTAGTGTCCCAAAAGAATAAGAGAATGTACTCTAATCCTAATACTGGCAACGACCAGAAAAAGTCTCGACCTAACTCTTCTGACAATTCAGGTAACAAGAGTATAGATATACCAATATCTAATAACTTTACCATTCTATCTGAGGAAGACCCTAACACCATGGAAGATACGTCTTCTAACGAGGCCAAAAAGGAGCCTAAACCACCCCCAATTTTTATTCCAGATGTTCAAAATGTAGCTAAAATGGTACAAGTTATTGAGTCAGTTCTAACCAGAGATGAATACTTTTACAAATGTTTACCCAACAATAAGATAAGGATTACTCCTCTTACATCTGATGTCTACCGTAAATTAGTCAGAAAACTGTCAGAGCTGAATGTTGGCTTCCACACATTTCAATTAAAACAAGAAAGAGCTTTCCGTACAGTTTTAAAAAATATGCACTATTCAACGGATCCTGCTGACATTATCACTGCCATTAATGCTTACGGACACAACGTAAGGAACGTTTCAAATGCTCGTAGTGCCAAAACAAAAACTCCCTTAGGTATGTTTTTCGTAGATTTAGAACCAGCTAAAAATAACAAAGATATTTACGATATCGAATTTTTGTTAAATGCTAAAGTCAAGTTTGAGCCTCCCTATAAAAAAAATGATATTGTTCAGTGCAAGAAGTGCCAAAGATATGGCCATTCTAAGTCATATTGCTGGTATCCCTTCCGGTGTGTTAAATGTGGTTCAAACCATGATACTACTGCTTGTACTAAGTCTAAAGATGTCTCACCTACGTGTGTGCTGTGTAATGGTGACCACCCTGCAAACTACAAAGGTTGTACTATCTACAAAAATTTGAAAAATAGAAATTTTCCACCTTTGAGACAAAAATCTCTCACCTCGCATGCAACAAATGGTATAGTCAGTAAATCTGAGACACCATCACCTCCCGCTAGACATGAAAATAATCACGTGAATGAGTCAGTATCTTATGCTCAAGCAACAAAAAATGGGCCAACTTCCTCCACAGGTAATGAATTACCAACCCTTATCCAGGTTATAAATTCTGTTTTTGAAAAATTTGAAACCCTCCTAACACAGCAAACTCAACAGGTTGGAACCCTCATTACCCTGTTAACAACAGTTATTTCTAAATTAAAATGAATAATTTTCTCAGAATATCAGAATGGAATGCCAACGGCTTGATTAAACATAATCAAGAAATACAATTATTCATATCAACTTACAAGCTAGATATACTATTAATATCTGAAACCCACTTCACCGATTTAACTTTCTTTAAAATTCCTAATTTTTCAATTTATAGTTCAAATCACCCTGATAACACTGCTCATGGTGGTTCTGCTATTTTGATACGAAACACTATTAAGCATTATGAACTTCCAAGTTACCAGTTTGACCACATTCAGGCTTCAAGTATTGTTGTAGAAGATTGGACTGGTCCTCTGACAATATCTTCAGTGTACTGCCCACCAAGACATAACATCACCAATGTACAATTTAACGATTTCTTTAACTCCTTGGGCCCTCGGTTCATTTCTGGCGGAGACTACAACGCTAAGCATCAAATGTGGGGATCACGGCTTAACAATCCTAGAGGTCGACAGTTATTACAAACAATTAATAATTTTAATATGGATGCTATTTCGACAGGGGAACCTACATACTGGCCTAGTGACCCGCACAAAATTCCAGATATCTTAGATTTTTTTATTACGAAGGGTATTTGTAACAATTATTTAAAAATAGAGTCTTCCCTCGATCTACAGTCAGACCATTCCCCTATTATTTTAACAATCAGTTCATCCGTAATCAACAAAGAAACTCCTCCAAGTCTTTGTAACAAATTCACCAATTGGGACATGTTTCGAAACAGTTTTGATGAAATATCTAAGCTTAACATTCCACTGAAAACCTATGAAAATATTGATGACGCAGTTGAATCATTTAACGTATCCCTACAGGAAGCGGCTTGGAAAGCAACGCCCAGTCTTCCACAAAAGTCTACAAACAGTGTAAATTATCCTGTAATTGTACGGAAGAAATTGGCAGAAAAACGCCGTTTACGAAGAATTTGGCAAAATTCAAGGAATCAATTCGATAAAACAAATCTAAACAGGTCCTCTCAACAACTAAAAAGATTGATAAAATCTATAAAAGACGAATGGTTTAACGATTTTTGTTCGTCACTTTCTCCTTTTGACGACAGCGACTATTCGTTATGGAAAGTCACTAAAAGCATGAAACGACCAAAGACTCCTATACCTCCAATTCTGAAACTGGATGGCACCTGGGCCAAAACTAATAAAGAAAAGGCTCAGGTATTTGCTGAACATTTTCGGGATGTTTTCAAATTGCACCAAGATCCTCTTATCGGAAATGGCGACATTTTGGAATTCCTGAACTCTCCGACTCAATTGAGCTTTCCGATAGATAGTTTTAAGCCATCTGAAGTAAAAAACGTCATACTTCATGAAATTAGTCCAAATAAAGCACCAGGATATGACTTGATAACAGGTAAAATTCTAAAAGAACTATCTAGAAAGGGTTTCATTTTGCTAACCATGATCTTTAACGCAGTTTTAAGATTGGAGTATTACCCCTCTCAGTGGAAAGTGGCGAACATAGTTTTAATACAAAAACCTGGCAAGCCTGCTCATGAAATTACATCGTATCGGCCAATCAGCCTTCTTCCATTGATGTCTAAGGTCTTTGAGAAGCTTTTGCTTAAAAGAATGAAGCCTGTGATTGATGAAATTGACGCTATCCCACACCACCAGTTTGGTTTCCGTCAATGTCATTCAACCTTAGAACAGGTACATAGGATTGTAAATGTTATAAGCCAGGGTTTAGAGACTGGGAAGTATTGTTCGGCAGCTTTTCTTGACATAAGTCAAGCTTTTGACAAAGTGTGGCATCAGGGCCTTCTTTTCAAGATAAAATCTTCATTGCCACATTCGTACTACAACTTACTCAAGTCTTATCTGGAAAATAGGTTCTTCCAAATTAAATATCAGGATGAATATTCTCCCTTAGTAGGAATTGAATCAGGAGTGCCTCAAGGAAGTGTGCTTGGGCCCGTATTATATACGTTATTCACAGCCGATCTTCCAGCGAGTCCAGGAGTAACGGTTGCAACATTCGCTGACGACACAGCTTACCTCGTTTCCCATGAAGATCCAGTTGTTGCATCTCAAATATTGCAGTTAAGTCTACACGAACTGTCCAATTGGCTCAATAAATGGAACATAAAAGTTAATCAAACCAAGTCATCACATCTCACTTGCACACTAAAATCTCAAACATGCCCCCCAGTCTCATTGGACAATGTTCCGTTGCCTCAAGTTACAGAAGTCAAATATCTGGGAATGCACATAGATAGGAGATTGACATGGCGCTCGCACATATGGCACAAAAGGCTTCAGTTGAACACCAAATATAGAAAAATGGCATGTTACTACACAGCAAATCAAAACTATCATTAGAAAATAAGCTTCTCCTGTATAAAACAGTTTTAAAACCTATATGGACTTATGGAATTTCACTGTGGGGTTGTTCATCGAACAGCAATATAGATATCATCCAAAGATTTCAATCAAAAACACTACGAAACATACTTCAAGCACCCTGGTACATTAATAACACAATCATCCATCAAGACTCCAACATTCCTTTTGTCAAGACCGAAATTACTAAATTTAGCAGTCGATATTTAGAAAAATTGAACAATCACCCAAATTACCTTGCCCTGAATCTTTTAGATAATAGTAACGCTGTCTACAGACTGAAAAGACAACACGTATTAGATCTTCCAGTAAGATTTTTGTAATGTACTTTATACTTTTGTGTAACGATTTGTAATGTTAAACAATGTTTATGTTAGCCACGTCATTGGACGTGTGTTAATCCATGTTATATTATTTAACCTCACATTTACTTATTGTTCAACTATGAATAGATTGTAAATTCAAATAAATGTTATAAAAAAAAAAAAAAAAAAAAAATCTGTGTGTTTTCAAGTTTCTATAACATTTCATTTTATCAGCTGTTTGACAATTTTTATTATTTTACGATTTTTGACCTTGTGGCTTTAGCAACAAACATTTTATAATTAAATATATATATATTTTAGAATTTTTCATTGTTACTGATACATTATACATCATTTGAAGTTATAAAAAAAAGGAGACTAGTGCTGCAGAATCAAAGTTGATCAGAGAACATAATACACTGTATATATGCAAAATTTAGAATTTGTCAAGATTTCAACAAATGCTTACCAAGGACTTATTTATGAAGTTAAGTGCATGAAATTTTGCATAAAAGTTTGTAATTATACAAGGAACATAATTATAACAATGATTTATAATAGGTCAATGCAATTTTTTATAGTTATAAGGGTTCAAAGTTAATTTTTAAAAACCATTTAGGTATACATTTTTAATAACATAAAAAAAATATATATATAAATTATTTTAATTTTATAATTTTATTTTTTTTACATGCAGAATATTATAACAGAAACAACAAAACGTAAATTATAGTTCTAAGTTATAAAATAACTAAATTATGAATTTTTTATAAAACCCTTACAATATTGGCAAAATGGGCTTGGAGTTTTTCGCTAGTACTTTACTAACATGGACTGGAGTTTTTGGCACCGACCAAAATTTTTGTCCAGAGTGCAAAGGGTTAATACACATTAATCAGGGTTTCATTTTGGCCATAGTATATTACTTGGCCTATTTCAAACGTGTTTATTTAATTTGTTTTTGTTTAACAGGTAAAGATTAATTAGATACATAAAATAACTGCATTAAATTACCATTTAAACCATGCCTACAACCTTTCTTGATTTAATACTATGAAAGATTTAACCTCATCAATATTACAAACACCATTGTTTACATTGCAACAGCTGTTAAATATTTTTGTGAACCATTATTTACATTTGAAGTCTGAACAGATGTTACTTTTCGATTCTTAAAAAACTCTCTCCATATTATTCTTATGGCCGAAAAACGAACTCTGAGGGCTTCCCGTGCCATTCAGGATGAAAAAATTGAAGAATTAAGACCTTATTGCACAACCACGAACAGAGGCAACATTTTTACACATCGACCGTTTAAATTGATTAAGAAATAAGGGAGGAGTTGCGTTGACAAAAACTGCTTCATAAATTATATTTAAGGATTTTGAAAATTTAGTCAAACGGACCAAAAAGCACGGCCTTAAACTAAATGAGGATAAACCAGCCCATTATTTGCTCTTCTCGCCTTCACACCAAATTCAATATAAACAAATCCTAGTCAATGGCAACCCTCTGGCTTTCTGTACATCAGTTAAAAATTTAGATGCTATTTTAAACCAAAATTTGACTTGGGAAGAAGTGCTTAGTGTTTGTAAAAAGGCTTATTCATTTTAAAAAAATCAAAAATGCTTTCCAAGTTGTTCAAACAACTTGGTTCAATACTTTCTCCCAGTAAAAATCAAGTTTCGTCTGTAAAAGCACTTGTCTTTCCACATTTCCTCTATTGCAATTCTGTGTACAATGCCACGAGTGTGACTAATAAACCTCACGTTTGTCAAAATGTTTGTATTAGATTTGTTTTTAATTTAAATTATGATGATCACATCACTCAATACTATATGCAAAATTCCAGTCATAAATTGGCCGACCTTGGATTATTAAAAGTATTGAGTGTTTTGTTTTCAGTACTTTACGATGGGAATCCTAAATACTCATAACTTTCAATACAACTCAAAAATAGGTGCAAAGAAGGCAAGCTAAGCCTCCTCAATATTACGTATTCCTCTTTGTAAAATTGGTGCAAAGAAGGCAAGCTAAGCCTCCTCAATATTACGTATTCCTCTTTGTAAAATTGGTGCAAAGAAGGCAAGCTAAGCCTCCTCAATATTACGTATTCCTCTTTGTAAAATTGGTGCAAAGAAGGCAAGCTAAGCCTCCTCAATATTACGTATTCCTCTTCATAGAACATTCCTATACTAATTCTTTTCAGTAACTGCCTGCAGAGAATGAAATAACTTTCTCCAGATTTAAGATATGACAGTCAGGCTCGGTTCACAGCATCATTGAAAGCCTTTCTTTTTGAATGGATGAGTCTGTGCCACAGCTGGTGATAGGTCTGGGATTAGGGTCGAACAAGTGTATGAGTGAGAGAATGGAGTAATTGAAAGTATGTTAGCAGTTTATTTAATTTCTATTATATGCTTCATTGTAATTTAATTCGTAGTACTTTTCTTTTAGTTCTGTATTTCAATTTTCTGAAATTAGGCTTTGTTATATTTACTAACTTCAATATAAGGGTTAACTGTAAGAGAGGACTTATTAGTTTTAAGTTCACCATTTGCATGAAAAGTTTCTTGTACAATAAAGCCATTATTAATTATTATTATCATGTGTTCATTTACTAAAACCTATTAGATATCTGAATGTTCTGGACAACTTGACAACTTCTTGGTTCGCAAAGTGTCGAGTTCGTAGCTTGTACTGTATTCAAATAAAAAGAGATCTAAAATGAGAATATAAGGATTAATTAATTGGACGGAACTCGAATAATTTACAAGCCATATAATTTATTAAACAGTCTTTTAACAACTAAAACTTTTTTCACTTTATTTGCATGCACTGTTCAATACTAGGTAATTAACTGTTTTATCATGAGTAAATAAAATTCATAAAAATTTTTTTTAAATCACAGTATTAAAATAGATTTCTATATATTACAAACTATTTTACACACAAGTTATTATATATATCTAAAGTTATAAATTATTTTATACATATAATACATTTTTTCATGAAATTAGAGCTCATACATAAGATAAAAAAACATTAAAATATGCAATTTTTTATTTTAATATTACGTTCTCATCCACTCCAAATGTGAACACAATGTAATTCACTCCAAATGTGAATTGGTTAAAAACTGCATCATTTGGTTTTATTACCAGAATTTTAACGGAACTATTCTTTATACTTTACACTGTAAACTGTATAAAATACATACCTTGAGGTTTGGTATCAGGCCAGTAATTAATATAATAGGAGAGATAGGGCATATAAGTAAATCTAGGCAAGCAAGAAACATCCACTTAACACAATAAAGCTCAAATTAAATGTTGTATGCCACTGGTACTTTATACAAGAATTTCCCCTCAAACTTACACCTCTCTATATCAAAATATAAGACATAGGAATAGATTTATAAGTTAGTAGATTTCACAAATTTATTGAAAAAAAAGCCTTTACTCAACCAGTTTAGATGGGCCTACAGGAATATGCGTGAACTTCACTCAACGAGTTAAGAACCAGTCATTAGCTCAGTTGGCGATTCAAACCTTGGACTTTGCCCTCTGCAGTCTGAAGTTTCAGCCACTGAGCCACCACGCTTGCAAACATTTGACATAGCTTGCTTTCAATTAACAAAAAGTAAAATTCTTAAGTCCGCTTAGTAATGATTATATTTTATATTATCTTTGTTTTTTGTAAATAATATTTTTAAATTTTAATATGATTCTAAATCCTGATGATTCGGTCTTTGCTTAGTTTGAATTTTAATACAATGGATGTTTCAACTGCAGTACAGTAAATTTTTGTACTCCGGTACACTGTATTGGTTTTTTATGATTATTGTAAAGGCAGTAAACAATTATGGCTGATTTCTTACAGGCAGTAACAAAGTAAGTACATCTAAGACCACAAAAATAATAATTAAAATTGAAAAAAAAATTTTAATCGTAAAATTAATTTTAATTTTGAGTTGTAAATTTTATGAGATAGTTATTAGTATTAAGCAATTAAAATAAAATTTACACAATTTTCTAAATCAGCTATATTTATAATACAATTTTAAAACTTGACTAACTACTTATGCATGTTTTTCTCCTGAATAAAAATATAAACTTAAATCAAGGTATGACTAGACAATTAAATTTTACAATTCAGTATGTCCGAATTCCAACTGTCAAAAATCTGAACGTAAAATTCCCTTAACTGATACACTAGTGTAAACCGCACCAAAATAGCCCAATGATAGCTGTTGCATGTGAAACCCCCCCTGACTTCTCACACAGCAATGTTGTCAGATACAAATTCATTTAAAATTATTAATAACATCTGTTGCAGTAAACAAACTTCTTCATTTGCTATTATAAACAAATACCATTGTCAATACAACCCAATAAAGTTGATATGGTTTCAAGTGAAGATGAAAGTCGCTTCAGATAAATAATACCTTTAAACTGGTTAACAAGGAGAAACTCGCCGAAGAAGCCTTAAATAATGTATCACATGATTTAACACGTTCAGGTTAAGTGGAAGAAGGGACATTCTAGTCCCATCTTCGCCTGGTTAAATAGACGTATTTCATTTCATTACATGATGACTGGGCCAGACATGCAAAGAACTCCAATAAGCTAACTTAAAGCAGCAGTGTTTCAGGGTATTTAGTTTACAATTAATAAAAATAAGTTAAATACAGTTAATTATCAATTGCAGTCTATATGTCTATTTTAGCCAGTTAAAAATATATTAAAATTAACTGTAATTTCCACTAGAATTGTAGACTGACAAGGTCTGTCATTTTGGCCAGGGTAAACCATGACTATAATAAAAAGTTATCTACAGTATGGTTCAACACCTGGTTCAAATTTTGTGATTGCCTTGACCTATAAATAATTGTCAAAATTATTCTGCTGTGCTGAATAACAACGGTTGTATGGAATGCGTTCACTAAATAGTTACAGAAAAAAAAAACAGCTATTTTACTTGTTCAACATTAGTTCATAGTACTTTCTACAAAATATAAAATATTTACATCAATATAATGCTGCATAAATAACTGTAGTATTAAAACATAAAGTACTATAAAAAATGTTATCAATACCTTCTTTTAAGAGGTCTTCAAATATTATCATCATTGATTTAACTATACATAGAAGATGGTTCCATCCAATGCTAAATTTTGAGGCACAGAATATGGGAGCAACCTTGCTGCAACCTGTCGTCAATCAAGTTAAAGAAGTCAAAATTCCTCCAGTTTCGGCTGTTCGGTTGCACAACCTGTGAGCAGTAAAGGAAACTAATCACTCCCTCTCATTCCCCCATTTTCTCTCAAGACGCTCGTCCGGAAGTACTTCCGGCCCCTCCACCTGTCTACTGTCACCGATTGGCCTTGATAGTGGGTCAAAGTGGGATATTGTTCCGTGCTATGGTTTGCCTTGCACAGAAAGGAATCGCGATCTTTTATTTAGGTCTTAGGGGTTTGTGTATATGAAAAATGTTAGGGGACATTTTTTTTGTCTAGATATAAATAGTTTTGAAAGTGCTGTTTTTGATCTTGGCATTACTGATCATTGTATAGTTGGTCTTTATTGTAAAAGTAATAAATTTAAAATACTTGATAAGTCTACTTACAACGATTCTGCCAGTAACTCAGTTAAAAGAGATATTATTGATTATAATAAGTTAAATGTTTATTTGTACCAAGCTAATTGGGACGATGTTTACTCAGAAAATGATGTAAATACTGCGTATTGTAAGTTTATTGATATTTTAAGTAATTGTATATTTAGAAGTAGCAAGAAAAATGGTGGTAGTTTTAAATTGTTAAAGGCTAAATTGTTAAGTCCCTGGATAACACCAAACATTTTACATAAATTTGAGACGTAAAAAATTATATACAATTTCTAAGAGAAGACCATATCACAGTTTTTCAAAATTATTTTGCAAAATATACTAATGAATTAAATAATGTGATAAATTTTATAAAAAACAATTATTATTCAACATCATTAGAAAACTGTAAAGGTGATGTATCTTAGCAGGGGAAGGTAATAAATAACATAACAAGCGGTTCCTCAAAGAAAATAGTTGAAAAATTGAATTGCCAAACGACATAATTATGTGTGAGCCTTCCGTCATTGTTGATAAGATAAACAATCACCTTAACGCAATCCCAATCCAGTCTAGCCGTCCAGACGTTGTACATTCCAATACCCTTCCACCTTTACATAGTTACTATCAATATTCTTTCTTTATAACTCCAACAGATGTAGATGAAATTAAGAGTACAGTATTGTTAAACTTTAAAAAAATAAAAAATCAACTGGCTTTGACAAAATTAATGTACATTTACTGAAAAATATAATTGATGAGATTGCACCAGTTTTAGTTCACTTAATAAACAGTAGTTTTATCAAAGGCATTTTTCCTGAGAGCCTGAAGTTTTCAGTGGTACCTACTGCAGGGGCGTAACGAGGGGGGGGGGTTTTGGGGGTTGTAACCCCCCCCATCGAAAAAAGTAATAGTTGAAAGTGCATTTGTGAAATGCATGTAGGTCGATACGCTAGCTTAAACATCTGTTCAACCATTGTTCACCTGCTTTGCAGCGTATAAAATTCCCAATCGTGCCAAATACAGTAAATAGTTTTAGCGCAAGTAGCAGTAAAGATGCAATATATTTGGCGGGGATGACTCACGGTTTCTACTGTGTGTGTAGTTGATGGATCATCGTCTCCGCTTCACCCCCCCCCACCCACCCCTCCCTCCAGTGTCAGTACAGTAATACCAACCACGCTGCCAACCTACACACTGAAAGCGCCTGCTTAGTGTTCTGCCCTTGCCTGTCGCGTTAATTGTCTTGTTTTTTAGTTGCTTTCTTTTAAAGTGTATTACGATGAGTGGTACTAGCTCTAGATCTGGTGAGAAGAGGAAGGCCGGCACGTTGTTGTCTTTTTTTAAAAAGCTTAAGCCTGACCAGTGCGATTGCGATACTAGTGGAAGTGGTGATGCGTCAACTGTTGTTAATAATGAGCCGGAACCAATTGAACAGGAATCTGTGCCTTCATCAGCAGCAGTCCCAGTCCCAGACTTCAACAACATTGGATTAATTGTCAAAAACAAGGTATGTTCAAACCTCAATAAAGACTTACATTTACAATTTGAGTGTGTACTGTGCAAGTAAATTTGATTTTCCAATGTTGGGTTATTTTAGGACAATTTTTGTCATTTGTTACTGTTTACAGTTCAACCTTGCCGAAAACTTTGTTTCAAAAACATTGTACTGATAACTGATGTTAATCTAATCGCTGTACTTGGTGATATGTGATAAAATCTTACATTGTTAAAATATCAAATCTGCACACGTAATATACAGCAACAAATTAACCTGATATTGACCTTCTTTACTTAAGAACATTGCAATGTTGAATAAATAAATAATAAATAAACATTTATTACTTTACAAACATGGTTATCTTTAATAAAGCCGTTTTATAAACAAACATGACTTACTCCTCCCTTATTTGTGGACCGATTTCAACGTCTGAAGTGTAAAAAAAATCGTCTTATTTCGTAGTTGTGCAATAAGTTTTAGACTTTTAAAACTCTTACATGAAAGGTGTGAGAAGCTCTCAAATATCGAGTTTTTCTCATAAGATTAAGATGAGAAAATGTTCAAAACAATCTTAGGGTCAAAACAGCTGTCTATAAAAAGTAAACATAACATGCGACAAAAAACATACAGCGCATCGCGCTACACGGGTATTCCTAGTTAGTTAATAATTTTAAAACTGTAAACTTTAAAAGTCTCAATCTGCAACAAATGTCTTATTTTTGTTGCAGATTGGAGATACAGAAAGAAAAATCATCATGGAAAACCCCTGGATGCCGGAACCGAACTTCAACTTTCCACCATCAGGAAAACGAAATTTAAAGTTCAAATACCAATGGCTGTCAAGGTGGACTTGGCTACTCTATTCAAAGTTGGAGGATGGTGCTTTCTGCAGATACTGCTCGGTGTTTTCATCTATCGGGGGTGGTAGGGGTTCGCAGACCCTGGGGAATTTGGTTAAAAAACCGTTTAATAAATGGAAAGATGCCGTAGAGCAATTCGATAAGCATGGCGAGACTAGTTACCATAAAAGTAACATGCTTAAGTCAGAAGCCTGGGTTGCAGTAGAAAAAGGGAACCAGCCATCAGTCGAAAAACAACAAAACACTGCCCTACAACAACAAATATTGGAGAACAGAAGAGCAGTTCTACCGATCATTGAAACAGTCATGTTTTGTGGTCGGCAGGGCATAGCTCTCCGAGCCCACAGAGACCATGGAGATCTTAATTTAGGAGAAGATCCTGAACAAAATGAAGGAAATTTTCGCGCACTTTTGCGATTCAGAGCTAATTCTGGGGACAAGTACCTTAAGAATCATTTAGAGACTGGAGCTAAAAACGCTCTTTACTTAGCTCCCAAAACTCAAAACGAAATCATCAATGCCTTTAATGACATTATCTTAAGAAAATTAGTAGGTATGGTAAATTCTGCGAAGTGCTTCACTGTCCTTGCTGATGAAACAACGGACGTTGCAACCGTGGAACAATTATCAGTGGGGGTACGATATGTCTACGATAATAAAATCAGAGAAGACTTTTTGCAGTTCGTACCTGTTTATGATGTAACCGGAAAGGGGTTGGCTACGGCTATTTTACAATCGCTTGAGCAGTTTGGAGTACAAACCCAGTATTTACGGGGCCAAGGCTACGATGGTGCTTCGTCGATGAGTGGGAAGTTTTATGGAGCACAGGCATGTGTGCAGGAAACACATAAATCAGCCGTGTATGTACATTGTGCTTCTCACAGTTTAAACCTGGCTATAAGCAGTTCATGTTCAGTAGCAGATATAAGGAATTGTTGTGGGACGGCAACTAAGCTGTACAACTTTTTCAACACTCCTAAAAGAGCTGAAGTTCTCAGAAGGGCAATCGAGGAAAAATGTCCTGACTCTAAAGCAACTAGGCTGAAACAAATGTGCCCTACACGTTGGGTAGAGCGTCATGACTCAATACTTGTCCTCGAAGAACTGTTGCCTGCCATCAATGACGCATTAGAAGAAATTTCAACATGGGCAGATGCTGACATATCGTCAATGGCAGCTCAACTTCTCTGCGCCGTAAAGGGTTCATCGTTTCTCGTCAGTTTAAGGGTGTTGGCAGTCATATTTGCGTTGAGCTTGCCCTTATGTCGAGCCCTACAACTTGAGGATGTTGATTTGTTAGCTGCCATCAACATGGTCAACAGTTTAAAGGAAAAAATTCTTGAACTGAGAAATGATGCTGAATCAAAGTTCTCAACAATTTTCGAATCTGTTGGGAAAATGGCTGAAATGGTGGGCGTAGAGATTAAAAAGCCTAGACTATCGACCAGACAAACACAGAGGTGTAATGTGTCGGTAGTTTCAACAGAGGGGTACTTCAGGGTTGCAATATTTCTTCCCTTTCTGGACCATTTTATAAGTGAACTCCAGATGCGGTTTTTAAAACACGAAACACTGCTAAGCAGCTTCATGTGCCTGATGCCACTTGGCAATGAGCCCATCACCAACACTCATAAAGATCAATTAAAGGCGCTTGTGAAGTTTTATGAACATGACTTAGAAACCAGTGAAAGTGCCGCTGTTGGCGAGCTTTGTCTCTGGCACGCTAGGGTCAAAGACCTAAAACTAGGCTCAAGAAAAGCCTTAGCTTATTTCACTGCATGCAACAAGGAAGTATTTCCTTGCATACATACGTTATTGAAAATCTTGGTGACGATCCCTGTATCGACCAGCAGCAGCGAGAGGACCTTTTCAACTCTTAGGAGAGTCAAGACCTACCTGCGAAACGCTACAGGACAGCAGCGATTGAATGGCCTGACAATGCTGAACGTCCATAAGGAAATACCAATATCGTCAGACGAAGTTCTAGACCATCTTGCGATGACACCACGGCGATTGGAATTTAGACTTAAGTAAAACAACATCATTAGTTTTAGTTATTGTTTTATACAAAGTCGTAAGTTATAACTTTTCAACATTTCTTTAAAATAAAAATAAATGATAATAATAATAATATGCTTTGATGTACCATTAAAATGTTATTTCTTTACCACGGTTTCATGTTTTCAATAATTTTAAAGTCCCTTTAAACTGCAAATAAAATGCATATCCTTTACAATTGGATGTCAACTATAACCACTTTAACATTGTAGTTAGCGCAGCATCTAGAAAGCGGCATTTAAGATTAAGAATTTATCTTCTCTTATTCGAGTATTTCATATGACATAGAAAGAATATATAGTCAAAACTAGAAATTAATTAAACACTGGACACGAATAAAAATATTAATTTAAAGTGGCTTTGGGAAGCTAAAAACGCATAAAAAGCATACAAATTTTCTAAATTTTCCCCCCAGACTCCCCGGTAGTTGTAACCCCTCCCCATAGGATCATCCTGGTTACGCCTATGACCTACTGTATTTTGAAGGACAATAACTCTATAAAACTAGATAACATAAGACCAATCAGCTTGTTATCTGTATTCTCTAAGGTATTTGAAAAAAACAATGATTAAAAGACTCCATAGTTATTTATCTAAGTTAAATTTTCTTAATACACGTCAATTCAGTTTTATCAAAGGAAAGTCAACTTAAGATGCGTTATTAGAAGTATCAGACATAATTTATAACAGTTTAATTATTCAATAACTTATCATCTGTCATATAGTTACATTTAATATTAGAATTAACCCTTTATATTATTAAAATCATTATTCATTTTATATCAAGTAGTTAAAGCTTCTTGTCAATATTGCATTGTATAATTATTGGTGTATTTTTAATTATAAATGAATATTCCTTTTTGTTTTAAAAGTAAATTGAACTATTTGTCATACATACCACAATAGGCAATTTTTTCTTTTTATTTGATATAAAAATGGAGATAAAGAGACAATATCTGCTGTATTGATGATTTCATAAATAGTGGCGGAGTCATAAAATGAAAAAGAAAAAAAAAAGCACACAATTCAGTTCTTCAGTTGCGTTGCCGAAAATCTTGTAATACCTCACTCTCTGGCCATTAACGAGTTGTGCGCAATCCTACCTGCGTTAATTGCGATGTCCCAAGGAGGCCACAAACCAGTACTCGAGTTATATTATTACAGTTCAAAATATGTGCAAAACCCAAATTTACATATTTTTTTTAACTATATTATTGTTTATTTGTAATAGTTATTTGTTTATATAGTTTTGTTAGTTCTTGGCATTGTTTGTTCTGTTTATTCTTAGTGTGTAAATAAGTCATATTCCTAATGTTATAATTAAAAACGCCACAGAGTGCGGCTATAGTTTAATTTGTTATTATTTAGACTCTTTAGTTACTTAAAATTAGTTATTTCTTATGTTATTGCGGTCACGCTACTTGTGAAGTGTTACCAGTGTAATTCCAGAGTGTCTTTTCCAGAGAAATTGAAAATATAAATAAATTGCATTTATCCATACTTTCATATCTAGTAAAATGTTGTTAACTTTAACTATATTCGCTTTAGACATACTTTTTACAATGGTCTGATTCAATCAATGCTATAGAACGGTATTTTTAAAAGGGGGACATAAAAAAATCAACAATAATTTCAACCTGATTAAAATAATGAAAATTGACTCTAAATAATCAGTCGTCTAGTTATATTCTCTCACAATAATATTTCCTAACCAATTTCAATTGACAATGAGATTGTTTTTCTCAAGAAGTAATAATAGTCACAACTCTTCATGATTCCGAAAAAAAAATAAATAAATAAAAACTGACCATTCACCAAACAATGAAATATTTTACAAAGATGCAATTACTTGGAACCAAATAATATGTCAATTTTAAAGGCAGTAATAATAAAACAGACGTTTATAATAAAATGAAAAATTATGCTATTTAAAATTAAATGCCTATACTCAGATTGTCAGAATCAGGCCATAAGATGAAAGCTATTTTTATCTTGTATAGAAGTAGATTAGTGGTTTTGTTATGATTTTACTCAGATTGTCAGAATCAGGCCATAAGATGAAAGCTATTTTTATCTTGTATAGAAGTAGATTAGTGGTTTTGTTATGATTTTACTCAGATTGTCAGAATCAGGCCATAAGATGAAAGCTATTTTTATCTTGTATAGAAGTAGATTAGTGGTTTTGTTATGATTTTTTGCAATCTTATCATGAAATTTTAATCTAACCTGGGTTTTATATTTTGCTCAGTATTATTTTATATAAATATCATAAGCCTATTGCAATATTTATTTTGTCAAAGAAATAAATAATGTCACATTTTTAATATTTCACTATATTATATATTCCTGGAATATTTGCAGATTAATTTCATAATTGAAATGGGAGTCATTGATTGGATTTGAAAACAATTTATTTTTTAATCAATTACTGAATATGAAAAAATTAATGTTAGAGTACAACAGTCGATTTAATCACCTAATCGATGGTTAAAAATGGAATAAATAAAGATTTTTCAGATGGGCTATATAATATGAAAATGTTTACTTAAATCAGCAGTAATTATCGCCAGCATTGCCGATAAGTTAGTGGTCTATTCAAGAGTGTCTATTTACAAATACACGGTGTGTTAATCATATAAATTAACATGGTGTTTTAATTTATCCAGTTATAAATATTTCTTTATTCAATATGAATGTCACACTGAGTTTTACTGTAATAGCATCAACACAGTATTCTTTATTATTCGAAAGAGATGCAAGCAAATATAAAAAGAGAGAACCCGGATTAACGTCGGCAATATGGAATAAAGGAAACAATTATTTAGGCAGGACGTTGTTTGTGTGTGGAACGTGAGAAAGGAGAGGGAGGGGCGGCTGACTGGAGAATAGGGGAGTGGGTTGAGAGGAGGGAAGTGAGAGAGAGACAGAAGAGCGTGCGAGAGAGGAAATAGGGCTATGCACAGCGCAGCGTGGGGCCTCAAAACAGTTTTGGGGCCTCACCACAACTCTCCCATATGGATGGAGTTTCTCTTTATACAGCAAAATCAATGGTATCATACAGTTATTTTATAAACAAAATGCTAATCAAATTGACAGTATTGAACATATGCATATTTGTCATAGGTGCAATATGTGGTTGGGTTGTTCTAAGCAACAATATGGCAGCACTGCCTAAAATGTCACTGGACTATTTTAACTCGGTTTACACTAAGAGTTAAAAACAATTAAAAAAATAAAACAATACCATCAAAACAAAATATGGTCAGTATAAATAACAAGATAACATTAAAGACCATGGGATCCTTAAGTGAATTTGAGAGATATTAATAATTTTTAGCATTCCTATAAATATACAGAACTAGGTGACACCCCTGTAAGCTTTGTGTGCTAACCCCGTCACTCGCTGCCTCATTAATGCCAGTTGAGAATAGGTCTCACTATCAACAAACTGGAAGTAGGTTCCTCATATCAAGGACAAATATTTAATACTATTTTATTAACATCTCTTTTTAATTGAATGTTGAACTACTACCAATTTTATTCTCATGGGAGAAAAAAGTCCTTTAAGAATAGTTTCTACTTTTTAGGAACTGTATTTAGAAAAATGCTTCCTTAGTGCGCCTCTATGATACAAAATCTGCATTGTTCAACATTTCAAGCCAATCAGCCAAAATTGTGATTGCATATCTTGTGATGAGCCAGTGAGAGGTATTTATATCCAAATTTAGATGTAATATACAATACAGATATAGTAATAGTATATGTAAAACATATACTGTACGATGTGGTATTGTAATATAGTACATAGCAAATACAGTGACACCTTCTTCTATATAAGCAATTTGTTGTGAAAGAGTTGTTGTCATGATGAACTAGGTAATAGTTTGGAAAAAAAAGTTTAGTATATAAAAGGCATGGAAATGATTTACTCACTGACTGATTAATAGCAAGCAAAACTATAAAAGATGGAGACTATAAAACATAAAAAAAAACTATAAAAAATGTGTTGAATAAGTTTACCTTTGGCTCTTGAGGGGTGTGAGGAGGGATTATTGGTTCTGACCTTGGAGTTCAGCCCCACTGGCCTCTGAGATTGACAAATTTCTAAAAGAAATGTATTTATGCAAACACATGTTATAAATAGACTCTGTTACCTATAATCAGCTGTTCAATGTAAACGTTGTAATATTGGTTTGTACCACGGACCTAGAAAAGAAGACGGTAGGTGTCACACACATTTTCCATGACATCACATAGGCGAAGTAGCAGCTGGATGGAACAACAAATAAACATAAAAATACTGTTCTAATTTCAGTAGTTACAATTAGATTAGTGTAGATTAGATTCTGTAGTTACCAGCTGATTAGTGGTATTATTTAGTTGAACCTTCCATGTGATTGGTAGATTTATTTACAAGCATTCAATAAAATAATCAAACCTGCTGATTTCGCCTATGTGACGTCACATTCTACTGAGCAGCCTCGTCGTGATACCTACAATCAGTCTATAGTCATTATTGTGGATTGTACACAAATAGAATAAAAAAGCAAATTATTAACAAATCAACACATGGATTCTCATATTTAAATTTGCCCAGACAAAACTGCAACAGGTGGGGGTGGGTAACAGTGGTGCTGGTTAGATTATATATCTACAAAGGTATGAGTTAATATCTAATAC
Source organism: Stictocephala bisonia (assembly GCA_035578905.1). Taxonomy (NCBI): domain Eukaryota; kingdom Metazoa; phylum Arthropoda; class Insecta; order Hemiptera; family Membracidae; genus Stictocephala; species Stictocephala bisonia. Next base: position 648,042 of record JAQJVL010000265.1, read on the forward strand.
CTTTCCTGCAGTTGTCATGTTTTGATTCTCCACAGTCTAAATGTTTAGTTAACTAAACACCAAACGTCATATACAACTTGTGTAGAGTTACTAATGCTCAGTTTCTATACACTAGAAGCGCTGGGTGAAGTTGCCCTGCTGTGTGTTTGCCTGAGATGTGTAGATTATACCCTGCTGTGTTACGTGGTGGAACTCTGGCTGCTGCTGTTGCACCATGCCTCCTGCCCCGTTGTTGGGGTGAGGCGCTGCCATACGTACCCGCTTGGCACTGTTTCCGTGGCCATGATTATGACTATGGTTGTGGCTGCCAGCATCTGACTGTCCACCTTGGCCACCTGTATTTGCTTGGTTTTGTCTAGCTTTATTGGTGTCCGACTTATCTTCTTGATCCTCATCTGTTATGAACTCCCTTTTTGGATATGGGATAGTACAACCAGCAAACACACTGCAATTATGATAATCATGAGCAATTATTAAATACTATTTAACAAACACGAATACATTAAATACCATTTAACAAACACGAATACATGATAATTTATGAACAAACATAACTACATGATAATTTAAATCTCTGCCTGATTCATATAGTTTTACAGACAAATAAGGTTTTATATTCTAAGAGATATTTTAATGATTTGCAAATATAGTTCCATTTATATTTGGTTATTGAGATCATTTCAGTTGTAATATTATAATAACAAACGCAACAAAATCATGACCGTAAACCTCTCCCTGACAGGCCAGGTTCTTTAGTAAGCCACAAGCACTTTCATCAAGTCAGTGAAATGAAATGAAAAAAGTTTTATTTTGTGAGGCAAAGTTAGGACCATTAGGTCCTCTCTTACACTTAACCTCATAAAGAAAAATTAATACATAACTAAAATGACTAAAAATAAGTATATCTAAGAGTTCTTACGTGTTCACTGCTGCTGAGCACATTATTTACAAGTTAAACAACAATTTATAAAAAATTAGAGTTTTAAGATAATTAAAACTAAACAAATTAAGCATAAAGTGTGAAAGAACATAAAACAAAGAAGAAAACAAAAACTATTACTTACATAAAAAATCACACATCACACATACACTCAGTCCAGCATTGACAGCACGGCCAAGGCCTACAACCCCCACGAATCCGCCGACAACCACTCCCTTAGTGCCGCAAGGGTGGACTTCACCTATACATGCAAGCCAGTAGAGAGATACTTGCATGTATAGGTGAATTTAGCATAAAAAACATGTACATGTAAAGTTCAGATAATTTCTATACTTAATTTAGACTACTTTTTAAATTCTTTCTATGGATTTAAGGATGGGTTTTGGAATACCTCTGTACAGCGTAACGTGGTATTGGCCTGGCCAACCCACCCGCCCAAACATGTACAGTAGTATAGACCACTGCCACCTACCCAGCAATAGTGGATACTGTCTCTCTGTTCTCACCTGATGAAAGTGCCATAGAAATGTGTTGTTTCTATATTGTATATTCTATTTTTTATCACTGTAAGGTGTTAGTGGACTTGTCTTCTTATCTCTCCTAATAAGCTAATTCCTGGCCTAGTGCCCTTTAACATAACCTACAATTTGTAGAGTTACCTTTCTCCCTTTGCTTTTCTTCTTATATTTGATTTAAAAGCATTTCCACATGGAGACTTCATAAGTTAATAATGTACAAATACAAATACTCACTCTTGTGTTGGGAGGGGCTCCTCTTTGAAGTAGCCATCTTGCATGGCCTGCTCCGAGGTGATTCGTTTGTTTGGGTCCATCAGTAACAGTTTCTGTAACTAAAGGCATTAACTTATTATTGGAGAATAACTCAGAACTCAAATACCTAATTTGTAACAATAATAAAATTGCATAAGAACGCCAAAACTAAAGTGAATATAAGCCACAATATTATCCTATAGACTCCCATGACTGTAGAGTCAATGAATCTTCAAACTAATTCTTATAAGAAAAAGAAAATAAATAATTGACTCTGTAAAATGATTCATTTGAAAGTAGTGTCATGCTAAATGATTTACAACAAGAAATTGTTTATGAGCTGAACTCATTACGTTATGATTGTCTCTAAGGGAATTGGGAATGCTATTTTTTTGAAGTAGTACAAGAATAATTTTAAAAGGGAATTTACAAGAATGTAAAGATAGGTTTTGAACATTACACTAATAGTGTATTTTGTTGTTTAGATTAATTTGTTTTTTTCATTTTCATAACTCCATAAAGACAGAGCATATTTTTAAAATGGTTATATAATACTATGAGATTCTAAAAGAACATCAACATAGATAATTTTTTTAACTTAAATATTCAAATATCAGAACTAAGTTTCTTGCAAATAACATCTGTGTGAATATCAAATTGTAAATGGCTATCAACCAGAAGTCCTAGAAGGTTTAACTCCTTTACGGGTTAAGTGACATACCACCAATCATGAGATTAGTCTTTTCAGCAAACATTTTTACTTCTAGGCCACGGGTTTATTTTAGATCAATAGTCCTAGGATTTAAGTAGTAATGAAAGGAAAGCAGCATGACTGGTAAACTGTAGATAATAATACATTCACATCATAAAACAGATATGGTTAGTGGAATATTTTGGGGCACTGGCTCCTTCAGTCACTAAACAACTGGATACAGTACAATTTCAATTTCATTCTTCAATTTCACTTTCATTAAATGTGACTGGGTATCCAGTTGACTGAAGAAGGGACCAGTGACCCCGAAATACTTCACTAACCAGTTCTGTTTTTTTAATGTGAATGAACTTCTAGATCAGCAATGACTTTCTTAATTAAGAGATGACAGGTGTCATTTATAAAACTACAGATATTCGCAACATCAAGCCTCAATGCTATAAGCTATTTAAGGGGGAAATAATAAATATAATATCATATTTACAACAAGAAGAGGAATGCAATTTCATGAATTAAAATGACATATTATCTTGACAAACAGAATTTAAAGTGGGGCACACCTTTTTATAAACTTTTGTCAGAAATGTTGGTTGCATGTATAAATCTTAATTTAGTTTTTTAATATGCACTGGTTATTAACATTTTAGATGATTTTTGACTTGCCTAAGGATCAATTTACACCTTTATTTTTTATTTTATTTATTTTTTTTATTTTGTAAATTCAATGAGACTTTTTTATAGTTACTTTTTGTGGTTCAACTATTACATGAAGCACAAAATTTACCACAGGGTTGTAATTTGGTATAGTGGTGACTTATTTAGTTTTATTAACCCTTCCTGAGCCAAAGGTCCATTTTGCTATTTTATTTATAACAGCATGGACCCATGAATTTTTATGAATTTTCTGGGTTGGAGTCAAACTTTTTTTTCAATATAAATATATTTTTTTAATAGTAAATGGCCTAAATAATATCATAAATATTGATTTTTTATCTAATAATTTGTTATGTACTTTTATGAATGTATAATCAGTATGTAGATATAAACGCTATTGACCCATAACTTAAGTGAACTTAGGCATTAATAAACACAACTTAAGTTAAATAAGTATTTAAATAAGTATTAGGGGGAAATAACTCGTACCGATATGAACATGATGTAACGCCGTCAAGCAATGCGAATGGGTATCATAATTTACATGAATGCTGCATACCACGAATCAGTAGAACATTCCCATACAGACAGTCCATCTAATTTAGTTAGTCGGTAATTATTTTGGGATCAGTATTTGATAAAAAATTAATATGAACTGTTGCGTATTTAGTTAGAAAAGCAAAATAAATTAGGTTCTTCTATTGTATTTTCGAATATTTCTGATAACAGTTGAATATTGCAGATAACATCAGCCCATTTATTATTGTGACTCAGTCCAATTTTTATCGTGACTTTTGTTATCACTTCCCATCTGATAGGGTACTTAGCCTATCCATCCTTTCAACCAAAATTTCCCAATCAAAACATTGGCAAATTTAAGATATATGTATCTTATTTCCTTTTATAAATTCAAGCTAATTGCTTTTTTTTAGATAACTCACGTTCCTCAATTTCGATTCAGTTAGTCCGTTTGCACTGTGTTTTTAATTACTTTACTCAAGTTTTTTGCATTTATAAAAAGTATAATTAAACATTAATTATTAAAAATAACTCTATTAACAAATATTTTCAACGTTTTTATTATAACATATTTTAAATTAGAATTAATATAAAAACTCAATGTATTCAATAAATTACATTTTATTGCATTTGTTGATATTGTTTTATTAATTTTAATGTACTGGATAAACAATAATGGATTGTTATACTTAAATAAAAATTATGCTTCTTCTAAAAAATTTCTGATATAGTACGCTTTATTTATCTATGCTTATGTAACTTTACATTAATATTTATTTCAGCCAACTCATCGTAAGTTAAAAAAATGATCAGTTATATGGCTATCATTATTTTCCAACAATGATAGTGAATAAGAATAATTAAGTTGTTTTCCATTATTTTATACATTCTTTTTTTTTCCTGTGAAATATATTATTTTAACTGCAACAAATTAAATGTTGATAATTTTGACCAGTTACTCTCCCACAACAACAGCAAAGTACAAAACTAATGGCATTTAAATATAACAAATTTAATACAGAGACACCTACTTTCTTTATTACTAGCTCTTCCAATATTTGTCCTTAATTAATTACTTAATTACATAAGCAGTCTTAATTCTAAACAAATTTAGTAAGCACTAAAATTCAATTTCAAAATAATTATGATTTATTGTTGATTAAATAATTATGATTTTAGGCCTACTACATTTTTTGACTCCCTTCAATTCCTTATATTGTTATTAATTTACCTTCTTACTTTGACATAAAGTTAATTTTAATATTTTTGTTTCATACATATAACATTAACTAGCTAACATTTATATGATCAAAATTATATGTATTTTTAATTTATCTGTATGTTTTAAATTATCTTTCTTTGTACTAGCAAGATATGGACCTGTAACAAAAAAGGTATTATTGTTACTCTACCGCTTCTAAAACTTATAGTTTTTTTAATTAGCATAATACCTATTGGTACATATACAGCACAATTGAACGTCACACAACACAAATATATTACCAGAGGGATTCACAAAAAAAGATTCTTTTGTAAATCCTTCTGGTCTAAGGAAGGTGAGCGTGGTTCACCGAAATCAATCACCATAATATTTGGGCATTTTGTGCTTATATTGTAATATATTTGTGTTGTGTGACATTCACTTGTGCTGTCTAAAACTTAATAAAAACCATAAATTTTTTATGTGCACATCAAATTGAGTTGCATCGAATCGAATTGAAATTCTTTGAATCGTATCGTTGCAACAAATCGAAAAACATTTGCTGCACCCATAAATAAATTTACTAAGTTTCACAATTTAGAAACAGAGATATAATATTGTTTTATATATAATATTATAGATAAATATGGTGCAACATTTTTGGAGTTTAAAACTGTGAAGCTTTTTGACAGCCTAAATGTATAACTGATATAATATTAATAAGTATGCCATGTGTAAATATAAATTTGTTTGAAAATGCCTTTCCTCAACAAATTCAAATTAAGTTCAAATAACCAATTTAATTTAATCTATTTTGCAGATTAAGATAAATGTACGCCTCCACATATCTTACAGACAGAGACCAGACAGACCAGAAGAAATAGTTCAACAATGGTAACACAGCGTTTATTATTGTTGACGCTGGTTTGCATATTGTAAACTAAACTATGTATACTATATAGCATTATGATAAGCGAATATAATAAATGAGAGCATAGACTAACAGAATTTATTAAAAACAACAAAAGAAGAACAACACAATTACAGATAGAACAATACAGTTATTATCAATCTAAATCATAATTTAAAAAATCCTATGATCTTCCTAACTCGGGTATCGTGGTGGAGAAAGGGATAGGAGGCGACACTGCAAGGTCTTGTGAGGTGGGTCAGTGTAGGATCCCCCTCCCATCCTGACCAGCTCGGTGCCCAACAGGACTGACGGACTGGTCCCACAAACCAGTCGTCTCAAAATGATGGTTAGGCCTATATAGTTTTTATACCTTGCTTTTGATACCTAATATTTGACTCATTCTACAGAAAGCCTACAAAACTGAGTTCGTTTTCTTCATTATTACAGAATTTATGCCAATCTCTATACAAAGTTTGTTCATTTTGTAAAGAATAACTTCATTTGTTCACTTTTCATTTTGTTAACAACACTCACTTGCAATGTTTAATCATGCTTTATCAATCAGCAATTGCAAAAAAAAATCCTGGTATGGTGGCTCAGTGGCTAAGGCTGGACTGTGGAGGACAGTGTCTAAAGTTCGAATCCCCAACTGAGCTAACAGTTGATACTTCACTAATTGAATAAAGTTCACACAGGTCTGTAGGCTCATGTGAATTGGCGAGTGAAGTCTTAAAATCTTTAAATGAACATAAATCAAAGACTTACCAGATTAAAAGCACGAGTGTCAGGCTTGATCTTGTGGCGATCCATGTACTTCACCAGAGAGCAGTTGGAGTAACTGTGACAACCAGAAGTTAATTGTCAGATTAAATAGATGTTTAACTGAATACTAGTACAAGAGGACTGAGTTTTAATATCAATACTAATTAAATTAGACAGAGAAAAAAAACAGTACTTTAATTTTATTATATTAAAGCCAGAAATAGAAACTAACTTTATATTATGATGGTATGAACATTTCATATTTACAAATGAATTTATCTTTATTTTTAGGTACAGTTAAAACTGTTTTAGGTAGATCACGAAGTAATGTTTCTTATATAAAGGTTCATTAAATTCAGGTCATAAGATTTAATATTTTTAAATAATACAAATAAAATAACAATAATTATGGATTCAAAATGCAACCAATTTCACCATGGGTTTTCAAAATGCTTAAAAAATATATATTTTCTATACATTTACCTTTTTCATAATGGGATCAGCTTTATTATTGTATTTATTTGTTTTTGAATTCTCTTTTCCTGCATTTTTCATTGGCAGCCATCTATCTGATGATTTAATCTATTAAATGTTCTTATTTCTTAAATATCGCTAGGAGGAAGTGGGAAAGTGCTTATTAATTTTCATACATGAATTGCTGTACTTTTTCCTTACATCCAGTTTGTTAGAAGAACAATTTGCTATACAAATGTTAACGCTGAATGTTGCCATACAGAGGTAAATCAATTTAATTTCTACAATGTTATTCTTTACATTGAGGAATTTATTATATTGGAGTTTGCTATAGTAATTATCTACTATAAATTTATTTCAAGTTTTTTTTATGAATGCTAATATGTTTTGGCATTTTTTTAGAATGTAATAATTTATTGTTTATAATTAATTTTCATTGTATATATGATAATAATCTTTTTTGTTACAAGTATGTTTGTACGTAGATCATTAGTAATGTCATAGATAATTGCTAGAGCAAAGTTAGCCATACATTTATGAAACAGAAATTCCTGATTAAATTATTATTATTCATTATCAAGACTCCGATTGTCAAGATATGAGCGAATATGAGCAGCGAATGAGTGTGATGAACGAGTGTAGTCATTGTTACTAACTAAGGTAAACTGCTCCTCAGAAAGAGCTATTTATTGATAGCCCAATAGCCAGGGCAACTAAGGGACCTACAAATGTGTGTGGAATTTGAACCACGTGATGGTCTAATTTTCAGCTAACAGACAAGCCTAACACTCAGTTCTCTACCATACAAAATATCTGAACCTTGACTACTATCTAACATTGATACCACAGACTTCTCTAGTAGTGTCGATGGCAACCATTGAGCGGACACTGTGTTGGTATTAAGAGGACAGAGCATAGAACCTATCGTTTTGTTGTGCATGTGTCTGTCTCCAGTTCACCACTCTATCAGGCATGCTGCTATCCTCTCCCTTTTTCCTTAAATTCTAGTTCTAATGCCATAAAAATATCCTATATTAATAATATTAGCGTTTTTAGTCTTATAACTTTAGACGTATACTGAAACCCATTATGGGAAAATACTGGATATGTAGGTAGTCTAAACATTCCCACATACGAAAGCCTCGGTAAAAATCTTCTGGAATCACATTTCCTTCCTATTTCAAAATAAATTGTTTATAATTTCTGTGTGCATTGTGATACTTGTAAAATAATATTTTTATTCATAATTGCGTAATGAGCTTAGTGACGTTATTTATATTTTTAACCTGTCTTAAAGGGATTTAAACGTTTTTTATGATTAGATTAAACAAAAACGTGTCTGTCAGTGGCTACCACATATGCTTTTCATTAATTATATAACATAAAACTTTCAATATATTGCTTAGTGGTTCAATTCCTATGTAGTATCTTCAGTGTACTGCATTTACAAAATTGCAATTAGACATCTTAAAGTAGAATATTCATAACATAGAAGGCAGTTTTCATTCTAGTGAGATAAAATTAGGGAACATAACATTAAAAATCAGTCTCTACCATAAAAACATAATTTAAATTATAAAATGGATTGTCTAATATTTGTAGATGAAATTTATTTCTTTTAATTTTGAAAAGATATAAATTATTTTCAAAGAAATTACAACATGGCATTTTAGTGTTTTTCTCAAATCCAACAAATTCATTTTGTTGTGAGTATTCCAGGTGTGAATAAAATGTCTAAAATACAATAAATTTAGATTTTTAGGTACATAAATAACAAAATAAAGTGTACAAAAGTATAAATAAATAATTTAACCTTACTATTATATAACAATCTAATGGTGTCAGTCTGTCTGTGTGCGTTACTCGATCACGCAAACACTATTGGACCCACTCAGCTGAAATGTTACATGGACTTTCTTAAGGTCTATCTTTATTTTGAATTTCCATCAAGGCACCGCCCCAGGGGCTCTAAAAAATATCAATGCAAGCCCTATGACAATACTATTTTGACAATTGATTATAATAGTTTCATTAATCAGCTGTTGGAATTAACTTACAACTTACATAGTTCTGAACAAAATGCTGTACCAAACCTAACCACAGCGGACTTTTGTGCTCACATGTTTCAAGTGGAAGGAACCTGCACATTTTCACAAAGGGAAACAAAGCTGTAAATATTGTTTATGGGTCATGGGTCTGTTTTATAAAACTTTCATTTTCATAAACATGATCGTATTCAAAATCTGTTAAACAACCTAAAGTTAATTTATTTCATCCATTTTTTTCTATTACTGAATGAAATAAGCACAATATAACTAACGTAAACACCGTAGAAAGGATGGGTACTCTGCTAATATTTATATAATTAATTATTGTTTCAAATTGGAGATCAATAAATAGTGGTTTACAGTGGATCAACTAATATCTAAGATGGATTGAAAATGTGTATTTCTTGAATATTTTTTTTATTAAATCTGTTAATTTGTTTAATAAATTCTCCTATATGCCATTAGTGGTTAGGCAGGAAATTTATTGCAAAGTATAACTCATTTTTATTAATGATAGTATTTCAATAAGATTTTCTGATCATAAGATTACGGAAATATAAACAATTTTTATACTGATATTTAGAAAATATTATGAAATGTTGATTAGGTCTAATGAATTAAAGAAATCAATAAACAGTATGAGTATGGACCTAAATATAGAGGTACTCTAGATATTCATCGCTGATATATTTTTTGTTTTTAATAAATAGTTGTTATGTTACTTACTTGGAGCGTTTGAAGTCCTTTAGAAGGGTCGGGTGTTCCGGCATTTTTCTGATGTCTTCCCAGTCTTTCTCTAATGGGAAACCCATTACATTGAATATCCTGAACATCAATCAATATAAGAATAAGATATGATGAATTTCATCTTAATTTCGGAAAGTCAAGTATTTCCCGTACTTAGTAATAAAATAATATAAAAATAAAATAATAATCAAATCTATTAATTTGATTACAATACTTTGAAAGAAGGTTATTTATTCAAACAAGGACATTTCAACCACTAACCAGATTAATACTAGAGGTTATAAATACAAATTCCAAATAAAATTTGTAATTAGATTATATAGAGCACAGGTATTCAGTTATTATACCTACAATATTATTTGCACCATAATTGAATAATTAATTCCACTAATATGTAAACCTAGCTATTAGCTTTTTTTCAATCCATGTACAATTTGAACTATTTAAATAAAGAATTAATGTTAATGTTAATATTAAGAGATTAGTTGTTGTATACCCAACTGCCCACCCTTACATGTATACTGATATTGACCATCCATACAAGTACAGTAGTATTGTGTATATTTATGTAATATAGTACTGTGTGTGAAGGGTTACTACCGCTGTACGTAGGCAATCAGTAAGACCCAACTGCCCACCCTTACATGTATATTGATATTGACCATACATACAAGTACAGTAGTATTGTGTATATTTATGTAATATAGTACTGTGTGTGAAGGGTTACTACCGCTGTACGTAGGCAATCAGTGAGACTCAACTGCCCACCCTTACATGTATATTGATATTGACCATCCATACAAGTACAGTAGTATTGTGTATATTTATGTAATATAGTACTGTGTGTGAAGGGTTACTACCGCTGTACGTAGGCAATCAGTGAGACCCAACTGCCTACCCTTACATGTATATTGACATTGACCATACATACAAGTACAGTAGTATTGTGTATATTTATGTAATATAGTACTGTGTGTGAAGGGTTACTACCGCTGTACGTAGGCAATCAGTGAGACCCAACTGCCCACCCTTACATGTATATTGATATTGACCATCCATACAAGTACAGTAGTATTGTGTATATTTATGTAATATAGTACTGTGTGTGAAGGGTTACTACCGCTGTACGTAGGCAATCAGTGAGACCCAACTGCCCACCCTTAAATGTATATTGATATTGACCATCCATTCAAGTACAGTAGTATTGTGTATATTTATGTAATATAGTACTGTGTGTGAAGGGTTACTACCACTGTACGTAGGCAATCAGTGAGACCCAACTGCCCACCCTTACATGTATATTGATATTGACCATACATACAAGTACAGTAGTATTGTGTATATTTATGTAATATAGTACTGTGTGTGAAGGGTTACTACCACTGTACGTAGGCAATCAGTGAGACCCAACTGCCCACCCTTACATGTATATTGATATTGACCATACATACAAGTACAGTAGTATTGTGTATATTTATGTAATATAGTACTGTGTGTGAAGGGTTACTACCGCTGTACGTAGGCAATCAGTGAGACCCAACTGCCCACCCTTACATGTATATTGATATTGACCATACATACAAGTACAGTAGTATTGTGTATATTTATGTAATATAGTACTGTGTGTGAAGGGTTACTACCACTGTACGTAGGCAATCAGTGAGACCCAACTGCCCACCCTTACATGTATATTGATATTGACCATACATACAAGTACAGTAGTATTGTGTATATTTATGTAATATAGTACTGTGTGTGAAGGGTTACTACCGCTGTACGTAGGCAATCAGTGAGACCCAACTGCCCACCCTTACATGTATATTGATATTGACCATACATACAAGTACAGTAGTATTGTGTATATTTATGTAATATAGTAATGTGTGTGGAGGGTTACTACCGCTGTACGTAGGCAATCAGTGAGACCCAACTGCCCACCCTTACATGTATATTGATATTGACCATCCATACAAGTACAGTAGTATTGTGTATATTTATGTAATAAAGTACTGTGTGTGAAGGGTTACTACCGCTGTACGTAGGCAATCAGTGAGACCCAACTGCCCACCCTTACATGTATATTGATATTGACCATCCATACAAGTACAGTAGTATTGTGTATATTTATGTAATATAGTACTGTGTGTGAAGGGTTACTACCGCTGTACGTAGGCAATCAGTGAGACCCAACTGCCCACCCTTACATGTATATTGATATTGACCATCCATACAAGTACAGTAGTACAGTGTATATTTATGTAATATAGTACTGTGTGTGAAGGGTTACTACCACTGTACGTAGGCAATCAGTGAGACCCAACTGCCCACCCTTACATGTATATTGATATTGACCATCCATACAAGTACAGTAGTATTGTGTATATTTATGTAATATAGTACTGTGTGTGAAGGGTTACTACCGCTGTACGTAGGCAATCAGTGAGACCCAACTGCCCACCCTTACATGTATATTGATATTGACCATCCATACAAGTACAGTAGTATTGTGTATATTTATGTAATATAGTACTGTGTGTGAAGGGTTACTACCGCTATACGTAGGCAATCAGTGAGACCCAACTGCCCACCCTTACCTGTATATTTATATTGACCATCCATACAAGTACAGTAGTATTGTGTATATTTATGTAATATAGTACTGTGTGTGAAGGGTTACTACCGTTGTACGTAGGCAATCAGTGAGACCCAACTGCCCACCCTTACATGTATATTGATATTGACCATCCATACAAGTACAGTAGTATTGTGTATATTTATGTAATATAGTACTGTGTGTGAAGGGTTACTACCGCTGTATGTCGGCAATCAGTGAGACCCAACTGCCCACCCTTACATGTATATTGATATTGACCATACATACAAGTACAGTAGTATTGTGTATATTTATGTAATATAGTACTGTGTGTGAAGGGTTACTACCACTGTACGTAGGCAATCAGTGAGACCCAACTGCCTACCCTTACATGTATACTGATATTGACCATACATACAAGTACAGTAGTATTGTTTATATTTATAATATAGTACTGTGTGTGAAGGGTTACTACCGCTGTACGTAGGCAATCAGTGAGACCCAACTGCCCACCCTTACATGTATATTGATATTGACCATCCATACAAGTACAGTAGTATTGTGTATATTTATGTAATATAGTACTGTGTGTGAAGGGTTACTACCACTGTACGTAGGCAATCAGTGAGACCCAACTGCCCACCCTTACATGTATATTGATATTGACCATCCATACAAGTACAGTATTATTGTGTATATTTATGTAATATAGTACTGTGTGTGAAGGGTTACTACCACTGTACGTTGGCAATCAGTGAGACCCAACTGCCCACCCTTACATGTATATTGATATTGACCATCCATACAAGTACAGTAGTATTGTGTATATTTATGTAATATAGTACTGTGTGTGAAGGGTTACTACCGCTGTACGTAGGCAATCAGTGAGACCCAACTGCCTACCCTTACATGTATATTGATATTGACCATCCATACAAGTACAGTAGTATTGTGTATATTTATGTAATATAGTACTGTGTGTGAAGGGTTACTACCGCTGTACGTAGGCAATCAGTGAGACCCAACTGCCCACCCTTACATGTATATTGATATTGACCATCCATACAAGTACAGTAGTATTGTGTATATTTATGTAATATAGTACTGTGTGTGAAGGGTTACTACCGCTGTACGTAGGCAATCAGTGAGACCCAACTGCCCACCCTTACCTGTATATTTATATTGACCATCCATACAAGTACAGTAGTATTGTGTATATTTATGTAATATAGTACTGTGTGTGAAGGGTTACTACCGCTGTACGTAGGCAATCAGTGAGACCCAACTGCCCACCCTTACCTGTATATTTATATTGACCATACATACAAGTACAGTAGTATTGTGTATATTTATGTAATATAGTACTGTGTGTGAAGGGTTACTACCGCTGTACGTCGGCAATCAGTGAGACCCAACTGCCCACCCTTACATGTATATTGATATTGACCATACATACAAGTACAGTAGTATTGTGTATATTTATGTAATATAGTACTGTGTGTGAAGGGTTACTACCGCTGTACGTAGGCAATCAGTGAGACCCAACTGCCCACCCTTACATGTATATTGATATTGACCATCCATACAAGTACAGTAGTATTGTGTATCTTTATGTAATATAGTACTGTGTGTGAAGGGTTACTACCGCTGTACGTAGGCAATCAGTGAAACCCAACTGCCTTCAATGTTTACAGTTTTTTACTCATAATGACCTTTATATTATTAAGTTATACAATAGTTACTCATTAATCCAACACAATTCTGACCAGGTTTGTGTTGGAATAGTGAAAAGCCGGATTACTGGAGTTTAATAGAACAACTTGTTTAATGATAATCATATTGACCCTGGATTGAAAATAATATATAATTGAGAAAATATATACCTTGTTCAATCACTTTATTTCATATACACGACATGTTTCGATCCTTAGATCATCTTCAGGTGTAAAATGTAACAAATCTTGAAGGTAATAATAAAATTTAAATTAATTAAAAGTTAACAAATTGAAAATACATAAAAACTGTTTTGGTTAGTCTAATTGTTATTATAACAGATGGTGTAATATTAAATGTAAATATTGTATTTTTTTGTAATTTAATGGTGTCTAGATATTTTCTTGTTGTATTTATTAGTTATGTATATTTTCTTTGTTTTTGTATATATGTATCAAATATAATATTAGATTGGAATGATATTTGATCATTGAGTAAATTATGTGGATCAGTCTTTTTTGCTTTGTAGATGGCTAGTTCTTCTTTGACATCGAGTTTAAGGCTTTTTGGTAAGATTTGAATAATGTCCATATTATTTTCAATAGATGTATAACTATGAGATTCGGATATTAAGTGTTCAGCGTAAGTGGATTGTTGGTGTTGGGAATTTTTTGGTATGTGTTCTTTAAATCTTTGTTTGAAAGATCTTCCAGTTTGGCCAATATAAAATTTGGGACATTCATTACATTTGATACTGTAAATACCAGATTTGTCATAATTATTTGAGGTGGTTGGATTGTTTTGTAATAATTTTTGGAGAGTATTGTTGACGGTATGTGCAAGAATAGTATTGTTTTTGTTAAATATTCTATTAATGCTATTATTGATTTTCCCATAGTATTGCATTTTTATATATCTTTTATTAGATTTTTCTCCTTCTTTCTTCTTGTTTTGTTTGTGTTTATTTATTATGGAGTCTATCATTTGTGTTTTGAATCCATTTGTTCTAGCTATATGTTTTATTGTAAAATATTCTTTTTTGTATGCTTCTTGATTTAAAGGATATGTCAGTAATCTATGAACCATGGAATTGTATGCCGCAATCTTATGGGACCATGGATGATTGGATGATTTATGAATTGTGTGATCTGTTGCTGTTGGTTTTCGATATACTTCAAATTCTAAATGGTTGTTTGATTTCTTGATAGTAACGTCTAGGAAATTGATGGTTTCATTTTCTTCGGTTTCAAGTGTAAATTTGAGATTTTTATGTAGATTATTAAGCTGAGTTAATACTAGTTGTGCTTGTTCCTTATTTCCTTCTATAATTGCAAAAATGTCATCTACATATCTATGGTATGTTTTAATTTTTGTAAGTGTTTGGTTGTTTGTATTCAATATATTCTTTTCGATGTGGTTGAGGAAGATGTCAGCGATGAGTCCTGAGAGTGGGTTACCCATGGCTAATCCATCTTTTTGAGTGTAAAATTTTCCTTCGAATTCAAAGTAGTTTTGTTTTAAGACAAGTTTTAGAAGATCTGTAATTTCATTAATGTCTTTGATATCTAATTTATTTTGATGTTTCAAATTTTCGGTGATTATGGTGACTGTTTCTTCAATAGGTATGTTTGTATATAGATTCTGTATGTCGAATGAGACCATTGTATGTGTGTTGTGGATATTCATATCTTTAATTTTATTCAGAAGGTCTGTTGTATTCTTTAAACTTTTGTTGTTTTCTAATAAAATTTCATTAGAAAGGATAGTGTGTAGTACTTTGGATAAATTGTAAGATGGTGCGTTGATAAAGTTTACGAGGGGCCTGATTGGCTCATTTTCTTTGTGGAGCTTTGGGAGTCCTCTTAGTTTCGGGGCTATAGGTTTTATTGTGTTGGTTAGTATTTTTTGTTCCTTACTTAAAAGAACCGATTTGTTGATGGCTTTTCTAATTGCTTTGTTATTTTTGTCTGTGGGGTCGTTGGGAATTTTTGAAATGTTGTTTTTCTCAAAAAAGTCTAGGATTTTGTTATTGTATATTTCTTTGTCCATAATAATTGTGGTGTTGCCCTTGTCAGCTTTTAAAAGTATAGAGTTGTTGTCTTTCAATTTTTTCTTTATTTGATTGGCGATTTTTATTTCATTTATTGGCTTTTTATTATGACTCTTTGAGTCTAGATGATTTTTAATTTTATCATGAACTAAAAACCGTGCTTCATTTTGTTGATCTTTTGGTAATCATCTTACTGAAATTTCTGCATCTATTAGAATTGGAGTACAATCACGGTGGGGTAGATTGTATTTTAATCCTTTGTTTAGAAGGTTTATTTCATGTTGAGAAAATTCTATAATAGTTTTATTAACTGTCCTGGTGTTAAACACGTGAGAAGTGTGTGTTTCATCGGTATTCGGTTGATTTTCAATTAATCGTTTTAGTTTTTTGTTAATAGTTTGTGATTTCTGGATAGCACGAGGTTGGAGCCATTCTTCTACGTCTTTTAAAAAACAATCAAATTCTAATGGGTGGAGGTTGTTTCCTATTTGTAGATGTAGTTGTAATAATGTATTATTGTGATGTAGTTTGAGTTTGTATAAGTACTACACACTATCCTTTCTAATGAAATTTTATTAGAAAACAACAAAAGTTTAAAGAATACAACAGACCTTCTGAATAAAATTAAAGATATGAATATCCACAACACACATACAATGGTCTCATTCGACATACAGAATCTATATACAAACATACCTATTGAAGAAACAGTCACCATAATCACCGAAAATTTGAAACATCAAAATAAATTAGATATCAAATACATTAATGAAATTACAGATCTTCTAAAACTTGTCTTAAAACAAAACTACTTTGAATTCGAAGGAAAATTTTACACTCAAAAAGATGGATTAGCCATGGGTAACCCACTCTCAGGACTCATCGCTGACATCTTCCTCAACCACATCGAAAAGAATATATTGAATACAAACAACCAAACACTTACAAAAATTAAAACATACCATAGATATGTAGATGACATTTTTGCAATTATAGAAGGAAATAAGGAACAAGCACAACTAGTATTAACTCAGCTTAATAATCTACATAAAAATCTCAAATTTACACTTGAAACCGAAGAAAATGAAACCATCAATTTCCTAGACGTTACTATCAAGAAATCAAACAACCATTTAGAATTTGAAGTATATCGAAAACCAACAGCAACAGATCACACAATTCATAAATCATCCAATCATCCATGGTCCCATAAGATTGCGGCATACAATTCCATGGTTCATAGATTACTGACATATCCTTTAAATCAAGAAGCATACAAAAAAGAATATTTTACAATAAAACATATAGCTAGAACAAATGGATTCAAAACACAAATGATAGACTCCATAATAAATAAACACAAACAAAACAAGAAGAAAGAAGGAGAAAAATCTAATAAAAGATATATAAAAATGCAATACTATGGGAAAATCAATAATAGCATTAATAGAATATTTAACAAAAACAATACTATTCTTGCACATACCGTCAACAATACTCTCCAAAAATTATTACAAAACAATCCAACCACCTCAAATAATTATGACAAATCTGGTATTTACAGTATCAAATGTAATGAATGTCCCAAATTTTATATTGGCCAAACTGGAAGATCTTTCAAACAAAGATTTAAAGAACACATACCAAAAAATTCCCAACACCAACAATCCACTTACGCTGAACACTTAATATCCGAATCTCATAGTTATACATCTATTGAAAATAATATGGACATTATTCAAATCTTACCAAAAAGCCTTAAACTCGATGTCAAAGAAGAACTAGCCATCTACAAAGCAAAAAAGACTGATCCACATAATTTACTCAATGATCAAATATCATTCCAATCTAATATTATATTTGATACATATATACAAAAACAAAGAAAATATACATAACTAATAAATACAACAAGAAAATATCTAGACACCATTAAATTACAAAAAAATACAATATTTACATTTAATATTACACCATCTGTTATAATAACAATTAGACTAACCAAAACAGTGTTTATGTATTTTCAATTTGTTAACTTTTAATTAATTTAAATTTTATTATTACCTTCAAGATTTGTTACATTTTACACCTGAAGATGATCTAAGGATCGAAACATGTCGTGTATATGAAATAAAGTGATTGAACAAGGTATATATTTTCTCAATTATATATTATTTTCAATCCAGGGTCAATATGATTATCATCTCTCAAGCAAACATTGCTTCTTTGACACATAAATATCGCAACACAAAACTAAAACTCATTAACACCATAGAAGGCATAAGATTTAACAAAACATGTATTAATCAAAACATAATTCCCAAGTATATACATGTTAGAGTAAATAGTACAAGCTCATCTGCCATCGCAGCAAAAAAGACAGCAGAAAGAATATGGCTCAAAAATAGTATTAATGAGTTATACAAACTCAAACTACATCACAATAATACATTATTACAACTACATCTACAAATAGGAAACAACCTCCACCCATTAGAATTTGATTGTTTTTTAAAAGACGTAGAAGAATGGCTCCAACCTCGTGCTATCCAGAAATCACAAACTATTAACAAAAAACTAAAACGATTAATTGAAAATCAACCGAATACCGATGAAACACACACTTCTCACGTGTTTAACACCAGGACAGTTAATAAAACTATTATAGAATTTTCTCAACATGAAATAAACCTTCTAAACAAAGGATTAAAATACAATCTACCCCACCGTGATTGTACTCCAATTCTAATAGATGCAGAAATGGCAGTAAGATGCTTACCAAAAGATCAACAAAATGAAGCACGGTTTTTAGTTCATGATAAAATTAAAAATCATCTAGACTCAAAGAGTCATAATAAAAAGCCAATAAATGAAATAAAAATCGCCAATCAAATAAAGAAAAAATTGAAAGACAACAACTCTATACTTTTAAAAGCTGACAAGGGCAACACCACAATTATTATGGACAAAGAAATATACAATAACAAAATCCTAGACTTTTTTGACAAAAACAACATTTCAAAAATTCCCAACGACCCCACAGACAAAAATAACAAAGCAATTAGAAAAGCCATCAACAAATCGGTTCTTTTAAGTAAGGAACAAAAAATACTAACCAACACAATAAAACCTATAGCCCCGAAACTAAGAGGACTCCCAAAGCTCCACAAAGAAAATGAGCCAATCAGGCCCCTCGTAAACTTTATCAACGCACCATCTTACAATTTATCCAAAGTACTACACACTATCCTTTCTAATGAAATTTTATTAGAAAACAACAAAAGTTTAAAGAATACAACAGACCTTCTGAATAAAATTAAAGATATGAATATCCACAACACACATACAATGGTCTCATTCGACATACAGAATCTATATACAAACATACCTATTGAAGAAACAGTCACCATAATCACCGAAAATTTGAAACATCAAAATAAATTAGATATCAAAGACATTAATGAAATTACAGATCTTCTAAAACTTGTCTTAAAACAAAACTACTTTGAATTCGAAGGAAAATTTTACACTCAAAAAGATGGATTAGCCATGGGTAACCCACTCTCAGGACTCATCGCTGACATCTTCCTCAACCACATCGAAAAGAATATATTGAATACAAACAACCAAACACTTACAAAAATTAAAACATACCATAGATATGTAGATGACATTTTTGCAATTATAGAAGGAAATAAGGAACAAGCACAACTAGTATTAACTCAGCTTAATAATCTACATAAAAATCTCAAATTTACACTTGAAACCGAAGAAAATGAAACCATCAATTTCCTAGACGTTACTATCAAGAAATCAAACAACCATTTAGAATTTGAAGTATATCGAAAACCAACAGCAACAGATCACACAATTCATAAATCATCCAATCATCCATGGTCCCATAAGATTGCGGCATACAATTCCATGGTTCATAGATTACTGACATATCCTTTAAATCAAGAAGCATACAAAAAAGAATATTTTACAATAAAACATATAGCTAGAACAAATGGATTCAAAACACAAATGATAGACTCCATAATAAATAAACACAAACAAAACAAGAAGAAAGAAGGAGAAAAATCTAATAAAAGATATATAAAAATGCAATACTATGGGAAAATCAATAATAGCATTAATAGAATATTTAACAAAAACAATACTATTCTTGCACATACCGTCAACAATACTCTCCAAAAATTATTACAAAACAATCCAACCACCTCAAATAATTATGACAAATCTGGTATTTACAGTATCAAATGTAATGAATGTCCCAAATTTTATATTGGCCAAACTGGAAGATCTTTCAAACAAAGATTTAAAGAACACATACCAAAAAATTCCCAACACCAACAATCCACTTACGCTGAACACTTAATATCCGAATCTCATAGTTATACATCTATTGAAAATAATATGGACATTATTCAAATCTTACCAAAAAGCCTTAAACTCGATGTCAAAGAAGAACTAGCCATCTACAAAGCAAAAAAGACTGATCCACATAATTTACTCAATGATCAAATATCATTCCAATCTAATATTATATTTGATACATATATACAAAAACAAAGAAAATATACATAACTAATAAATACAACAAGAAAATATCTAGACACCATTAAATTACAAAAAAATACAATATTTACATTTAATATTACACCATCTGTTATAATAACAATTAGACTAACCAAAACAGTTTTTATGTATTTTCAATTTGTTAACTTTTAATTAATTTAAATTTTATTATTACCTTCAAGATTTGTTACATTTTACACCTGAAGATGATCTAAGGATCGAAACATGTCGTGTATATGAAATAAAGTGATTGAACAAGGTATATATTTTCTCAATTATATAACTTGTTTAAATTACACAATAGATACACAGAATGCATATTGTAACTAAAAAATTCAATTTTTACAATAATTTCAAAGTAAGAGAAGTACGGTACAGCAGTTGAAATGGTGTTATAATATAACAATGTTACATATGCATGAAAAACAAGTTAAAAAGCTTACAACAGTAGTGTACTCAGCGCACACAGAGTAGTAATAAACTGTACTGACAACAGAGTGAAGTGATGTTTCAAAATACAATACAGTAGAATCCAGCCCACTGATAACAAACAAACTGGTCCTCACCTTTAACCTCTCCTTGTCTCATCCCCACACAAACTACCTTTACCCTTTTTAACAACTAGTTCTTCCGGTGTCAACCGCGTCAAAGGACTATTTACAATATATGCAGTTCCAGACGTTTTGCCCATGCTACGATGTGGCATCCTCAGTGGTTAGGCTGAGACTGAAGGTCAGCAGTCGTTCTGCCCAATATATAGCGATGGCGCAGCTGTCATGTGTCACGTACTTGTCTCTTCGTTTCTCCTATATAAACTGAACCGCAGTCACATGGTATTTCATAGACGCCAGGCCTAGATAGAGGTATCTTATCTTTATAAGGTGGAAGTAAATCTTGTAGTCTATTCGGTGGCCTAAATATTGTCTTAATGTTATACATTACGACAATACATTAAATATTGTCTTAATGTTATACATTACGACAATACATTAAGACAATATTTAGGCCACCGAATAGACTACAAGATTTACTTCCACCTTATAAAGATAAGATACCTCTATCTACGCCTGGCGTCTATGAAATACCATGTGACTGCGGTTCAGTTTATAAAGGAGAAACGAAGAGACAAGTATCAACAAGACTAAAGGAGCATATAAGACATATTAAGAACAAAGATGTCGATAAGTCAGCAGTAGCAGAACATAGTGCCCTTACTAAACATGGAATTTTATTTGACAAGACCAAAGTATTGGCTAACATCCCGTTTTATTATCCGAGAAGAGTTAGGGAAGCCATTGAAATATACAAAAGAGGGGATAATTTTAACAAAGAAGATAGCATGAAGTTGCCAAGAACATCGGGACCAGTTCTTAAGAAGTTAAAAATATCATAGCTTACGCGGAAGTGCGTACGTGACCTCAGACTCGGGTCAGTTGGCCTACGTGACACATGACAGCTGCGCCATCGCTATATATTGGGCAGAACGACTGCTGACCTTCAGTCTCAGCCTAACCACTGAGGATGCCACATTGTAGCATGGGCGAAACGTCTGGAACTGTATATATTGTAAATAGTCCTTTGACGCGGTTGACACCGGAAGAACTACTTGTTAATAATGACTCCAGCCGCTTAAGCTTACGAAATAGGATTACCTTTACCCTTACTTATTTGTGCAAAAAATGTTATTTACAACAGTTGTGCTCTCCCAACTAATTAGTTGACAACAATAACATTGTTTACTTTTACTTTCTGGCCCACTATTCCCCTCTCTCTCACATAGTGACTTGAATGATGACAAAGACTGCCTTTGTCTACTGGCCAGATTACTTGAGGAGGCCGGACTGGCGCAGGGCCGGATTATAGAGGGACTACTGTATTATTACATAACGCACCTGCATTTCTTCCTTCTTGGAAACATCTTTCCATACAATTACTTTTCCATCATTTATCATTAGCCAAGACAAATTCTTGAGGAGAAGAATAGAAGAAATGTATTGTGTTCCTTTGACCTTGGCTATGATTTTCGTGAGACTAAATTTGTTAGCTTATTTTCATGCAATTTTGCTAATAAAATATTAAAAATAATACAGTTTAATCCATCAAATTAATTACTTTATTTCAACTTTTTTATATATGTACCGATTTTGAATGTAGTGTACAAAAATAAAATAATTTATTTAAAAAAGCCTTTTAAAATGTCTTAATTTATTTTACTATTAAGATGTTTATCCTATCTTACTATTTTGGTAAACATATGAATAATTATTTCTTTGGAGGAAATAAACAACAAAACAATTGTTTTGGTTCAGTTAACATTTACACTGTTGGTACTCCAATATAGTATCTGAAGAAAGTTTTTGTTTTATACACTGTTGCAGAAAGATTGAAAGCATTTTGCTTTGGGCCCTTAACTGGGAAGTCTATGTATTTGGTAGCATACATTTTTTAGCATACAAACCAACAATTATCAACAACTGAAATGATAAATTAACATCCATAATGCACGTAATGCTGGTTGTAGTTGATAACTAACATCAGAAGGGTTAAAATGTATTTTAATGATTGGGGGTCAACAATGTACACAGTTCCGTTATATTTAACATGTTTAGGAAACCCATAATTGGCCATACAGATTTAACCAAACGTACAATAGTCAGTCCCTCGGTTTTTGCTTGATAAAAAGCTCATCACTTAATTGAATTTTTACTTTTAAAAATTAAATAAAAATGATTTTACACTTGCTCACCTATCTAGTTGATCATGGTGATATGGATTGCTAGTTTTGATATCTTCTTGTCGACAATGAAATATAGGCTCGGACGTCAAAAGCTCCGCAAAGATACAACCAATAGCCCAAATATCTGTGATGAAAAAAATTAGCCAAAATGTGTTTGTCTTCATTTAATAACTCAAACTTTTAATTTATATAGAATAGGAAAATGTGTACACCAATGAACCCTTGATCAGACTGTTAAAGGGCCTAAACCCTTAAACTGAAGAGCTATGTTATGAAAAGTTCAAATAATTGAAGAATAGAGGTGGATGGAAATAAGCTAACTTAGGAAATAAGACAAATCCAAAAAAACACAATTTGGAAAGTCCAAGGATAGTAAAATAGTGGTTACATTGTTTAATTTACCATAAATAGCATAGTTTTGGAGACAAATCAACAAATTTTAATAATTTTGGGTAAGGTTAAAGGGCACTAGGCCAGGAATTAGTATATTAGGAGAGATAGCACATGAGCAAACTTATCTGACTTACCTTCAACTGTTGCTGGGTAAGTGGCAGTGGTTGGGGGGGGGGGGACTATAGTGGTGAGGGTTGTATATTCACAGAGCAAAACTAAAATTTTAATACAGTTTTCCAGTTTCTATATATGAAGTTTTCTGTTGGTTGAGGGGGTAAGAATTAAGTGGCAAGTGATATATGTTGTTCAGATTAGGGGGGTCACACAATTTAGTTATCCATTGGTCTGCTGATTCCATTCTTCTGAGTTGGAAATTATAGGTTTGGGAAGGAGGGGATCTGACTATCAGGTAGTGTAACACTGCTTAACATTTTGGTTGTGGAGAAGGGAAAGGGCAGAGGCAGGTTTTTGACCATGTAATCATGTATATGGTCACTAATATGTTTATGGAAGGTTTCATTATTAATTATTATCTATATATTTAGCATGGCAATATTGGCACTGGAGTTGATAGATTAACTTCGTTGGGTCACAGGTGAGGTTTCAGGTATCTTATAAGTTAAGGAGGTAGTGGAGCTGGTAAATGATGTGGCTGTGAAATGAATAGGACAGGTTTTGCAAGATTTTATGTTGCAAGGATTAGAACCAGGTGGTTGCTGATATTTAGAACAGGTCAGGATGTTAGGATTAATAATAATAATAATAATAATAATCCTTTATTGTCGTAAAACTGTGGTACAGCATTGACAACGTCATTTTACAGCTAAATGCCAAGTCGGTACTAATACTATCTTAATCTAAGTACATTTAAAATAAATTTAGGGCAGGCATTTAAAACAACAGAACCTAATATGTATGTACATGAATATTATTTTTACAACAAAGTTTAAATAATAAAATAATACTAGGAATGATACAATTAATAACAAGGTAAATAGAGCAAGGACCATAGATAAAACATCGAGAACATGAAATACTTTTAATGAAATCTAAATATAAGATTAAAATTCAATTAAATCCAAACTCAGAAATTCGTTAATTGAGTAAAAGGGGTTATTGAGTAACCAGTAGTAAAACTTACATTTAAACTCTTTCGGTGAATACTTATTAATTAAATGTATAACTTTGTTGTATACTTTGATTGAGATCACCGGGTGACTGGATAAGCTTTTATTCAACCTATGAAAACCAACAGTAGCTTTATTGTTGTTACGGGTTTCATAATTAGAATTTTGTCTCACGTGTATGTACTCTTGATGACTAAAATTATATTGTACTATGTCAAACAGATATAGGTTTATGACTGTTTGAACTTTTGTGAGAATAAACAGAGGCTTACAGTGTTCTAATATGTCTGAATTCGTAATTATTCGAATTATCTTTTTTTGAAGGATCAAAACTTCAGACACTCTGCTACAGTTACCCCACAGAATAAGCCCATATCTAATTAGAGATTGAAAATATGCAAAGTATGCATACCTTACATAATTGCTACTAACACAAAACGTGAGACGTCTTATCAAATATATAATGCTTGACAACTTAGTTGTTAAATAATCTATATGAGGTCCCCATGTTAATTGATGATCAAAGTGTATTCCTAAAAACTTTATGCTCATGACTTTTTCAATTTTATCTACTATGCCTTTTTCACTGTCTACTGATCTTAAGCTAAATATAATTTGTTTAGTTTTCTCTTCATTTAAAAGGAAACCATTTGAAAGAAACCACTCAGAAGCTGTGAGTAATGTATTTTTGGTGTTCTCAATAAGTTGGTCAAAACTACTTGAGATGTTTACGAAAGTAGTATCGTCTGCATAGAGCAGTGATCTGGAGTTTACAGAAAGAGGTAAGTCATTAAATACATATCAAAAAAAGAAGTGGGCCCAATACGGAGCCCTGAGGCACCCCCCATTCCACCTTCATTTCCTCAGACCACTGTCCCTGCAGGAACACCTTCTGGCGACGGTTTTGAAGGTAAGATTTAAAAAAAAGAAGAGGAGCTTCACAGACTCCGTAGTAATTAAGTTTCTCTACCATAATATCGTGACTAAAACAATCGAATGCACGGCTTAAATCGCAAAAGGTGGCCTGAGCAAAGGCCTTACTTTCAAAGGCAGTCAGAATTTCCCTCACTAGAACATCCATAGCATCACCAGTGGATCGACCTTTCCTGAACCCGTATTGTTCCAAACAGAGATAGTTATTACTTTCAAAAAAACTACTTAACTGATCGTGAACTAAAATCTCTAATAACTTCCCAATTACAGGAATTATTGAGACAGGATGGTAACTGCTTGGTTGAGTGTATGATCCTTTTTTTAAAATGGGACACACTCTAGAAATTTTCAATTGGTCAGGGAAAATTCCTTCTTTTAAAAGAGCATTAAAACTTATACATAGGGGCTCAACAATGCTACCTATTATATATTTCAATATATTATTTGATAAGTCATAAACATCACAACTATTAGAATTTGAAAGTCTTTTGGCTGCTTTCATAACATCTGATTGACTGATAACTTGCCACCTAAACTTAATATTACTCTGAACATCCAATTTATTTTTATTTAACAACTCCTTATAAGTAACAGTTTTTTTATCTAAATTACTATGTGACTTAATTTCTTTTACAGAGTTAATAAAATAGTTATTAAAATCATCAGGAGTAATATCTAATTTTCTCTCCTGTTTTGGTCCAAAACAGCTGTTCTTAATTAGTTTCCATGCAGCCCTACTCTTGTTTGTGCTTTGTTCTAAAAGATTTGAATTATATGCACATTTACAATCTCTAATTTCTTTTCTGTATTGCTTTTTTAATTGTTTAAAATTATTTTCAACTTCCCCACCTATGTTATACTTCCTAAGATTACTTAAAAACAACAATCTTTCTTTCATGGTAGCTAATTTAACTGTATACCATTTATTACTCTTATTAGCAAATACATTTTTGTTTGTTTTCTTAATTACCTTAAAATAGCTTAAGTTGTCTAATAAAACTTTGAAAAAACATTCAAATATGCAATCAGCGTTGTTGCTCCTAGTTGATGTTAACATGCCTGCCCAGTCATAACATAATAAATTATCTGAAAGATCATTTCTTGCTGATAAAGGTAATACTAACTTTAGACCACTGTCAACCGATGGCCCATCATTTACATTGAATTTAGATTCTATTTTAATTTCTACTAAAATTCCATCATGGTCTGAATATGGAAATGATATAATATGGCATGACAACACATCATCCAAACCATTATTTATAAATACGTTATCTAAACAGTTATTCAGTCGCGTTGCATTATTATTGAGAAATTTGAAATTATGTTGTCTAAGGATATTTTTAAACAGCTTGACAGTTCTACTGCATTTACTTATGTCAAATTGAATGTTCAGGTCTCCACCCATTACAATACGGTGATTCGGCCAACGGTTTAAAAACTCTAATAGTTTTTCCAGTTTTTCAATAAATATATCAGGATTTCCAGTCGTTGAGTGATATAATGATATTACAATTAAACCCAACTGATCAACTATTACCGCAGACGCTTCAAAATGAAACTCAGAACAGAACTGACTCGCATCACATACTCTTACTTGAAGGTCATTTTTCACGAATATTAAAGTTCCACCTCTACAATGGCTTTCTCTGCAGAAGGTGCTAGCACAGTAGAAACCTTCAGGAAAAGCCATTTGCGCTTCCATTTCTCTGAGCCAATGTTCCGATACACATATAAACGATAAGTCCGGTAAGCCAATTAAGAAACTCTCTAATATGAGCGATTTTCCATTAAGGCCCTGAACATTCAAATATAAAAAGTTAACATTTTCAGTTGTAAATGTATTTGAAACATAGTCTAGATGCCTAGATTTAATGTTTGTTTTTCCCATAAAAAAGACGAATCAACCGAAGAAATTTCAGGTACTTTATGTGGTATGTCAGATACCTTAGGAGACATTTCAGATACCTTACGTGTTATGTCAGATACTATAGGTGAGATCTCATTCACCTTAGGTGAAATGTTATGGATTTCTCTTGGCACAGATAAGATTGTTGGTTTGGAAAAGACTTCAGAATAACTTACATGCCCCAAAGAGGTTTGTGGTTGTGAGCTGGAGGTCCCTGCTGTCTGAGTTCCCTGAGCAGGACAGCTTACCGGCAAGGTAGCTAGCCTTTCCGTAATCAGCCCAGCAAGAAGGTGGTAACTTAGGAATTTGGCAGAGGTTTTTGTTTTTTTTTTTAAAGTGACAGTTGGATGTTTTTCTAGGAGATCTTTAGTATGAGGGAATGCTTTTAAAATATTGAAGCTATCTTTCAGGATATGGTTGAGTTTCTGTTGGCCATGGTGGTTATTGGTAACACTATAGTGTAGGGAGTGTATACTGTTGTTCAGGTGGCAGCTGATATAAGGAAGGTATACCTTGGTTGAATTTATTGAAGTTTCTATGAGAGGAAATTATTTATTGGCTCGGGTGGCTAGAATATAGTGTAAGGAGTGTATAGCCTAGGGTATAAGGAGGGTTTTGTTGCTTATTAGTAGGTTTGATGTGAATATCAGTTAAAAGGACACCGTTATAAAAAAGTATTTCAAGGTTGGTTTCGGGGCCAGCTCAGATAAAAATAATATATCAATGAAAGGGAGCTAGCAGATGGTTTGGACAGGTTGCCTTTGAAGGAAACTTTTCTTTCATTTTCCCATGAAGAGGTACCTTTTATCTGAAGGTAGTTGGTTTATGTCAGAACTTTGTCAGTGGTTTTTTTCAAGTGTGAGATCAAACAATAATACCAGTGTGGATGCATAACAACTAGCAGATTGAACTTAAGTGCTTTATCTATCAGATGTGAAATACATTATTAAAATAATGTTATCTGTAATAATTTGTACTGCTCTTTTGTATGAAATCTTTATCATCATAGTACTGATTGTTGACAAAAGATTGCAGCACATTGCCAATGCTTGTGACTCAAACTATTGAGATTATTACAATGCAGTGCAAAAGCCCTATCAGGTACAGCTTTGATCATTAGAGGATAGTATCATAGCCGTACCAATTAAGGCTTTCGATTGGAAAAGGTTAAGGATTATGATATATGTATATATATATATAAAGATAAACTCAATGAAAAAACTGAAATATATCCAAACTAGTTGTACATGGAAGTTTGCTAAAGATGCATACAACCAGCTTCATGTGCTAAAGGTTCTCAGTTCGATCCCAATCAGAGTTAATACATTTTGAGAAGGATCAGCTGATAACCACCGGCTGTTCATTTGTCATTAGGCTATTAATTAATGACACTTTCTAAGGAATAGTCGGCCTTAGTTTGTAACACTGACTACATTCGTTCACCTACACTCATCACACTCATTCGAAATCCATATTCGCCCATATCTTGATGATCGGCGTCTTATGAATAAATAAATAAATAAAAACAGTGATGTTGATCTTGAGCCCAATACCTTCATATATTCTACAAATATCTTACCTATGGCCTTTGTGTAGTGTCTTGCCCCCAACAGCAGTTCTGGTGCCCTGTACCAGAATGTCACCACCACAGGATCAAGGTCAGCTAGGGGCTTAAGAGGGGCATTAAAAAGCCGAGCGAATCCCATGTCCGCGATCTTCACTCTTCCTCGCTCCGAGCCTTCACCCATCACCAAAATATTTGCGGGTTTCTGAGAGTAACATATGCTTGTAAATATAATAGTAATGCTACTATTATAATGAGTGGTAAATAATTATACTGAATAATTTATCAGTCGAGTAATTTATATTTAACATTTATTTCTCATAAAAACCATAACAAACAAAAACCATGCATTATTGTTTTATACAAAAACTAAATATAAAAGACAATTTTTTATAGTAGACCTTCTTCATACACCACTAGTTTATGATATATGTGAGTGTTTTTACTAAAATATACTTTAAGTTATAGTTTCTAACAAAGTCCTTATATGAAATCAACTCTAAAATGTATAGGACAAATTTTCATTCAGGTTTACTGACACAAAGATATTTGTTAAATTAATATTTTATAACCACTATTCTGTGCTTTTTTTATGACGTGAGATTATTATAGACATTTGCCTTTGTAAGTGTAAGTACAGATATTGTCCACTTTCTTTCGGAATCTGCTATCTGACAGCGTGTAGCTACAAGTAAAAAAGACAAACATATCACAGAGGCAATTTAGCATAAATAATCAAATGGATAAACGTTAAGGCATTTTTGTCTGATAGCAAAACCATTCTTTCAGTTTTATGTTTTTGTTTTTAGTATATAACACTCACTTAAGGAGTCAATAAAATAGATATTGATTCCAATCTTTCAAAATTGACAAATATTTACATCATACATTGACTTACCAAATCTCGATGCAAAACCCAGTTGGAATGTAAATAGTGTATTCCATCTAATATTTGGTATAACAATGATTTCACCATTGCTTTAGGAACCATTACCGGTTTTTTATTGGCTTTAGCAGCTCGATGAAATTTTATAATATGCTGAAAAAAATTAATTCAACTGTAATTTAAACATCCTTTATGCACATGCATCGGAGATAAATCTATGAACTAGTTAAATTAATACTATCTGGATTGTACTGTGCCAAAACTAGGATAAGATTAATAAACCATTTATTGATTGTTTGACTGCATTATTTATTTATTAAATGCAGCAATAGGGAAAAGAATAGGCATGTCATATGCCAATCTCTTCATAGGACAATGTTAATAACTCTTTCTCCATAAACATTCTTAAACCTTATTGCTGGTTTTGTTACAATGGTGACAAATGTCCAATCGAGACAGCTGGACAAAAATCACAAAATATCTTTTTGAATAATATAAATATTTTAGCACACTTAAGTGTATTTAAACAGCTGGAATTCAGAAATAACCTTCCTTGATATTGATCTGAACCTGCAGAATAAATAAATAAATACTTCTGTACAAATTAAACCTTCCTATCGCCGAAAATAATTCTATTCCGGTAGCAAGCATCCGACCAAAAAAAAGAGAGATCTATTCAATTTAGTCAAAAACCTACAAAAATAAAACGTTTTTGGGAACATTAGATCTCCTATCCTATGCTTTTGTAAACAAAATTAGACTAGAAAATTAATTGACAATAAGTACGATCTAAAAAAATCTTCTGTTACTAAAATTAGGACAGAATAACAAATTAGCCTAGTAACCAAACCATCATGGCCTTCAATCACTTAACAAATTGATATAAGATGACTTCAAAATCATCCAAG
Source organism: Stictocephala bisonia (assembly GCA_035578905.1). NCBI lineage: Eukaryota > Metazoa > Arthropoda > Insecta > Hemiptera > Membracidae > Stictocephala > Stictocephala bisonia. The sequence continues at coordinate 679,176 of JAQJVL010000265.1, forward strand.
CCTCTCCACACGCTAGAGATTTCCTTGACACTATGTCCACTAACACTTTCAGACAACACTTAAATCCAAAATAATTCTTGTTCATTCAAAAATACCTGCAAATACGTTTTAATACTACAGTCTATCCCCCGTCTCTTTTCCATGCAACAAAAGTAAAAGCACCTGTAAAATTGAAACCCCTTCAGCAAGGTTCATGAGCTCAAATACTCAACAAATAAAAAATTAAGTGATTACAAAGCATGAATATATGTATGTTCAAAGTTATTCTTTTTAATTATAAAAAAAAGGCCTGTGAGTGAACTTTATTAAACGAGTGAAGTACCAACCGTTAGCTCAGTTGGGGACTTGAATCTTCGACTTTGCTTTCCGCAGTCAAAAGACTGGCTCCTCCTCCAAATCCAGATTAGAAAAAAAACTGAATAACCCATTTCTTTAGAGCATGTATGCTGGGTGACTCAATAACTGTAAAAGTTTTCTAATTGTGCGTTAACTCCTGTATAATACAATAAAAACACTGATCTCAGATACTGGTTATACAATAAGTTCTTATATAATCAGGTAATGATAATATAAGATATATATACATATATATATATATATATATATATATATATATATATATATAAAATGATACAGATACTGATTATACAGTATTTTTTTATTTATACAAACATGGTTTCCCATAAATCATTTAACATAAGTATATAACATGATTCTTAAGCAAAAACTAAGGCTGTTTTCCGTTGCAATGGTGCTTCTCTATTTGGTTATAGAAGTTTAGACATATTTTTGGAAGAATACATTTTTAATAACTTATTATACTATTAAATATACAATCACCTGCAATAGCCTACACTTACCCACAGGTCATGTTCTGCGTAGTCAAACAAAAGCCAAACCTTTCTATCATTGTGAGAGAGAAAAACTCGGATCAGATTTATCACATTAGGGTGCTTGAGTTCCCTCAGGAGCTGAAATAAATAAAAGATAAGAGGAAAACTATTCTGACTTTAAATGTGTTCTCTTAATTAGTTCCCCTTAGTAAGTTTAACAAGTATTTTAAAAAAAAGGGCCATATACCAATAATCAAAAGCAAGCACTTTGATATCACTTACTGAATCATACTATCTAAACTATATTACTATATGCTAATCTCAGTAATTTCTACGTCAAAAAGACAGTCTACCATGTCATTATATATCTGGATGTATATATATATATATATATATATATATATATATATATATATATATATATATCTTTTGTTAACAATTATAGAGGAATATAAATGGATGTAGCTCATAAAAGAAAGTGGAAAGGGTTTGTTTGGAGACAATAACGTGTGTAGGCTCCTAGGAAATAGAAGAGTCACAAACAAGCAAAAGGTTTTGTAATAAAAAAAGATGTTGATTTTATCTGATGAATCCAACTTTTTTTTAATTCTTCATGCAGTTACTATACATATGTACATAATACATAATATACATTACATAAGAGAAGAACACAGTCAAATTTATAATGATTTTACAATAAAGTTGATGATTGTAAAAAATGAAAAAATAAGGTTAGGATGAAAAGTTTTGACTCAGTATTATTCCTTCTTGAGTAACATGGATATGCAGTCCATATCCTCCTTAGAATTATTGGAATCTGTATTGAGTTGTGCTATTACACTGTTCACTTCACAGTTAGTATGGTGTGACCCAAGGCGAGCCTCAGCTACTGGGCGGGTTGCAGGTGGCGGATAGCGAATGTTCCATCTTGTCTTTGACGGGGTGGACAACTGCGAATAAGGGGCAACCCCAATAAGCAGTCCCGGACCGAAGTCCGCAGGGGCAGCTGAGGTGTGCAGCTGACGGGAGTAGTGACCTCGCAGACCCTGAACTCAATACCACACCCAACTCACACAAGTACATGACACAGTCTCAGGGGCCAGAAGTAGGAATGGAGTCACCAAACCGCAGTGGCTGAATACAGTTGTTAAAACCGGGATGGCACACCGGGCTGCCAGAAAGTTCACGGGCCCGACCTGGCCTCACGCATGTGGTGGCTGCCCTATCAGCTGGCGAAAATCCTGATCCTGTTTACATTGCCAGTTGGTGACTGGATGGGACCGTGTAGACGGGCTAGGGGGGACTTTCGAGGCCACAGAGGCTCCTGGCTTTTGGATAAATTTTGAGTAGAGAATCAGAGGTGACAAAAATAATTCACTTTAAAAGTGAACTGTTAGCAGTTGACACCACTTCATAACAACATTCATCTCTCTACTGACTAAAAAAGGGGCCAAAGACTCTAAAATACTTTACTAGCCTACATCATTTGTTACTTAACTTACAGTTTCATCTAACAAGGAAGTTAAATTGTTCATTCCATCTCATTATTTATACTTCAAAAAATTATTAATTTTAGAACTTATTTAATGAGTTATCTGTGGCGTGTTACTTGGTAGTCTTACTAAAGAGTTTAACAAAAAGCCTTGGACTATCATACAAACAACATTGTCACACACGGTCCTCATGTGATACTGTAAAGGCCTGGTCACCTTCAGTGACAGGAGAGTGATTTTATATGCCAAAACCAAAACAATAAGGCTACTAGGGCTGCAAGCCCAGGATATCGGAATGTTAAAAAAAGTTAACTAATACCATTGATTTTATACACAAATAGATTTCCCATCCAATGTTAAATATTGAGTCTCAAAATATCAGCTGTTTTTGTAGTCCATTATGGAGCGCTAGTGTAGCTCCATGTAAATGTAATGCAGTTTAAAACAGCTGTGGTTGCGGGCCACACTAACTAACAAAATTACTGCCACAAATATTCCTATTAGATGGTTTATCTATTGTAGGTGTATATAATCAAGGCTAATACTTACAGCGATTTCCCTGCAAGCAGACATAGAAAGGCCTGTACCTTCAATCTGTTTTAATGCAAACTCTCTATTCATATCTGGCCTGAAAAATAAAATTAAGTACATATTAACAACATACAAGTTATTCATTATTCATCTCTAAGATGCCGATCGTTAAGATATGGGCGAATATGAAGGGTGAAAGAGTGTTATGAGTGTAGCCATAGTAACTATCTACACATTGTACCAATATATTAAAATATATTGGTACAATGTTGGCCTACTTAGCCCATTATTTTAATGTTTAATTCAAAGAGTGTTTGAAGCACCCTGAATAGAAATTAGCTGATGACCAGTACTCCCTAAACTGCATTCCAGTGGATTCTAGTTGAATGGATGTTAACCCTAGATCGTCAACACTTTTTATTTTTAACTGTGCGAATATTTTTGGTGCCATTTTTAGCGCTTTGCAAGCCTTTATTGTAAAAATCATAAAAAATACTAAATATGCTCCAAATGTAAATGTTATATCGTTTTTCTTCTCAAAAACTGTACTTTCACATACTACTATCAAAACTAATAAAGAGAATTAGTAAATAATTACTGTCATGAAAAGATTGAAAATTTTTTTTTCGTTACGTAAATTATAACTTATAACCCTCCTTAGGAGCACTAAAAGATTTTTGTAAATAATTCCAAGATAGCCAAATTGTTTATTACCGTATTTAGTGCACTATAATATTATATTGTTACATTTTAGATAAACTACTAGGTTTTTTTTTTAAGTGTTTGTTTACATAAAATGCAAAAATGAAAAAATGTGCAAAGTTACAGTATGATCATTGTAGGTAAAATCAAATAGTACATATAAAAATTCAAAAAAAATCAGCATTGAATAGACAAGGAAAGGTTGTTTATGAAAAATAGTCATATAGTACCCAGAACTAAATTTTTATATTTTTAGTTTATTGGGGAAATCAAAAATGTTACCCCGGAAACGAAAAAAGTCTATGAAAAATTACAAAAAAATCTAAAAATAAGGGGTATATTTAATTTTTTGCTACCTGTACTTTATTAGTACAATCTATTGTCTACAGCTAAAAGAAAATAAAAAATATATGAAAATATACCAAAAGTGTACAACTTATAACACCATAAGTCAGCGTGCGCAAATTGTGTAAACAGCACTTGAAAAATAGTGCATATTGTAAACATTATAGAAAATAAAAAATAATTTTGGGGAATTTTTATAACATAACCACTTGGTATAACAAAAATTCTTGAATATAAATATAAACAATTTATTACTGTACTGTCATAAATAAGGTTTTCACACAATATAATAACATACTACATCATATGAACAAAATTGGATAGATTCACTAAGGCGTTGTGGCCAAGTTCAGAGAAATTCGCTTGAAACGGCACCGATCAACTCAATAACAGCCTTTCTAGCTCATTTTTTTATTGTTTATATCTCAATAAATAAATAATTAGCCAAACTTTTATGTACAGCATAAATTATGTCGCTCCTCTCTTTAAGGAATTCACAAAAACAATGGTATACATAAACATTTTTTGTAAAATAGCCAATACAGCTAAAACAATTCAATTTGTTTTGTTGGATAGAGTATTTCATGCTCTGAAGAAAAAATTGGCAACTATACTCCCTCCAGACCTCTGCCAGGCGGGAATTGAGCAGGGACTTCGAGTAACATGTTCTAATTCTATTTCCTACGTTTTTAAATTTGAATAAAAAAAATTATTGAAAATGTGAAATGTATAGAACAGAACATTCTACATCGATTGGTACCAACTTTGTAGTAATTGCTTGATTATAAACATGTGTTTTATTGATGTTAAGTGAACAGCATAAATTATGTCGCTCCTCTCTCTTAGCGTATAGTGGTACTGACCCACCCGCCCACCCATACATGTACAGTGGTACTGACCCACCCGCCCGCCCATACTCGTACAGTGGTATTCACCCACCCGCCCAACCACCCAAGGCTCTTAGGCACCTTCTTTTTGGAACATTGTTTAGTCATTTCACACTATCGGGGGACATCCTGTCGAGGGTATCGTCAATATTCTTTATGGAAGCCTGTACCTTGTGATACATTACTTTAAAGGGTATATGAACAGAATTGAATGCCTCAAACTGAATCTCTAAAGAATCACTCTATCATGAAATAGAGCACTGTGAATATTGAAAATTGGCGACAGCAAATTTAATTCTAACTTCATTGTCAGACTGAAGAAGGAAGACAGTTCAAACATTTACTTTGTCACCAAATGGTGCTAAAAGATTAGTGTTAAGTCCTTTCTAACATCTTAAATTAATTTTCATTTTTATAAAAAATTAATAAAATAAATAATTATTTACATACTTTTATTGTAATTAAAATGTATAAAAATTGTAATAATTCCAGCTCAAATAAAAAATTAAGTTTTACATAAGTTAAAACCTTTTAGAAATGTTAGAAAATTTCCGCTAAAACATTACTGTGCCAAGAATCAAGTTAAAATAAAACTTTTGAACATCACCAATGTTCAATTTTCAAAGTAGGCCTACTCTATTTCCTGATAAAATGATTCCTTAGAGTTGCAGTTTGTGGCATTCAATTCAGTTCACTATAACCTTTAATGTGATGTATCACAAGATATAGGCTTCAATAAGGAATATTGACGATACCCTCGACAGGACTTCCACCGTTATTATGACATGGCTAAACATTGTTCCAAAAAGGAGGTGCCCAATCCCCATCACGGTTGTAAAAAGTGTCGCATTTATATTTCGATGAATAAAGAATATATTTAGGTGTTTCCAGACATAATATACACCCTGTATATTGAAACACGTAAATTGAGTTGGAAGGATATCTAAAATAAAAGTTGTCTTTTTACATACTAAACATTATTTTTATTGATCTCTTTTCCAGCCTAAAAGACAGTATTAGGGTAAATTGGACTATGTGAACAACATAAATTCTGTCGCTCCTCACGATCCAGGGTTAAGCAGGCCGTAGACATAAATAGGTTTAGGCTAACCTCAAACTAGATTATTGATTAGTAATTGTATGACTATATTTCGATACATCCCATTTGAATGTATTGGATCTTAAAACTATAATTAATAAAACCATTACTTATAGACTTTGTAGAAATGCTAGGCTTTCATTATGAAGTTATACATTATTTAGCCAAAACAAAGAAATAACATTTAAAGAATATTAACACTATAAGTAACTTTCATTTTGAACGTGTATACAAATAAGCTATTGTTTATTTTACTAAACGCATGAATAGAAAAATATGCTTATAAACTTACCCATCTTTTCTTCTAGCTTTATAAACATGTCCATATGTACCTCTCCCAACTTTACAACCTTCATAATCAAACAAATCCTCCACTTTGGTCCTTTCATTGGCGGTTTTAATTTTAAATTCGTAATCCATCATTGATAAAGATAAATATTAAATCAACTGACCAGAAAATAAAATTAGGTTATGTTGGAAATTATAAACACTAAACTAACTTTACGCCTCACTAAAAAATAACTTTGACTGGATTTGGATGGGCCGTTTTCCTCCACCGTCTATCTCAAAGTCGAAAACGTAAACAAATAACAGATGATTAAGGCGAATTCAAATAACAACTATTCCATTCAATACTACCATATACTATAACAAAATAACTTACGACAACAATTCTTACATATGAGACGCCGACACAAAGTTGCTGGTATTTTAAGGCGGATATGAATGGTTATATGAGTGTAGGATGAGTGTGGTCTGGTTACTATCTGAGTTCAACTGTTCGTCAGAAAGGGCAATTTATTAATAGCCCAACAGCCAGGGCAACTAAGGGACCTACAGCTTTACGTGGAATCCGAACCACGTAGTGCTGGTCTGATTTTCAGCTAATTGATACTCAGCTGTCTAACAAGCCTGATACTCTGTTATCTCCCCCACACAACATCCGCACAATGATAACCACCCAACATGGACACCCCAGACTTCTCTAGTAGTGTCCACGCCGATAGAAACCATCAAGCGGACGCCATGTCGGTATTAAGAGGACCGAGCATCCAACCTATCGCCTACAATCTTCCAAACACTTTGTTCCCATGTAGCTGGGTTACAGCACTGTACCACCAGTGCCGACTACAATGTTGTTAAATTATAGAAAATGACAAGCTATAATTTAATATGGACAAGTTCTGGCCATTCAATATGGAAAGGGGCTGACCGTAATTCATGATATGGTAATTAAATTAATAAACCATCATATATAAAAAAAAAGTCACTCGATAATATCATTGACTATTACAAACAAGATAATATAACAATAATTCTAATAGGATAGTTTTGTTTTCAGAAACGTAACAATCCTTGATAATATTCTTGTTTACTTAAATATTTTATTACAGTGTGATAGTAATATTAGGTATTCCAAGGTTTCCTGTGGGTTTTCTAGCAAACAAAATCTTAATGAAATATTTCTGATACAAAAGAGAGCAATAAATATTGTGATACTCAAACATGTTGACAAATGTTTTCATATTATTAGATTTAAATATTTTAACTTTCCTAGTTTGTATGTGTAAGAAATTATTTCACGTATGGCACATAACAAGTTAATTTCGGCACTTGTTTATTACTTATTATTATTATTTATTATTATTATTTATTATTATTGTTGTTAATTACGTCGCGGGATCGTGCTCTATTACTTGGTAATAAATAAATAAATATAATTTTATTGTCATTAAACTTTACAGCAATAGACAACGTCAGGTTACAAATATTTACAAATGTACAACAAATATCTGTACAAACAGCAATGTTTCAAATTCCTACACTAAGCAATCATCTTACACTAAGCAATGAAAATTATATTCTACAAATTACATTTAACATTTAAGAATCCACTAACACTGCAGTAAGTTATAAAAAAATCAGGTTACAAATATCTGTACATGTTTATAACGAAAAAGACATACATAGGCTACAACTGAGTCAAATTTCTAAACAAAGTAATCATTTCAAATAACCCAATTCTGAATTATATATATTACAATTTACATTCGAAAAATTCATTGATACTGTAAAAAGGTGTCACTACGAGCCAATTATATAATTGTTGCTTAAATATTTTCAACGGAGCTACTCTCCATTCAAGGGGCAATTTATTAAACATTTTCATACCTACTATTTCATGACTGTTTAATGATTTAGATAGCCTACAGAAAGGTATATTGATGCATTTATTATTCCTTGTACTATAAGGGTGTATAGCCTGCCTACGTTGGTGGGCTGATAAGTTATTCTTTGTATATAAGATAACAGTATAAATGTACAAGTTAACTAAAGTTAATATTCTTAAATTAATAAACAAAGGTTTACAGTGGGCAAATTTTTCTGAGTTTGTAATTATCCTAACTACTTTCTTTTGTAGAACTAAAATATCCTGAGCATGTGAGCTATTACCCCAAAGTAAGAGCCCATAAGATATAACACTTTGAAAAAAAGCAAAATAGGCTGATCTTACATATGAAAATGGTACATGATTCTTCAAATTTCTTAACAAGTATGTAACTCTAGACAGCTTAGCACTAATGTGTTTAATGTGAGGTTCCCATGACAATTTACTATTAATAACAACACCTAAAAACTTAACACTGCCTAAGCTATTCTCTATTGGTACATCCCTTAAACTAAATGACATTTGTTGAGTTTTACTCTCATTTAGTAAAAAACCATTAGCTCGAAACCAGATTGACACTTGAGATAGTGTGTTTTTTGTCATAGTTTGAAGAGTATTAAAATTTGAACTAGTGTTGAAAAAGGTTGTGTCATCAGCATAGAGAATGGAATGAATATTCAAATAGGATGGTAGATCATTAATCATTAGGATGAACAACAGAGGTCCCAAAACTGAGCCCTGTGGCACTCCACATTTAATGTCAGCAATTTGAGATTGTTTCTTTCCAATGCAAACTATTTGTTTGCGGTTATTTAAAAATGATTCAAAAATGTTATTAGTTTTGTCATTTACAATGCCATAATGAACCAATTTCTACAAAAGTGAGTCATTATTATTTATTATTATTATTATGATTAACGGCATATGCCTATTTAACAAAATTGTATACAAGAAAATTCAGGCTAAAAATAGAGAACAGAAAAATAGAAAACAGAGGCTAATAAATATGGAAATTATCAGTGCTTAAGAATTAGTTGGATAACAATATACAATTGAGAACAATCAAGTTAACATGTACACATATAAATACATGCAATAAATATACAATAAATTCAACAATTTGTGTTGACATAGTAGAAGTGACATAAGCGATAACAAGGATAAATATTTTATAAATGCAACATAATAATAACTAACAAATATGCAAATTCTAACACGAAAATATAAATAAACACACATAACATGATGAATGGTTTGACAATCAAGATGACATTAGACTGCAATGGGTGTGAATGAATAGTAAAAAATATTTGAATGAGTGTGATGAAATAATAAGTTACAACATGAGCTATAGCTGGAGAAAGACTCAAGATTCATCATTCTCTCCCCGGGTGATCATCTTCTTGAACCGAGCAGCACTACAGTTAAAGAAATCAATGTCTGAAGTTAGGGTGTTTCCTGTGCGTTGCAACCGAACCATTGTACAGTGCTGTGCATATGATGTGGTGTGGTGTGTTCTGGCAAACAGCTCCCTGGATCTGGTAGAAGCTGGAACGTGGAAATAAATCATTGCTAGAAGTTCCGGACAGCGAATCTCACCATTGATGATCTTGAAAAGAAACATAAGATCAGATGTCCTTCTTCGCAATTCTAGCGATTGCAAGCCCAGTGTTACAGCCAATTCATCAACAGGAACTTCAGAGAAGCGATATCCTAGTCGTAGTCATGCTCAACACAGTCAAAGGCTCTGCTCAGGTCACAAAAAGTGGCCTGAGCAAAGTCTCCATCCTCATAAGAATTGAGCACTTTTTTAATTAAAGTGCTCTATGGCAATTCTAGGCATGAAGGCATGAACAGTAGATTTGGCCTTCCTAAAGCCAAACTGTGAATACAACTTGTGAAAAAGGTTCACATATTTAGGCATTAAAGGTTACAATTAATTTTATTGCCAGATATTTTAAACTTTCATATAATTACTTTGTAATTTGTTTTTGAAGTGGGCCGTAGAAACATGGTTCAAAAGCAGGGTGTAGTAATAGAACATTACAGACACTTCTTTATTTTAATTCTTGGTGTCATTATATTATCATTTGTGATTATTATCTTAGCTTTACTAAATATTTTCTTACAAAAGCTATACAAGTTGGATAATGTAAACTTTGAAAAGATATCTTTAGATAACCTAGAAAATATTCCTGAAGCTCTAATTTTAAAAGATTCACCTATATCCAATAGTCGCAATTATCGTTGCAGTTTTTATGATTGTTTCAATGTTTATCGATGTGGTCGTAAGGGCCTGGATCAGATATCAGTGTATGTCTACCCGATGCGAAAGTTCATAGATGAGAATGGACAACAACTTGGCCCACAATTGACAAAAGAGTTTTATGCAATTTTAAAAACAATAGTAAACAGCAAGTATTATACTCCAAATCCAAAGGAAGCCTGTATATTTGTTCCTTCAATCGATACTCTGAATCAAAATCGTCTTCGACTGAAAGAGATTTCACAAGCTCTTGGATTGCTATCATAGTAAGTCTAAATGATAATCTTGGACATTTTATTTATTACAACATACAGGAATTAGAATCGTTTATTACAATTTAGTACCATAATCATTGGTCCAACCTTAGATGACAATCCAAGTTAGCTATGTTGCGCCATCAGTTAGTTATTATTGTTTGTTAGGCCTGGGCTAGTATGACAGAAGATACATATATATTGGGCCTACTGTTGGTTCAGAAATTATATGTAAGCAAGTTTAAAGGATAATTCCTAAGAAACTATGAGGCCAACTAAAATCAAATCATACTATTGCCTCCTCGTTTAACTGTTCGTTATAAGTTTCATAATTTTTAGAATTTTAACTTTCCAAGAAAAAAGTTGTTACCAATTCCTGAAACGTTTCTTGGATTCTAGAGGTCATCAAATCAATTGCTCGGTAATATTGTAATTCTTATTAAATATGTAGTTATGATACATTACTTTTATTTTGTAAGTAATGTACTTACGCTATGTATTAATGGGGTGGTTTTGATTAATTAAAGTGTAACATTGATGCACAGTGAAACTAGTCAAAATTCGGGTATCTTTTTTTGTTCCAACTAGGATAAAGTTATTAAAACATGATTAAATATAAAAATGCATGTTTCATAACGTACAATTAAAGGAGGAAAACAATAGTATGATTTGGTTTTACATAGGTCTTTAAGTTTAAGTTTCTTACAAAACAACCTTTAAACTTAGGTATAATGACAGTAGATTAGTGTTTTAACGGTAAAATGCCTCTAGACATATCTGAAACTGATCATTTTTGTCAAAAAATGAGCTTATTTACAAGAGAGCTTCTTCTTATTTCCAATTCAGGAAAACTAGTTTTTTAACTGACAAAGTGGACCTAGTAAGCCTAGCTACAAAAAAAATTATTTAAACATTTTTATCTTTGAACAATTACCTGTTTTTAACTCAATGTGCTTTTATGCTTACCATGATGACCAAAAAACATTTTGGTAACTGCCAAACTTATCCTAATCTTATATGCAGCCTACTAAAAATGCGTTTTACATTAAAATTAGGTGTTGGAACGCCATCTAAGGACATGCTAGCGGTTCCTCCATCTAAAATAAACATAAATTCGTGTTTTGTGGTTTATTATCATCACATTTTTGGCAGATATATGTGATGTGCCTCACTGGTAGTTTTCGTGATATATCATGAAATAATTATCTTAGTCTAGAAAGAAGTTTTCAGTGTAAACAAACATGTTAAAATTAAAAACAAATGTCAGAAATATCAAGACTAGTAAAGAGAAATACCTATAACAAAATAAAATTTGTTAAACCTAATATTATTGGACATAACAGGCTGATGAATGTTTGGTGATTAGAATAAAAATATAAGTGAATAATGTTGAAATTAGTCTCTCCCAAAACTATCAATAAGATATAATTTAATTGATTTCTCGCATTTACATACTACTGCTGTGGATGATAATTTTCAAATGGACATAATTATACAGATTAAAACAAAAAGATTTTTACACAGTGAACCATTTGTTCTTCTATATTCATAAAAGAGGATGTTTGTATATATATATGTTTGAAGTTTATGCGCTGCCAAACCATCCAACCGATCGCCATGAGACTTTAGGATGTTGTCCTGTATACTCCCGAGATGGTTTCTGTGAAGTTTGATGCAGATCCGTCCACAGGGTCCCGCCCCACGGGCTCCTAAAGATCCCATGTTATTCAAATGGAGAATCTGAATTGTTTAAAAAAAACATATGACTGTGTGGTTTAATGTAGTTTCACAAGCCATTCAACTGATGTTTTCAACTGATTTGCCATTCAATTTTAAACGGCTCCAATTTCCTGTGCGACTTGCTTTCGCAATAACTATTAATAAATCTCAAGGCCAGTGATTGCGCATTGCCGCAATAAATTTAAGTAATCCATGTTTTTCACATGGACAGCTCTACGTCGCTTGCTCGAGAGTAGGCTCACCAAAAAACCTTTACATTTATACACCAAATAAGAAGACCAAAAATATTGTTTACCCTCTTGCACTCATTTAATAAATAATGGTTTTTTTCTATAATTCTTTTTATTGCTTTATTTTGGTGTGTCAATGAAAAATGAAAGGCGAGACAACGTCCGCCGGGTTCAGCTAGTAATATGTAAATTTCATAGTTGTGATAATGAACAATTTAAATGTTTTAATGTTTCTTTATAAAAACTGATAATGGAGTATGAGTTTTGAGGGGTATTCGTCAAAAACATTCGTCGCTCCATTTGGAGCCTCCAAAGGTTGTAATATGGAAGCTGTTTTTTATAATTTGCAATAATAACATAGTATTTTGTGTTAAAAATTGCAATGTTTTATTTTTTGCAGATAATTGAAAATATTTAAAAAATACAGTCAAAATAATCTGTTATTTTATGTAACATCATAAATTTATTTCCCGGATTCCTGATTTTGATTGAATATTTTGTTTAATTTGATCAAGTCACGTCATAATTCTGAAAATTGAGTTATAATGTATTTAATTTTTTTCATGGATGGAAAACTGTTTATGTAGAGAGAATTGATTATTAAGGAATAGAGAGTTTTTATGTACAAAATTTACTTTCAATTATTACTGCATTTACCATATGTTATAGGCCTACTCATGTGCAAGACTGAATACTTAGCTCTAGGTTTAAAAATATGTCTGGTAACTTCGTACATGCTAAAGCATTGGTTTTATTCTCTAATAAATTGAATCAAAATATGAAGCTGTTGTATGAAATCATTAGAAATTGTCGTGTACGTAATGGCAACCCACATAAAATTTGGATTAATTACCTGGGGAGGTGCTTCACACACACACACACACACACACACACACACACACACACACACATAGAACCGATACTAATAGTGCATAAAAAAGTAATTAGAATAATCAACAATTTGCCTACCAACACTCGTAGACAATATTTTAAAGAAGAAAAAATTCTGTCATCTCAAGACACAATACTATACGCCATACAAGAAAATAAAAAAAACAAGATCTGAAATACATAGCTATAACACAAGAAATAAAAACAATATAGACATACCTTGTAAAAGATTACAAAAAACACTAAATCAACCACAATATATATAGGTATGAAGTTTTTTAATCATCTTCCAAACAACATAAAAATACTAAGACAAAACAAAACCAAATTTTAAAAAATCTCTACTTGCATATTTAACAGCATATCCATGTTATACAAAAGAAGAATTCTTTAATATAGACATAAACATATAAAATAACATATACTAAACATGGATTGTAAGCTATCCTGTCCAACCATAGACTTGACCAATCCTGGGCTATGCCCGAAGAGAACTGACATGCCCGTCTTGAGGAGAGTGGTGGCGAAGAGGAAGGTAAAGGTAAAGGCTATCCAGCTTCGACTTTTCCTTATTGTACAGGATTCCAAACTATACATAAATAATGATTTGCAGAGAATTTTATTTGTTGTGTGCTGTATTCCAGCTGGAATGGAGGAGAGAACCATTTGATATGGAACATGATTCCTGGTTCTCCACCAGACTACAGCACTGTAGTGGATTTAGCTCTGGGAAATGCATTGGTTGCGGGTGCTGGATTTGACTCTTGGACTTATCGTGTGGGTTTTGATATCTCACTTCCTTTGTACAGTCCTAATGCTGCTATGTTAAACCTGGCAAATTCTACAAACCACAACAGGTATAGTTGTTTTTTAATTGTTGGAGTTTTGATTTTGTATATTGTCATTGTAATAATTAATATGCATAATATATTCAGGGTTTTTATTCTGTTGGGATTAGAATTCTATTACATTATGAATAGTTTTGTTGAAAGTCTTGTTATTCTTCGTTGTATCCTAGTTTGTAAGTGGAAAATTCTCCAAAATCAGGAAAATGTTCATGGAAGATGACAGTAAAATAAAATCTTCAAAATTATATAACGTATAGCGTTTTCTCAGTTAAAGTTCTTCTGTAATATTAGAAAATATTTGCAAGACCCCATGTTTAAAATTTAAGTAATTATGCACTTTCTTGCCATCTCTGAAAATATGATTTCTTGTTGAAAAAGTGGTGAAATATGAGTTCATATCTCTTGAAGAGCTTGATTTCATCTGCGGAAAACTCGTTTTGTTTCGAAAAACCGAAAAATTAGTTTTTTATCCGATAGTGAAAAAACCAACTTTTTAAAAAATCTTTATTTTTCGACAACTTTTTTTCATTTATCGTGTTTTTTTATGCTGAACACAAATATATAACTGGTTTTGTAGTCCAATTATTTTTTTCAGCCCGAAAAATGCATTTTTTACTGATCAAACATAACCAAACTCATCCTAATTGTTTATTTTCTTGACAAAAATTTGTAATTTGCGTTAAATTCGAGTGGTTGGCCTCCGTGACGGCCTGCTGGCCGTCACTCCGGTAGGAATATAGGTGAATTCGGTGATTTTTTTTGTGATTAATAGTTGTTGTATATAATGATGCGTAATGGCTGCAAATCGCAATTTGCCATGAAAGTAGTTTTTCCAATTAGTCTCTAGAAATAGTTGTAATAGACAAAAATAGTTTTCAAAATTGTATTCAGTGCAAAAAACACATAAAAATAAAAAAAGATGATTAAAATACCATTTAAATTAACGGAAATATGATACAAATATTAAAAGATGTGACATTGCTTATGGTAAAATATATTATTTCTGCAGAGTAAAAAGCATATCTCGAGGAAAAATTTTAGACCCATTTCAAGCAAAATATTCCAAATATGTTTGGTGGCAAGAAACTGCATAAATACAAAAATTTCATATTATTTTTATATGAAAGATTCATTCAAACCCAAACATAAGCTCAGGTGAGAAAGTTTTTATAGATTCACAGAAGTATCATCATTATTATTGTTACTACAGATGTTTCTCCAACAGTTAGCATAGAAGTTACAGCCCCTCAAGTTCGAAGAAATTGAGAGACCTATGAAAAATTAGTCACACTGTTGTTTTCTTCATTTTTATGTTGTAACATATGCATTTAAAAATTTGATTTTAAAATTTAATAATTTTCATTCTAAGGTAAACAAATAAAGTACCAGAACTAGTTTTCATTGTGCATCTACATTTTTATTTTGCACAAACCCGTTGTGAAGCAAATATTTTTTACTAGGTCTCAAGAGTTTATTCAAAACCATTATTATATAGATGGAATATTAATTTCTAGAGTGAGCCAAGTAAAATATCTAGGTATTTATAGCACTAAAGAAGAAACAAGAGCATAACCAAACAAAAACTGCAAATGTCTACAAAATTTAGAAGTCCCTAATCTGCATATCAGGCATTTACAAAATACATTTTAAAAAATTACACATTTGAAGTCATGATTACATTTTTTAAATTTATTAACCTGGACAATTATTTAGGAACAAAATAACTTAGTTGAAGAACTTCTATTATTTGTTTAATATATCATAATGCGTTTATTTGCATTAATAATTCACAATTTTAGGATTTTGTAAGTAAGGCTTACATTATATCAACAACTCATCTTTTACCGTTTAAATTTGACCACCAGATAACACTAAAAAGGCTAATAAAATACAACAAAATTACTTATTATCTTTTTATACATCGTTTTTGGACAATCTTCTGTCACTCTGGTCAAATTATTGTTTTGAAACATTATTAATTACTTAAATTGCTCATACATGTACACTGTTGCTATGCCCAAAGTCTATACACACTACACTTATTATAGTTTTTTAATAAGCATAATACGTGTTGGTACATATACAGTACAAGTAAACGTCACACAACACAAATTTATTACAATATTAGCACAAAATGCACAAATATATTACAATACAAGTACAAAATGCACAAATATTATGGTGATCGATTTCGGTAACCACACTCACCTTCCTCAGACCAGATGGATTCACAAAATAATTGAAAATGGTGTTCAACAACTCAATTTATAGACCTATGATCACGTTACCCTATTAGCTGGAATCGTCAAAATGACGGCTGCTGTGATACTATTGGTTAATCCCTATTGGTTGTTACTTCTGTTCTTTTAGTCGCTGAAAATACATTATTAAAAACTATTTCAGAACTAAATTGGAATTTTATTCAACATGTATAACGATGTATTAATGTTGAATAAAGTTTGATTTGAATTGAATTTTTATGCTGGAAGTGCCCATGAGCAAAACCTTAGCTGTCTTAAATTTGACCCATGAAGAAAACAGAATAAAAAAGTAAATAACAAGTCTACTGGAATAAAAACAAATTAAATGATAAATAAACATCAAAAACACTAAATAGTAAAATTACTTTATATATAAATACCGAAATATCTTTTAATATAAGGTAAACATTTATTTTTATTTGTATGATGGCACAGGAAATGGCTTGTTATCTCGTCACAAGTGAACATCCATCCTGAGTACAGCATGGAGCTGTTAGGGCTGGCGGAGTCTCACTCCTCATTACTCGTGTTGGAACCCTGTCCTGATCAGGCTGATACATTGTTGCGTTGTTCCGCTGGTAATGTCTATCATCATCCTAATATTCTTCAGGTACGATTGATAGGTTTTTTTATTGTATTTGTATACCACTAAAGTAATCAGATCCCTTCCTTCCCATGCCAATAGTTCCCAACTCCGAAGGATGGAATTAGCACACCAATGGATAACAAAATCCCGTGACCCACCTAATCTGAACATAAGATAGACCACTTCCCTTCAACCCCTTCCCCATCAGCAAACTTTATATATACTAACTGAAATACTGCCTCTATACCTGAGTGTTGCTCTATGGATGTACAACCCCCACCACAGCCACCTACCCAGCAATAGTGGAAGAGTCCCCTCCCTCCCTCCCTCCCTCCCTCCCTCCCTCCCCCCTTGAAGCAGTTGTCACCGGAAAATATAGATTCTAGTTATGACACTGGCCGCTTAAGTCTAAGTTCTAAGATTATAAAAACCATTTATGAATATTTTTTCTCCTCAGTAAAAATGAAGCAGAAAGTTGCTTTGAACTACTTTAAATTTGGCTAAGTTGGCAAAATGGCATCTTATGTTTACTTCTACTGAATGTGTGTTTACCTATAATTTTAATTCTAGTCCCAGAAAATATAATGAAATACCGTTAAAAAGCTAAAAAGTTGTCCCTCCATCCCGCGTCAGCATGCACTGATTGAACCCTTCAATTTTGCTCTTGTCTTCTTGTTCCATTATTTATTCTTTTTTGTATGTATTATATTTTTCAAATTCTTTAATTTGTAATTATATTCCAATGTATCTTTACTATATTCACATTTATCATAGTATACAGGATGATTCAAAAGTATGGATACCTGACATTAAATTTTTAGCAACTTCACCTAGAAATACCAAGCTCAGTATACTTCAATAGGTTATAAAATTGCACTTCGTGGTTGGTATCAAGGAGATTTCCCCTGCCTCCAAAATACCGAATGTTCGGCCCAACATAAAAGTTTAAAATGTAAACCCCCAGTAACTTTTACTTCTTTATGAAAGAAAATTAATGGTGAAAGTTATAGGTCACTCTCATATCGTTAGAATATTCCTGCTGATTTAATTTTAAAATAACTGTACTTAAAAACGTAATGTATATCTCATTATTAACTGTTTAAAGGTAGGAAAATCCAACAGTAACATCCGTAAGAAGCTTTGAACTGTATCGACAGATGAGAGTCCCCAGTCTTTATCAGATCTTGTTTGACTAAGAAGAAAGTGTATTAATAAGAATTTTCAAGAAGATTATGTTTACAATGTTAGAAAGTGTTTTAATCTCTTTGTTATATACTAATTATATACTGTATTTCTGAACTAATGGAGTTCAGTGAACGTGAACGTACATTGATATTAATGATACAAGGTTATGGAGATTGGATTAGAACTTATGATGTGGTGAGAAACGTATTTAACAACACTTTTCTAAAATGCAACCCTATTACAAAATCAGTAGTGCAAAAAACTATAGCAATTTTTGAAGAAATGGGTATAATCAAGGATGACACCAGAACTGGAAGACCAAAATAAGCGCTAATGATGAAATGTCATTGGATGTTTTGCAATGTGTTGTTGAAAATCCTAATGTCTTACTCTGCTTTTAGCAACATTTTTCTGAAACATCACTATTTTGAGTTTTGCAAAAAAAAAACAAATTTAAACCTTACAAAATCCACTTTCTCATGACTACTTCAATCGCCGAGTCAAATTAATTATGAGGAATATTGATAATAATATATTGCATTAACCCATTGTGGATCGTTTTATTTATATGCGCATGCCCCAGTGGGTACGAATTAATTTACGTACCAGCAAGGCGGCAGAACAGAAACAGCGTGCTGCAATAAAACTGCAAGTAATAGGTTAGATGTAACAGTGGCCTGCTGGGGTACCTCCGATATAGCAGTGGCAACAGGTGGCGAACCAGGTTATGGGGTGGCAGGGACGATGTCGGAGTCATAATCAAAATATAGCGTATACAGTCGGGCGAAGAGATAACATCTGAGTCATCGAATAGACTAGGCTTGGCGACAACAATACTCCTCTGTGTCTGTTTCACTAACCTCATTGTCTAATAGAAATTGGCATATATTTTGTTTTTATAAATTAACAGATAACCAACTTTAAGCAAACCAGCAAGTAAGCCCATCTCCACCTGACGGACAGCCTCCTCCACTGCCTTCAAAAAGCAAAGCAGTATCATCTGCGTAAAGAAAAATCTGCCTCCGCCTAAATTTAGACGACCCAGTTTATTCACAAATATTATATTACTGAACAAAATATAAACTGCTTCTTCAACTTCAACAAACTACTGCGTTCTATAGGATATTTATAAAAGTTTTTATAAACTAAACATGTTTTAAAAAATACCCAGTTGATGATTAGAGATGCTTATGCAACCTAGTAGAGTCTATTGTAAATATTTGGAGGTAAAAGTAAAAGCAGATCACTAATGCAAGTTGAGCTTGTCATTGTGCCACTACTGTAGGATTCAAAATCAATGTACTTGAGTTTGAACATCTGCTACAAAATAATTACTCCGATTTTGTTGTGTTGTACACCAAAATTAAGCTTACTGTAATCATATAAATTACATATTTTTTTAAGACTAAGAATTTTTTATAGCGGGTATAATACAAAAAAACTCAACATTTTAGCACTTTTGGAGTAAAACTCAACTTCAAAAATTTCTAAAACAAAAACTTTTTTCTAAAAAAAGTCAGTTAAACTTTAACCACATGAAAAGAAGATTGTTGTTTATAGTATAACCAAATTCTAGAATTTTTATTCTTTTAAAAACATTTTCTGTTGTAATTTTTGTAAACCCTTGCAAACTTAAAAATGGCATATCATACAAACTTCCAAACCGATTAAAAAATACTGGATTGAAAAATAAAGTAAGATTATAAAATGTTAAGTGCGATTTTATATCACATGATAATTTGACAGACATTGATGTGCGATAACTTGCACGACCGGTTGGGCCACCGAACTTGGTGTTGCCACGTCATGCAGCTGGACTTCACCCCATATTAGGGAACTTATTAGTTATGAATGACAAATAGACATGTTACAGCTGAAGGCTGATAAATCACTCACAGTCACTATAAATGTGATTAAGACATTCTGCAAATCGCCAATGTAATGGGTGGCTCTCATTTTCATGTTGCATTCAGTTGTTACTTGTGAAATTTACATAATTGTAAATAAGTTATTTTTTAATTTGACAATCTTTTTAAAGCTATAACATTTTTTTTCAATCTGTCAATGGAGGTCCAAAGCTCTCATGAGAAAATTGTTGAAATTAAGATAGAAAACATGATTGATTAACTGTTCAATACTTCCACAGTAATAAACCTTTCGTGCACCGTTTAAATACCTCCAGGCACACGATTCGGTAACGCCCAGTTGAAACTTTTGAAGTGCTGGGCCGCGTGATTTGCTTACACATAACTGCACATCAATGTCTGTCTAATTATCATGTGATATAAAATCTTTAGATTTTTTTATTGCACTTACTGTTTTATAATCTTACTTTATTTTTCAATCCAATATTTTTTAACTGTTTTGGAAGTTTGTATGATCATCCATTTGTAAAATTGCAAGGGTTTACAACAATTACAACAGAACATTTTTTAAAAGAGTAAAACTTGTCAACAAACCACACTCAGTCAAAAGAAATAATAACTTAAATAACCAAAAAGGAAACTGGCAAATGTACTATGCATGTTTTTATAGCAAAATTTCTACAATACAACAAACAAATACAGTGCAAGTAAACGTCACACAATACAAATTTCTTACAATATTAGCACAAATGCACAAATATATTCTTATGATAATTATGATAATAAATGCACAAAAAAATAGAGTTAATTTTAATATTTTTGTTGCATACATATAACATTAACTAGCTAACATTTATATGATCAAAAACTGTACGTTTTAAATTATCTTTCTTTGTACTAGCAAGATATGGACCTGTAACAAAAAAGGTATTTTGTTACTCTACCGCTTCAAAACTTATAGTTTTTTTAATTAGCAAAATACGTGTTGGTACATATACAGAACAAGTGAACGTCACACAACACAAATATATTACCAGAGGGATTCACAAAAAAGATTCTTTTGTGAATCCCTCTGGTCTGAGGAAGGTGAGCGTGGTTCACCGAAATTGATCATATATTACCAGAGGGATTCACAAAAAAGATTCTTTTGTGAATCCCTCTGGTCTGAGGAAGGTGAGCGTGGTTCACCGAAATTGATCACCATAATATTTGTGCATTTTGTACTTGTATTGTAATATATTTGTGCATTTTGTGCTTATATTGTAATAAATTTGTGTTGGGTGACGTTTACTTGTACTGTATATGTACCAACACGTATTACGCTAACTAAAAAACAAACAAATACATAAAAATTTAGATCATTTATAATGTTCAATGCTAAACTTATTTAGCTCTTCATCAAAAGCTAAAAAATATATTTGGTTAAAAGCTTATGTTTTGATATAAAATATTCTCACTGGTTTACTGCTTTCTACTATGGTTTCCTTATACTTATATGCAGTTTGTGTGTGCTAGAAGGATGACTAAAGGAACAATAATGTTGGTTCCCACCCGACGGAAATGTGTAACTTAAGGCATGAAAAATCTAAATAAATGTATCTAATAAAACCATATTTTTGCACTTTTCTTGTCTATATCTTGGTAAAATTAATCATAGAAGGAAAACTCACAGGATAAAAAAGTTTCATAGTTAAATTTTAGATGAGTTAGCATTAGTTAGAAAAGCTAAAAATAATAATTTTTATATCAAACAATAAACAACATTAGAAAACTACTAGTTTTTTTTATTTTTTGGACCTTTTGTTTATACCTATGACCTTCATATTTAAGGGAAGAAAATGTATTAATATGTAAAAGCAGCACAAGTTTGAAGCAAATTGACAGAATATTTGTTGCTCAGTAATTTGTCAATTTAAATTTTTTAGTCAGATCTTCAGGTTCATTATGCAGTGACAACAGTAATGCATAAGTTAAAAAAAATTGCCTGCTATATTCAAGATAGAAAACTCAAAGACTTGTGTTTGAGATTAGCGTTTAAGGCTGAATGCTGCCAGATGATCCACTTAGTTGTAAGTTTATAGAATAAAAAATTATTTTCATTGATTGTCAAGCCATATGAAATGAACTGCTGCTGGATAAAGCAAGGCCATATAATCCAGGTTGTATTGTACCTCTGCTATGTTTATTATTTTTAAATATTGGTTATTTTTGTTAAAGGAGGGAATTTTCTGTCTGGTGCTGCGAGGAGCCCGCCTGGCCCAGCCTACACTGCTTGAAGCCCTCGCGGCGGGATGTATTCCCATTATCTCTGCTGATGCAATGGTCATGCCATTTGCCGACATTATCGACTGGAAGAGGTAAAGTTTTAAAAATTTTGTATCAGTACTTATAATAGATTAAATGAACTCTATAATCGTTTGATGTACAACATAAATTATTTTTCTAATCTCTTTTTATTTGATATAACACTTACATTTTAAGCCCTGTTTTGGTAAATGTTGTAAAATTATGTACAACAGTATTTATAAAATAAAATGAACTAATTTTTATCGTGAAATTGATGATGGTACTCAAAAGTTAAACTCCAACTAAAGCAATTAATTAAAGAATTCTGTTTGTATGTGTGATTTAATATTTTATTAGTTTAGGTTATGGGGCACTATGCCAGTAATTGATACCGGCATATCCAAGGTTACTTCAAACCAAGGACTTGCACAGTGTTAAACAAATGTTCTTATCATTGAATACCTGGCGATCCTAATAACGTTCCTCCTAGCTTTTGATACAATACAGTTTACATTTTCAGAGAAGATAAACTTGAAAGTCTACGGGGACGCCAAGATTGCGGATAGCATGCTCTCTTTGGATTCTACAGCCACTAATGTCATAAAAGAAGAATGACAAATTTGTTTTGTATATGAACGAAACCATCACTGTTTTTGTAAGGTTTAGCGGCATGTAATTGTCTTTAGCCCACCTCAAAGCCAAATCAATACAAGACTGACGAGCCAGATAGTCTCTTGTATATCAGCTATCTCCATTGATATTTTAATGTCGTTGGCATGGACTGAACTGCACAGTTCAGGAAAGATGTAATGTTGTTAATGAATAAAAAATATAAAAAAACAGGTCCACGTTAGACCCTTGTGGTACTCCTGAACTGGTAACAGAGTTCTCTAAATACCATACCACCAAATGGCATTTTAAATGTCCTATCCAAAAAGTAAGATTTTACCCACTGAATAAGGTCTTGGGAGAATGCAAAGGAAGGGAGCTTCTGCAAAAATACATGTTGAGGAAGCTTGTCGAACACCTTCTGAAAATTTAAATAAAGATGTGCCTCTATGAATAATATTTTTCTTACCACCACTTATTTATGAATAGGGCTGCACTAATGGTAGCGGAAGCAGATCTCAACACAGTAGTAGATGTTGCTACAAGTGTCTCTGTCAAGCGACGTCAGGAGATGAGTGAGCAGGCTCTTTGGCTATACCAGCGCTACTTCTCATCTATGGAGGCTGTCACGCTCATGACTTTGGACCTCATAAATGATCGAGTATTCCCGCACCATGCTCGAGTCTATGAGGACTGGAACGTGGCACCTCATAAGGTAACAGTGATAATAGTTTCACTAACGGCTACCAGAAAAGTAGTAAATATATATTTGAAAATAAATTTGCATTATGTATTCTTGAATTTTTTTACTAATCCATTTTGTCATATAGCAAATCAATTATTATAACGTATAATCAATTATTTTCTCCTAGAACCTTACACTTTGATATTTTAGTTTTTTATTTTTTTTATTTTTATAATAAAACTTCACTTGCCAGTGAACATGGGCCTGCAGGCCTGTGCGTCAACTTTATTCAACGAGTGAAGTACTGACTGTTGGCTCAGTGGTGATTCGAACCTTGGACCTTGCCCTCTACAGTCCGAAGCCTTATCCACTTAGCCCCCATGCCGGCAAACTGGTATTTTAGTTTGTTTTTGAAGTTTTTAAAGACTCCAATAAAGTTGCTGATAATGCTTAATTCAAGTCCTGACATTTTTGAACCACCTATGATTTGTTTTTCTTTTGCAAAAACATTCAGACTCATTTTTTATGTTTATCAATCTTCACCCTTGCAAACGTATGCTTCTTTTTCATATAGAATCGTAAATCTTTTTTATATTATGTAACCTACCATCAGTTCCGTCCACTTGACTAACGCCATAGGTCGCGTGTATAGCTGTTATCTAACTTCCTGATTTCTTTTACTTTTGATGTCATTATGAACATGAATTTAGTTAGACACATTATAATAATTACATGTTGCTTAGATATATATTTGGCAACTTTTGAATAAAATAAAATTGATTAAATTAACTTATTTCAATTGAAGTAGGCTAATTAAATTATTTTGACTTTCAAAAAATAGATGTTTATTTTTTATGTTAGGCAATTGAATAAATGTCGAAATTATTGCATTAACATTTTTATAATACCAAATACTGGAAAATACAACTAACTATTACAACATTTTTTGTTACAAATTAGTTTTCCTCAGCACTACAGTTGTGGCTACAGTATTTTCTTTCTGCTTTGTGTTCTTTGCAAATAGATATTTTGCACACATTGCATGTGAATGGTGTGAATAGGTTCTTCCTAGCAAGACAGTAGTTGCACCTTGGCTTTCGTCCTGAAAAAATATAACTAGTAACAAGTGCGGTGAAAAACTAAATAAAATATTTAGCTGGCAAGCTAAATAAAATTATAATAATTAAAAGTAGTTTTTAAAAAATGTTGATCCCTTCCTCTAGGTTGGTTATTTGCAGGAACTTCTTGGCCAACAATAGTGTTGTTGCTCATTTTCAATGATACTGAAAAGGTCTGGGTAGAAGCACGTTGCAGTAAATGTGGTTTTACGAACACTTTTGCAAGCTGTGTAATGTATATCCTTTGTTCCATCATATTTTTAGTATTCAGGTTGTATATGATCTGGCCAATCACAGTTGCTAGGTCGAGTAGGCCATAGAAAATGATCATGGGCCATCTATTTGATATTCGTTAGACACTGTAGTCCTTCTTTTTTCGGTCTACAACATCTACACCACCCTTTGTCATGTTGTCGTCAGTGCAGTAATCACTTCTGGTTTGTTTGCACTTGATTCTAGATCAATTTTATCCTCATAAAATGTTGAAAGCATCATAACATTTTTCCCTTTTTTTTGGAATAAATGACACCAACATTGTATGGCTCGTTGCATTTTCGTTGTTAGACATTCAAATAGTAGTGGCTGGCCCAAGAATAAAGACAGCCAATAAGGAATGTTTGATAAGAGGAATGTTTGATGAGTGGCCATTATGTGGCAGATCGACGCATTTTCACTTCGTAGTATGACGAGTCAAGAGAAGACGTAGCCTGGCTACTTCCGTCTTTTATAGAGAAAGTATTCAAGTTAGTACACATATCTCTTTATATAACCATGGGAAAACATTTTTCATGTTCTCCCATACTTCAAGAGGGTTACATTTAAAAGATTTGTCACCTTAAACAAATCTTTTATAAAAAAATTTCACGTCTGTATACAGTTATTTTTAAAGTTGTTTTCAAATCATTCAAGACAGTAACAGGTTTTGTCTGGTTCTACTTTTTTTCTGCAGAAGGGATGGGTTTTGATAATATCGGAATTCCAATACCGATACTGCCGGTATCAGAAGCAAAGTATCGATACCAAGCAGTATTGTAAAGAAGTATCAAAACGTCTTTACCTGTTATATTTTATATCTATATAAAGTAATGGAAAATCTGCAGGAGTTTATGAAAAATTATGCAACTTTAGTGATTATTAGTGAAATGTTCTGTTCAAGTACTATAAATAAGTTTACATTAAAAATTCATATTTTTAAATTCTTCATTTATATATTTATTACGGTTCGAAAAACTAAGATTTTAATAATTTTGTAGCAGATTTTTGTACTAAAATTAGGCTATTTTCAAAGGATTGTCTGGTACAGACAAATATAATGTACTAGTAGGATGAGACTGTTAAATTAGCTAGAATTATATCCATGATGATAATAAATAACAACACTATACAATAGAGAAACAACAAAAATTTTATAAACTAAAAAACTACAACCATAAAAAAACTGGAAAACCATCTTCCTATGAGTGAACAAGACATTATTTGACTGCCTCTATTGCAGAGAATATGTAACTTATATAGAACAAAAATGTAGGAAGACTCTTTGATGTCAAAGTAAAATTTATTTGTGGGTTTTCTACAGTTAAAACCGTTTTCAAAATATTGTGCTA
The DNA here is from genome assembly GCA_035578905.1 of Stictocephala bisonia. Lineage (NCBI taxonomy): Eukaryota > Metazoa > Arthropoda > Insecta > Hemiptera > Membracidae > Stictocephala > Stictocephala bisonia. The sequence continues at coordinate 705,664 of JAQJVL010000265.1, forward strand.
TTATCTTGCAGTTGGCAAAATTATTGTATGATTCTCTACAATTATCATCTTGTAGTTTAAGGACGGGTGAAAAATATTTTGCTAATTTTTTTTAAAGATTTGGTTTAAAACTCCTTGAATAATGTTTATAGAATTTTGTATCTATATGAGATAGTTATTGCTTATCATATGTTCTTATAGAACATTTGTTGACTTACCTGAAATTAATTGATCCTCACAGAGATTGGTTTGATCATTTTAGCGCATCCCGCAGTCACCATTGTTCCTTCCCCTGACTGCTCCGAGAGGGCCAGGGTTCACAGCAGTCATCCTCACTTACGATCGTGTCGACAGCTTGTTTACTCTCATAGACAAACTTGTCAAAGTTCCTAGTCTTAGTAAAGTCATTGTTGTCTGGAATAATCAGCGGAAAAATCCACCTCTTGGTGAGTTGTTTATTAAATTATCCTATTTAAAATTGATTCTATTTTTTTAGTTGTAGGTTCTTAATTGATTCTTAATATGATGTAGCATTACGCATTTATAAGAACATTTGATATTGTGTTATTCATATTAATTGACAAATGAAATATAGTGCTCATTCCGTCAGCTCAACCATGAATGACCCTTCAATGACCATTCAGATAACTCAGATTTTTTAGGAACACACCATATACTAATAGAGAATACTTAACTACACCAATCCAGACTCTTAACTTAAACAATAACAAGAACCTGACAATTTTCCACCAAAATATTGACAGACTCAAAAACAAAATTGAGAGACTAATTCATCATATAAATTCTGCAAATCCAGATATAATATTGCCCACAGAGACTGGATTAAACAAGGAAACAATTAAAAAAGTACAATTAACCAACCACACACTACTGACCTCCTGCACATCAAAGGCGGAGTTGCCATTTATAAGAATGACATGCTCAGAAGTCTCAATTTGGAGAAATTAAAAATGAGAAGCCTGATGTTATCAGGGAGCAAATTCCATAAACGACAAGCAGAAACGGTAAAAGAGTTGCTATAGAGAGTGGTGTAATGAATAGGCACTGATAGTAGGGAGGCTCCCTGACGTGTATTCCTGGTACTGATTTCGGAGATGAACTTGAAACGCTCGGACAAGTATTCAGGAGATCTAGTGTTTAAAATATTAAACACAAGAATAAGGATGTGGTATTCACGAAATTGTTTTAGTTTGAGCATCCCTAACTGTTTGAAGAAAGGAGAAACACGATCATCCCGTCTTAAATTGAATATAAATCTAATGCAGAAGTTCTGTGCTCTTTGAAGCCTGCCCGAGAGCTTAACAGTCATGTCATTGATCACCACGTTACAGTAGTTGAAGTGAGGCAGAACCAGAGTTTTTACTAGCATCACTTTCACAGAAAATGGCAGATAGGAAGCACATCGTTTAAGACTATGTATTTGTGAGGTCTCTACAGTAAAACTGTACAGTGAGATAAAACAAGATCTTTATGTTCTTGGTGTTTACTGTCCCCCAAGTGCACCTCTTCACCAGTCCCCTCCAATTCTGTCTGGTCTTCTGGAAAGAATACCATAAGTGAACAGTGGAATATGCTTTATTGGTGACTTCAACAATGACAGCCTTGATGATTCCAAGCGAAGAGACCAGACCGGTCTAAATGAACTGCTAATGCCTTTCAACATTGAAAGACCTGATCTTCCTCCTACAAGAATCACCAGCACATCCTCTCATCCATTGTTATATTCTGCTTCAACCTTAAACTAAGTTCCATAACAGTTACAGTGACTCAGATATGTCTTTCTGACCACACAGGACAGCTTATAAGCCTAAGCACTCCCTCTTCACACCTAAAAATGATAGTATCAAATCAAAGACATTTTTACAAAATCATCGATAAAAATACTTTTTACAAGGCCTTTCGCCAGCAAAGCTGGCATCATCAGGCAACACAAATTTATATTTTGTTGCTTTGCTGGCGAAAGGCCTTGTAAAAAGTATTTTTTATTGGTGATTGGTTATAAAAATGTATTAACAAAAAACCTACCTGTTTAAAAAAACTTCTTTCAGTTTAGAGTTGGGAAAGTGTGTATCAATCAGAAGACGTTTTAACATTTAAAACCTTAGCTGTTTAAAAAACCTTTTAGTTTAGAGTTGGGAAAGAGTGTATCAATCAGTGGAAGCTGAATCAGCGTACTTCATCTCCACTCTGACATCCACTCTTAACATATCGTGCCCATGACAGATCGAAGAATAAATCAAATAAACAAAATTTTTTTCACCCTGATGCAGATCAATTAAGAAAGCTTTTCCTTGAAGCTCAAAAAAGGTTTATCCTAAGCAATAATGACAGGGACAAAACTGACGTTAATCTTAAAAAGAAAATGTATGACCTCAAATTGAAATAACTACAAGGGAAATAAAATGAGGCACACATTAACAAAGCCTGTAAAATAAGTAAAGAAATTTAACAATTAACCCTTTTAGTGCCGCACGACACGCTCCGTGTCGATGCATTTCTGTACTAAAAATGCCGTCGACACGGAGCGTGTCGATCCGTGTTTAATTTATTATAGAACTATCTTACTGTATTAACTGGCTAGTAACGATGCAGACAGCTTCTAAAGGCATTGAAGTACTTGTTTCAATCGATGTTTCGATGTACTCTTCGATATATCGATGTTTCATTAGTTTACAAAGTTGCGCTATTTGTTTGTTTACATTGTGCCGATCGGAGTTTGCGTGTGTTTTCAAATCAAAGTTTTAATCATTTTTATTGTATAATGGATAGAAATAAAGTAAACTGTGATGATTCTAGTTTATTGAGGAATCTTTTAGATGACGTTACAAGTGGTGGAGAGTATCTGAATTGAATATCTGAATTGAACAATCAATAAGGTATGTAATGATTTATTTTCTATATTATTCTTTATGATTACTATGGTTACAACATATTTTAGGTATAGAATAGGCTCCTAATATAGTAATTTACTTCTTATAACTTTGTTTTTTTATAAGAATACAGAGAATACATTTTTTTCATAACTTATATGTTTTTGCCGTAAATTATCGTATTGTAAAATATTTTTATTTTGCAAAATATTGGGAATTGTTTGCATGAAAGTAATATTTGTTATACTGGTTTTGTTCAGTTTTAGATGCACTATAAGACAGTATTACTGGAAAAAATTAAAAAAAATACTGAAATATACATTTATGGACTCAAAGTCAAATTTTTTATTTTTATTTTTATCTTTTATACATTTTTTTTAGTTTATAAATACTTAGAAGAAAATATTTTAAAATAATTTACAATCAAAAGGTGCAATAATAATCATAAAATAAAACAAAACTTATTTCAAAGATTTATGACCAAAAATAAATTTAATATGATTTTTTTTGTAAACCCTTACATTTTTGCTCAGAATTGCTCGGCACTTTTCAGCACAGTTCAAGGTCACGGCACTAAAAGGGTTAACAGTGAGAGATTTTTTAAGAAGAACAATTTGGATTCATCTAGGCAAATAAGGGAAGGGAAAAATACAGTTGATGATTTATACAAAATAGCAACCTCTTGAGTGAACAGTTTGGAAACATTGCTAATGAAATCCTAAGAGGGAATAATTCCAAATCAAGTTTTACACCCTATATTACTTTCAGAGGTCTCAAAATTTATCACCTATTGCAATTCAACATTCCGTCTCAAGTCTTAGAGACCATTCAAAATCCGAAAACGTCTTCCTCAGCTGGAATAGATGAAATATTAGTTCCAGATGTCTCAGTATTCACCTGTTGCAATAATTCAACATAACGACTTCAAAAGAAGTATTTTTAAAATCTAAAACATCTCTTCACCGGAATAGATGAAATATTGGCAAACGTCCTTAAATTCTGTGAACATGAACTATGCCACTTCATAACTGATATAATCAATAAATCATTGACTCAAGGTATTTTTCCACCAAAGCTGAAAATTCTAAAGATTTCCCTAACACAAACAAGGAAGCAGTTATGAATTGCAAAACTATAGACCCATCTCTTAGTGCCCTCTGTCTCCAAGATAGTTGAAAAGATTGTACTGTCTAGACTGCTACACCACCTTGCCACTAGTAATCTTCTAGAAAGACAGCACGTTTTTCTGGTAGGGAACTCATCAATAACTGCCTGGCTGACTTGGTTGACTGGGCAATTGACAACATGGATACTGAAAACACATTACTAGTGTTTTCTAAACCTAAGCAAAGCGTTAATCTGTGACTGCTTAGACCACAGATTTATTTTGACCATACTACAATGGTTTGACAGCTACTTAAGTGAATGACAAAAAATTGTTGTACCAAACGAATCTCTTAATGGACAATAACAGGAAGAGACAATGGCTCCACTGCTGTTAAGAAGAGAAGAACCTCAGAGATCATTTATGGGTTCAGTATTGTTTTTGCTATTTACACCAGATCTTCCATGTCATTTGGAACAGTATAGCTATCTGATTATATATGATGATGACCCAGTACTGTTTATTGCATATAAAAATATCGAACGCCTTGTCATGACATTTTCATTTCAATTAGCATGGCGTGAACAGAATTGTGCACAGAATGACCTTGTTTTCAATGAAAATAAAACTTAACTGCTCATACTTTGAAGGCATAAAAAAGAGATCAGTTACTCTGAGTATCTACTAGTTGTCAACTGTACCATACACCTTGTGGTTAATACTGTATGACCGCTTGTTGTAGAATTTCTACATTGAAGAGCTAAGTGTTCAACTCAGCACTGCCATTTTTGCCCTAAAGAGAGTGAAGACTATCAGTACTGATTAAGCAACCAAGATGACTTATTATGATCTTTTAGTGTCAAGATCTTTTAGATATATGGAATATTTCTCTGGGGAGGCTCTTCATGTGACAACCTTCAACGATTATGGTTCTTCAAAAGAAAGCTATTAGGATTATGGCCAACTTAGAGCCTCAGAACAGCTGTCAAGAAGCCTTCAAGAATTTTAACACTCTGACAGTGGCATCTCTATACATCCTTGAAGTGATTCTAAATACCTCAAGAAATAATTTACCAAAATGTAAAGATACTCATGGACAAAACACCCGACATGCCAACAATTTTAACATACCAAATTACTTAACTACTCTATATGAGTAGAAGTCTGGGTATGCAGGTGCAAGTGCATTAATTTATTAATTTCCCTGGCTATTGGGCTATTAATAAATGGCCCTTTCTGAGGAACAGTCAAACTCAGTTAGGTCATCCACGCTCATGTAATCATTCATATTCGCCTTAAAATACGCACAAATTTGTGGCTGTGTCTCATATCTAACAATTTTCTTCAACAAAGAAGTTAAGGCTGTTGTTCAACAACAATTTTTAATTTTTTTTTTTTTAGTTGTAATGACTTTACATTAGCTATTAGACACCTTTCTAGTATAGCTATTTCATTATAATTATCTTTAATTATAAATACATCATCCGAAAGATGCAAATTTGTGCTATATTGGTACAATAACCATTAACCTCTTAACAACCACGCTCGCATACATGCAAGCAACACAATGTCCCGCCAGTGGGCCACGCTTGCATATATGCAAGCGTGTGTATATAGATTGTATTTCCGGGTGCTGCGGCGTCATAGACGATCGTATTACTTCGTGTTTGGTATGGAACTATTTGGGAAACTTCGACCTTAGTGTATTTTGTTTCTGACTCCGGGTGGTTACATCACTGCGTGCATTTAATTTCCAAGTCACGCCAGCTGACACGAATTTTGTTGTGCTGCTTGTCGCCAATGCATTATACCTGAATGTAAATAAAATGAAATGGTGAAACGTAAACTTTGTGTTGATGATATCCATGAGTATTTTAGTCGTGATGACTTGATGTGAACTATCTGATAGGGGCAAAAGTGATAGTGAAAGTGATATTATTTCAGACATTTCTTCTTCAACAGTGAACAGGTCAATAAATGAAGTAAATGAAAACTTTATTCCAGGCCCGTCTGGAGGTGTTTCAGAGGGCATGCACGATATATTTGATGAAGGTAGGAGTATAAATAACAGAAATGTAACTTTTAGGCCTTTTTTTTAAGGAGAGGCCGATCTTCTTAGTCTTACCCTGTCCATTCCTCATAGACTATTGATCTGTGCGAAGAACTTATTCAGACAGAGTAAGGGGGTGAACCAGTACAGTAGAAGGTGAATATTACTGATAAATCTTTCAGTCTAGGCCGGATTTGAACCAGCACTATCTCTAACCCAAGCTCAAAGTCCTGACGTCTTAGACCACTCGGCCACCGGCTCGCCCAAAAAGGCTTCGCTATTGGAAGGTTTGACCAAACCAATTACATACTTAGGCCTACATTGTGCCAAGCTTCCAAAACAAAGGAAAAATTTGTATTTTCCTGAGTACAAGATAATAATTTCACACCAAATAAATTTCATTTCGACAGAACTGAAACTGGCTTTGATAAGGAAATACTTGAAAATTCTTCTAATTTACACTGTTTTCTTGAACTTTTTCCTATAGATTTATTGACACATATAGTAGAAGAAACAAATTCTTTCTACACTGATGTAATTAGCAAACTTCCAAATGCGCAAAAAGATTGGAAACCAACAAATGTAGATTAACTATTATGTTTTTTGCACTCTGTATTCTTATGTCTCATGTTAGGAAGAAAATAGAAGATTATTGGTCTTCTGATCCTATCATAGAAACCAAAATATTTAGTCAAGTTATGAGCAGGAACATATTCATCAAACAAATACTTAGAATGCTTCAGACTGTTGTTATTATTCATTTATAATCGTATAAATTTTAATATCTTGTAAATACTTATTCACTGTATCATATATTTATTTCAGATAACATAGTAAAGTATACATATTTGGTTAGTCATAAATTGTTTCGTTTTTATTTTGTTCCTATTATTGTATTATGTAGCTATACTGATAGGGTTAGGATAACATTAAATTTAGAGTTAATGTTTAAGCTATTTCTGTTTTTATATTAGTGTTTATATTTTGAAGAATTGGGATTTTTTATTTTAAATTAATATTATTTGCTCATGCGCATATTAAGATTTATTTGAAAAGAAGGAACCTCTTAAACAGGCATTGCCTTAGGAGGTCCTAGTATTTTCTTGAAATATGTAATTTTAAGAAAGGTTTTGTTCTAGTAGTATAAGTTTTATTTTGTTAACAGAGAATTAAGAAGAAACCTTTTTATGTTTAAATGTAATTATATGTATTTTATGTATATATTTCGAGAAAATAAGTATATATTCTTATTCTTATTCATTTCAACAAATCAAATCTTTCAAACCCAAAAAGCAATTGGTAGAGTTTACAAAATTAGTCTGATTCTTTGCACCCTGAACAAGACTTTTTCATCAAAATTCAAACCTTTTGAGCAGGTAGCAATAAATGAAACGTTATTTCTGTTCAAAGGCTGACTATCTTTCCGCCAAAGCGTGCCAGCTTTGGGATAAATCTGTTTATTTTATCAGATTGTGAAACAGGCTTTGTAGTATCGATTTTACCATCCTAGGGCTGAGGGTCACAGACTCAGCTTTGCTTTGCTGATTTACATAACAAAGTGGGCATGACAGGTCAGATAGTACTTACTCTGATGGAACCATATTTTCAGTCTGGATGCAAACTTTACCTAGATAACTGGTATGTGTCTCCATCTTTAGCGCAAGAGCTATATAACAAAATAATAAACATGTGTGGTACTTGTTTACCGAACCGTCAAGGACTACCTAACATTTGCCAAAACTAGTTAGGGGCAGTACTGACACTCTGTATAGATAACATGATGTATGAACGTTGGCAGGATAAATGTGAAGTCAGGTATTTGCCGACAATGCATCCTAGTGTAATGGTAGATTCTGAAAAAATTGATGGCTCTACTGTTGAACCAATACTAAGGCCTTTGGCTGTGTTAGACTACAATAAACACATGGGGATTGTGACATAGGTGATATGCAACTACCCTTCAATGTAACGGGAAGAAAGTCAATCAAATGTTATAAGAAATTATTTTATCATTTTCTTAATGTTGCAGTGAGAAATACACATATTATGCAAATGACAATTACAGGCAACCATTCTCAACTATCGTACTTTTGCAAGAAATTAGTAAGGCAAATTATTGAGAGGCACTCAGGACAAATCCAAAAAGTGGTCGTCCTTCGAAAGGAAAAACATCCTAGACTCACCCAGAGACATTTCTTACAGCCCATACCACAAACTCCAAAAAATCAAAAACCTCGAAGATATTGCCATGTGTCTGGTAATTTGAAACTAAAGCCAAAACGGAGGAAGGATACACAATTCATATGTAGGAAATATGACGTCCCTCTTTCCGTCCATCCTTGTATGGTTGAATACCACACCCTCCGTCAATTTTAGACTGTTTTTCAAATAAAATTAGATTTTTAGTGATTATAATGTTTTGTAACATTATAAACAACCAAACATAAACAATCTTTTTATAAGTACTCTTACTGAATGTTCATTTTAAAAATAAATATGTTTTTATATAATTTTATTGCTTTATTATCTAAATCAGCACCTAAAAAGTAAAGTTTATTTTTATAAAATATGGTAATTTTCACTCTTCAAAGCCTAAAAAATTAAAAGATTAAAATAAAATACTCTATTTATGCAAGGCTTAAATACAAACATATGTTTAAAAACCTATTTTGCCTTTAAAAAAACCCTGGTCTGGGGGCGTGTACAGCTGATCAAAAACTCAGCTGTTAAAGGGTTAAGAAACTATTACCCCGATTATTCCCAAATTTGAAAAACAGACCCTCACATAACTGGTTTTGGTCAACATTTATTTAAAGTTACGTAGTTTAAGTACAAATTAGCAAATTTCATTTTAAATAATTAATTTTATATGTTTGTTTTTATTTTAATACAACGAGAAATATAACAACCTGTAGGACATCTTATGCATTATAATATGCATACGTCAACTCACATCATTCTTATTATGGATTAAAGAAATTAATTTTTCTCCAGGTATTAATTCACTTCTTTATCTGTATTATTTTGATGAATTTGTTACTTAAAAACTAAGTGATTATTTCTTCACAGTAGGAAGCAATGCATAGGGCTTAGAACTCGATATACAAACATAAATTTTCAAATTACATGAATATTCTATTAGATTCATTTTCTTTCTTATATTATAAACACTTATAAATATAACATAAATATCTCATCATTGTACGAAGATTAAAAATTACAATCCAGACAAATAAACATAGCTACAAAATACAATCCCAAGTGTTATTTAGCAAATGATTCATTCATGTATTTCTTGGGTATTATATATACTGTGGGCGAAAGCAGCTCGTTTGATTACTAAGCAGTAATGAATAAAGATGTTTCAATTGATTATCTATATTTTTTGCTGTCCACTAATTCTTTTCTTATTTTAACGTATATGGCATGTATTCGTAAAAAAAATAATTTATAGAAAAGAAAACTACCTGTCCAATCGTACAGTGTAACTGTAGTGCTATTCCTAACCAATTGTGTGTTACAGCTCACCTCTGGCCAAAGGTTAGTAAGCCAGTAAAACTGATTCATACAAAAGAAAACAGACTGTCTAATCGTTTTTACCCATATGAAGAAATCGAGACTGAAGCTATCTTGACAATTGATGATGACATTGTGATGCTTACTGCCGATGAACTAGAATTTGGCTTTGAGGTCAGTAAACAAATGTAATACAACACTAATTTTATGGCATTAATACATAACTTTCACCAATTAACTCTTGAGGGTTGAATTGGATGAAATGTTTTAAAATAATATGTCCTCACAAATCTTGGCATCTGTTTGGTTTTCAATTACATTGGTGTATTCATTAAAGTAAGTTCAGTGGGGAGAGAAAAATTTCATTTCATGTTCAAAGTTTTCATTTATTGTTGCACATGATAAGGTTGGAATAGAGACTTGGAATACTACTGATGTAGTAATTTTAAAATACGCAAAATACGAAACGGCAGTATACTGCCGCCTGGTCTTTTTCGCAGGTTTTCCAAACGGCAGTATACTGCCGCCTGGTCATTTTCACAAGTAACACAGGCATACTGCCGCCTGGAGTTAAAAGAGTTAAGTAAATTTAGGGCTTCATATTAAAAAGACCCCCTTTAAATTTTTAAATTTGTTTCCTTTTTGAATTTGTCTAAACTGTGCCTCTTAAATTAGCATTAGATTTTTTTATTTAAAAGTTATAAAATTTTAGATTTATAAATTATAATGTTAATTTTTTATTGTTAGCAACAAACATGCTAAATTTTGAATGTTTGCCTAAAAATGGCAAATTTTTGTAGTTTTTATATGAGTTTTTATGGTATTTAAACATTTTTAACGAAGAAAAATCCTTACCAATGCTTGTACAAAATTAAATTACAATTCCCAAACAAAGTTTTAGTTTATTCTTTAACCATATACCTTACCTTGGCCATTGAAACCCAAGTTGGTTTTTGGCCTCGCTAACAATGCCTCTACATTCTGCTCTGTTATTTGCTGCCTCAGGTGTAGTCCCCAATTTGTGAATAATCTTTGATGACCTGTTCTCTCCATCTAAGTCTTGGCCTGCCAAGGGGTCTTCTACCTTCTGGGTTTGATCGTTCAATTTTCTCGCCTCCACACATGTGAAGCCCACCTTAGTCTTCTACTTTTCACTAATGCTACTATATCTGGGTGTGTGTATAATTCTCTTAATTCTCTATTCTTTCTTATTCTCCAAACATCTTCGCATACTGGACCAAACACTTCTTAATACTCTATTTTCAAAGACAATAAGCTTCTTCTCATATTCCTTTGTCAGTGTCCATGTTTCTGCTCTATGTAGTAACACAGGAAGGATAGGAGTATGGTAGATTTTGATCTTAGTTTTCCTAGACAGTATCTCGGATTTAAGTAATTTCTCCACGGCCCAATAGGTCCTAGAGTCTAAACTAGTCTATTTTGGATTTTGTTTTCCTCTTATGTTTTGTGCTAGGGCTATACCAAGGTATTTAAACTCTTCAACTTTTTTAATTCCCACTTGTCCACTTTAATATTTTGTATTCTATTCATAAGACTACGTTGAAGAGTAAAGGGGATATCCCATCACCTTGACGAACACCTGTATCAACTTCAAAGTCCTCTGTATATTCTCCATTTACCTTCACTGTAGATCTTGATTTATTAATACATATTTGTGGCAATTTTATAAGCTTGTCTGGGATGCCAAACATTTGCATTTTTTCATACATTTTCATCCTATTTATGCTGTCATATGCTTTTTGAAAATCTATAAATAATAGATGAACATTCTCATTAAAATTCCAATATTTTGAGAGAGATTGTTTTATGGCAAATATTTGGTCTGTAGTAGAGCGACCCTGAACAAATCCTGCTTGGTGGTCTTCAATATTTTCTTCTATATACTCTTTCAGTCTATTCAAGAGGATTTTTTATAATACTTTATATGCTGAACTTAGAATAGCATGCAAAACCTCTATAATTTTTGCACTCTGTCTTATCACCCTTTTTGAAAATAGGTGTTATTAGTGCTTCGTTCCAATCATTGGGTATTGTTTCTTTTCTCCATATTTTTAATATTAATCTATGTATACAACTTAATAGCTCTCTTCCACCAATTTTGAATATTTCAGCTGGAATGCCATCATTTCCTGGGGCTTTATTGTTTAGTTGTCTTACGCTTTCTTCCACCTCTTTAAGCAATGGTTCATCAACTTTTGGTTGCACATGTTGGAAAATTAATCTTCTGCTCCTTCAGCTTCGTCAGGTCTTTTATCAGCATTCAGTAGTTGCTCAAAATATTGTTTCCATATGTTAAGGACATTTTTTCTGTCACAAGTCACGTTTCCATTTTTATCTTTGATGCTGTCTGTTTTTGGGATGTATACCTTCTTAAAAAATCTTATTGATCTGAAAAATTCCCTTGCGTTGTTATGAGTACCAACCTCCTCTGCTTTTCTCAGTTGGTCTGTGATATATTTACGTTTCTTCATTCTTAGCTTTATAACTACCTGTTTGTTGAGTTCTTTGTATTCCTCTCTATTTTCATTACGGTTGTTTTTGAGATCATTTTTTTTGTTTAAGTTCCACCTTCTTTTGATTTTCTGTTTTTCAGTTTAGATGTGTCCCACCGTACTTCCACTATATCTTTTTCTGGTTTTTCCTATTCCAGTTTTTGTCTTATCTTAATGAGTACTAAGTTATGGTCAGTCCCATATTCAGCACCTCTTAGGCTTCTCACGTCATATATGTCAGTTTTATGTCTTCTGTCTATTAACACATGATCATTTAGTTTCTCGTTCTTCCATCAGACGATACCCACGTGTCTTTGTGTATGTTTTTATGTGGAAATGAGGTGCTGCTAATGTAGAGATTGCTTGCACATGCGAGACTGAGAAGTCTTATTCCATTGTCATTGGATGTGTCATGTAAACTCTCTTTTCCAGCATAATCTCTCCAAATATCATCTCTTCCGACTTTAGCATTGGCATTACCCAATGTAATTTTTATATCATAATTAGGGATGTCTTATATCATTTCTTCTAATTGTCTATAAAATTTATCTTTGGTTTCATCTTCTTTATCCTCCATTGGAGCATTCATATTTATATCACAGTCTTGTTCTTAAATATACACTTTAGTCTAATCAGGCACAGCCTTCCATTCACAGCCTCAAATTTATTTAGAGCTTCCAACAGAGTTTTTTTTAATAGCAAATCCAGTTCCCAATGTATTCCATAATCACTTCCGCTGTAGTATATGGAATATTTTCCAGAGTTGATTATACCACTAAAGAGCCGTCTTGTGTCTTAAAGGGCCACTATGTCCATGTTTTATCTTTCTAGTTCATTGCACACAATATCGACTGCTCCTGGAATAGCAAGTGAGCGAATGTTCCAAATCTTAAGTCCTTTGAGCGTATCCTATGTTGTTTTACATTTAATCCGGTCCTTTTCCGAGGCATTTTGTTGACAGTTCGTAACAAGAAGATTTTTACAAGGTAAGGTGGTTAGCCCTATGCTCAACCTCCAATATGAATGGAGGGCCACACCTAATTATAGTCTGCGGATCCATTGGACCTAACCGGGAGGACTGCTACACATATCTCCCAACCTCTCCCCTATCTGCCACCCAGGAGACGCTCTGTATACGCCAAAGTAGGATAGCGCACGGTTCTTTTACCACAGCTTAATGAAAAAGTATTACTGCCTGCAGTTAAAATTGTCATCTGCCATTTTATATTTCAAGATATACTCTGAAAATTTTCAGTTTCAAAATTGTTCTACTGATTATTGTATATAAGTTAACGGTATGTCAAATTTTGAGTTTCCAGTCTGTCTGGAAGTGGTATACGTATGTTTTCAACTGAACAGGTTCAAAAGAATTTGCATTTATAAATTTTAGCACTATGACGAAAAATAATTTTAATGTTTCGATTAAACTGTTCGCAGTTATTAATGACAGTATTTACAATTTTTAGGTTTGGAGGGAATTTCCAGACAGGATTGTTGGTTTTCCTTCAAGGACTCATGTTTGGGATAACTCAACTCAGCGCTGGAAATATGAGTCAGAGTGGACAAATCAAATATCCATGGTTTTAACTGGTGTTGCTTTCCATCACAAGGTTTCTAGATTTGGTATTTTATTACTTAGAATTACTCACTTGACCTGGAGCAGGAGATGCTCAGCATCTCTGTATACTTCTGTATTAAGTTTCAAAAATAGCATGTCCATTCTCAGGGTTTATTTTTCTTAGGATAATAATATATGTCAGGTTTAATAATGATGATTAGAATTTAAAATGAGAATAAAATTAAAAGATTATATTTGCTATTAATTTTAGTGACATGTAAATTTGGCATATGCCATAGCCTATTTTAATGAACCTGCCAGCGACGATAATGGAGGATGTAAGAGATGGCTAGGAGGGAGCAGTGCGTTATATTGACCTGGTGTTGATGTGTTTATAGACTGTTATTCATTGTCTTATCACGTTACATTATCTTTTATATATAACAAATACCACATATTTATATCCAACTGAAGTACTTTCATTTGTGTTCATTCATTGGCATAACAAGTATTTGATAAGAAATGAACCTAGTTTGTTATAATGTGAGGTACTACTGTATTAATAAAGTATTTAGTTTTAAATAAATTTAAAAGAACTTGTACTATATTTAATTTATAACACAATACTGTACTACAGAGAAGAAATGAACAGTACAGGAACTCACAGAAGCCAATTCCAACTGGTTAAATAGCCCAGTCTGAATACAATAAGTAGTCATAGATGTCCTATTGGAAAAAATAACATTTATTTGTAAAATAAAAACAGAAAGAATGACATGTATAGGAAGCAGGCCTAGCAAGAATTGTGGAACAGAGATGAGCAGTAAAGTAGTGGGCTAAGTAAGGAATGGAGGCTACTGTTAGTGGTAGTAGTGGTGTATTGTCTTTTGGTTTTAGCCATATTGAAAGTGAGAGCCTCCCTCACTCTGTCTCCCTGTCCCATTATTTCACTTCCCCTCTTGCATAACTCTGTCGGCACTACTGGCACATCGCTGTCACCCAACTAATTGGGGACAAAGTTGAGGAGATTGTAGGCGATAAGTTCTTTACTCAGTCCTCTTAATACTGACACGGCTTCCGCTCAATGGTTGCCATCGACATGGACACTACTAGAGAAGTTTGGGGTGTTCATGTAGGATGGTAGTCAAGGGTCAGATGTTGTGTAGGGAAGGAGGCTTGTCAATTAGCTGAAAATCATACCAATACTATATGGTTTGGTTTCTTCGTAAAACTTTAAGTCCCTGAGTTGCACATTGAAGAACAGTTGACTTTAGCTTGTAACAATAATTAACTCATCACACTCATTCGTCCATATCTGGACGATCTGCGTCTTACTAATAAATAATTGTTATGACTACTCAGTTTTCTTAATGGTTTGGTGTAGAGAAAAGGGAACATTTCTTTTCCTGTTATTAAATTAAACTATTTATTTATAATCATAAATAAGTTATTTTTAGTTTTACATTGGATTTTGTTTACTATGAAAAGTCCTGACTTGATTTGATTACTCAATTAAATCGACACAGTAATTTTCAACAAGTTGTTAGTTAATAGTACTGTTGTTTATTCATGTAATTTATAGTTCTTCAAACCACTTTAGAGCCTTTTTTGCTGATGAGACAATTCAAAGAAGTTCAGTATAATCCAAGCTATGACTATTGATTTTTTTTCTGCTACGAAGTTTAACACAGAGTGTATGCTCAATGTGCTTTTTTAATTCATATTATTATATTTTTTTTAAAAACTTATTAATGATTGTTTGTTTTAGTACTGGAGTTAACTGTACACAACAGCCATGCCTGGGAACATTAAGGAGTGGGTTGACTCTCACATGAACTGTGAAGACATTGCCATGAACTTCCTTGTGGCTAATGTCAGCAACAAAGTTCCCATTAATGATTGTTGGTTTGTTTCAGTACTGGAGTTACCTGTACACAACAGCCATGCCTGGGGACATTAAGGAGTGGGTTGACTCTCACATGAACTGTGAAGACATTGCCATGAACTTCCTTGTGGCTAATGTCACCAATAAAGCTCCCATTAAGGTATAATGTAATACATGGACAGCTAACATGTAACAAGTGTAATGTAACTTAGTAGCTCAACACTAAAGCAGCTCCACTAAGAATGAGTTATGTTAATTCAGAGTCTACTACACTTCTGAAAACATTCTGGATTTGATTCTTTATAAGGCCAACGTTAGATTCAAATAAAGATTTCAGCTTTATTTATGAACGTACAATTTTAAAATTTACCTATTTTGAAATAGAACTGTCTAGTACCCCCTAAGACAGATTTTTAAAAACTGTTTTGGTTTATTTTGTATATACCAACACTATTTTTCTAATTTAATATGTTTTTAAAAATAAACCAAAAATTATCCTTGCACTGACTACTTAACCTTGAACTCTTGCATATACAGAATTAATGCTATCCAGATCGGGTCGTTGCCACATACATTGATCCGGATAGTCACTAGTCCACTATAATATCAATGTCAAATGAATGTAGAGCCACCAACATCAAATGTAGTGATTTTGTAAAAAGGCACTACAACACATACAATGTAAACGAAATGTAATTGTGGTATTAACCAACCTCCTGCTAAAAAACCTATGAAGACCTATGATATTCGGAATGGCTGGTGCATGCATTGTACTATATGCCATACCTGCATGAGGCTCAGCTGATGAAAGGTTATTTTCAAGCGTTCAACCTAAAGCTTAGTGGTTAAGAAGGCTTCTGATAGCAGAATACAAGGTCTAATGTTTGAATTCCCAATTTAACTACCAGTCAGTACTTCACTGGTTTGAATAAAGCTCAAGCACAGGCCTGTAGGCCCATGTGAACTGGAGGGTGTTGTAAAATAAAATTATGTTTCAGCTAATTGACCAAATGTCAGGGTGAGACCCTTATCCCCCACCGAAAACTGGAAGTACTGGGGGATGGCTCAAAACCAGATAGGCGATAGGATCACGGGTGGCAGTCGGAGGGTTAAATCACAACTTGGCAGCTGAGCGAAAAAGCTATTTATTTAAAAAAAGAAATTTCGGCAGAAGGCCACAATATCAAAATTACACTTAAAAAACAAGATACAAAAATTAACAAGAAATAACAAATAATACAAAAACAACAAAAGCTATAAATACCAAAATTACATAACATATGTGCCAATCTGCATAAATACCAGATCCAAAATTTTAAGAAAAAAACTTACAATGAAAAATTTAGAAAATTTTGACAACACCAATTACCGGCAATTTAGCCCACATCCCATCATTCCACCGAGGCCAGGGAGTAAGTCGGAATCCCTGGGCAGCTCCGAATTAGAGCAAAGTAAAAAACGTTAAATAAATAATCCCCTTTTGGTGGTTTATAAAAATTAAACAATTCTGTACCGTTCTAGTAAAAAATTCACTTACTTCTAAAAAAAAAAAAATACTGCAACTAACGAAATAAATAAATAACACTAACTAACTTAATAACTAGGCCTAAATGTACGAGATCACAAAATTAATCAGTGGGCCAAAATATGTTTTTGTTTTTAACTATAAATAAATACTTTTAAAAAATAACAAGAAAAATAAACCTCTAAAAACTTATTAATTACAAACAATATTAACGAGTATACACTCTTAAAACAAATATGGCATATATAAAAAAAATCATTTGGCTGCGTTCAAGAGTTAGTTTATAGTCAGTTTCTAGGCCCAGGCCAATTATTAAATTGTTCCGCACAACTCTTTTTCTTTTCTTTTTCTAGTTTTTCTTCATTTAACCACCCTCAGCTCAGCCGCCGGGAAGAACAAGGAACGCACTGACCTGAGGACAGAAGAAAAGCTCCTTAAGTTGAGACGAGGGCAGCAGAGTAGAACATGGCTCATTTACATGGTCCCCAGGCCAGGCTAGCACAGTGGAGAACGGCAGAACTTCATCCAGACAGCAGGCTGAGGGTTCAACGTCCCACTCAAGGACCCTGGACTGAACAGTTGAAACCACAGCACACTAAAACAAAATACAGCCAAAAACAAAAATAATACAGATAACAAACTAATAAATATGTAACGGCAAAACAAAACAGGAAAAGACAAAATTGAATGTGTACATACAGAAGAGAACCTGAAAGTGTGGTAGAAACTATAAGTTAAACATACAGGAACTAACAAAACTAAACAGGTAGAATAGGTAATTGACAAAGAACAGAAATATAGTGAAAAGGTAACTCAAACTGCAAAATGATCAATAAAAATGATATATAACTAACATTGAACAGAAAACAAAATATGGAACCTAAAACAATAATATAATAAAGAAATGAATGTTAAAATAGTAACATTGAGCACATGGGCTCGAACCTAGGTTGACAAAGATCTAGACAAAGAACACAAACAATCTAACACCATACTGAAAATAACAAATAAGCCTGATTAATATTATTTAAACAAAAATATTTTCACCAAAAGGGTGATTAGATATTTGAAATAACAAAATTGAACACTTACGTTTAAGAGTCTCTAGCCAGTCATACTAGAAGTTACTGTAGGCCGATGAAGACAGGTCCAAAATGACAGGCCAACCTGACAGACCGAGAGCTGGAGTCAGAACGACAGAGTCCGAGCCAACGGCCACGAAAGTAACAAATCGACAGCGTACGAGCGATCTCAGGCAGCCTGGCAAACCACGACGATAAGTAACAAATGTAACGGTCAAACGACCTGACACAAGGGTCTCATGTTTAATATAGTCATGTATTTTACCTTCATTATACATGTATAATTTATCTAAATTTGATCCTTTTATGTCAGTGAAATTAGTTTTTAATAGTGTTTTTAATTCATCACTATAAAAGCCTCACCATATTTATCTCACCATTATTAGAAATGAAATTTTGTCTCTTATTTTCCTGTGTTGTAATGAAAGAGATGTGTGTATAACCATGATTAGTAAATTTTGATACATGTTTTTATCATTGTCATTTAAGTACAATTATAAAAACTATCGATTGTTTAACAGTTTTTGGTTATTATTTAGCTACTGTTTGCTATTAGAATATGAGGAAAGTACATATTGTAAATGAGCCTTAAAATCTTAAATAAAAGAGCTGATAGTTTTAATTTCTCCTCTGTATGCATCTTGTACTATACAATTTTAATAAGATAAGTTGTTATAAAACTTTTTCTTGTGCAGGTGACGCCACGTAAAAAATTTAAGTGTCCAGAATGCACAAATACCGAGATGCTGTCAGCCGATTTGATCCACATGACTGCACGGACTGAATGCATCAATAGGTTCACATCCATCTATGGCTACATGCCACTACATACAGTAGAGTTCCGAGCGGATCCAGTCCTGTACAAGGACTCTTTCCCGGAGAAGTTAAAACGCTTTAATGACATTGGAAGTTTATAAGTACCATTGAATTGTGCTGTAGCCGGTGAGAGGGTTGGGTTAGATAGTCTGTGATATATACGTCATGTGACGGACCATATTGTAATATTATTTGCCATATCTTTTTATTAAAGATAATATCTGAAAATATTACTTGTAAATAGAATGTTTGCCAATGCAAAAATATATATGTACAACTACTTAGCTAATACCTGTAAAATTTAAATTGTAACATGATTTTTTAAAACTATTTTTAAATTTTTAGATTATAAACGGTTGATATCTGTAATACAGACAAATACAATTGTCTTTCTCATGTGTTAACCAGGTTTAGACCATTTAAATATTAGTCCATACAGGATGTGTTTTGGAATGACCCATTTTGAGAGGACAATTAGATTTTCACAGAAAGATATCCGGAATGATTCAAGAGATTTTTACGGAAAAGTGCCCAGGATGACTCAAGAAAAAATATTATTTCCTACCTGACAGTAACTTAAGGTGAGAAAAATCTAAATGTGAAATTTTTCTGAAAAGACAATACCTATACTATCCATAAATATATATATATATATATATATATTTTTTTTTTTTATTAATTAAAATACTTCTCTTGTCAGTTCACGTGGGCCTACAGGCCTGTGCGTGAACTTTATTCAACAAGTGAAGTACTGACCACTGGCTCAGTGGGGGTTCGATCCTTGGACCTTGTCCTCCGCAGTCCGAAGCCTTAGCCACTGAGCCACCCCATTGGCTATTATTACCTTTTTGTATCTATAATCCTATCGTACGTAAAATTCAGTTTCATAACTTTTATTCTAATGGTTTTCCTTCTACGAGTAAGATTTATCAAGTTATTTAAAAAATGCAAAAACTACTATTTTTAAAGTAATTTTGTTTTTTCACATCTCAATTTACACTTCTCTATCAGGTGGGAACCAGCATTACTGTCCCTCGAGTCATCCCAAACACATTTTTATGATATATAATGATAATATATAGTTGTATATGAATTATACTCATTAGATTTTAAAATTGTGAAAGTTATATTATTTTCATTTAATGAACATTATGAACATTTTTAATCTGTAATGCCTGACATTACCATAGTGATATTATATATTTTAATATTTCATTCTTCGTACTTACTTAAAATGAATTAACAAGAATTTAGGTCACTTGTAGAGGGTGATTGACAGACAAGTTAGTCAGAATATTTATATTTCATGATTGTTCCTCACATATTGTGTTTGATTTTCACTCAGGCAGAGTGCCCTTACAGTACAATCTCCTATCCTGCTGTTGTAGAGAACAGTTTTTAAATTCATTAAAACAATAATAAATAATACTTATTTTAGTAAACTAGCTAAACTTATGACTGTTATTGGTTTGTTTCACATTTTATATGCTCACAACAAAAGTCAATTTAGAATAAAAAGAGAACAACTTAATTTATTTAGCTACGAAAACGCACAAATATACTGGTTGCATGTCATCGGTCCATTACAAAGAATCACACTTGTGATGTAAAACAAGCAATATGACTTTGTATGGTGTTCTACTTGTAAAGATGGCTCATAGAAACGCTGTACTCAAATTCTCGAGTTGAGAATCTTCTTATGTCTCATCACCATGTGCAGTTGGGGAGAGGAACACTCCTTCATTTTACTATCTTTAGCTATAGTTTTTTAATTAGCATAATACGTGTTGGTACATATACAGTACAAGTAAACGTCACACAACACAAATTTATTACAATATAAGCACAAAATGTGCAAATATATTACAATACAAGTACAAAATGCACAAATATTATGGTGATCGATTTCGGTGAACCACGCTCACCTCAGACCAGAGGGATTCACAAAAGAATCTTGTGAATCTCAGGCACAAAAGGGATTCTTTTTGGATCCCTTTTGTGTCTTCTCTTGTGAATCTCAGACACAAAAGGGATTCTTTTGTGAATCCCTCTGGTCTGAGGAAGGTGAGCGTGGTTCACCGAAATCGATCACCATAATATTTGTGCATTTTGTACTTGTATTGTAACATATTTACACATTTTGTGCTTATATTGTAATAAATTTGTGTTGTGTGACGTTTACTTGTACTGTGTCTTTAGCTGTTTCATTTGTCGGTTTTGTATCTGGCCATTATAAGTTGGGATAGGATTCAGCCTCCACAGTGTTGGTCAATCTATTTGGCATGAAGGTGTGCTATTGGAACTGTTGGACTCATTGTCTCTATTGTACTAATGTTTTTTGTTGGTCTTGATAGTCTTCATTGGCACATTGTCGTAGCTTGATTTGCTATCTTCATTGGACTCATTGTCCTTGCTGGACTCACTAACTTCATTGGACTTATTATCCTTGCCATACTCACTATCTTCATTGGACTAATTTTATTTTTTTGGGCTCATTTTCTTTGTCAGACATAATAGTCTTCATTGGCACATTGTTTTTGTTAGACTCAATGTCATTGTTGGCCTTTATTGGAATCATTGTCATATTTGGACTTATGGCTTCCTTGAATGTGTATTCTTCGTTGAACACATTATGTTCTTTGGACTTAAGTTTTTCGTTTACTCAATGTCTGTCTTTGTTGGATACATTGTAATTAAGCTCCCAGCAAGATAGTCTAAAATGCCTCCCTACACTGCATTTTGCCATGTATTGCGTTCTAGGGGCATACCCTAGACCAAAATGCCAATCCGGATAGGCATGTAGGATAGTAGATAAAAATATGATCAATCACAACACACCTGATAGTCGTCAAAGGCATATAAAAAAACGAATGAATAATTTATTGTCCTTGTTTGGCTCATTGTCTTTGTTGAACTCATTGTCTTAATTGGATAATGTCTTTGTTAACTCATTTTCCTTGTTGGAACCATTGGCCTCAATGGATTCATTGACCTTTTTTTGTACCAGTTGCTTTTTTTTTGTTTGATTAATATTGTTTCTTTGTTGATTTCATTATTGGATAAATTGTTTGTATGGTCTCCATGAGACAGACCAGTTTAACACTTTTAACGCCAACGATCACAACATCATATGTGTGTGTAGATCGCTAACGATCGATATAGCGAAAGTAAATAGACTTGCTAAAAATTCACAGACGTTTACTGTATCGATTGTGATATATTTTTTGTTTTCAGTCTTTCACGTCAATCAAAACTTGATGCATTCTTTTTATAGTATTTTACATTTTATTGATGTAGTTAAATGTTACTTAAGAATATTAAAGTTAGGAAGTTAAACTAGTTCATTTAGGATATGACATCTCATGGTACCTAGAAAAGAAGACGGTAGGTATCACATGTGCAAATGGCAGCTGGATTGAACAACAAATAAACACACAAATACTTTTCTAATTCTCGAAGTTACAATTCCAGCCGATTAGTGGTAAATAGCTTGCTTAGCTTACTTATCTATTTAGCTGAAAGTTTCCATGTGATTGGTAGATTTAGTTTTATGGAATAATAAAACCACCTGATTTCGCCCATGTAACATCATGGTCTTCTGTGCAGCATCATCGTGATACCTACCGTCTGTTCTGGTTACTGGGTGACTGCTAACCTAAAGCTAATAAACAACAAAGTTGTAGTATTCTTATTTTGGGTCTCTGCAGAGACTAAAAAATGGAAATAGTGGCAATGGTGTATTATGTTTATGTGTTCAAGTTTTTTTACAACCAGTTGATGCTTGCCAAAAAAAAAAAAAAATAAGGCTATATTTAAACATTAGTTTTATTTTTAAAACTGAAGCTGTTATTTTTATTACAGAACTGTTCTTTTCTTTTGATTTGACACAATTACCAGTTACGTTATTTTATCTATAATTGAACTTTGACATTGTTTTAACCTCTTCCAGGACAGGGGCAGACTTGTGAACATTAACATATATTATAATTAAACCATTTCGAGGGTCTTATATAAATATGTGCTCACATTTGATGCCATTAATGTGTATTGAGATGGTTAACCTGCTTCTTGCTTATATTTTATTTGCTTAAACAGTTTGTAATAGACTTTTTTCGAAAGTCAACTTGCTTAATTCCCAAACTACACCGAGGAAATTTGTCCTGGAAGAGGCTAATGTAAAGTTGAGATGTGAAAAGCCAAACAGCACAATTGACCTTCCAGGTGGAACTTCCTCCTGAATATTTGTAGCTCTTCACTCCTGTAATATAATGCACTCCTAAAGCCAATTGTAGTTTTTATGTTATATCCTTTATTTCTAAATATTCTGTTGTTATTCGTTGTACTTTATGTAATTTTTAAGTATTGTATATTTTTATAATTATTGTTTAAAATAAATAAAACAAAGTAGGGTATTTTGTGTTATTTATCCTATTTGTTCACTTGCCTCCTTAATTTACTTTTTTTATAATTTTTGCAATTTTTTACTCCATAAACCATTGCATTCGTGGTATTTATTAGTACATAATAAACTGCAGACCTACTTTATTGCTAGAATTATTTTTACTTTTAAACAGGAATTTTATATTTATGTTTCATATAATTTTGTTTTTAGTCCTGTAAAGTGTTGTCAGCAGGTCAGCTTATGTCAATTAACTTTGCCTTCATGCAGACTTAAATTAAATAAAAGAAATTTTGTTGTAGGATGTTGCCTCTTCTAGCCCTTGAGACACAGTGTAGACAAGTTTATTTACATATCTTGTTGTATGTGCTCAATGTAACAAAAAAATCTCTCAGATAATCAACGCGATTCAGATTACTCTGATCTGGATCCAATACTCGAATGAGATTGGAATTTAATATTAGGTTCATAGAATTAATTACCTTGATTTAAAATAAAACCCTCTATTTCTTTCCTCGTGGTGCATTATATTTATTTTAATATACTAAATATTATAATGAAGGGGGAGGAAGATTTTCAAGTGGGTAAAGGTAGTTGCTCAGCTTGGTCATTGACAGATCAACTTCCATTTTGTAACTACGCTCTGTTGTTTAATCTGTTAGGTCTTCTGCTTAGATAAAAACAATCACTTTTTACAGACTTTATTAAGTTTAAGTCTAACTTTAAAAATACACAAAACAAAATTCTAATAACATCCTGAAATTCAAGAACAATATTATCAAAATAAACAAGACAGATCACAAACCATTAAATCTTGCATGTAAATTGGACAAGCTCCTGGGCCGATTTAAGGGGTAAGCGAAGTATGCGGCTGCATAGGGTGCCAGGAAAAGGGGGCACTTAAACGTCAGTATTAGCCTAGGGGATGTAATAATAGTAACTTGGTACTAAACAGGTGTATGTAGTAACAACAATATATTTGTACTATGTATTAGTATTACTCAGTTGAGGTTGAGTGTTGATTAGCCTAGGGGATGTAATAATAGTAACTTGGTACTAAACAGGTGTATGTAGTAACGACAATATATTTATACTATGTATTAGTATTACTCAGTTGAGGTTGAGTGTTGATTAGCCTAGGGGATGTAATAATAGTAACTTGGTACTAAACAGGTGTATGTAGTAACGACAATATATTTGTACTATGTATTAGTATTACTCAGTTGAGGTTGAGTGTTGATTAGCCTAGGGGATGTAATAATAGTAACTTGGTACTAAACAGGTGTATGTAGTAACGACAATATATTTGTACTATGTATTAGTATTACTCAGTTGAGGTTGAGTGTTGATTAGCCTAGGGGATGTAATAATAGTAACTTGGTACTAAACAGGTGTATGTAGTAACGACAATATATTTGTACTATGTATTAGTATTACTCAGTTGAGGTTGAGAGTTGATTAGCCTAGGGGATGTAATAATAGTAACTTGGTACTAAACAGGTGTATGTAGTAACGACAATATATTTGTACTATGTATTAGTATTACTCAGTTGAGGTTGAGTGTTGATTAGCCTAGGGGATGTAATAATAGTAACTTGGTACTAAACAGGTGTATGTAGTAACGACAATATATTTGTACTATGTATTAGTATTACTCAGTTGAGGTTGAGTGTTGATTAGCCTAGGGGATGTAATAATAGTAACTTGGTACTAAACAGGTGTATGTAGTAACGACAATATATTTGTACTATGTATTAGTATTACTCAGTTGAGGTTGAGTGTTGATTAGCCTAGGGGATGTAATAATAGTAACTTGGTACTAAACAGGTGTATGTAGTAACGACAATATATTTGTACTATGTATTAGTATTACTCAGTTGAGGTTGAGTGTTGATCAGCCTAGGGGATGTAATAATAGTAACTTGGTACTAAACAGGTGTATGTAGTAACAACAATATATTTTTACTATGTATTAGTATTACTCGGTTGAGGTTGTAAACCTTTGACGTTTAATTAACTGTTACACGTTTGCATAAGATTCCCTCATAGGTTTTAATAATAATAAATTAAAAATAAATATTATCAGTAAAAAAATGAGACAGAGGTTATATTACAACAGGAAATGCGGTACAGGAAATGGAGTTGGTAAAATTTGAGTAGGGCATCCGGCGAGTGTTAACTCAGAAAGCAAGGGATCGGATGTCAAGGAAGTAGGGTCAGCACTGTACACAGGATGACCAGAATTATAAAATTTGATACTCACCAAAATTAGGCCGATGAATGCTGATGCGACAGAGATTCAGCAGAAGTTCTGATGTTCCGTCCAGCACGAAAACGGGCCTATAGGGTGATCCGTAATAGGACCACCGATAATAATTGGTTCTTCCGAAATTGTAGGCGTGTCCAGTGAGTGGCAGGGGGAATGAGATACTAGGGGGAGAGTTGGAAAAGAAGGGGAGTCTGAGGAGAGTTCGGCAAGAGAGAGGACTTTGGGAAATAGACCAATAGGGAGGACCAGCACCTGGTGGTCCAACTACCTAGACTTCGTCAACCCGCCCTGCAGAGCAAACATGGGACGAGCTAGGAGGAGGACTTGGAGCTACGGTCCAACCCCTTGCGAGATCAACCCCCGGAGGTCTTCACGAGCGGCCAACCTGAACCTGAGGGACGACCGGACTTGCAGCCTATCCTGAGGACCAGAGAAACCACCTCAAGGGGTTGCAAGCGACTCCACCCACCCCCAAGGGACTACACGCAACTCCAGACCTAACCAGCCCACCTGACCCTGAGGGACAAGAGGACGCCGAATCCACTACGGCCCGTGGACACCCCATACCTGCAGAAGACGAGTCCAGGGTATGTTAATATTTGTCCCCCTCCAAGGTTTAAGGGGAGCAAAATTTAAGTTGTAGGGGAAAAGAAATTTGTAAGGTTCAATTACGTTTACCTACACCAAAGCGTAAGCCGACAGGCAGTAATTTAAGGGCAGTCGGATGCTTGTATCTCGCCAATGTAAAATTGGTGAGTGTTCAGTACACACAACTCAGAAACTACAATAGATATTGATATATATTTTTTTTTCCTCCTTTTCCTTATGTTTAGTACTGTCTTTCTTGCAGAGGGTTATTAAAAATATGATATGCCTGATGAGTTACGATTTTTTTTTAATCAGCCTCATATTGACCCGTATTTTAGTAATATAAATTTAATTAAAAAAATTAAATTTTGTTATTTTCAAAATCTTTCTGCCTTAAATATAGTATTTGGGCTAAGGAACAAAATAAAAAAAAAATTATGGGAATATCACTTATAGTTTCAGAGATACGTGTACTGAAACATAAAAAATATTATTTTACGGAAAACAGCAAAATAAACTCAAGTATAGGTTTATGAAAATTGAACTAAGAAATAGAGTTACCTTAATACATCCCAGCTCCATATGAAGGTCTGTCAGGGTCCTCTTGCTCCTCAAACATGTCCTCCAGTCTCTTCTTTGCTAGTGTGTTACTTTGACGACATTTTTTCTCGATTTCCTCAATCGCTTTGTTCGCTTTTTTAATTCTGAGCTCATCCGCATTTTTCATTGCTGCTATACAATTGTTGCCTGGTAACATGCCTAATTTGTCTAGAACTAAACATTTTATAATATTGCCTTCATTGAATGTGGCAATACCCTCATAGATCCCAAATTCCAGTGTAGATCTCTGGACGAATGTTGATTTTGGAACCCTAGACCAAATAACATGATTTAGTGATTCAGAGGGATTTTGGGTGCCACCATGTAAGCACCTGATTAGCAGCTTTGGATCAGCCAGATCCCTGAAAATAGGCTTTATAAGAGCCATAATAGCTGGAGGAAGATGGGTATGCTCATTGTGGTCATAAGTTTCACCCTTTGCGACCGCCTTTCTATATTTGCACCAACTGTCCTCACCGGGTGGGCATAAACCATGGGAAGGATTTTTGTTTGATGATGCCAGGTGAAAAAATTCAGCCCACACCCCTTTCTTCATTTCTTCTACAGATGTGTTCACATGCCTTCTAATGGCTAGGCCATAATAAATTTGAACCTCATTGATAACTGCATCTGTAAGGCGGCCTCGACCTCCAACTGTCTTCCCATCAGATAAAACTATCTTGCTCATTTTGGTTTTTAATTTTCTCAAGCGGCTCCCCATGCGCTTTTGTACATGGCCTACACACTCTAATTTTTCAATAGAGAATGCAGGCCCATATGGCTGATCTGCCACAACAGATGGATAAGAGGCACTGTCTCCATCCCCTAAGTAATTTTTATAACGCACGTTGTATTTTGGTTGCGACTCTCGGAACATTGTCAGAACACCATCGACCTCCATTCCACCACTAACTCCCGAGTAATTTGCAATGCAGCTATTACCATGCTCATTCTTCAATCTATTAGGGCATCTGCAGTATTTACTAAGTACTTTGGAATCAATCACCTTACCAGTGTTTGCAGCAATAGCGCTCACTACACCGTTCAATGAGGAATAGCCCCTCTTCTGCCAGGAGCCGTCAAATATAACTGTAATATCCCTATCACCATCATTTTCTACGACACATTCTTCAACAGCATCCTTCATTATATTTGAACAAACCTCCTTAGTAGCATTACATAACAGTTCTGTATAATATTTAAATGCAGGAGGCTTGGGTAAATTCATAATGCCGCACAACGTTTTTGCCGACTCCTCTCCTTTCCCAATACACCGAAATGCATAAGCAGCTCTAACATTGATATCTGACTTCTTGCTATTAGGTAAATTGGAAGAGTTCTTTGATGTAACCTCAAACCCACACACATCACACTGAATTTTTATCATGACACTGAAACCGTATCTTGTGCCTGTTGAAACCGAGATTGGACCCTGGCATTTTGTACAAACAGCGATTTGTCTTAGCATAACCTCAATGTTTTTCAAATTTATTATGTCATAGCAAGAAGATTCGTCCTTATAAGCATCATATTTTAGCAGGTTAGATCCTACCTTGAACATGGAAGAGCTTACTTTAGGCTCATTTTCATCAGATGTAGGCCTAGGCGTATGTAGATCTTCATTCTCAGCAGAAGTACTAGGCCTAGGTTCAAATACAGTAGACTGAAGAATTTCTTGTTTTCGAATACCACTAAACACTTTCTTCTTTTTTTTAAAAGCACTAGCAAATCTAGGCATTTTTAAAAGTCACTATTATAAAAGCTTATTTCAAAATACTCAACTCACCTAAACACTCAATAATTAGAATTCAGCATAAACAAAAGTATGTAAACAATAACAAACCAATATACTGAAGTAAAACAGTCTACTAGACAGCTGATACACTCATACCAACCTGCAAAACAACAGTTACAACTCCTTGATAAGAAAAAGTAGCACTATAAAAATGTATTGACTTGAATATTTAGTAGCGCGGAGCAACAACTCAATTTACACCAAAATTCGGTGTGCAAAGCTTAGTAAAAACGGCTATTACTTAAAAACTATCCGTCCGAATTGGTTAAACTATATATCAAATTAAAAGTTAGAATCTAAGGAATAAGAAAATGTAAAAAACAAAAAATCGATATTTTTGACCATTTGAACCATCCGACTGCCCTTAATCAGATGAGATGGTCATAATAATCGTAATTAAATGATAAAATAGAATTAACTGTTTGAGGGAATTTACTCTGGATTGTTAATTTAAATTGTAAATATATAAATATGTATGTCCATGTAATGGATCATTGTCCGTATAAGTGGTTGTTTTAAGTTGATATAGATATATGTAGTAAATGAATAAATATATCGTTGAATGCATAAACCATAAATATTGGATACTTATTGGGAAAGATAAAGGATAGCAACTAGGGCCATTTGAATATTTAGCTTATCGCTTGAAAATATTTGTACAATAATATAATTAAAATTGTACGGTAAATTGATTAGGTTGTCATAGTTAGTAAGGTTGATATATTAGTGTTTGATTGTTAATTTTGATGGGAGATAGTTGCTTAATTATTCTTGAGTATAGCTTGTTGGTGGATATATAATTTCACTTGTTAGTGTAGACGGTTTGCACATATAAACTTATTTAGCTGATTCTTAATGTCATGTTATATGATTATTTAGAGGATTGTGATTTAATAGTATAGGAGTTTGCTGTCGCTTGTTGTGAATAATATTCTTGAAATTGTTGATTCCCCGGGCTGTATATTGAAAGCCAATGTTAATAGTAAATTGATTGAAGATTTATAAACGTATAATTATAATTCTATAATTTGTATTGTCTAGTATTGAATGAGAAGGGTATATTGAAGGAGGTGTATAGTATAAAATAGGATAAGATAATTGTAATATTTTGGAAGGGATTGTAAAGACGATCTGCTGTAATAATAAATTTGTTTTGTACTTTCACCAGTGTCAATAGTTATTCCAGGTCCTGGTTTCCTACACTAGCTAAGCGAGTCGTTAAGTTCAAATTATTTCTCATTACTTATATAAATAGTCATTTGTGATTAACTTTTTAAACACTTTAAACCACTCCTCTGTGGTACACTGTCCTACAGTGTACAGTTAAGGTGAAAACTTTTCTTTAGAATCAGAATCATCTTTATTTATAATCTTTGAGATTACAAATGGTGTCAAATTGTGCCTAACCTAAGTTTATTTATACATTATGTTGGATATGAAGTTAAGAGCTAAGTGGTCCTCTGGAAATTTTCTTCCAGGGAGTAGAATGGGTGTTTTTTTAGCCACCCTTGCAGTGTTTTCTTGAGCGGTTTTCCCTTCTTCAGTCGGATCTCTTCTGGGAGGTGGTTATGGATTTTCCTTCCCATGTATGATGGTTTTCTTTCGTACATTTGAAGATGGTGATTTGGAAGGTTGTAGTGTCCTGCGTATCTTGTATGGTGTTGGTGTATATCTCCATTTGTGGGGAGGTCCAAACCATCCACATGTAGTACCACCTCTTGGATGTAGAGAGCAACAACTGTGAGAATTTAGAATAAAATAATGCCAAATTTTTTTTATGTATTAGAAGTACTCGTTATAATTAAATCACAGAACATGTTTATAGATAGATTATCATTATTATTTTTATTTTTCTGTAAATAAAAGCCTCTTGAACATAAAAATTATGAGAGTATTTTTAAATGTCATTTGTATGTTTTATGAATGTATGTAACCAGCAATTTCATGTTGATAAGTTTTTTATTGTGATATAAGCGATAATTCAATAAATAAATTTTAAAAAATTGCTTAAAATAATCTTTGACAACAAGGTGACTTGATGACTGTGTTACTGTCGGTGCAGAAATTGTGTGTACTCGAGTTTTAAGAGTATTTACTAAGAAACTAAAAGGCCCATGAAACAATCAAATCACACAATAGTTTTCCTCGTTTAATTTTACGATATGACATATGCATTGAATGAGAAGGGTATATTGAAGGAGGTGTATAGTATAAAATAGGATAAGATAATTGTAATATTTTGGAAGGGATTGTAAAGATGATCTGCTGTAATAATAAATTTGTGTTATACTTTCACCAGTGTCAATAGTTATTCCAGGTCCTGGTTTCCTACACTAGCTAAGCGAGTCATTAAGTTCAAATTATTTCTCATTACTTATATAAATAGTCATTTGTGATTAACTTTTTAAACACTTTACATTTTAGAGGAAGTAACACTTTACTTGGTGGAGAAAGAGTTTACAAGGTTGAGTGTTGATTCACTCCACCAAATTAAAATTGTAGGAGTATTGTTTAGGAACCGTGAGAGAATGAGACTTTATCACATTAATTATAGATTACACAACAAATACATAGGGGGCGAAGGACCACTTAATATATACCGATTAAGACGGTGAGGGGAAGAGATAAGACGGTAAATATATATATAGAGATAGAAAGCAGACAGTACCTTGAGCTGATGTAAGGTGAAAATATAACCCACTTGGCTGGTTGTCGGTTGGGTATTCCACCGCTGTGTGATGACCCCGGGGCGAACACGATGAGAAGAGAGAAGTTCTGGTAGGAGTGATTCCGAAGACACAAGGATTGTCACACACCCACTATTTTGTTACACACCCGCACACCACGATAGCACGTGCACTGGGGGAGAGTTGGGAAAGCACTGACTGTGTCGTGTCTTTCGCGGCAAGGGGAGAGGGGGTTTTGCGCGGTTTTTTAATAAGAGAGAGGGGGAAACCTTCTAACCTCCATGCCATATTGTCCAAGTGGTACCAACATACAGAGAATATAACATACATTGAAGACAATTAAAAATAATAGATATATATATACTTATGCTAACTTAAGAATACTAAACATTCCGGCCCCCTTGAAGCATTGCAGGCTTCAACAAAACATTGAACACACAAGAGAAAAAATATAGTACATGGGGGCGGACACTCAGTCACTTATTTCAGGGGCAGAGGGAAGATCTTGACGACTGGACGCGTGAGATGTCCGGTGGCCGTCTTGAGGTCCACGACACGGACGATGCCGTCCTTGCCAGGGTGAGTACCCGTCACTCGAGCAAGAGGCCAAGTGAGGGGTGCAGAGGGGGCGTGCACAAGCACGAGGTCACCAATCTCGATGTTATTCTTGGAGCTGGTCCATTTTGAGCGCTGTTGTAGCATGTGGATATATTCCAGGCTCCAACGTTGCCAAATCCGCTGGTGCAAAGATTGCGTCAGTTGCCAATGTTTCAGGCGGTTGAGGGGCACTTCACTGACGTTGCGTTCAGGGACAGCTGCCAGGGTGGTGCCGATCAAAAAATGACCGGGAGTCAAAGCGGTCAGATCAGAGGGATCGCTTGAGAGAGGCGTGAGAGGCCTAGAGTTAAGCATCGCCTCCACTTGAGTTGACAGAGTTATAAACTCGGGAAGGGTTAAAATGGTGTCTCCCATCACACGTTTTAAATGGTATTTTGCCGACTTCACTGCACTTTCCCATAATCCACCGTGATGGGGAGCAGCGGGGGGGTTAAAATGGAAGCTGATTCCACGAGGGGCGGTGAAGCGATGTATCACTTCTTGAGCAGAGGTAGAGTTGACTTGAGTGTCGATGAGGCGACGAAGCGTGGCATCGGCACCGATGAAGTTTGTACCACAGTCGCTGTAGAGATCTGTACACAGACCGCGGCGAGAAACAAAACGGGTTAGGGCGGCTATGAAACCGTCTGTAGTGAGGTCCGTAACAACTTCGAGGTGTACGGCCTTGGTCACCATGCAAACAAAAATACACAAATACACTTTTACGTGCTTGATAGAGCGAAGGGTCAACATCTTGTTCATAAAGGGTCCACAGTAGTCCATGCCGGTAGACGAAAATGGTCGAGCAGGGGTCACTCTGGAGGGGGGTAGGTCACCCATCAGGGGTGTTACGTTGCGAGGTTTGTTTTTAAAACAGGTCACACATTTAAAAATTCGTGAACGAATCACACTTCGGGCACATAAAATCCAAACAGACTGAGAGAGGAGAGCTTGTGTGAGCTGAGGTCCAGAGTGGAGGTGAGTAGTGTGGCAATGATCCACGAGCAGGTCCACAATATGGTGTTTTTTGGGCAAAAGCACAGGGTGACGGACGTCAGAGGAGAGTGAGGTGCGGCTAAGTCGGCCGCCTACGCGCAGAA
Organism: Stictocephala bisonia; assembly: GCA_035578905.1. NCBI lineage: Eukaryota > Metazoa > Arthropoda > Insecta > Hemiptera > Membracidae > Stictocephala > Stictocephala bisonia. The sequence goes on from JAQJVL010000265.1 coordinate 738,619, forward strand.
GTCCATCAGCGTCGAGAAAAGGCTTTAGGCGTTGGAGTCTGGTAGTGCAGTCCCGCTGACGTTGAAGAGAAGAGATGTCCTCAGCAAACGACGAGTCCTGGACGAGTTTAAAAATCTTGAGTCGAGCTATGTCGAGCTCGGAGGGAGAGAGATGTTCTTCAAAAATAGTACAGCAGTGGGCAGTCAGCTGTGCTAGGAGATGAGCAGCACACAACTCAAGACGAGGAAGGGTCACTCGCTTAAGTGGCGCTACACGCGTCTTGGCGAAGACTTGACGTACTAGAATTTCCTCGTTGGCGAGCTGGCAGCGGAGATATAGGACGGCGGCAAACCCAGCTTCGGAGGCGTCGCAGAAACCGTGTACTTCGATACTGAGAGCGGCAGAGAGCCGGAGAGCCCGGGGTATGGAGACCGAAGAGAGAGAGGAGAGAGTGGACACGAAGGTGGCCCACTTCGCTTGGAGATCAGGAGTCAGGGGTTCGTCCCACTGCAAACCTTGAGTCCAGAGTAATTGCATGTAGCATTTTGCTAGCATGGTGCAAGGTGCGAGGTGACCACAAGGGTCGTAGATTCTGGCAATGGTGCTGAGCACGTGCCGTTTCGTAGGGAGAGATGGGGGGACATTAAAGTCATAAGTGAAGGCATCCGTCTCCGGTGACCAGCGAAGACCCAGGATGGTGAGGTGAGGTTCATTGTGGTTTTCCAAGAAGACAGGGGTGTCCCGATGATCCTCGGGCAGTGCCTGAAGCAGTTCGGGGGAGTTGGAGGTCCATTTTCGGAGCTCAAAATGTCCAAGTTTCAAAAGCTTGATGAGATCCTCTTGAAGCTTCTTGGCTTCGTCCAAGGTGTCTGCTCCCGACACTATGTCGTCAATATAGGTATCGGTGGCCAGAACCTGGGCGGCCTCAGGGAAGGGGCGGCCTTCGTCCTTAGCCAGTTGATGCAAGGTCCGAATGGCCAAAAAAGGCGAGCAATTGACTCCGAAAGTGACTCGGGTCAGCTTGAAAATAGAGAGAGGGTCTGAGGGCTGTTCCCGCCATAAAACTAGCTGAAACAGCTGATCCGAAGGTTGGACTAAAATTTGCAGATACATCTGACGAATATCGCACGTGAACACAATGTTGTGTGTCCGGAATTTCAGCAAAACGTCGCTGATGTTGGTTTGCAATTTAGGTCCTACTAATAGAGTGTCATTGAGGGAGTGGCCACTGCTCGTTTTGCAGCTGGCATCGTAGACAACTCGCAGTTTTGAGGTGTCACCTTTGGTCTTGAGTATACCATGGTGTGGTAGAAAGTTGTGAGGGAGATTTTCTTCAAAGTCATGAACTTTAGTCATGTGGCCAGCGGCTTCGCCATCTCTCATGTATTGTACATAGAGATCACGTAGTTGAGGTTGGAGCTGGAATTTCCTTTCCAGGGAAGACAGTCGCTTCGTAGCTATTTCACGTGAGTGACCAATAGGAGGGTGGTCAGACTTGAATGGCAGTTGGACAACATATCTTCCGTCTTCAGTCCGGCTGTGAGTGGCTGCGAAGTGTTGATCACAAGCTTCTTCTTCTTGAGACTTCCGAGTAGAGTTAGGGAGTTCTTCCTGTGTCCAGAAGCGTTGTAATGAGGAGTGAAGGTCCGCTGAGTCACATGCCGAATGAAGCGTCACGAGGTGTGAAGCGGGATAAGCAGAGGCGTCACAAGGTGCGGAGCCCATGACAACATATCCAAAGTGAGTTCCGAAGAGGTGAGGTAGGCCGGGTCCGAGTTCATGACTCTCATGAGTGAATAGTCTTGGGAATAAGGCACCACCCAGGACGACATCAACACTGCCTGGCAGGTGGAAGGTAGGGTCGGCGAGGACGTACCCCCTGGTGAGATGAAAGACTTCCGGGGCGATGGGAACTCGAGGGAGATCCGTGGTCAGGTGATCCAGGATCAGCATGGGGTGTTGTGAAGCGATGGACAGGCCGGAGAGTGTCTCAATGTTGAGAAGAGTTTGACCTTTATTTTTGGTACTGTGGTTACCAAGCCCTGTGAGTTGAACTTCGGATTTAAACCGACGTGCGCCTAAAAGTTGTACGGCTCGTTCTGTGATCAAATCCGTCATTGAACCGCAGTCGATCAGAGCTCGGAACACATGAGTTGTACCATGAGAAGAGGTGAGTTTTATTAAGGCTGTGCCTAATAAGACGGTAGAGTGCCACATATGCGAGTTGGTGTGACCCTGAGCAGTCATTGTCACCGAGGTGTGAGGTGTTGCTTCATGAGTGGCTATCTCCTTAATTGGAACGGCGAGTTGAAGAGGCTTATTGCTTTGAGGAGGGGCGCTATAATTAGCATGCTTGCCCTGAGAAGTGGGAAAATGTAATAAAGTGTGATGCCTTTTATTACAAGTTTGACAGGTGCCTTGAGAGCGGCATTCCTTTATGTCATGGTTTCCCAAACAGGAAATACAACGCCTATGGTCTTTTACCATGCGCTGACGATCATGAGGAGATTTTTCACGGAAAGCTGCACAAGAGTAAATTTTATGTCCGCTTGAGTTACAAGCAAAACATAATGCCATGGTAGGCTTGCCTTGAGAAGCGGCAGAGGGAGGTTGAGAGGGGTTAGAATGTGCAGTGACCATACTGACATCACTAGTGCGGAAGTGCGCCTTTTTAGGTGCGAAGGCCTTGAGGTTTGAGTGCGCGGGCTTTGAGTGAGAGGTGCTGTGAAGGTTAGCATCCTCCGTTTGCGAACATTCCAAATTCAGAAATTTGATAATATCTGTTACGCCAGGCAACGAGCGTGAAGAGGCTTCTTCATCAGAATAGGTGCGAAACCCTTCAAGTTTTTTGCGCAGATCATTATCCATCTTGCGCAACAGGAGTGCAGACAAAAGTGGATTGTCATCGGTGACGTTGCATTCCAAGGCATTTAAAGCTTGGGAATGTTCCGTAAAGAGATTCACAAATGAGCGCAATCCCTTGAGAGAGGTGGCGGTTATGTTGGGTAAATCCAACAGCTGGTTGAGGTGGAGAGATTGCAGTCTTCTCGAGTTGTGGTAACGTTCTCTCAGTAGGTTATATGCCACCAGGTAGTTGGCCGCTGTGAGATTTAGGCTTTTCACTAGATTAAGCGGCTCGTTACTTAGCACGCTTAGAAGGTATTGGAATTTCATCACGCTCGAAAGGGAAGCGTTTCTGTGTATTGTAGTGTCAAATAAATTGATGAAACTGGTCCACTTGAGGGGATCACCAGAAAATTTCTGCAAATCGAGTTGGGGCAGGCGGACATGAGAAACAGGGGGTTGAGAGGCGGCTGAAGCATCACTAAGAGCAGAGGGTGTGTTAGGCACTTCGGGAGGTAATAATACTTCAATGGTTGCGGAGATGAAAGAGAACAAAGACTCTATGTCGTCCTGATCACGTGACAAAGTATCATCAGGGATAGGATCATTTTCGATAAACAAAGCCCTTTGGAGGTGGTTTTCAAACTCAGCCTTTTTTTTCCTGATTTCATTGGCATAGGCAGCAAGTTGCTTTAGTTGGACGGGAGTAAGCGGCTTGTCAGTCTGGGCTAGCTCATCAACAGCGGTCTTCAGTTTAGTAAACCGAGTTTTGGTCAATAACGTGGACCGGGTGTAGATAGCAGAGGTAAATTCTCCAACTTTGGGAGCCATCTTCAGAGATGTAAAACACTGAGTTACTTTAAATCAATAAAATACAAATTACAATCCACAGAGTGAGAGAAGTCCACAAAATAGTATTGAGGTCACTGAGGCGTAGAGGTCATATAGCCAACAAAACATAGAGTAGGCCTATGGTATCATATGTAAACACAGTGCAAAACCTAAAATTAAGAATAAAAAAATACAATAAAATATTTTTATGCAACAACAAAAGACAATGGCGTCAGGGAGACGTGATGTGTGAATAATAATTAAAAATATTCACCGGAGGACAAGTTGACTGTGATTACAGAGACTATAATACAACAATAAAAATAAATTACACTGGTCATGTAGCAATTTACAATCACTTGAGTCAGGAGACTTGAGGTGTCAAAATAATGAACTATTACGACAAGAGGTGTCAATTGTAATGGCACAAAACAAAATTAACCTACTACCAAAAAATGACGGGTGTAAAACAATAAGTTTTAATTTAAATCCTAATATAAGAAAAATATCTACAGTATTATTAACTTGTTAGCTTTGAGTGTTAACAATGTATACAACCAGAGGGAGAGAGCAGTAAATCTATAACTATACAAAACACAGCTTATTGAAGGGCCCTATGTCATATGTAAACAAAATATTTCAAACAAAATACAAGTTTTGTTTCAGCTAAATTTTGTTACAATAAACAAAAACTCCTTTTTATTACAGTGAGATACAGTGTTAAGTATTTCATATAATTATTTTAATATGTTTAATAATATTTGAAAACAAGAGAATCCAAAAAACCTAATATATAAACAAGTGTCGCAAAAGGTACAAGTTTTTTACGTTAACTTTCGTTAAAATAAAGAAATTAATTTAAACACAATAAAATACATTATAACATTCTTAAATAATCATAGAAAGTCTAAGCTAGCTGAGTTAAACATCAAACAATCAAATGTAAATAATTCACATAAACAATAACAATGGGAAGTGACAGTTGTCGTTTGACAGATGTCAGCTGTGCTGCCTAGTACAGCTTTGATCGTAATGGCACTGGCAGTGAAGGCTAGAATGGTGGGGAGGTGAACGCGCGGGAAATATCACAATGGGAAACACCACGTGCAGCCAAATTCGCGGGCAATTAACAAATATAGACAAAATATCGAGTTTGAGAGTTATTGAGGCAAAGTTCACACATAAAACTTTATGAGAGAGTTTTTTAAAAGATTGTTGAGAGGTTGTGAGATCGATTTGAACTGTTTTGTCCACAGAACGGTGTCAATTCATGCGGCTCGTAAGGACCATGTTTAGGAACCGTGAGAGAATGAGACTTTATCACATTAATTATAGATTACACAACAAATACATAGGGGGCGAAGGACCACTTAATATATACCGATTAAGACGGTGAGGGGAAGAGATAAGACGGTAAATATATATATAGAGATAGAAAGCAGACAGTACCTTGAGCTGATGTAAGGTGAAAATATAACCCACTTGGCTGGTTGTCGGTTGGGTATTCCACCGCTGTGTGATGACCCCGGGGCGAACACGATGAGAAGAGAGAAGTTCTGGTAGGAGTGATTCCGAAGACACAAGGATTGTCACACACCCACTATTTTGTTACACACCCGCACACCACGATAGCACGTGCACTGGGGGAGAGTTGGGAAAGCACTGACTGTGTCGTGTCTTTCGCGGCAAGGGGAGAGGGGGTTTTGCGCGGTTTTTTAATAAGAGAGAGGGGGAAACCTTCTAACCTCCATGCCATATTGTCCAAGTGGTACCAACATACAGAGAATATAACATACATTGAAGACAATTAAAAATAATAGATATATATATACTTATGCTAACTTAAGAATACTAAACAAGTATATCGTAAAGTGGAACCCCATGAGCATGCTTATCGACTCGAATATTAACCTTACCATCACCTAAAATTCTGCTAAAAGTTAATCCCAATACTCAAGTTACTGTTCCAAAACTGACACAAAATCTTACAGGCAAATCTGCACCAAATATTACTGCCTGAAAAAGGTGGATGATATTAGTTCCTTCATGCACCGTGGAGTAACGCAGCACTAGTGATGTTCCTATAGTAAGTAATGCTCGACAATACGCCATCTACTAATGTTTATTTCTTTCCAATTTTGCTTACACCAATTTGTAGCAAATATAATTTAATCACGAATTCAAGATGTATATTAAAGTATATAAAACCCACATAAGAAGAGAATTAGTCAATCACCATTCAGTACTTACTGGGTACATTCAATTTTACTATGTAAGGAAAAATAATTATCCTATAAACAGGATGTGAAAAATTATTATAATGTAAACTGTTTAATAACAACTATGCAATAAAATAACTGTGAGAACGAAACTGTATTAGCCTATTGACTTGCAGGGATTAATCTAAATATAACAGTGTACAGTTAAGGTGAAAACTTTTCTTTAGAATCAGAATCATCTTTATTTATAATCTTTGAGATTACAAATGGTGTCAAATTGTGCCTAACCTAAGTTTATTTATACATTATGTTGGATATGAAGTTAAGAGCTAAGTGGTCCTCTGGAAATTTTCTTCCAGGGAGTAGAATGGGTGTTTTTTTAGCCACCCTTGCAGTGTTTTCTTGAGCGGTTTTCCCTTCTTCAGTCGGATCTCTTCTGGGAGGTGGTTATGGATTTTCCTTCCCATGTATGATGGTTTTCTTTCGTACATTTGAAGATGGTGATTTGGAAGGTTGTAGTGTCCTGCGTATCTTGTATGGTGTTGGTGTATATCTCCATTTGTGGGGAGGTCCAAACCATCCACATGTAGTACCACCTCTTGGATGTAGAGAGCAACAACTGTGAGAATTTAGAATAAAATAATGCCAAATTTTTTTTATGTATTAGAAGTACTTGTTATAATTAAATCACAGAACATGTTTATAGATAGATTATCATTATTATTTTTATTTTTCTGTAAATAAAAGCCTCTTGAACATAAAAATTATGAGAGTATTTTTAAATGTCATTTGTATGTTTTATGAATGTATGTATCCAGCAATTTCATGTTGATAAGTTTTTTATTGTGATATAAGTGATAATTCAATAAATAAATTTTAAAAAATTGCTTAAAATAATCTTTGACAACAAGGTGACTTGATGACTGTGTTACTGTCGGTGCAGAAATTGTGTGTACTCGAGTTTTAAGAGTATTTACTAAGAAACTAAAAGGCCTATGAAACAATCAAATCACACAATAGTTTTCCTCGTTTAATTTTATGATATGACATATGCATTTGTAATTTTCATCATAAGTTTTAATCATTTTTATCCTAGTTGACAACAAAAAGTGCCGGAATTTCTACTGGTTTTTACTGTACATCAACTTTACACTTTAATACTCAAAATCCAATCAACGTGTTGATATCGTATTTCAAAAAGTGGTTGACAGGAATGTTTTCTATATGTTTTATTCAATTCAGAATTTTAACTTTTTAGTACAGAAGTCCTTATCTACTTCCTGAAATGTTTTCTTGGCTTCTAGAGGTCATAAAATGAATTACGTGGTCACGTTGTAATCCTTACGAAATGTATAGTAAAGATAAATTTCTTTTATATACGTAAGTAAATTCTGCAATTTTAAATTTACTGAAATCAATTTAAAGTGACTTTGATCAAACCAGGAAAATGATGTAAGTTGAAACTTAGAAAGGCTTATTAGATCAACCATTTTTACAAGAACGTTTGAGTGGGTAGTCAACAATGGCCACTAAAAATTATTTACAAATCCAAATGGACACTGATTACATTATCAATGAATATGCCAACTTGAAAGCAAGAACAATTTTTTGTAGTGTTCTAATTTAAAATTTCCTAACTTTTGCTTTAATTTACAAGTAAATAAATTGTTGGATTCCTTGTAAGACAACTAGTGTTGCATTTATTGATTTTTAGACAATTTAGTTTTGGTAAAATATTACACTAATATAAAAGTTAAGGTAACCCTGATATTTGAGTCTCGTTCCTTATCCCTTAATCTTTAAGTATTTGTATTTATTTTACTTGTATTAGCAAGTAATGGTATGTAGATTGCCTCCTACATCTCAGGGTTTTTATGGGGGGTGCACAGTGTTGTTTTCGCTTACACTAGAAAAATGTCTACAACCGGCTCTGACAAGCTCCCTGGCCTGGAGGCAGGGCTGCGTACACGTGACATTAAATGTGTTGTTATTTATGTTGTTTATTTTGATAGTAATATTGTTCTTGATTTACAGGATTTGATATTTTATTTTTGTTTTGTGCATTTTTTATGTTAAAATAATGAATTAGGCTGTAAGTCTGTTAAAAGCAATTGTGACAAGGCCTTTTAAGGCCTTTCATCTTTTTATTTGTTATAATGTAAGTTAATTTAGGCCACTTGAGAACGAAAGGAGTTTCTTACCTCTCGAGTCGTATTAGGTAAAAATACACTGACTCATTTGAAAATTACTTCTAAATTTTAGAATAATAATATTTCCAACTATATAATTAATTTAAAATAAACTGTAGCCTTCAACTAAGTTGTAAATATATACACAGGGTGTCCCTAAACTAAGTTTCAAATCTTAAGAATATGATTCTCGGGTCAAAACCAGAAAAAATGTTCCTATAAATATGCGACCTAAAATGTTGTTGTCCATCCCTCTTTCTGTTTGTTAATTTTAAAGAATTGTTAGTAACTTGAGAGCCGTTGAGGTTAAAAAACTCAAACTTAGTATAGAGGTTAATAATATTATAAATTTGTATTAGTTAGTAATAATTTAACAATACATTTAGTATTTTTTAAATGATGCTACTTTAGAAATTTATGTTACAGTTACTAAAAACTTAAAGAGTCCTATAAAAAAACTACTAAATTAATTACCAACCCAAAAAGCCCTTGTGTCAAAATCCAATCATAAATAACAGAGGATAATAACAATAAGACGATTGTCAGGTCTTAGTTATTGTTTCATGTTTATCAACATCATAATAGGACCAATCACCTTATACAATGAAAATTATTATGAATGAAAAAAAAATGTTAAAGGCAGACAGATGTTCGCTACTGTGTAAAGGTGATGTTGATAACTTTTTCACACTAAACGCAAAAGCATAGTGCAGTTATTATGTTAATACTTTGTACTGATTTAAGAGCAAATATAAATAAAATGTATACAGAAAATATGATTTAGAAAGCCTTAATATTTTAAGATAACATTTTCAAAAATTGTTCCGAGGAATAGCTCCTCCAGACACCCCCTCTCTTGGGGTGTATTGCATAACTCCCATCCTGTAGCTTCCTACATATTTACAAATTCGTAAAGCACCACTGGCTTTTACTAGACATAGTTAATGAGAAAGCTCAAGATTACAAACTTTGAAAAACAATAGCATGTCAATTTGACTGAGAGAAAATTGGAATCAAGATAAACATGAGATATGAGCTAAGTTGCTACAAAAACCTCACAAGCAACAGGAATGAGTATCTATGATACAAAAGTTTGTTATCAGCATGACAGTGTCCCACTGACAACCCTTCTTCTAAAAAAAGAGTTGGTAAGACAAAGCTGTTATGTTGATATTCCATTACAAAACACAAACTAAGAAACAACCTTGATTTTAATGTCTACTCTCAATAACATTTTTACCACTTATTCCATCACCTAATTGTTTTCCAACAATGGTTATCGAGCTAGCTTGGAAAATAATGTTACCTGTCTATGTTAAAATGGTTTGACTACACATTATCGATGCCATGAATCTAATGAGTTTTTATGGCACACTTTATAAATAAGCGGCTTACCTCTTTTAACTAGAAAGACCCCAATAATGGCTAATTACTCACTTTACAGCTTGTATTCCTCTTATATCAAATTGAAGTTTTTCTCCCTCATCATTCGGGAAGTCATACTACATAAATGTAGATGGTTAGCTTCAGAAGCATACCAACATGACTACAACACCCAACAAGCTACAAACTACCAATTACCACTACGCAATCTAACACTTTATGGAAAGAAGTCGCCAAAAGCTGTACAACCTTCTACCGACAGAGCCGAAGAGTCTCACAGGAAGGAAGCTGAAAGCATCGCTGAGTGACTGGCTTATTTCAGAACCTATCTACACTTTGGAAGAATATCTACTCTGGAAAGATGTATAAAAATTAAATCTTGTTTTAAATTCAAGAACATATTTAAACTGATGCTTTACATTTCTCAAAGAAATTGTATTAAAGAGTTGCTGATTTTTTTGTATTGATTATTGAAGGTAAAACCTTCAAGTTTTGTATTTTCAATACCATTTTGATTGAGGCCATGCTCTGTTAAAACTACAAGGGTGGGGCATATTTCACTTAAAAGATGGTTTAGCCGGTTAATTTTTGTAGACAGGCCTCTTATGTTTTGGTGACATATTGTTAGTAGCTCCTTTTTTCTTCTGGCCTGAGGTTATTGGTTTAAATTTTTGCCGTCTCTATCTCATCTTGCAGTTTTTTTGGTGAGTTTGGTCTAAAAAAGATTTATTTGTAGTGTGCTCTAAGAATTTATGATACAAGGATTGTTGTTTAACAGCTTCATCAATATGTTTTAAATAAAAGTCTTCAAGTATTTCATTATGTCCCCGTAATTTGGCAGTTTCTGGTGGGCCATTGTGTACCTTGAAGGTATGTATCACTGGGGTGGGACTAGAGATAGAACTACTGGCAGCTAGATATTTTGCTGCTTGGAGTGACACACTACGGACATAGTTTTCTTTTGTATGAATTTGAGTAGTTTTTCATTTGTGATTAAAAACAGTGCTTAAATTTTTTGCTGCTAGTTTGATTTTCTTCAGGAATAAAGTTGCCAGTTTCAGATAATTCTTTGGCAGCAAAAGGCAGTTTGGTTAGTTTTTGCATTTAGTTTTGTTCCATTCAAGAGTTAGAATGTGAATAACGTTCTGATTTTTCTTGTTATCAGTCCTGACTACAGTGTTTTGTTGATTCTGCATATTGTGTAGGGAGATGATAGTGTTCTCAATCACTCCAAGCCTAATTTTCACCCGTTCAATTTCAGCAAACAGGTTGGATTTGCTCTCAGGAATTGGTTCAGTAGTGTTTGTTTGAGTTCCACTGTCAGTTGTAGTCTTTTTTAATTCTACACTACTACTACTGGATTTCACCTTGTTGAGTATCTTCTATTAATTTATGTTGCTCCTTTATTGTTTTCTCATATTTTACAATTGTTTCCTCTTTTTCCTTGTTGTATTCATCAAAAGTTACACTGAGCTGGTTTCTTAATCGTCTCTCCATTTCAAGTTGGTGCTCAGCTTCGCTAAGTGCTTGTACAAGGTTATTGACCTTGCTTCGCAAGGCCTGATTTAACTCTAAGAAGATACAAAAAGCCTGGAAGAAAGAAGTGAAATTCACTATGCTAACATTACTTTAAAGCAAAGTACAAGCAAAGCAAAAACAAGTGTCAAAGATCTAAATGAAAGAGGGACAGGGAGGTGAGGTAAAACAAAAAGACTAAAAATTGGTTTGTTAACCAAAACAACACAAAAAGCGAAATAAAACACTGCTTGGATTTTTAGGAAGAAGTGAGTTTAATATAACTGACAGTAAAATCTGCATGTTTTTATGAACTGAAAAGAAATTTCCAAGACTAAATGAGGAGTAAATGTAAGCCTCAACGTGCAAAGTAACAAGAATACTTTCATGAGCCATGTAAAAACTGGTATGAAGAAGACGTTATTATTTGTAATCGTTTGGTATTGTTAAATATCAAAACATTGCACTAATTAATTGTGATTATTTTTTGTTTTAATTCCTTAGCCTACTTTATTTGTGAATCTATATTTCATAGTTATTTATTCACCAAAATTTGTGTTTGAGGTGTCATTTTAAACGCTATAATAATGTGCGATGGGTTTGCTTTTCATATTTCGAATACATAAGCCTAGTTTTGAAAAAATATGTGAAAATAAAAGCTTAAAACTAAATAATTTATATATTTTTCTGTATAGACTTAATTAGAAATTCTCAAAGTATTGCGAAGCAGATTAGTTGGGAAAATTCCGTTTAAAAATTGGATACGCGTGATCGTATGTCCGGCTCGAAAATAACGTTATTCTTATGGGATTAAAACCAACATGACCGACAGCTTCTGCAGAATCCTAAGTCCAAACTTGATTTAACTAAGCTCTCTTGCTATGCCAGCCTCTCTCCTCCTTTCCTGTGTCACACCTCATATATAGTATAATTTATACACTGGTTTACGGTTTCCTCACTCCTTCTACTTGGGTTATGGTAATTGTTATTTCTAAGCACTCAGTAAAGAAGCTTGTCTAAAAGCATTTGAACGAAACGGTTGACATTTCAATGAAAAAATAGGTAGAATCAATATAGGTATATTTTTCTATATTTGTTTTGATTTTACAGATTTACATCACGTTTCTATTGGAGCAGTGTTTAATAGTTATAGGGTAAATATCTCGAGGGATTGTTTTAAAGTGGATTGTGAAATGGTGTATACGGTACGAAAAATAAGGTAATTTATGTAGAAAACGGTTTAATAGATAAAATAATGCTTTTTATTAAATTATTACGAAGACCATAATAATTTGTCATTGAATAGTTTTATGTAAGTCTATGACCCATTTTTATAGGCAATACGTTGACTACAGTTATTATATGATCCTATTCCTATCCATTGTTTGCAGTATATTTTATTCATGAAATATTTATTCAACAATGGTATACTAATGTATAAATAAGTGCATTGAAGTTTCAAATTAAATATGATAAATAACAGTTTCTTAACATGAGATGTTTGTGTGAATTATGATGTATAAAATACTCCATAATCCATAAAAATTATGAATAATATGACATAGTGTAGTAAATACGATTTACTTCCTTTTGAGAAAGAAGGAAGTACACTGTTTATTATGTCAGCTGAGATACTTGTGCCGAAAGGATGAATCTTCTTTTGCCATAATTGGAGAAGTTTACCTAATTTGGCAACACCAACTTCTAAATATGGCTAAGAGGGGGGCGCAGTGTCTTAATGTAGAAATATCTATCCGCTTTGTTGTAAACTTGATTAAACTAGTTTAACACAGTTATAATTAAAACAAGCATAATTGATAGTAACTATTAACTTTATTTCTTTATTATTATTAGTTGATGTCAGTCAGAATTTCAACAAACCTTTACTTTTTATAATGGAACTATTTTCCCCCTCTAGCGCCCAGCTGTTTTGCTGTGACGAGGCACGCAGGTCAAATTACGAACAGTCGCCGTGTGTGATGATTGTGAATCTCAGTTCCAGTTGCGGTTGAATGATGAGTATCGTGAGTTAAATGATGTCGCGTGTTTTCGGAGTGATTTCGGTGATGATATCGAAGTGTTAGTGTTGTGAAGTGATGGATACCCCATCAGGTGGGGGAAGAGATTCCCGGTTCAGTATGGGATACAATATGTCATTATTAAGTGGTGAAACTGCACCTGAAATATACACAAGTTCAGTGCACAGTAGACCTTCAACCTCAATAACATCGGGGTTGTCGAGGTCTTCATTGTCGTTATCCAGTGGATGTGGTGCGGGTTTACAAAGAGGAATCAAAAGAACGTCTTCAGACGTGTGTTTTGATCAAGATGTGTCGGGTGGTAGGTCAGGAATTTCGAGTATGACAGGTGATTGTGGATCGGATATTGTTGACGATCATGGATTTTCATCTACACCTCAAAAAGGTTCACCGCCATCCAATGGCAAAAAGACCAAAGGACGCGTTAAAATCAAAATGGAATATATAGATAATAAATTAAGGCGATATACAACTTTCTCTAAGAGAAAAACTGGGATTATGAAAAAGGTATGTTGATATATCCTACATAACCTCAAATTACAAATGTAAACATAACCTATAACTTTTAGATTTACATTTAAGCTTATGTTTTAGTTATGCTTATCAGCCCTTGAGCTGTCAGTCATATTTCCCTAACTAGCAGGCCATTTTAGGACATTTGAAGCATTTGGTACCCTAAACATAGCATATACTTATTTATTTAGCCTATCATATTAAACCGTAACACATTTTCTTACAGAGATGGCTTCTAATTACTCAATGAGTTAAGTTTAAGCTTTCAAAGCACAACAGTAACAACGATTGATAATAGACTTCTAAATTGATCATCAATGACTAATTTAACTTTTTGTCACACCATTTATCACTAAATAATACATTGATGAAACAAAGGAAACATTGTGAACTAATTAATTGATAACAAAATGTACATTAATGATCTATAATTTAGTTATAAATACAGTAACAAGAAAGTTAATTAAGGCTAAAAACATAGGTCAGGGTTCAATCCGAAACATTCCAGCTGAGAAATATTACCCAAGTGCATGAGATGAGGTACAGTACTGTGGTAAGCATAAGAAGTTTATTATGATGTTTGGTGAAAGTTTAACTGTCGAACAGAATATGGACGTCAAACAGCTGCATAAGCTCTGGACAACACGTTTTAGTATTGTAAAAAATACATACAATAAGTTTGCAATAAAGTATGCTGTACTATTATTTAAAATATACACTAAAGGCTATAACTTAATTTTCTTGTAACTTATATATTCTGAAACATTTTTTAAACCAGCCTGGACATTTCTACAAAACGAAGTCAGAAGTACCAGGTTATTCTAAAGGTTTCTTCATATTGTGTCAGGGGTAGGCTATGTATTTAGGGTATTTTGAATAACCTTAAATCTTCCTGAATAATGTTTTTTATTTGATTGACTAAAAAATGGGCTTTGAGAACACACAATAGGTTTTTATGTAACTATAACAGGTTGTAATATCTTGCACATTATTACCTAATTTTAACTCAATTTGAAATTTTTGAAAAACAGTTTTCAAACTCAAGAGATACTGCTTACGGTAAGAAAATATTGAAAAGTAAACCTCAACTTTTTTAAGGGATATAAACACTTTAACTCTGAAGAAAATTAGGAACACTAGAACAAAAGTCATTTATTTGCAACATTCTAAAAAACTCAGTTTTCTGACAGTGAATGTATTTTCACGCTATAAACGTGTTTAAAAATTACAGGACCTGATTTCAAGTATGTTACAAAATAGACAACACATAAAATCAAATTCGTAAACTAATCGTTATGACAACAAAATGTAATTATGACTAAGCAACTGACAAACAGTTTTCGTTCTCATATACTATTAGCATGAAGTTTTTAGTACTAAATATGTTTTAGTAGTAACATGTCAACATGAAATTAAACATACAAAATGTATGACACTGAAGTAAGGTCCTATTATGGAATTAATTAATTATAGTAAGTGCAATTTGTTCCCTTGGTTAATTGTCCTTACTATTGCTCAAAATATGGTATGCAAACGATGTTAATATATTTGTGCGTAGCTTCTGATAGATCAAAAGTTTGCTATACTTAATTATGAACTTCCAATATATCAGATGTTCGTCTGTAAAGGGCTATAAAAGGAAAATGGAAACTATACTAAGCAAACATTGTTGAAATGTTACCATTAATTAATTAGAGCCAAATTGTTTTTTATTTTATTGATTGATTATTTATATACAGTAGTTAAATTGGGAAAACAAATTGCATTTATGACTGGATTTCTGTAGTCAGGCAGTTGTTATTACGAGCAGCTTTAAGACTGACCATTAAAGATGAATTTCAATTTCCATATAATTTTACCGGAGGGCTGGTTGGATGGGCGTATTGGAGGTCATGCACCCAAATCCAATGAATTCTTGTGAAGGTTATAGCAGGCCATGTAGTGGTTAGGTTTGTGAACCGTTTTTATCGGTAGGAATAAAACTTATACTGCAAACCAGTATTATAGCTGTTTACTTTTTGTTTAATTACTTTTGGGTTCTTATCTACAGGCAAACGTTGGAATTGTTACTTTAAGATATTATTATTCTTAGTCATAGCACTTTTTAGCTTGTTTTTCTTTTGATACTATTACTCAATTATTATATTTCTTTGCACTGTTTACTAAATTGTACCACTTTGTCTTTCTTGTTATTGTATTATTGTTTTTGTCTGTCATCAAATTTATGTATGTAATGGCATTGCCGTTGAAATAAATAAATAAATAAATAAACCCAATTTTTCAGTTTTCTCAGCTTCTTAAAATTACTGTAAATATCAATTAAATCTAAATCATCAGTAGAATCAGCTATCACTTTGTATTTCACTTCAGAGCCTTAACACCCTTCTTAAGCATCTCAAACAGTTTGTTCCAAAGGTTTATTATGATTTATTCCAGGTCTATTCTAACCACCCTATGACAAAATAGCAGGACAGGTTGAGTACTGAGAGAATCAAAATGTGAAGTTGTCGATAAATGTCCAGCCCATCAAACTCTGGAAACCTAGATCATCCACGAAAGAAATTTCTTTTGGACAGCCTTGATGATGTTATCGGAATACCCAATATCCCTATTTCAATTAACAATGGTGTACTTAGATTTCTCCTGACTTTTGACATCTTAACTAATAACAGGAAGCTAATATAAGCACCTAATTAACCAGTAATCATACAGTACAATGTCAACTCACCTCAAAATATCTCTATTTTGTTTCAGTTATTAAAAAATGTTAACTTGGATTATCATTGGCTAAGATGTATCCTCTATCGGAAAAATTGTTTGAAAAAATATCACAAAACAGAAAATACAAGCAATTTTAAAAATTGCCAGCTTGGGAAAAATTTATTGTTTTAAGCAGAACAAGAATCCTTATAGGTATATAATATGTGAAGCCGTTTTTTGTCAACGCAACTCCTCCTTTATTTCTTGACCAATTTAAATGGTTGAAGTGTCAACAAAATTTGCCTCTGTTCGTAGTTGTGCAATAAGGTTTTAAATCTTCAATATTTTGTCCCTGGTGGGTATGGGAAGCTATCAAATTAAGTTTTTTGATCATTCTTATCATTCTTATGTGAGACGCCGACACAACGTTGTGCATATTTTAAGGCGAATATGAATGGTTTTATGAGTGTAGGATGAGTGTAGTCTGGTTACTAACTGAGTTCAACTGTTCCTCAGAAAGGGCAATTTATTAATAGCCCAACAGCCAGGGCAACTAAGGGACCTACAGCTTTACGTGGAATCCGAACCACGTAGTGCTGGTCTGATTTTCAGCTAATTGACAAGCCTGATACTCAGTTATCTCCCCCACACAACATCCGCACAATGATCACCACCCAACATGGACACTCCAGACTTATCTAGTAGTGTTCACGCCGATAGCAACCACCAAGCGGACGCCATGTCAGTATTAAGAGGACCGAGCATACAGCATATCGCCTACAATCTCCCAAACACTTTGTCCCCATGTAGCTGGGTTACAGCACTGCGCAACCAGTGCCGACATAACAATAACATGGAGAGAGATTTAAATGAATTGAAAAGTAACAGCCGTTCAATTGTAAATAATGAATTCAAACAGCTGCTGAAATGTAAACAATTGTGCATATTGTTTTATACTATGGTAATATTGAGTATAGGTTAGATCTTTCATAATGTCAAACTAGGGAAGCATTGTTTTATTCAAATTCGATTGTATGGTCACTGGACTCGAAGGTTTCAGTGGTAAACTAATGCAGTTATTTTATTTAATTTCTTTAATTAAGTACTTACTCTTTAGCTGTTAAAACAAATATAAATGAAATTAACATATTTGAAATAGGCTAAGTAATATCAGCGGGTGTTTCTACTAATAATAGGTAGTAACGCAAGTAATTTGAGTGAGATATTGTAAATAAATTTAATATTGTGATTTTTCGTTGTACAGTTAGCCTACTGTTATTTGTAGTCAAAGCAATGGGCCAAAGTGTAACGAGTGCAGCGAGTGATAGGGTTGGCACACGCAGTGTACAGGGGTGTCCCCTAGTATATATATCACAATTTATGATAGTACAAGTGATTATAAACTTTTTCAATGATAAATTAGAGAATCTACTGTAGAATCTGCATGTGTGAACTGCGAGAGTGAAAGTGATATTTTTAGATTTGATCCTAACTAACTTTATTATTATAATTGTTTATTAAAGTAGCCTATTAAACTGTTGAAACTATGGCCTATTTTTTCCTAATATATTACACTGATATTTAACTTTTTATTATTATAATATCACTAAATACACTCCCTAATACACATTGAACAATATATAAACATTCTAAAACACATAACTACATAATAAATAAATTTCCGTGGTCATAAAATTACGTACAGTTAGCAGTCTGAAAATGGCAAATTTCTCCTATTCGAAACCATTAAGTAATGTCAAATAATCGGTAGCTTGTGCTCATCACTGTAATTGGCAACTAATGTAGATTCTAAAGAGACCAAAAATGTTGTCGTAGCTTAATAAATGTGTAAGATAATAACAGGTATCTGCAACAGGTCAACAATGTGCAAAGAGCGCACTCTACCATTTTGAGAGTTAATGTACCTTGACACCATCCGTAAATCGCGCTCAATGTAGTTTACTACTGGTTCGAAATATGAAGAATATCTGGTGAACACATATATGCAAATCATGAAATTCAGAGATCTAGTTGCATAAGATAATTGGCTGGCATGTGGGCGGGAGTTTGCACTGACTTCACAGTCATTAGAAAGCTTATTAAGAGCTTCCTTGACTAACAAGAAATTCTCCTTGACTTGTATCCTAATAGACTTGTATTTTTGAGACCATCTTGTTTAGCAAAGTAGAGGGACATTTGGAAGTCTTATAGGTTTCCTTCGTAGGACACTTTCCCTGAAAAACGTGATCACCTGTTTAATTGTACCAACAGTGTCGTACATCTTGAATGCTACTTATGTATGCAGACTAACGGGCGGGTTATCCTTGCTCGACACTCATTCTTTGCCGGGCGACTGGCGCGACTCCTCGTGCATACATGTGAATTATTTAACTTTTATGTTTTTACTGTACAATCTGCAAAAATGTGGTTAACTTGGGGTCTCATAGGGGGCTCGAGCCCCCTAGCCCTTATAGATGGATACCCATGCCAAC
The DNA here is from genome assembly GCA_035578905.1 of Stictocephala bisonia. Classification (NCBI taxonomy): domain Eukaryota; kingdom Metazoa; phylum Arthropoda; class Insecta; order Hemiptera; family Membracidae; genus Stictocephala; species Stictocephala bisonia. Next base: position 757,324 of record JAQJVL010000265.1, read on the forward strand.
AAGTCAACCACTTTTTGATTTTTACGATCCTGTTAACAATCATTGCACAAACCTATGCAGTGTGTGATCACAGACTGATATACACAGTCGAAAAGCTTATTTTTGAGAGTTATAAATCTGTTATATGCCCCCAACTGTATTATGTTACAACCGTGATCAACTTGAGTAGCACAGGTTAAGCTAGGTTAGGTTAAGTTTGTTTGAGATAGGTTAGGAGATTTAAGTTAGGTTAGGTTTATGTATCCTTTACTGAACAATGCTGTGGAAAAATACGGTTGGGGGACATATAACAGATTTTGAACTTTTGAGAAAAAGTATTTGCGTTATCACATTGTACGTGACATTTTGTAGGGACTACTTTTGGCTAACTGTAGGACCAACTGGCTTGCCTCTAGTGATCCTAGTGGTCAAGAAGCAGAGCTATGGCATCTCTCCAGTAGGTAGCATGGCAGTTCACTTATGTTGCAATACAATTGAGTACAAAGCATTGAAATGTTGAAAATAAAGTAAGTTTTATTACACTACTATTGACATTTAAACAGTAATCACATGTACTACAGCTGTTTCCTGCTCCGTTTGGAGTGCTAGCATCACATTGTTGTATATATCATATATCTTGTATATAATATATGCTACACTTGTCCTCTTAACTTAAAACAACTTACTAATATAACGAAACCTTACAGAAACCATAATTTTTTTCAGCATTAATGTGCTTATTCTGATTGCAAAACAGCCATTCTTTTGTAACGGACGGAACATTTGAAATAATATTTCACTTCTTTAAAGGCTCTATAAGTTAAGTAAATGAATCCAAATATAATTGTGATATACAGTTTAATAACATATACTTTCAGTGTTACAATAAGCAAAGTATTATTCTTTAACTATATTTGTGTCATGGGTTAAAACATATATCTGTAATTGTAACGGAAGGGACACTCTGAGGAAGTATGACCTGACGTATTAATTTTGATACAGCATTTCTGCTCAGTTCATGAATGAAGGCTTTTAATAAAAAAAGGTATGTTTCATGGTAAGTGAAATTTAACAATGCCTATTATGTTTTAGTGATACAAAATTCCATTTTCTTGATAATAATTATTTTTCCTTGTAACGGATGGGACAAGCCACTTTACCTTGCTATTTAGGCCTTAATTCTTTAAATTACAAAGTCTTAAGTTGTTATATTTAAAACAACCAATCAATAGGGTATTAGTTACGAAAATAAAACTAGTCAGACAACAATTTCCATTTTTAATTGTAGAAATAAGTTAGCGGTACAAAGTAAACGAAACTATTGTAGTGACCTTTTTTATAGATATGCTAAATTTGATTGTACAAACACGGAATATTTACACCTCAACAAGAAGGGCTTTGTATCATTACCCTCAAAATATTTAGTGAGTTCAAGTATAATAAATGGAAGGTAAATTTACATAATGTGTAAAAACGCACACATTATGTAGCATCTCTGAAACAGGTAGTTTGTTGTCAGGTTGGAATTAATACAGTTTTCTTTTAGAAATATTACAATCTTTGTTTTGTTTTCTGTTTTGACAAGTTCTCATGATTCATTTATTGTGATTAAAATATGTCTTTTTTTCTACCAAGTTATGTGTCTGTATCTGTATTTTTTTACAGCTCTTTGTCCCTCTTTCCTGGAGCTTTATGACAAATGTTATTCCTTTCATATAAATAAAGAACCATTTCTTTTTTTCTTTTTTAATAAAACGCTTCCTGTACGATATTTCTTTAGATTTGACAAACACTAAACCAACCTAAATTTTTTAGTGTGATCGATGAACTCCTGGATTACAGCCAGCTTTTGAAAAGGACTGTGAGAAAGTAAATGCTTTGTTAACAGTCTTTTTAAAAGTCTGATTTTATGAATAAGAAGCAACCATATTCGATCTAATACTTTCTAATGCCTTTCCTGACTTTTTTCCTTGAGCTGTTTTCTTACAAAGTTGCTTTTTTACTCTATATTTCCATCATTTTAGGATTGTAAATCTTTATTGGTTTTTAACATATAAAAGAGCTTTCTTTTCTTTATCTGTACTTGTCTAAATAATCTCTCCATTCCTCCTGATTTGCCTCTTTTTGTGCACAACATTTTTCCATCATGTTTTTGAAAAAAAGGTGTCATACCCGATAGGATTAAAAGAGACGTAGTTCTTTATTTATACTAACAATTGTTGTGACAATATGATTGTTTAAATTAACAATTAATACCCTCATAAGTTAATTTGTTACACCATTATTTCAGAAGACAATTTTAGAAGAGTTTATAAACTTTTATATTTTTAAGAATTGTCATTTTGAGTGGGTGTCATAAAAAGTGGGCTTATGTCTATTCTCAATAGCACACAATTTTGGTATGACAAATTTATATCATTTAACTCTTAAAGATGTATTCTTAATGCTAGATATTATTTGTCCCATCTGTTACATGTCCCGTCCATTACACTAAAAACTAAACAAAATCAATTTTTAAAATTATATTTTAAATCAAAGTAAATAGAGGACATGCACAACCTTACTTTCCCAAATTTTCAATACTGTAGTAATAGATTATTATATGAAAACCTAGTTACAATACCTTATTTGTAACATACCTTATTTGGGACATCCAAAGTAGTAATCTAAAATCTATGATAATATATACTTATAACTCAACTTAAATATATACTATGTTCATGTAAATGCTGATGAACAACAGAATGGTATAGTCAACTTCCAAACTAATCAGCTGATCACTGGGTTTTCATACAATCATTCATTTTGTTGCCATAGCCATCGATTTTATACACAAATAGATTTCCCATCCAATGTTAAGTTTTGAGTCTCAAAATATCAGCTGTTTTTTGTGGTCCGTTGTGGAGCGCTAGTGTAGTTCCATGTAAATGTAATGCAGTTTAAACCAGTTGTGGTTGCGGGCCTCACTAACTAACAAAATTACTGCCACAAATATTCCTATTAGATGGTTTATCTATTGTAGGTTTATATAATCAAGGCTATAGCCGCTATAATAATAATAAATTTATAACACATGTTAAAATACAACACATGTTTTAATAATTAATTAAATTTGAAAGTTGTTTTGTTAAAAATTTGTGATTGATATTTGGGCTACATTTCATTAAAGTTGTTGTGTCAAAAGAAAAGAAAGAGAAAAAAACCTTATACTAAACATTAATTAACAGGCTATGACATGTTTTTATATATGACAATGTAAAAATGAATTATTACTTAAAGTTAAATACAGTGTATAAAATGATCCAACATTGAAAAAATACATAGTAAATATAAATATAATGCGACAGTTAGATATTCATAACCCAAAAATGAAAAAGTAGGAACAAAATCCCTACAAATCTATATTTATAAAAGAGGATGTTTGTGTATATATATATATATATGTTTGAAGTTTATGCGCTGCCAAACCATCCAACCGATCACCATGAAACTTTAGGATGTTGTCCTGTATACTCTCGAGATAGTTTCTGTGAAGTTTGATGCAGATCCGTCCATAGGGTCCCGCCCCACGGGCTCCTAAAGATCCCATGTTATTCAAATGGAGAATCTGAATTGTTTACAAAAAACATATGACTGTGTGGTTTAATGTAGTTTCACATGCCATAAGCAGATTGAAGTTCTCACAACAACAGTACTGTATATGTTTTGATTTATTGTAGTTCTACATTTCATCTTGAGAGTGTAGCACACACTACTTTTACTTGATCAGGTGATCTGTATTTGGTGTTAACCTTTTTTCCTCGGTAATTAAAACATGTTGTGAAACATGAAAATAAAAAATAAATAATTATTTGTTTTGCAGTTTACTTTTTATGACATGCCTCCTAAAAAATCTTATTTTGGTATGTCAATGAAAAATGAAAGGCGAGACAACGTCCGCCGGGTTCAGCTAGTAACAAAATAAAAACAACTACCAAACAAGAACACAAAATAAAAATAACTACAATAGTCTGTGTTAGTTTAGTCAATCGGTAACAAACAGAGGCGGTTGACTACCCTTTTTAGTAGTCCAGAAATTGTTTTAATTGTAGCCACTGTGATGTGTCCATCGGATCCGGGATGAACCTCCTTCACCACAGCAGTGATCCATCTCATGGGTGGCAAGTTGTCTTTCCTAATGAATGCCAACCTGTACGGGATATATATTGACAGTAGTTGATGACCACTTCTTATGCTCTTGCAGTTGTGACAAATTTCAAACTAATCAGCTGATCACTGATAGTAAATAAACAACAATCAAAACACAAAATTTGACTCACGCTAATGCACACTAAACAGCCGTTTATAAAGCTCTTAAAAATCGAAAATCAAATTTAAAAAAATTTTTAGATTGGTATCATCCCATACTAGTACCTTTCAGATACCTATTTACTGGGTTAAAATTAAATGGTTTTTTTTTTCATTTTTACCCTTAGGGTATCATTTTTTTAAAATGGCTGAAAATTCTTGCCATATTCGTGATCAGGAAAATATTCCGTACAATTAATTACCCACAGTGCTGTATTTTAATGCTTGCACCATATAGATAGATTGCACAAATCCCAATTGAAGGAAAACATTTAAAAACGTGAATTTCAACTAACTTACTAACTAATTAATAAATAACAACCTTTGAGGCTACAGTACAAAAAACAGCCATTTCTAATACTGCATTGACATAATGTACTATTACAGTTCTGTATTATGTAAAACTTAATTTTCATCAATTTCACATTGCTTACCATGAGATGCAGCATAGTCAAAACTGTATCTAGATTAGAAATAAATATCACAACACAATAACTCATAACAGGCATTTTCACAAAATACGATAAAGCAGGTCTATTGCAGTTCGGGCTTCTTTGATTGTAGTCTGCCAAGAGACCAACATATAAGTTAGGCTGCTAAGGAATGATAAACATACAAAATGTTTCATCCCATTATGTTTACCATTATAACTGTCAGAGACGTCCTCTGCCTAGAGATAGCCAGGTACGATTGGTTTATCATCCCATAATGTTTACCATTATAACTGTAAGAGACGTCCTCTGCCTAGAGATAGCCAGGTACGATTGGTTTATCATCCCATAATGTTTACCATTATAACTGTAAGGGAGGTCCTCTGCCTAGAGATAGCCAGGTACGATTGGTTTATCATCCCATAATGTTTACCATTATAACTGTAAGGGAGAACCTCTGACTAGAGATAGCCAGGTACGATTTGTTTATCATCCCACAATGTTTACAATTATAACAGTAAGGGAGGTCCTCTGCCTAGAGATAGCTAGGTACGATTTGTTTATCATCCCATAATGTTTACAATTATAACAGTAAGGGAGGTCCTCTGACTAGAGATAGTTAGGTACGAGTTGTTTATCATCCCACAATGTTTACAATTATAACAGTAAGAGAGGTCCTCTGACTAGAGATAGCCAGGTACGGTTGTTTATCATCCCCACAATGTTTACAATTATAACTGTAAGGGAGGTTCTCTGCCTAGAGATAGTTAGGTACAAGTTGTTTATCATCCCAAAAGGTTTACAATTATAACTGTAAGGGAGGTCCTCTGTCTAGAGATAGCTAGGTACGAATTGTTTATCATCCCATATATTTACAATTATAACTGTAAGGGAGGTCCTCTGTGTAGAGATAGCTAGGTACGAGTTGTTTATCGTCCCATAATGTTTACAATTATAACTGTAAGGGAGGTCCTTTGTCTAGAGATAGCCAGGTACGATTTGTTTATCATCCCATAATGTTTACAATTATAACTGTAAGGGAGGTCCTCTGTGTAGAGATAGCTAGGTACGAGTTGTTTATCATCCCATAATGTTTACAATTATAACTGTAAGGGAGGTCCTCTGTGTAGAGATAGCTAGGTACGAGTTGTTTATCATCCCATAATGTTTACAATTATAACTGTAAGGGAGGTCCTCTGACTAGAGATAGCTAGGTACGAGTTGTTTATCATCCCACAATGTTTACAATTATAACAGTAAGGGAGGTCCTTTGTGTAGAGATAGCTAGGTACGAGTTGTTTATCATCCCATAATGTTTACAATTATAACTGTAAGGGAGGTCCTTTGTGTAGAGATAGCTAGGTACGAGTTGTTTATCATCCTACAATGTTTACAATTATAACTGTAAAGGAGGTCCTCTGTGTAGAGATAGCTAGTTACGAGTTGTTTATCATCCCATAATGTTTACAATTATAACTGTAAGGGAGGTCCTTTGTGTAGAGAGCTAGGTACGAGTTGTTTATCATCCCATAATATTTACAATTATAACTGTAAGGGAGGTCCTTTGTGTAGAGATAGCTAGGTACGAGTTGTTTATCATCCCACACTGTTTACAATTATAACTGTAAGGGAGGTCCTTTGTGTAGAGATAGCTAGGTACGATTTGTTTATCATCCCATAATGTTTACAATTATAACTGTAAGGGAGGTCCTCTGTTTAGAGAGCTAGGTACGAGTTGTTTATCATCCCATAATGTTTACAATTATAACTGTAAGGGGGGTCCTTTGTGTAGAGATAGCTAGGTACGAGTTGTTTATCATCCCATAATGTTTACAATTATAACTGTAAGGGAGGTCCTCTGTGTAGAGATAGCTAGGTACGAGTTGTTTATCATCCCATAATGTTTACAATTTTAACAGTAAGAGAGGTCCTCTGACTAGAGATAGTTAGGTACGAGTTGTTTATCATCCCTCAATCTTTACAATTATAACAGTAAGGGAGGTCCTTTGACTAGAGATAGCTAGGTACGAGTTGTTTATCATCCCACAATGTTTACAATTATAACAGTAAGGGAGGTCCTCTGCCTAGAGATAGCTAGGTACGATTTGTTTATCATCCTACAATGTTTACAATTATAACTGTAAAGGAGGTCCTCTGTGTAGAGATAGCTAGTTACGAGTTGTTTATCATCCCATAATGTTTACAATTATAACTGTAAGGGAGGTCCTTTGTGTAGAGAGCTAGGTACGAGTTGTTTATCATCCCATAATCTTTACAATTATAACAGTAAGGGAGGTCCTTTGTGTAGAGATAGCTAGGTACGAGTTGTTTATCATCCCACACTGTTTACAATTATAACTGTAAGGGAGGTCCTTTGTGTAGAGATAGCTAGGTACGATTTGTTTATCATCCCATAATGTTTACAATTATAACTGTAAGGGAGGTCCTCTGTTTAGAGATAGCTAGGTACGAGTTGTTTATCATCCCATAATGTTTACAATTATAACTGTAAGGGGGGTCCTTTGTGTAGAGATAGCTAGGTACGAGTTGTTTATCATCTCATAATGTTTACAATTATAACTGTAAGGGAGGTCCTCTGTGTAGAGATAGCTAGGTGCAGTTGTTTATCATCCCATAATGATTACAATTATAACTGTAAGGGAGGTCCTCTGTGTAGAGATAGCTAGTTACAATATCTCACAATGTGGACAACTACAACTTTAAAGAAGGTCCTCTGTCTAGAGATAGCTAGGTACAGTTATTTATCATCCCACAATGAGTACAATTAAAGCTTTGAAGGAGATTCTCTTATTAGACAAAGCTAGTTATGGGTTGCTTATTAATCTGACAATTATTACAATTATATTTTTAAAAGAGATCCTCTATCTAGTAGAGCTAGCTACATACAAGTTGTTTAATCATCAGGCAATGTTTACACTATAGTTTTAAAAGAAATCCTCTGTCTAGAGCTAGCTAAATATGAGTCCTTAAAACATCATACAATGATTACAATATAGTTTTAAAGGAGATCCTTAGCCTTCGAGCTAACCACATCAGTGTTTAACCATAAGACAATGTTTAAAATATAGATTTAAAGGAGACCCTTAGTCTTCGAGCTAGCCACATATCAATTGTTTAACCATAAGGCAATGTTTAAAATATAGATTTAAAGGAGACCCTTAGTCTTCGAGCTAACCACATCAGTTGTTTAACCATAAGACAATGTTTAAAATATAGATTTAAAGGAGACCCTTAGCCTTCGAGCTAACCACATCAGTTGTTTAACCATAAGACAATGTTTAAAATATAGATTTAAAGGAGACCCTTAGTCTTCGAGCTAACCACATCAGTTGTTTAACCATGAGTTAGTGTTTAAAATATAGATTTAAAGGAGATCCTTAGTCTTCGAGCTAACCACATCAGTTGTTTAACCATGAGTCAATGTTTAAAATATAGATTTAAAGGAGACCCTTAGTCTTCGAGCTAACCACATCAGTTGTTTAACCATAAGACAATGTTTAAAATATAGATTTAAAGGAGATCCTTAGCCTTCGAGCTAACCACATCAGTTGTTTAACCATAAGACAATGTTATAATATAGATTTAAAGGAGACCCTTAGTCTTCGAGCTAACCACATCAGTTGTTTAACCATAAGACAATGTTTAAAATATAGATTTAAAGGAGATCCTTAGCCTTCGAGCTAACCACATCAGTTGTTTAACCATGAGTCAATGTTTAAAATATAGATTTAAAGGAGATCCTTAGCCTTGAGCTAGCCATATATCAGTTGTTTATAATCCCATAATGTTTACAATTATAACTGTAATGGAGGTCCTCTTCTAACTAGAGGTGGCTAGGTACGATATCCAACAATGTGTACAATTATAATTTTAAGGGATGTCAAATCAAATCAACTTACTGTCACAAATACAAGTTACATTTCATGTACTAGCAGAGGTAGAAGAAACAGGTGACATTGTCAGATTTACAAAATATACTCGTACATAAAACAAAAATAGACAAAATGTAGGCTAAAAACCTTGTTATTGTAGCATGGTTCATTCACTAAATTCTTATACTACATTAAAATTATCATTGAGATAGTCATTAATTAAATAATAGGCTTTATCTATTAAAAATACTTTAAGTAAAATTTTAAACTTTTTCTCATTGTCGGCATTAGGTAATTTATTGAAAAATCTTTTCCCTTTATATATATATATATATATATATATATATATATATATATATATATATATATATATATATATATATATATATATATAGGTGATTTTTCTAAAATCGTTAAGAGGTGTTGTGGACAAGATAAGTCATTTTTATCTCTAGTGTTCTACACATAATAAATTGTTGTAGTTTTTCTTTATAAGTAGTACACACTTGAAAATATACAAACTAGGAACAGTCATCATTTAGAGTTCTTAAAAAAATTTACAGGATTTTTTCTTATTTTTAAATAACATTGTTTTTGTAATCCTTTTTTTAATTTAAAAAATGATATTCCTATAAGTGCATTTCCTCCAAAATTCCATGCCATATCACAATAATAGGTAAAATAATGCATAATCCTCTCTCTAGAGATGGGTAGGTACGAGTTGTTTATAGTTCCACAATTTTTACAGTTATAACTGTAAGGGAGGTCCTCTGACTAGAGATATCTACATACAAATTCTTTATAATCCCACAATATTTACAATCATAACTGTAAGAGAAGTCTTCTGTCTAGAGATAGCTAGGTACAGTTATTTATCGTCCCACAATGATTACAATTAAAGCTTTAAAGGAGATTCTCTTATTAGACAAAGCTAGTAATGAGTTGCTTATTAATCTGACAATTATTACAATTATATTTTGAAAAGAGATCCTCTATCTAGAGTTAGCTACATACAAGTTATTTAATCATCAGGCAATGTTTACACTATAGTTTCAAAGAAATACTCTGTCTAGAGCTAGCTAAATACGAGTTGTTTAAACATCTACAAAGATTACAATATAGTTTTAAAGGAGATCCTTAGCCTTGAGCTAGCCACATATCAGTTGTTTAACCATGAGTCAATGACCACAATATAGTTTTAAAGGAGATCCTTAGTCTTGAGCTAGCCACATATTAGTTGTTAATTCATCATACAATGTTTACAATATATAGTTTTTAAAGGAACCCTTTGCCTAGAGCTACCTACATACGAGTATTTTAATCATTAGACAATGTTTGAATTATAGTTTTATTGGGAATCCTTTCCCTAGAGCTAGCTAAATATTATCCGACTCATGGCCTGCGAACAACTCATGCCTGACTGATTTTTTTCTCAAACTACTCACAGTCATATGTTCTTACTATAGTCACAGCTAGAAGTATAGATATCTGTCATAACAACAATGATCCCACTTGCCACAGTGATCATCTATTTTGTTGTTTAATCAATTGAGTTGTATTTAAGTATTCTTTATGATTTTAAATGGTAGATTAATTGCCAGTTTCAACAACATAGCTTGCAGCTGGAGGGGAACTGTGGTGGGAGAAGTAAACATTCTCTCCCCTTTCTACACCAATTAGTTTGAGTTTATGAATACATATCGTGTAAAAATCATACAATGATAACAATATAGTTTTAAAACTGATTCTTTTGTCTAGAGCTAGTTATACATGGATTGTTTAATCAACGGACAACATTAACGATACAGTAACAAAGGAGATCTTCTATCTAACATTAGCTTCGTAAAAGTTGTTTATTCATATGACAATGTTTACTATTATAGTTTTAAGAGAGATCCTCTGTTTAAGGATAGCTAGGTACACATTGTTTATCATCTCACAATGTTCACAATGAAAGTATTAAGGGAGATTCTCTGCTTATGGAGTTGTTTATTAATCTGACAAGTTTTAATTTTATACTCTTAAAGGAGATCCTTTGCTCCTTTAAAAGTATAGCAAGCTGGGTACGAGTTGTTTATTTGAGCTGTTTAATCACCTGTAGTTGTAAGCGAGGTCTTCTGCCTTAAAATATTCACATTTTAACTGTTTAATCACCTTTCATTGTTTATGTTTATAGTTTTAAGGGAGGTCCTTCTGTCAGTGTCTTCAGATAGTCACATTTGAGCTGTTTAATCACCTGTCTCATTGTTTATGTTTATAGTTTTAAAGGAGGTCCTTATGTCAGTGCCTTCAGATAGTCACATTTGAGCTGTTTAATCACCTGTCTCATTGTTTATGTTTATAGTTTTAAGGGAGATCCTTCTGTCAGTGCCTTCAGATAGTCACATTTGAGCTGTTTAATCACCTGTCATTGTTTACGATTGTAGTTGAAAGAATGTCTTCTGCCTTTAGATAGTCACATTTTAGCTGTTTAATCACATGTTATTGTTTATGTTTATAGTTTTAAAGGAGGTCCTTATGTCAGTGCCTTCAGATAGTCACATTTGAGCTGTTTAATCACCTGTCATTGTTTATGTTTATAGTTTTAAAGGAGGTCCTTCTGTCAGTGCCTTCAGATAGTCACATTTGAGCTGTTTAATCACCTGTCATTGTTTATGTTTATAGTTTTAAAGGAGGTCCTTCTGTCAGTGTCTTCAGATAGTCACATTTGAGCTGTTTAATCACCTGTCTCATTGTTTATGTTTATAGTTTTAAAGGAGGTCCTTATGTCAGTGCCTTCAGATAGTCACATTTGAGCTGTTTAATCACCTGTCTCATTGTTTATGTTTATAGTTTTAAGGGAGATCCTTCTGTCAGTGCCTTCAGATAGTCACATTTGAGCTGTTTAATCACCTGTCATTGTTTACGATTGTAGTTGAAAGAATGTCTTCTGCCTTTAGATAGTCACATTTTAGCTGTTTAATCACATGTTATTGTTTATGTTTATAGTTTTAAAGGAGGTCCTTATGTCAGTGCCTTCAGATAGTCACATTTGAGCTGTTTAATCACCTGTCATTGTTTATGTTTATAGTTTTAAAGGAGGTCCTTCTGTCAGTGCCTTCAGATAGTCACATTTGAGCTGTTTAATCACCTGTCATTGTTTATGTTTATAGTTTTAAAGGAGGTCCTTCTGTCAGTGCCTTCAGATAGTCACATTTGAGCTGTTTAATCACCTGTCAGTGTTTACGATTGTAGTTGTAAGCAAGGTCCCCTGCCTTGAGGTAGTCACATTTGAGCTGTTTAATCACCTGTCAGTGTTTACGATTGTAGTTGTAAGGAAGGTCTTCTGCCTTGAGATATTCACATTTCAGTTGTTTAGTCAGCTGTCAGTGTTTACGATTATAGTTTTAAGGGAGATCCTCTGCCTTGTCATAATACATACATGTTTGTTAATCTTCTATCTATATTTGCAATTGTAGTTCAATTCAAATCAACTCTATTCATAAATTGTACTAATATACAAATGTGGTACTGTATTACATCACAAAGCTATGGAGCGTACTACAGGTAACATAATGAAATATTCCTCTATTGAAAAAAGGGGCTTTGTAACCATAAGTTAATAAGGTGTTTTTTGAAAGTAGCATATTTTGCTTCATTTTTTAAGTAGTTATTCAGTAGCCCTGGGCTTTGAAATATTTAATTTCTGTGTATGTTGTGTATTTTAAATACCTTCAAGTAATATGATGGAACAAATAGATTTTGCCTCTCTTGTACTACAATTAATTATAGTTTTCATCTAATAGAGAGACAGGGCTGAAATTTTGTTTGATAAATAAAATAACTCTGATAGATGTAAAACGAGTAAATGATCATAATCATATCATTCATTTTTTAAAATAACTCTTTAAATATTGTCTACTTATATTAAGTATTATTCTAGTAGCTCTCTTTTAGAGAATTAGTGTTCTTTTTTTATTTTGCTCCATAAACATGGATATCTAAAGCTACGTGAGATTTAATATGTGCAAAGTACACCATTTTAAAGTTTCTAAAGTGCAAACTTTTTGTAATCTGTGTAAAGCAAAAATACCTGACGACACGTTGCTTACAATAGTTTCAATGTGATCCCAACCCAATGTTTTTTCGATTGTCTAACCTAGAAATTTTGTTTGGTTTACTTCAGCTAATGTCTGATCCTTTTACATAAATGCTGACTAATCCGTTACTTTTATTATATTTACTGTAGAATTGAATAAAATTTGTCTTAATTAAATTTATTAAAAGGCTATGCTCAAATGACATATTTTTAATTTTTGTAAGTGAATCCACAGCCTCCGAGCTATATAAAAATATATCTTCTACTACTAAGTTTGAATCGTCTACATAGAGACAAATGTCTGTAGATAAATTATCCTAAACAATAGCAGGCAATACTCTGATATAACACAGGAAAAGCAAAAATCCCAATATTGAATCCTGTAGAACTCTGTATTTGATTAATCTTAGATTTGATCGGGTATTAATTAAATGAGTATTGATGTAACTCTACAAATTGCATTCTGTTTTCTAAATAAGATTTAAACCATTGAAATATGGGGCCTTGTATACTCAATATTTGTAAGCTTATTGATGTATTGGCCTACTGAACAAGACTGAAAGCGAAACACTATCAAATGCTTTGTTTAAATATATTTCCTTGATTACCTTACTTCCTTGAGCTACTGAATTAATTATACGTTCAACATTATTGGTAGCTCCTGTGATTGTAGAATACCCAGATCTAAAATCATGCTGTTCCTTGTCAAAAGAGTTATTATCCTCGAGATATTTAACTGATCAAAATGTTTTTATTTTGGTTATTTTTTATTTGTCTGGAAAAATACAAGAATTTAAAGAAAGAAATAATTACTGTACACGTGTTATTGGTTTAGCTAAATACTTCTTAGTGTACTTTTTAGTGTGTGCTATGATGGTGTTCCTACTTAGTGTACTTGAGAACTGTAATAGGAACACCATTATAGCTTGAAGAATATTTTTTTTCAAAAGAAGTCATTTTTTTCTGCCTCACTTACAGGTTCACATCTAAATCTCACATTACCATTGCTATTTACTAATTCACGATGTGGTCTAATATGAGTTGTTGACAATTTGGAACAATTTCTTTATCAACAAGATTAATGTAGAAATTATTTAAAACATTGTACATACATTTTAAATCATTAAAGTTAATTACACCGATTATTATTAATATTATTTGTATAACAGTAATTTCTCTGTTATCTAAACTCCGCATAATTTTTTAGACATTTCTAGAACTTACAATTTGTTTGTCAAAATACTCCTGTTTGGCTTTGAAACATTATTTCTAAAACTCTAAGTTTTTCTATAGTTTAAGTTATTTTGTATTATTGGTTGTCCTACCTATTTAGCTTGATAATATATTCTCTTTCCGGCCTTAAATTCTCATTGCTGTTTCATGATTTTGACCTATGATTAGATTGTCAAGTTCTAATTAATGGAAGACATAACTCAAAATAACGAATACAATTTGTGTAGAAATATGGCAAATTTAAATTAAACAGAATCATTACAGACATCAAGCCATTGTTTCTTCTAAATGAAGGATGAAAAAATATCCAGGTATTATTTTAGAGAAATATCTGCAACATTTCTTTTACTTCTGACATATTTTGTTTTGTGTCTACAGCAAGTATTACAGGGTCATGGTCTTATATTTAAGTGGTATCACTTAATCAACTAAATCAAATACCTGTCACAAGTATTTGATTTAGTGGAAAATTAGTTATATCATTGTCAGTCGATAGCGCTTTCTGAATATACTGTGATTCTTGTCAAACAGCCCTCTGAATAGCTCATGTCATTTATTTATTTATTCTTACTACGCCGACCAACAAAATATGGGCGAATATAGAATTTGAATGAGTGCAGATGAGGAAATATAGTCATCATCTAAACTGGCTAACTATTCCTTAGAAAGTGTCATTAATTATTTCCTAATAACAAATCAACAGCCTGTTATCAGCTGATCGCTTTCAACGTTTGTTATGACTGATTGGGATCGAACTAAGAACCTTTAGCTTATGAAGCTGGGCTTTAACCAACTACACTACCGACCAGTTGTAATCTAAGTTCAGGACAAGTCAGCTGTTAAAGATCTCCCAACTTTTTTTGCAATTTACTTACACCTGCAAATTTCAACACTACTTTTTATATTTGCTACCCTTGTTCTCTTAACTTAAAAAAACTTACTAACGTAACAAAACCTAACAGAAACCATACATTTTAGTAATAATGTGCTTATTCTGACTATAAAACACTAGCCATATTCATGATCAGGAAAAAATTCTACACAATTTTATTACCCACAGTGCTATATTTAATGAACAAAAAAATCTGTTCTTCATTTTCGTAATGTTCCAAGTTTCTCATTGAAATGAAACGATCGTTCAATTAAACCTTGATAATAATTTCAGTTATGAGTATGCTACCAAGCAATTGTAAAGGGTGTGCACTTCAAGTAATAATTGTTGGTCACTGTAGTCCATATTAAGAACGTTAATATTGATGTCACAAACCACTATTAGCTTTTTATACTTATCCTACAGGATTTGGTGTACTAAATTCAATTTTGATATAAAATTGTTTATGTTTGAATTTAGGAATTCAAATCAAAATCTCTTAATTCATAGTCATGTACAACATAATACATTGAATAGCGTCAAATATTATATATAATTGTAAAGTTAATAAACTAGTGTACAGTTTTTATGTCGGGCTCCCCGTTATCCAAGAAAGATCAATAAGTATAATTATTACTGTCAAATCACATAGATAACTATTTAACAACAATTTCAGTAAAATAAATAAATAAAGTTATAGATTTTCTAATATAAGATATTTGCTAAAAATATTAAGGGAATCACTGATCATAAAGTTCATGAAGACTATACAAAGACAGGTTTATGAGGTAACTTTTTAATTTTGTTTTAAAAGTGTTATATTTTGTTTCTGAATTTATGCTATTTGGTATATATTTCAAAAGCTTTTCCCAATATGAGTTGGCTTTTTACTGTAAAATTCAAGTTTATGGTAGTTTTTCTATAATATTTCTCTTGTGTCTTGTGTTATATTTATGAGGTTCATTAAAATTACTGTTTTCATGTTTCCTTACATACAGTATACACTCATAGACATATAAACCAAACACTGTCATAATTTTTTGATTTTTATAATGATTTTTATTGAAGGCCCGTTTCGATGTATTTTCTGGCAAGATCGATAAAATGTTGGATATGATGAATAAATTGGCTGGAGTACCAGAAGATATTGTTACTATGAAAAACGAACTTGCAGGGGTAAACCAGACACTTGCTTCTTTGGAACCCAGGATTCTAGGGGCAGAAAAGCAGCTCAACTCCCTTTAGAAAGAGGTTAGCGCCCTGAAAATAGCGACTCCAGAATTTGTAAATTGCGATACAATCTTTGAAGAAATTGCCGAGCGAAGTAATTGCTCACGAAATATCATAGTGTATATGGGCTTATCGAATCTAAAAGCTCCAATGTAGCCTTGAGAGTCAATCATGATAACACTGCTGTAACCCTACTGGTAAATAAATTCTGTCAGACTAATTATGACTTAGGATTTAAGACTTATAGAATTGGGAAACCGTCTGACAATGAACCTAGACCTCTAAAAGTTATTTTCAAAGAACAAGCTATTGTCATGGATTTCATGAAGAATCTTAACATCGAAACTTTAAGGAATCTTGACCAGTCCCTCGCCAATGCGTCTATCTCAAGAGACCGAACCAAGCATGAAAGGAAACAGCTCAGCCGCTTGCGGGAGGATCTGAATGAGGATCTCGTACTGATGCTGGAGAGGCCGGGCTGAAAATTAAATATCGGAACGGAATACCTAAAATTATATCGGCAAAAAACTAGAAAGGCCTAATCGCAACAAGTTACACATTTACTACCAGAATGTCAATGGCCTAAGAACCAAACTGGATAGCTTAAAAAATGCAGTTTCAACGTGCGTCTATGACGTTATTGTTCTGGTTGAAACAAATCTTACATCGGACATCACTGACTCTGCTGTGATCTAGTTGTACTGGTCTTGTATAGTGTCTATTTTTCTGTCAATGTTATCAGATCTTTCTGTTACTAGTCAATATTATTCTGCTGTTCTAATGTATTTTTGTTATTTTGCATGTATTGTTATTGTAAAAATGGTGTAACCGTAAATAATAAATAAATAAATTTAAATGCCTAACTGATTCTTGAAAATTAAGCTTAAGCATTACTCTTATTGCCCGCTTAGGTAATTTCAGTATTTGTTTTAAGTTACCACTTTTAGTTGAACCATAAATGCAGATACCATATATGAAATACCATATCTTATATGAAACTCTATATGTGTAAAGTAAATCATTTTTAAAGTAGGCAAATTACAAAGGAATGACATTTTCTTCAAAGCATACAAAACTGAATTTATTTTTCTTAACATTTGTTTAACATGAAGATACCAAGTCAAGTTACTGTCTATTGTTAATCCAAGAAACTTTATGATCATTTTGTACTAAACAATCATCTTCTATTACATTCAAGGACAAGTTGTGGGAATTTAATAATTGCTTGGTATTATTAAGCTCAAAGAAGGAAATAGTTTTTATGTTTGTATTTGATTTACCTTCAATTTTTAAATTAAAGTCATCTGCATATAGAAAAAGGTTATTGGGGGATAAAAAAGATAGTACTTGAGAAATATTTTTTAGATAACATAAAAAAGGAGAGGTCCAAGGATGGAACCTTGAGGTACCCCACAGTTAATTTGTTTTAACTGTGATTTAAATTTCCAACTTCTGTTTCTCGATGTGAGCTTTTTTATTTCGACATATTGCCACTTGTTTGTTAAATATGACTGGAACCATTTGTGGGCTTTTCCAATTACACCTAAGTTTTGTAACTTTTGCAAAAGTAATAAATGGTCTACACTATCAAAAGCACTTAAATCCTTGATAAAATGCCCCTTTGTCCACTGAGTACTATTGATACTACAAAAGATACTGCTGCTGTAGTCACGGATTTACCTGTTCGAAATCCATGTTGAAAATTATGAAAAAGGTTATGCTTGTCTAAGTATGCAGTAAGCCTATTGTATACAACTTTTCTTATATTTTTTAAATCGAGGGCAGCAAAGAAATTGGTATATAATTTTCCAAATTACTTGGGTCGTCCTTTTTTAATACTGGTACAACCTTTGCAACCTTGAGTTGCTCTGGGAAAAGACCACTCACAAAAGAAGAATTTATTAGGTGTGTTAATATTTTACTCAAATGTTTTTTAACAGCTTTAATTATTGAAATCGGCACTTTCTCTTTACCACTTGAATATTTCTTTTGGAACGAATTTATTATGTTTTCAATTTCTTTTTCGCTAGTTGGCTCTAGATAAAATGCTTTTTGAAATAGTTTGTGTGATATAATATTTGGTGTGTCAGTAAATTTGTTCTTTTTTGTTACTTAATTTATAGATGAAGTGATTATTCAATAAATTTGCAACAATTCTAGGCTCTGTATACAATTTTATTTCTAACATTAAGTGTTATTTCATTGAAATATTAGTTTTTTAATTTACCAGTTTCAGTATTTATAATGTTCCAAGTTATTACGTTAGTTGAGTTTGTAATTTTAATATAAAAAAATTTATTTTTGTTGACACTTTTTTGTGGTAAATTTTTTTATTTATGATTAAGTTTAGTAGTTTCTCATCGTTTGTAGTACGAGCCTGTTTAACTAATCTTAATATGTTTTGTTTTTCCAAGTGTAGTGATTTAGTTAGCCAATCCTATTTTGTACAGGTCTTTTGAATAGTTTTTATAGGAAATGAAATATTAAAATAATATATAAAATTAGTAATAGAAAACATTGAATTTTTCCTCTACAGGAGCAATGTAAAAACCTTCACAGGTCTCATTTTTTAGATATTGTGAAAATTCAGCCAAATTACTTTCAGAGAAGAGCCTACAGTCTTGGTTACTTTTTATTTTCCCACTCTAGAGAGTTTGTGTTAATTATCTCCAGTACCTGACCATTGTGGTCAGACAGTAAAGTTATACATCCACTGACACGTGTGTTTTGTTTTCGAATGTTGGTCAAGAAATTATTTATAGCAGTTTTTACATTATCACAAACTCTTGTTGGGAAGTCAATTATGTAGTTCATATTGTGGCTTTTTAAAATATGGTTTATTTAAATAAACAATATTTTAAATATTAGCAATTACTTAGCAGAATTGATAAGTAACTGCTAATACAAACAGAATTAATTTAGAACTATGCTTAACTAAACTACGTTGAAATTATTTTTATGCTATTAGCCAGCAAAAAAAAAAAAAAAAAAAATAGTTTTAAAAATTATTTATTTACTAGCTGAACCCGGCGGACGTTGTCTCGCCTTTCATTTTTCATTGACATACCAAAATAAAGCAATAAAAAGAATGATAGAAAAAAAACATTATTTATTAAATGAGTGCAAGAGGGTAAACAATATTTTTGGTCTTCTAATTTTGTGTATAAATGTAAAGGTTTTTTGGTGAGCCTACTCTCGAGCAAGCGACGTAGAGCGTCCATGTGAAAAACATGGATTACTTAAATTTATTGCGGCAATGCGCAATGACTGTCCTTGAGATTTATTAATAGTTATTGCGAAAGCAAGTCGCACAGGAAATTGGTGCCATTTAAAAAAATTGAATGGCAAATCAGTTGAAAACATCGGAATCCTTGGTATCAGCACATCTTCTCCTTTGCATTTTCCGTTTGTTTCAGAACTGTTGTTGTGAGAACTTCAATCTGCTTATGGCATGTGAAACTACATTAAACCACACAGTCATATGTTTTTTGTAAACAATTCAGATTCTCCATTTGAATAACATGGGATTTTTAGGAGCCTGTGGGGCGGGACCCTGTAGAGGGATCTGCATCAAACTTCACAGAAACCATCTCGGGAGTATACAGGACAACATCCTAAAGTTCCATGGCGATCGGTTGGATGGTTTGGCAGCGCATAAACTTCAAACATATATACAAACATCCTCTTTTATAAATATAGATTTCCAAAAAATGCTTACAATATCTGGCCTTGTTAAGTTTCAAAAACATATCAACAGGGGATTTCCGATTTCTGTTAAAGTAATTTCCAATGATTTAATTCTAAGAGGTAAACACTGAATATTTAGGTAGAAAATATTTGATGCTTTGATATGCTTAGGCCTATGTTTTAATTGCACTATAGTGATTTATTATAATCAGTACATTTATTGTCAGCTTGTGAGAAAGTACATTCCACTACATGATTTATACATTCCCTATTATCATTATAAGTAAAACTTTGGTTCTGAAAGGGTCTTCATTCATTATACTATAGTATTAGAAGAGCTTTTTCTTTAGTTAAAAAAGAATAAATCTCACATCTCTGGTTAAATCTGAACTGATCATTTTAGTGAGGCATAAAATGATTTTTTTATGCCTTAGTAAAATCTTACTGGATCAAGCATTACCCTTGGGTCACTGTCAGCCGTGGTCTGTCCTCCTGGCTGCACAAATGACTGGGATTGTGTAGTCTGCTCCAAACCCTGATAGCTTACTGATGTTTCTTTATTTGTTGTAGAATATTTTTTATGATTTTGTAACAGAGTGATAAGTTGTGTTATGAATTCTTAATGGGAAAGACCATTCCTCAACATCTTAGATGACTGCTCTTTGTATGCAACAATCTCAACATTGAGTGTTGTTTCTTTTTGGATCTTGAGTACAGTATATTAGCTACAAAATGATTAGGCAAGATTTTGTCTCGTGTACATCCGATTGGAGGATATGCCAGCCTTTTATACTCTTTTGTTTTGAAAACCTCAGTAAACATTTAAAATGCTTTGTCATAATTGTAAGTTGGCAATTTATCGTAAAACTTTCTTTGGTGATAAGGCTTTTTGTTTAGTTTGTTGGTAAGCCAGATATTGGTTTAGGTAGTCGACTCAACATTGACTTGAGCTGACATATGAAAATCTGATTCGCAAATGCTGTTGAAAGATCTTAGAAGAGTGTTTTTTATGAACTTTTCAATCTACACTTCACAAAATTCAAGAAGAGAAAGAAATACTCACGAGCACTTAAACCAAGAATGTGTAGACAAAATATCAGAATGTTCAATAAACATAAGTTAGGTTTTCACCAAGAAAAATTCAAACTCCGGAACAATATCTATGTTCTGTAAAAACATCCCACATTAGTATCTAGAATAGATTCTCTGATAATAACAGTTCATGACTTGACAAATAATGAATAAGAATAAGGAAGATTTATTTTTCATATTTATAGTACAATTGCTGACAATATCAGTTTTACAGCTAACAGCCAAGTTACATATACAGTAATTACAGTGCAACCATAATGATCCAATACGAGAAAAGATAGAGAATGTCATATTTTAAAAATATAATGTTTGAATTAAAAAAACTCTTCGATATCATATAAAGGATTTTCCAGCAGCTAACCATAGAATCGTTACATATAATATGTGATGCCGTTTTTTTTTCAATGCAACTCCTCCCTTATTTCTTAACAAATTTAAACGGTTGAGGTGTCAAAAAACTTGCCTCTGTAGTTGTGCAATAACGTCTTAATTCTTCAATATTTTCACCCTGAAGGCCACGGGATGCCCTCAAAGTACGTTTTTCGGTTATAAGAAGAACATGGAGAGATTAAATGAATAAGTAACAGCTGTTTAAATGTAAATAATGACCAAAAGTGTTAACAGCTGTTGGAATGTGAACAATGGTGTACTGTATGTAATATTGTTGAGGTTAGATCTTTCATAACGTTAAACAAGGGAAGGTTGTAGGCATGGTTTTAATGGTAATCTAATTTTTAAAAGATTAATTAGATATATTATTTTGTATATCTAATTAATCTTCAGCTGTTAAACACAAACAAATGAAATGAACACGTTTGAAGTACGCAAAGTAATATCATTGGGTGTATATGATAATAAATAGGTAGCAATGCAAGTAATGTGAATGTGATACTATAAATAAATTTAATATTGTGATTTTACGTCACAATATTAACCCACTATTATTTGTTAGCAAAAATCATAGCCCGAGGTGTAATGAGCACCGCAAATGGTAGGGTTGGCAGCGTAGCGTGCAGGGTAGTATATTTTTTTATGTTTTTTCAAAATATTTATTTATTTGAGGCAACATAAAATCATACTTTTTTAATGGTAACAACATGTAACTATTTACATATTTTCCAAGTCTGTAGAATGGTATTGCTGCTTTTTTATTTTTTTAAATTTATTTATTTATTTTTAGTATTGTATAGGTGAGTTCTGTCACATGATGTCATTGGTTAAGGTTTCTTTTTTTAATAAATAAATAATTAAATAAATATTAATTACTGTTTAACTTTTTAATTTATAAAAATAGGTTTGCAACTATCCCTACAATCAGAATCAGTAATTATTCTTATTACTTTTTTACAAGATTAAAATTTGTATGACTCTATTACAGTTACTCCAGAAAAGTAAGCCATATCTCAGAACTGACTGGAAATAGCCAAACTAAGCTGTTCTTTTGAGTACCAAGAAATGTTGCATCAGATGCATAATTCAAATATTTAAATTACAGTATACTTTGATTTAAGGGGAAACAGAATTTATTTAGTTTTATCTTTGTTTAATAAATAGCCATTTGAGTTGAACCAGTTGGTCGCATCTGTTATGGTGTTATTGACAAGCCTAGTCAGTTCATCAAAGTCCTTATGATGAACTGAATCAAAAAGTAGTGTCATCCACATACAAGATGGATGTCACATTTACTGAAATAGGTAAATCAATTATTGTGATCAAAAACAAGGGTCCAAGTACTGAACCCTGTGGTACTCCCCATTTTGATCATGTTTGATAATTTATTTTTAATGCACACAACTTGCCTATGATTTGACAAGTAAGAAAGAAAGAAACTCAAAGCAAAGCCTTTGAAACCATATATGATATTTTTTTAACAAGTTGACCATGTTTTTACTGAGTCAAAATCTGTACTCAAGTTAGAGAAAGTGACCCCAGTCAAAGTGCATATTTTAAAAAGCAGAATTAAATTGCTTTTTAATTAAGGTGATGGTGTTCTAATTCTTATCTCAGACTCTTTGTCATATAAAAGAATAGATAAGTATACTTAGTGAAGATATAATATTTGAATATTATGCTTTAGAATTTAAACTATGGAATAATTGGATATATTTACAGAACACCATTGGAGAATGTTGATATTTTTAGTGATAAGCTTAATTATTTCTTATACTTAAACAAAAATGAACTCGCAGGTGATTTGGTTAAAAAAAGATAAAATCTCACATCTCTGGTTAAATCTGAACTATGATTTTTTATGCCTCACTAAAATCTTACTGGATCTCTGCACTCAATATTCAATAAAAATAGGTGGTGATTTGAATATTGATGTATTTTTAATAAATAATAATAAAAAAGCTAATTTTGTTATGTACTCAAAAGTGAATTGATAGCATTACAATATTGATATACCTACCAGAGTCACCAGTGTAAGAGCAACTTCTTTATATAACTTTATTACCATTGTAAGCAAAGATGAATATGAAATTTCATCCATAATAACTGCTTTATCTGACCCTGATAGGCAAATGTTTGTAGTAAAGTCATGCTGAAGGCGAAATTAAAGTAGCAATTGTGCCAAATTAAATTTTCTATGCCTCAGGGTTCAATATTAGGACCATTAGTATATCCATAGTAAGTTAAGCAATGACATTTGTGTGTGCAGATGATATTAGTCTGGCTGAGTCTGGTGAAAACATGGATATAATGTAGTTAAAACAATGAACACAACAGGTTTGAAAATAATAATCTACTATTACAGTTTTCTTGCAGGAATAATGGTATAAATTTATTTAATAACAGTACAGATGTAAACTTTTTAGGTTTATGAGTAGACTGTAATTTAAATTGGAATCGTCATGGAGATTTATTTGTAACAATATAAATTGAGGTAGGCCTATGTTTGTTTAAAAAGCTTACTTGTGTGATCCGAATAATTGAAAAAAAAAATATACTATACCTTAGTACAATCCCACATCACTTACGGCGTTGAAATTTGTGGAGGGTCAAAAAAATTAATAAAAAATACACCTTCAAAAGGTACCTATTATATTAATTTTAAAACTGAAAAGTTTTAAAATAATGTTTCTCTGCCAACAATATTCCTAAACTTTCAGATGTATGTAAATATTTCAGTTGAGTATATGCACAAATTTATTAAAATACAAACACAAAATTCATAAATACTACGGTAATCAATTTCTGCAAACCACGTTTACCTTCATAAGATCAGAGGGATTCACAAAAGAATCAATCACAAGAAGCTTTTGCAAATCCCTCTGGTCTGAGGAAGGTAAATATGGTTTGTTGAAATCAATCACCATGTTATTTGTGAATGTTGTACTTATATTGTTGTGTATTTGTGCATTTCTGCTTATATTGTAATATATTTTTGAATTTTTTTGCTTGTATTCTAGTCTATCTGCATTTTATGCTCATATTGCGATATATTTTTGTTGTGTGATGTTCACTTGTACTATATAAATATAACACAAGGAAAAACCTTATGCAGATTTTGTTATCATGAAGCATATAGTAAGGAAATTTATAAAAATAGCAGACTTATAATACTGAGTAACATATTTTTTAATACCTAAAGAAATACAATGTGAATAAATAAATATAATATAGACTAAATAAATTTAAAATTACGTTGAAAGAATATATATTAAATAAAGCTCTTTATAATTTTAATGAATTATAATTTATAGATTATTACTATTAACGTATTTTGAAAAAAATAGTACCAGATATTATTGTTACGTATTAATTTTATAATTGAGACATAGCTGTTAGTTACATTGCTGTAAGTTACATTGCTGTTAGTTAGCCTACATTGCTGTTGTGGTCTATTCATGTGCATTTGATTGTATTGCTATGAATAAATTGAAATTTTGATTGATGACCTCAACCATTCTGGATTCCCCAACCTTGGATGGCACAATGTTATTAAATAGTTAGTATCACTTAATTTGTTTAGGATCATTTTAACAACTAATCTGTTCCCTCTTCAATTGAAACGGAAGCCAAATCGTGTAAAATGAAACCTTCTCAACAGTATGAGTTGATAGGTATCTTGAAGCTACTTCTTGAATGTACAGATTATCTTCTTTTATTATAAGGTTGTAGTCTAACTGGGGAAATCATATCAAGCGTAGTGTGCTTTTCGTGTTTCAAGAATTTATCCACTTAGAGGTTTGTCGTTGCAACTGGACGTACTGTGTTTCAAAGTTTCACGCTTGGAACTAGTTCCAACTGTTCCAAGCTAGTCATCAAATAAGTTCTATCTGGAACGGAATTGATTTTCAGTTCTTGTCTCGTTGCAGCAAAACGACTCTTAACGTAACTACTTTCCTCACTTGGAACGGAAGTGATTTTTAGATCTCGTCTCGTTGGATCGAAATGGTTCATCTTAATTTGGAGTGGAACTCAATTTACGTCCATTAATTCGTCTTGGATACCAACCAACCAGCTGCAAAGAATGTCAAATGACTTATGAGTTATTTTTCTATATTTAAATAAACTATTCTAAAGTCTATGAAATTAAATATTCTAGAGTTGTATATCTCCACAATCTTAGATTTCGAATGGAATAAAAGTGTCTATTATATTTTTGTACTACAAATTATTTTTATTAATGATAACTGAAACAATTATGATGAAAAAGTTTCATACATCATCATCATTAACTTCTATATTAATTTTATTTCATAAATGTCTTTGTATGTTTTGGGATTAATGCTTTTGCCTTTTAGATTAATTTTTTATTCATTATCAAATGGGCTTATATGTTAATGATTAGACACATTAGTACAAGAATATTAATAATAATGCATAAAATATACCTATGACTGCTGCCAAATAATATTTCTGATTGCAACTGGACCTTCATTTATTTAAAGTAAATTTATTTATTTTATTGAAAATAATAAAACATTTCAAAATAGGATAGTGAACTGATTGTATGCTCTTAATTATCTTCCTTTTCTACTCCATATAAGTTAGTGTTGTTATAAGACTACTAATTATTGTTCATGTTTTGTACAAACAATCAATACAATAAGTTTATTTTTTAGGGAAATAATGTCATTAAAGAGTACTATTGTACATAAATAAAAATACAACCCATTATTTTAGTAAATTTAACTGACAATGAAAAGAAACAAAGTTGTCCCCTTGCAGCAGATTCTATTTCAGAACCAGCGGGAACGGGTCGCAACCACAACTGGACCAGAAAGGCTGCAATAATCTTCTCGCGGTATTGTTTTGGGTTTTAAAACTCGTTGCAACGGAACTACTTTTTGGAACCGTTTTGGAGTTCTAGTGGAACTATTTCGCTTACCTCTACATCCAACGCATTGGATATTGGGCTAATTTTTCCCTGAACAGCATCATCTGCTCCTGTAATAATTTTCTAGGAGCCTGAATTTTAGATACCACCTCAGAAAGGGGAGCTCCAGGCTTACAAAGCCCAAAAGTTTTTATAACCGACTTTCATACAATGCTAATTGTTTCTAATATATGCGAATGGTATTTTCCTACACGGTCTGAGAATATATATAAATAGATGTATGTATGTTTGACCTTTATGCATTACTAAACCACTCATCGAATCTTCATGAAACTTTTGGAAGTTGTAGAGTTCACTTATGGGAAGGTTTCTAGTGTGGTTTTATTTACATCCAACTCTAGGGCTCCGCCCCACTGGCCTTTAAAGTTTCAATGTAGTTTTTTTGGAGTTATTTTATTTATTTAATTAATCACCAGCTGTTAGATAAAAACAAATAAGATGAACACTTTTGAAATATGCTAAGTGATGCTTATTGAAGTTTAACATTTAAAATAAACTAAAACAATAATGTTAATATGTTGACAAGTCGTAGCAAGGCACGGGGAAACAGCTAGTACAATGATAAAGGAAAATTAGAATTTGAACGAAAATTAGAATTAGAATTGAACGATCTTAGTGATTGGCATTACATGCTTGTTAAGTTGGCCAGATTGATTCTTACGTTTAGAATTGTATTGGAATTTTGATTGGTTTGTTTCATTATGTTAGTTTTAACCCTTTGCACTGCGGACAAAAGTTTTTGTTCGGTGTCAAAAACTCCAATCCATGTTAGAAAAGTACTAGCGAATAACTCCAAGCCTATTTTGCCAATTTTGTAAGGGTTTCATAAAAAAACCTAATTTAGTTATTTTATATTTTAGAACTATAATTTATGTGTTGTTTTATTCTTTATAATATTGTAAATTTAAATAAAAATTAAACAAATAAAAATGTGTTTAAAATTTTGCGCGCTAACCTTAATAAATAAATCCATGGTAAGACATTTTTATTTTCTATACAAAATATCAATTTGTCAAGATGTTGAAATCTTAACAAATCAACTTTGATTCTGAAGCACTAATCACATTTACTTCATTTCTCCAAATAGGAATCAGTAACGATAAATGTAAAAAAATTCAAATATTTATATATTTATAAAGTTGTTATTGGTAAAAGTCACTAAGTCAAAAGTCGTAAAATAATAAAAATTATCAAACCGCTGATAAAATGAAATGTTATAGAAGCTTGAAAACGTACATAAATTGCATACAAAAACATATCAAACATAACATAAGCCTAGAAACAAAAACAAAACATTGCAAGAATAACGTAAGCAACTGACGCTCCTGCGCAAACACCATGTGACGTATCAGTAATTTGCGCGCCAAAACAGCTGAAAAAAGTTAGAACAAACTATCGAAGTTTATTTTATCTTAATTTGAGCGTATTTGGAAATTTAATAAAGCCAGCAAAAGGTATGTTTTGAACGTCCAAAATATCGGACGTCGAAGTTTTATGGCACATTTAGCGATAGTCCGATATATCGGACGTCAGAATAGAAAGGGTTGTGGAAGATCCTCTGTTTAGAGATAGCATCATATGAGATGTTTAATCGTCCGACAATGTTTACAATTGTAGTTTTAAGGGAGATCTTGTGCCTAGAGATATCATCATCATATGAGTTGTGTAATTCTTCGACAATGTTCACAATTGTAGTTTTAAGGGAGACTCCCTGTCTAGAGATAGTATCATATGAGTTGTTTAATCATCCGACAATGTTTACAATTGTAGTTTTAAAGGAGATCTTGTGCCTAGAGATAGCATCATCATATAAGTTGTGTAATTCTTCGATAATGTTTACAATAATTGTAGTTAAACACATTCAATGAGATGTACAGTGGTACACAACCAATTACATTGTGTTTAACACCCTCGACGAGGTGTACAGTGATCCATAAACAACAACAGTGTGTTTGACACTTTCGAGGAAGTGTACAATGGTCCATAAGAAACTGCAGTGTGCTTGGCTCCTCCGAGGAGGTGTACATTGGTCCATAATCAACTTCAGTGTGCTTGGCACCTCCGAGGAGGTGTACATTGGTACATAATCAACTTCAATGTGCTTGGCACCTCCGAGGAGGTGTACATCGATCCATAATCAACATCAGTGTGCTTGGCACCTCCGAGGAGGTGTACATTGGTCCATAATTAACTTCAGTGTGCTTGGCACCTCCGAGGAGGTGTACGTACATTGGTCCATAATCAACTTCAGTGTGCTTGACACCTCCGAGGAGGTGTACATTGGTCCATAATCAACTTCAGTGTGCTTGGCACCTCCGAGGAGGTGTACATTGGTCCATAATCAACTTCAGTGTGCTTGGCACCTACGAGGAGGTGTACGTACATTGGTCCATAATCAACTTCAGTGTGCTTGACACCTCCGAGGAGGTGTACATTGGTCCATAATCAACTGCAGTGTGCTTGGCACCTCCGAGGAGGTGTACATTGGTCCATAATCAACTTCAGTGTGCTTGGCACCTCCGAGGAGGTGTACATTGGTCCATAATCAAATTCAGTGTGCTTGGCACCTCCGAGGAAGTGTACAATGGTCCATAATCAACTGCAGTGTGCTTGACACCTCCGAGGAGGTATAAAATGGTCCATAAGCAACTTCAGTGTGCTTAGCACCTCCGAGGAGGTGTACATTGGTCCATAATTAAATTCAGTGTGCTTGGCACCTCCGAGGAGGTGTACATTGGTCCATAATCAACTTCATTGTGCTCGGCACCTCCGAGGAGGTGTACAATGGTCTATAAGCAACTTCAGTGTGCTTGACACTTCCGAGGAGCTGTACAGTGGCCCTTAAACACCTTCAGTGTGCTTGACACCTCCGAGGTGTGTGGTCCATAACCAACTACATTGTGTTTGACACCCTCGACGAGATGTACTGTGGTACGTTAACAACAACAGTGTGTTTGACACCTCCGAGGAGGTGAACTTTGGTCCGTAACAACTAGAGTTTGTTTAACTACTTCAATGGAATGTACAGTGGTCCACAATCAACTACAATGTGTTGACACCCTCAACGAGATGTACAGTGGTCCTCGTAACAACTATCGAGAAATTTACACCTTCAAATGGGCATAAAGTAGACCATTAACATCTACAGTGTGCTTGACACCTCCTAGAAGGTGTGCAGTGGTCCACTAACAACTATCGAGAAATTGACACCTTCAAATGGGCAATAGTAGACCATTAACATCTACAGTGTGCTTCACTCCTAGAAGGTGTACATTGGTCCACTAACAACTATCGAGAAATTGGCACCTTCAAATGGGCATACAGTAGACCATAAACATCTACAGTGTGCTTGACACCTCCTAGAAGGTGTACAGTGGTCCACTAACAACTATCGAAAAATTGACACCTTCAAATGGGTATGGAGTGGACCATCAACAACTACAGTGTGCTTGACACCTCCTAGAAGGTGTACAGTGGTCCACTAACAACTATCGAAAAATTGACACCTTCAAATGGGTATGGAGTGGACCATCAACAACTACAGTGTGCTTGACACCTTAAATAAGGTATCAGTGGTTCGTTAACAACTGAAGTGAGCTTATGACCTTCAAGGAGGTGTAACCAAATTGGTTCATAGATTCTTGGGTGTAACACTTTGATTGCTGTGTTACTTTGGCCAGTAGGATTGATGTCGAATCCCTTTTGGCGAACAACCTTGGGACTGAATGAAATTAAAAGTGATTCAACAGATTTTTGACAAGTGCTCTGAGCACATTCGTTTCTTAAGTAACAACTTAAGGAAGCATATTTATATTTTCAAGCGACTACGCGAAATTCTCAATGTTAAAGAAAAAAGAAAAAAAGGTTTATTATGCTTACATTCTTTACTGTCATTTGGAATTATTTTCTGGGGTGGGGCACAACAGTCAACTTTAGAATCATTAAATGTATTACAAAAAGCAATACTAAAAACTGCATTTGGTTAGTCAAAAAGGTTTTAATTAGTATACGAGTAATTTGTTTCGTTCCTCTACGATTTCAGTATTTAAATTTCAACTAGTAGAATTTATTTTAAATCTTGCAATAGAAGGGGCTGACTTACTGGTTGTGATCTACATGGGGTGGGCCTGAACCTCGACACATGCCCGCTACTAGCCAACATTGAGACTTAAGTAGCTGTTATTCCGTCGTGAATTATTCGTATCCATGCTGCGTATTTCAGTAACCATCTTTTCATTTTGTTGCAACTTTTTTTCTGCTCCATTCAATTCAGTCCGAAAAGCGAATACAATTTTTGTTACCTTGCTGTATGGTTATGTTGTTTAGAATAAATTATAAGAATTCTCTCATTATCTTTACAATTTTGTACACTTATGCAGTTCATAGCAACTCAAGTCTACGCACAGGCCGACCCGCCCATGTAGGCCTTTTCTCTTGAGATAATTCTTCATTTTTTGTTTGTATCTTACAGTAGCATATTGAACATTAAATTTTTACTCTGTCTACGCTTACTGTAAAAAATGTGTGTTCACTAGTTTTCTTTCGCACTACTGTAACGTACTGTACATTTTTGAGAGTAAAAGTTATCATTCATTCATCATCATCATCATTGAAAGTTATACAACTGTAGAGTGCAGAGCTACTGTGTAGGATTGATGTCGAATCACCTTTGGCACTATGGTTACGACCAACCTTGGGAGTGAAAGTATGCTGGTGTAGAGTGCACAGCTACTGTGGCCAGTAGGTTGTGATATGTGGAATCACCTTTGGCACTATGGTTACAAGAGTCACATGCCTAGGCCGAAGGCCAAGGTGTATCGATCAAGCGAGCGTCGGGGTTGGCACTCAAAGCATGCAGGGGTGTCCCCTAGTCATTAATAAATATGTAGATTACAGTTTTAATGTATTTTAATTTTTTTCATTACAGCTTTATTCTGTATTTATTATATTTGTACATTGTGTGCTTATATTGTGGTAAATTTGTGTTGTGTGACGTTTACTTGTACTGTATATTTACCAACACGTATTATGCCAATTAAAAAACTATTAGCTTTATTCTGTATCAGTATAAATATTACACACAGAAAGGATAACACGTGTTATTTATATAAAAATGAAATAACAGAATTTTCAATGAATACAAACAGAAGAATCCTATTCTAACATCAATGTGTCCTTGTCCCAGCCTTGATCGTAATCTCGTATATCAAATGGTAGGACTCAGCACCAGGAAAATGTTGTTCATTGTCGAGGAACTTTGATGTAGTCTATTTGATCAACGCTGGCACGGTATCAACCCATTATGAACCTTCATATTTGCACTAAGCATGCTAAATTTATTAAAATTTGTAAAAATTTTTTCTGAAGTATGCATTATTTTTTTGAGTACTTTTTAAATTACATTAGAACGTTGAATTAAAATCAATAAATTAAACTGATTTAACAGTACAATATCATATATATCATAGCCTATGCGGCAAGTAGAAAGATAAATGAGCTTGCTTGTTGAGACTGTACATCATCAGGTGACTGTGCGTGGTGGGAGATAGACTGTCACGCTGCCACGCATGCGCTGGCCACATGCCATTTACCGGGGGTTTATGTATACCATTCGTTTCTTTATGAACTGGTTTTAATATTACTGTGTTATTTTTTGTGATGGTGTAATATATAAATAAACATATAAAATAAATTTGTTTCTCATCACTAAATAAAACATGTTGGATGTATTTAGTAAAATCATCTAAAATCATTTTCAATCCATGTTAGTAAAAATCTACAAAAACAAATCAAATAATTATAATTTAATTAAATATTGATTAAACAAATAATATTAATAAACGTGTGTTTTTAACTAGGAATTTGATGAAAATATAGTAGACTATACAGTATACCTAATCAAATAAATGTATACACATTTTAACTATTTACTATTATGTTTAATAAATTAGTCCCATTTTAAAAATACATGTTTATTATTTTTATTTATCAATAATCTGTAATTATTTAAATTATAATTATTTGTTTTTGTTGATTTTATTAACATGAATTTAAAATGATTTTAAATTATAAATCGAATGAATATATCTAGAATAACCTAGGCCTGTATATTTTTTATTTAGTGGTGAGAGGCCTGTATATTTTTTATTTAGTGGTGAGGTCTATATATTTTTTATTTAGTGGTGAGAGGTCTATATATTCTTTATTTAGTGGTGAGAGGCCTATATATGTTTTATTTAGTGGTGAGAGGCCTATATATGTTTTATTTAGTGGTGAGAGCCCTGTATATTTTTATTTAGTGGTGAGAGGCCTGTATATTTTTTATTTAGTGGTGAGAGGCCTGTATATTTTTTATTTAGTGGTGTGAGGTCTATATATTTTTTATTTAGTGGTGAGAGGCCTGTATATTTTTTATTTAGTGGTGAGAGGCCTGTATATTTTTTATTTAGTGGTGAGAGGTCTATATATTCTTTATTTAGTGGTGAGAGGCCTATATATGTTTTATTTAGTGGTGAGAGCCCTGTATATTTTTTATTTAGTGGTGAGAGGCCTGTATATTTTTTATTTAGTGGTGAGAGGCCTGTATATTTTTTATTTAGTGGTGTGAGGTCTATATATTTTTTATTTAGTGGTGAGAGGCCTATATATTTTTATTTAGTGGTGAGAGGTCTATATATTTTTTATTTAGTGGTGAGGTCTATATATTTTTATTTAGTGGTGAGAGGTCTATATATTTTTTATTTAGTGGTGAGGTCTATATATTTTTTATTTAGTGGTGAGAGGCCTATATATTTTTATTTAGTGGTGAGAGGCCTATATATTTTTTATTTAGTGGTGAGGCCTGTATATTTTAATTTTTTGTGGTGTTAAAAATCTAATTTCGGTATTCCAGATGCTTTTAATTGTTAATTATGAAATATCGTCACTTTTTAAGGTACCTTTGTTCGGAAAACGTCATTGGAATTGGATTTTATGTTGTTCAGTACAAGTAAACGTCACACAACACAAATTTATTATAATATAAGCACAAAATGCACAAATATATTACAATACAGGTACAAAATGCACAAATGATTCTTTTGTGAATCCCTCTGGTCTGAGGAAGGTGAGCGTGGTTCACCGAAATCGATCACCATAATATTTGTGCATTTTGTACTTGTATTGTAATATATTTGTGCATTTTTGGTTTGTTATTGACATTTTAAATACATACGCCTGGTTTTGAAAAATAGGTCAAAATAAAAATGTAAAACTAAATATTTTTATATTTTTTCTATAAAACTAATTAGGAATTCGCAAAGCAATTTCATTCTTGGTTAAATGCAATATGTTTGGAAAATTCGTTTAATAATAACCGTTTAGTGATCGTATGTCAGGTTTGAAAACAACATTGTTGTTAATGGGATTAAAACCAACATGGTCAACAGTTTTAAGTGAGAGAATATAAGGAATACAGTGTAATATAGAAACAGTGAACGAGTTTCCTGAGCACCATTCAGCTCATAACACGCTTTCGAAACCAAGAAAATATTTTCACGAAAACTAGGTATAATTTATGGTCACAAAATGGTATGTAATGTTTTATAACTACAGTACTTTCGGATCGTTGGAGAAAACTTGAGGAGGTGAGGTAGCCGTCAGAGTGGCGTTCTATTTTGGTTTCCCCCCTGTGCGTGTGGGTCCGCTTCAGAAATACTCACATACTCGTTCATGGGGCAAACACATGTAGACTTTGAAATCAAATTGTTTTATTTTTTGTTGACAGTAAAAACATTGTATAGCAAATTTCAAAATACATTAACATTATATCAAATATTTTTACGTATAAATAAATTATTTATGAAATGAAGTCAACATATATGTTTAAATAGATTTATATGAAACTAAATTACGTTACCAAGTTATAAATAAATGTATAAACTAATTAAAATTGTATGAATGTAGTAAGTAACTGAGTGACAAGCTCTCCTTTATATTTTGAGTTGTAATATATCTTTGTGTCTTCTTGTTTAATTTTGCCCGTTTATTTACTAAACAATTCTGGTCTGACATTTTGAGGAAGCAATTTATAATCTGTGAATGAGGCCTGTCTTTGTTTGTTCTTTTGCCGTGTGTCATAATTGTGTGTGTATCTCTACGCAAGTTAAAGATTTTAAAATAGATTTTGCAAGACGTTCTGCTCTTTCCGGTCATGATGCGAATATCCATTTTTTGCATACGGAAGATTCTTTAGAAATTCAACAAGATGTAGAGCCCCGCAAAAAATTACGTATCTTATCTTCGACTGGATTACAGATGTGTATATTAATCTCGTAATAAAGACGCGTTTGTAATTTGCATATCTTATCACGAGAAAAACAATTAGGATGACGGTTTTAAAAGATTTTTTAACCGTTTAAAAACTGAATAATAATTATGTATTTATTAATATAGCTGTCAAACAACTTGCGCCAAGTGCATGACAACACTAAACATAATAATCAACTACAGTTAGTGTTACTACATAATACATAATAATCAACTACAGTTAGTGTTACTACATAATACATAATAATCAACTACAGTTAGTGTTCACAGTTCATAGCGAATCTTCTCTTGAGTATTCCCTTCATTCATATTAAATAACATTAAAATTTATTTAATATGAATAAATAAACACTATAACGTAAATAATTAAGTTATAAATAACAAAGATATTATTAAATTCTTTGTATTATAGTGATATGATCCATAAGTCCGTTTCTGCTCTTAAAAATCCATCGTAACTATACTAATGTTTTAAAATAATGTTTGTTTTGTGAAATTTTATTTTTAACAATTTTTGGTCTGGAGTAATCTCTTATCAACGAGTGCCGCATTATACTACTAAAAACGAAGGACAAGTTAACCACTAAAACTTCTGTCTTGTACCCTTAAAATCACTGTATTACACATTATTTATAATGCTGTCACATTTTGTACAAATAAACTTATGTGTAAAACAACTTAAAACAGGTAGCTTAGTTGGTTAAAAAGCCCAGCTTCATAAGCTAAAGGTTCTTAATTTAATCCCAATCAGAGTCATAACAAATTTCGAAAGGGATTAGCTGATAACCACCGGCTGTGCATTTTAGGCTAATAATTAGTGACACTTTCTAAGGTATAGTGGACCATAGTTTTTATCAATTACTAAATTCGCTCATCTACACTCTCATCTCATTCCATATTCGCCGATACCTTCACGAACGGTGTCTTAAGAATAACTTCATGAATAACGTTTACTCTAGTTGCATTTTGTGCTGTATCCCGTCTGTCGATGACGTGAGTTAGGTTATGAGAAGGTCTAGTGATAAGGCGGAAGTTATCAGCTGACAGCTGGCAGTGACGTTCTAGTTCGCGAGCGAGAGCGGGGTCAGCAAGGTGGCGGGTCAGGCACCATATGGCCGCCTGACACCTGTCCTACAACACTCTGGTTGTGTCATCGTTTTAGTGGTCTATGAGTCGTGTCTAGATTGATTACATAGTTACGAGTTTAACCAGAATTCAGTCTATCAGTGGTTTTTTTCTGTATGTCTTTTTTCTACATTAAGATCTTCTACACCTGCCGCCATATTGGTTTTGATTCTCCGTAAGGCCAATGTTAAATTCAAATAAAGATTACATCTCTATTTATAAAAATGCAACTTTAAACCTAACCTTTTTTTTAAAGAAAACACAATTGTCTAGAGCCCCCATGAGATCAAATTTTAATTTTATTTGATTTATTTTTTAGTTCCCCTGGCTATTGGGCTATTAACTAATAGCTCTTTCTGAGGAACAGCCAACCTTCGTAGTATCAATGACTACACTTGTTCATCTACACAAATCACACTGATTCACTCCTCATATTCGCCCATATCCCTTATCAGCTTCTTTCTAATCCATAAAACTATTGTTCTAATTTCATAAATTTACTAAAAATAAACAAAACAATTTCAAAAACTATCTCAGAGGGCACTAGTCACATTTGTTATAAAAAGCATGTTACAGTTTGAAACACATATTTTAAAAAAGTTTCAAGTGAAGTAATGTTCAACTGCAAACCACTGATGTCAGCTAATGATAACTGGCATTGCTTGGTAGGGGAAGGAGAGTCAACTACCACAACTGTTCAAGCCATTAAATTGTTTGGAATGGATGGACAGACAACAAACGGTGTCTTCTGATAGTCGACAGAGTTGCAAGTAGTTTCAAAGTCAACACCAGGTAGAGGGTCAGGGGATCGAGTACATCAACCGGTCTACTGATAGTTGATAGAGTTGCAAGTAGTTTCAAAGTCAACACCAGGTAGAGGGTCAGGGGATCGAGTACAACAACCGGTCTACTGATAGTTGATAGAGTTGCAAGTAGTTTCAAAGTCAACACCAGGTAGAGGGTCAGGGGATCGAGTACAACAACCGGTCTACTGATAGTTGATAGAGTTGCAAGTAGTTTCAAAGTCAACACCAGGTAGAGGGTCAGGGGATCGAGTACAACAACCGGTCAACTGATAGTTGATAGAGTTGCAAATAGTTTCAAAGTCAACACCAGGTAGAGGGTCAGAGGATCGAGTACAACAACCGGTCTACTGATAGTTGATAGAGTTGCAAATAGTTTCAAAGTCAACACCAGGTAGAGGGTCAGAGGATCGAGTACAACAAACAGTCTACTGATAGTTGATAGAGTTGCAAATAGTTTCAAAGTCAACACCAGGTAGAGGGTCAGAGGATCGAGTACAACAACCGGTCTACTGATAGTTGATAGAGTTGCAAGTAGTTTCAAAGTCAACACCAGGTAGAGGGTCAGGGGATCGAGTACAACAACCGGTCTACTGATAGTTGATAGAGTTGCAAATAGTTTCAAAGTCAACACCAGGTAGAGGGTCAGGGGATCGAGTACAACAACCGGTCAACTGATAGTTGATAGAGTTGCAAATAGTTTCAAAGTCAACACCAGGTAGAGGGTCAGAGGATCGAGTACAACAACCGGTCTACTGATAGTTGATAGAGTTGCAAATAGTTTCAAAGTCAACACCAGGTAGAGGGTCAGAGGATCTAGTCAATTATTTACTAGAGAGAAGACTGTTCAGGGGTCTGATTCGCTT
Source organism: Stictocephala bisonia (assembly GCA_035578905.1). Taxonomy (NCBI): domain Eukaryota; kingdom Metazoa; phylum Arthropoda; class Insecta; order Hemiptera; family Membracidae; genus Stictocephala; species Stictocephala bisonia. The sequence goes on from JAQJVL010000265.1 coordinate 794,610, forward strand.
CACGAAATTTTCAAAAACAAAAATAACATGGGTTACTATTTTAACAATTCAGTTCATAATAATGATCATACAAAACACTTGAAATATCATTTGATGAATCGATAGTCCTTCCAGTAGAATGAGTCAACTTTTAAGTAATTTGCAGGGCCTTGTTAGGTGAGGAACTGTTCTAATGGACCATAAGTTAGTTTTTGTAAAAAATTGAGTATTTTTGTAATTATTTTACAGTGAAATATGCAAAACTTGAAATGTTATTCATGACCATTTTAAATTTAAAACTCTCACAATATAAACTTATGGTCCACTATATTGGACCTTTCATTGGGCTACTAATCATACAGTTAACATTGACTACTTTTTGAGTTTTATGTACAAAAAAGTACATAAGTTTGATATATACAGATTCTTACAAAGTGTAAATTTATTCAACATGTGATTTTCATTCATTTTCATTATTTTTAATTCACTTAGTTAAACATAATTTAATTTAGTGTTAGAGACGATGCAACTAATGAAAGCTTCCACTCAAAAGGGGTTGATTAATTTGTTTTGCACAAATAAATAATAATAGCAATCTAATGATTCAGATTCTCTAAATTTTGAAAGACATCCCTCAGTGTAGTACTGTGTGATTTAAAAAAAAAATCAAGAAAACCTCTTCTTCATTTTATTTTAGATAAAATTAATAAGGTAAATTGAAGGTTCCCTACACAGGTGAAGTAACACTGAAGATTCCACACTAGAACTAGTGCTTAGTGTGACTTTTGAGGGTGACAGTAGGGAAAAGGTAATTAGTGTCTCACACGGAATCAAACTAAGTTCAGCTGCATGGGAAGCTATCGAGAGCGACAGTAGAGATGAGCTACTTAGTGTCTCACACGGAATCAAACCAGGTTCGTCTGCCTGGGAAGCCATTTAGGGCGACAGTAGAGATGAGCTACTTAGTGTCTCACACGGAATCAAACCAGGTTCGTCTGCCTGGGAAGCCATTGAGGGTTGACAGTAGAGATGAGCTACTTAGTGTCTCACACGGAATCAAGCCAGGTTCGTCTGCCTGGGAAGCCATTGAGGGCGACAGTAGAGATGAGCTACTTAGTGTCTCACAGGGAATCAAACTAGGTTCGTCTGCCTGGGAAGCCATTGAGGGCAACAGTAGAGATGAGCTACTAAGTGTCTCACAGTTAATCAAACTAGGTTCGTCTGCCTGGGAAGCCATCGAGGGTGACAGTAGAGATGAGCTACTAAGTGTCTTACAGGGAATCAAACCCGGTTCGTCTGCCTGGGAAGCCACCAGAATTTTAGTCATTCTCTTTTCTTTTTTTCTTCTTTTTTATATTCAACCAATTGTATCCTTTTACAAAGCTAATTCCAATGTACTAAGCAATTTTAGAATATTTCCATCGATTCTAATCTGAATCAGTTATAGAACCCACTGATCAATCTGACAATGAGTGCACAGAACTCTTAAATAATAAGTCCAAAATGATGTGACTTATTCTTTAAGAGTAGATTTTTCATCCCTTTGCTCTTTCCAGATTGACTTATGGAGCACACTTTTCATAAAATATAGATAAGTTCCATATGCTCTTAAAAGAACTAACACGGTTAGAATCTAATGTTATGATTGGAAAAATGAAACATTCTAGCTTTTCTATTCTCATAGCAAGAAACCTTAGCTATACTGGGAATAAAAACCTATTACTCTGTGACTACCTTGAGAGTGCATAAACTTTAGTTCTGTGGCTATTGTGGAAGTACCCAAACTATTGTCTGTGACGACTCTGGGTGTACCCAAACTTATGTTCTGTTGCTAATCTAGGAATACATAATCCATTGCACTGTGACTAACGTGGGAGTGTATAAATCTAAGTTATGCGACTTATGCTGGGAATATTTAAACTATTATTGTTCTGAGATTACACCGATGGTACATAAACTATTATCCTATTATACAAAGTGAAATATGAGTAATGTTACTAGGGTTATAAATATAGTTTATTCTAATATCAAAACAATTAAGTGCGGTGCACTTATGTGTGTGTGTTTTGTTACAGGCATATGAACTGTCCACTCTGACAGGCACACAAGTGATGCTACTTGTGGCCTCGGAGACAGGCCATGTTTACACCTTCGCCACTAGAAAGCTGCAGCCCATGATCACTTCAGAGGCTGGCAAGGCACTGATACAGACGTGTCTCAACTCTCCCGATCCCTGCCCATCTGGTTCCGGAGGTGATCAACGCATGTCTGCCACAGGCTTCGAGGAAACGGAGCTGTCGTACAACATCGGAGACGAAGAACAGAAAGTAAGGCAGTTGGTGTATCAAAACCCCCCGTCCCATGCCCAGCATTTCCAGCAACACCACTCCCCCCATCACCAACACCACATGATGATCCCGCCCCACCCTCATACCCAGATACCCTGCTCTAGCCCAAGCCCTATGCTGGGTGCCGGCTATCAGCAGCAGTGTCCCAGTCCCTACCCGAGCTCGCACCCCCACATGCACTAGTCGCCCATTCTCCACACTCGTACACACAGTCATGTACTAGTCAACTCATTCACTCATCATATTTAAAATTATGATCATTATAATATGTTCAAAAGAATAAGAAATTTACTAAATTGGTTTAATATATAGAATTATTAGTTTGATTTACATTCTTTAATGATCGTAGTCACTTCAGAATGAGTTAAACAGTACGGTATATGAGCAGTTTTTACGGGTGTGGACTGAGCTAAGGAATGGTTCTAATCCGTAACATCGCGCTAACAAGCCATTCTGAGTGCAGAAGTTTAAATACTTGTCTGTGATAAGAACGAGGCAGCTCTCAGCAACTCTAATAGAGTATACTCAAAATATAGTACTTAGACTGGTAATTAAATATTTATTTATTAGTCATCATTTTGTTAATATTTATTTGTTTATTTATATGAATTTGTTTATTTTACTGCACTTTGTAGGTTGTAAGCATGAATGAGCATGTTTACCTTACTGTTCACACACTTCATCCACAGTCAGTTGCAACGGCAGTCAGGATTAGATAGTTTCCATGTCGAAATCACAATCATCACAAGAATTTGTGATAGATGTACTACTTTATAAAAGTCAATTTGTCATCGTTAAAATTTACTATAGGGAACTATAGAAATAGTTAATTGAAAGGTTTTTATTGAATGTAAGCAACATTAATTTTTAGAAATAAAAACCCATTTTAAATTGAATGTAGTGTGAAAACATTTAATTTTTAATCATTATATTGGCAGGAAAGATCTTGTCTTTAAGATCTTCAATATATAAAATAAGGGCAAGATTTTGTAAAAGATATTAAGTTAAAATTATGGAGGGAAAAGCTACATGATAAATATTTATAAATAAGCATTCGGGAAGGATCAACACATGTTAAGAAACAATTTCTTGAGAAAGTTTAAAACTTTTTTATTTGACGTAGTCTAACTTTCAACTCTGGTTGTATAAGAAAAAAGATTCTGATTTGATACTTTTTACTCCATTTATAAATATGTTTTTCTAGATATATTGAGCAATACTCTACAGAAATGGTCTCCAAACTTTTAGAACTAGAATACTTCCGGAGGCTTTTTCTGTGACTTGGCGTACAATGTGTTGTATCTATGAACTTGCATCGCTTGTTGGGGACTTTCAAACCACTGTTAAAATGGCTATGCTAAACTGTGATAAAAAATTGAATTAAAAAAAAAAAAAATTGGATACTATTTAAATTGTGGTCACTTTATACACATTAATTCTAGTTTATTAGTTGCAACCTATTCTGCTGAAGCAGTGTTATTAGTTAAACAATTAAATTTACCTTCTTACAAGATAAAATTTCCCCTCTTTGACAGAACATTTTCCGTTATTTTTTCTTCGTTTGAAACAAAACAGCATTCAGTTAGAAATGTACTCAAGTACCACCGGTTGGGAGACACTGCTCTACAGCAAGACCTAATATTTGAAAACTATGTTTGTACACAATTAAATACAGAATTAATCAATTGGTTCATCACATTGAACTTAGAGTTGTTGCCACAACATAGATAATAATAGTAATATTTATTTACAAAATTAGCGTTTAAAGGGTATTAAACCTGTAAATAGGTTGAAATAATATAATTTGTTAAAAAATATTATAAATAAATAAATAAAATGTGTACAGTTGAATTAAGTAATATTAAAATTAATTCTGAAATTTTTAATTTGTTCTTTTAACTTTTTTTGCAGATTTAAGATTAATTTGGAGGTTTTTTAATTTAGTTGGTAGTTTACAGCGCCAAACATAGTACATTGTTGAGCCAGGTTTCTTCCTTTTTATTTGTTGTAGCTTTGTGTTATTCACATTGTATGTTTTGATGTGTTTAAGACTAGAGATGAAAGCATTGTTGTGGTTGTTGTATTGTTTGCGGCTGCTGTTGTGGATGAAGTGTGCCAGCTTGCCACCTCACTGACTGTCATATCATAGTTAGTGTGCCATAATATTATCTCTCTATACAACTGTTTAATGTAAGTTCCTATGTTTCCATGATTTCTACATTTAGATGTATGTTTTGTTTGATCTGTTCAGTTTGAACGTTGGCCTTGAAAGTATTTATTTTCAGATGGTCTGTATTAAAAAAAAATATAATTTTCCTTGGAATTGGTAAAAATATTGGGATTAAAAAAATAATAAGTAAAAATATTAAAACTAATTTTATTCATATAATTAAAGAACAGTTATTACCAGTGACTTTTCAAAATCTTGAAACCATTGAGATAATTTAATAAGTATATTATTATTTTGTTTTCATGTTTGAAATTACAAAAAAAATACTACTGTAATATTAAAGTAATATCATTACGCTTTTGCATGACAATCGATCATATTAAGTAAAGTTGATATCATGTAAGACTAAAACAACTTGACCTTAGTTAGTAACAAGGACTACAAACGTTATTACATACATACTCACCCATACCTTGACAATCATTTTTAAATTGTAAATAAATGATTCAGAACAAAACCATTGAGTTAAATTTCACTTGAGGTAGCTTTTATGTATTACAGTATAATTAATATCAGTCATTTTCAATTTTTTTATTATATTTGGGAATTTTAAACATGGTTTACAATTGACAATAGTCACTACTTGTTTGTTATTTGATGTGTTGTAAGCCAGTGCCATGGAGTAGTGGCCATGTCTAGTGTGTAGTTCCCAACAGTGAGTTGATATGAATGTGAAGGTGGCAAGCCTGCTTGTATAATGTACAGTGTGTTTATGCTAGCGAGACGTTGTGCCATGTACAACTTCGCCATCTCCGTCCCGTCTCCTGTCACGACGCTAAAATCTATTCTGTTTTATTACTAACTGTTTGTTTATAATAAATATAACTATTTTATACATTCTTTTAGTTTCTTGTAGTACCTCAATTATTGTCTTGTTCTTGATGAAACAAACAATAAAAACTTCCTGTAGACTTGAAACAAGAGTGTCAGTATTTGAGCTGTGAATGTGAAAGATGTCCTACAGCATGCATTGCTTGAATTCGCTTCATTGCTGTTTAGTTTTGTTTTTTGTGCACAGTAGATACTGATTTTATTTTGTATTGGTGTCTGCTTCTTATTAATACATTGATATTTTAATTGGTTACATTTAATGAAAATTCATGTGTATTTTAAAGCAATGAAGCAGTACATTTAAAATAAAACAAACAGAAGCAATTGACAACAAAAGAACAGTTATTCTTGATCATTATTTTTTGTTTATAAACTTAGCAAAAGATTAATTTCATTCACAAGTAGATTTTAATATTTGTTATTTTTCTTACAAAAATATTTGACTCAACCCAACCATACTGGTTCCAATAGCATCTGTTCGTTTACTACAGCTATATAGTATAATATTTTACAGTTCTGCAAATAAAATAGTCCTTGGTTAGAGGTTGTTGATCGTTTTTAAAGAAGCAAGAAGAGAGAAGAGAATCATCGTTGGAAACTAGTACCGTAATATGATTTTTGAGATATTTAAATCACATTTTTGTAGTAAAGATTTTTATAACCACACAAAATTGAAATAATTTAATTTTTAGTTGTTTTAGTTATTGATTTATATCACTACAAGACATTGATGAATAGATTTGGTTACAAACATTAACGCAGACTGCGCCCTGACTGATTCACCAACAAACAATAACGGGGAAAGAGCCCTGACTGATTAAATGACAAACTTAAACAGGGATTGGGCCCTGACCGATTCAGTGACAAAAATTAAGTGGGGCTGTACCATGACTGATTCAGTGACAAACATTGGCAGGGAGTGGAACCTGACTGATTCAGAGACAAACTTTAACAGGAAGTGGGCCCTGACCGATTCAGTGACAAACTTTAACAGGAAGTGGGCCCTTGACCGATTCAGTGACAAACATTTAGAGGGATTAGACTATGACTGATTCAGTGACAAACATTCACAGTTAGTGGACTGTGAATATTGCTCTTCAAAGAAGATAAACCCAGTTTACAGTTAAGATTACAGTTATCTATGCCTATATTTCTATACAGATACCCAATGATGATTTTAATTACAAGATATACCTTTGTACTCTCCTCAGTTTTGAAATGCAACAGTTAATACATCTTTACCTTTTAATAATAGCAAACTGTTAATTTTTACAGACAAATATTTATAATAACCAAGAACAATCTAACTTATCTACAGGTTATATATCAGCAATTGGTGTTCAGTTGGGATTGATGCAGTCACTGATCTATAAATACTCTTGAAGATTATATATCCTTGTTCAAAAATAAATGTATTAAACATGTAAATATACCATCGCCCTAAATCTGGAATGTATAATTTATTACTCATGTAATGTTAACACGTGTAAGTTTATGTAGAAAGAAAACATTTCTTTCAAACAGGAACGTTATTTTTCTTTTTGACATTTATGAAGAAAACAAAGTTTACAGCATACAAATATGAATATATATAATTTACTATCATTGAAAATGATTTCATTCAGCAGTTATACAGAATTGTATATTAATTTACCGTAGTATCATGTAAACAACTGGATCTAATAAGTGCCACTAACTTCATTTTCCTACCAGTAGTCATTTGACGTAATGGAGTATATAAATTCTCAATTTTCTTTCCATTTTTATTTTAATAAACTATAGAAAATTTAATATACTCTAGTTTCAAGCCAATCATCTCGGTCACATGAGTGCAACAAACGTTCCTGTCGTAGTTACTGTAATTAATTAATATACTCTAGTACCGTGTCAATCATCTTGGTCACATGAGTGCTACAAACGTTCCTGTCTTAATTACTGTAATTGATTAATATTCTCTAGTATCGTGCCAATCATTATGGTCACATGAGTGCTACAAACGTTCCTGTCATAGTTACTATCATTAATTAATATAATCTAGTACCATGTAAATCATCTTGGTCACATGAGTGCTACAAACGTTCCTGTCTTAATTACTGTAATTGATTAATATTCTCTAGTATCGTGCCAATCATTATAGTCACATGAGTGCTACAAACGTTCCTGTCATAGTTACTATCATTAATTAATATAATCTAGTACCATGTAAATCATCTTGGTCACATGAGTGCTACAAACGTTCCTGTCTTAATTACTGTAATTGATTAATATTCTCTAGTATCGTGCCAATCATTATAGTCACATGAGTGCTACAAACGTTCCTGTCATAGTTACTATCATTAATTAATATAATCTAGTACCATGTAAATCATCTTGGTCACATGAGTTCTACAAACGTTCCTGTCATAGTTACTATCATTAATTAATATAATCTAGTACCATGTAAATCATCTTGGTCACATGAGTGCTACAAACGTTCCTGTCATAGTTACTATCATTAATTAATATAATCTAGTACCATGTAAATCATCTTGGTCACATGAGTGCTACAAACGTTCCTGTCATAGTTACTATCATTAATTAATATAATCTAGTACCATGTAAATCATCGTGGTCACATGAGTTCTACAAACGTTCCTGTCTTAATTACTGTCATTCATTAATATTCTCCAGTACCGTGCCAATCATCATGGTCACATTAGTGCTACAAACATTCTTGTCTTAGTTACTATAATTGATTAATATTCTGTAGTACTGTGTCAATTATCTCGGTCACATGAGTGCTACAAACATTCCAGTCCTAGTTACTGTTATTTATTAATATGCTCTAATACCTTGTCAATCATCTTGGTCACATGAGTGCTACAAACGTTCTTGTCTTAGTTACTGTTATTTATTAATATGCTCTAATACCTTGTCAATCGTCTTGGTTACATGAGTGCTACAAACGTTCCTGTCTTAGTTCTTTAATTAATAATTATACAACTAGTACCGTGTCTATTATCTTGGTCACATGAGTGCTACAAACGTTCCTGTCTTAGTTACTGTTATTTATTAATAAGCTCTAATACCTTGTCAATCATCTTGGTCACATGAGTGTTACAATATTCCCTTGCTTAGTTACTGTGGTTAATTAATTTAATCTAGAACTGTGTCAATCATCTTGGTCACATGAGTGTTACAATTTTCCCTTGCTTAGTTACTGTGGTTAATTAATTTACTCTAGAACTGTGTCAATCATCTTGGTCACATGAGTGCTACAAACGTTCCTGTCTTAGTTACTGTTATTTATTAATATGCTCTAATACCAATCATCTTGTTCGCATGAGTGCTACAAACGTTACTGTCGTTAGTTAATATACTCTAGTACCATGTCAATTATCTTGGTCACATGAGTGCTACAAACGTTTCGAACTTAGCTCTTTAATTAATAATTATACACTAGTACCGTGACATTCATCTTGGTCACATGAGTGCTACAAACGTTCCCATCCTAGTTACTGTAATTAATTGATATACTCTAGTACCGTTTCAGTTACTCATCTTGGTCATATGAGTGCTACAAATGTTCCTGTCTTAGTTATTTAATTAATAATTATACACTAGTACCGTGTCAATTATCTTGGTCACATGAGTGCTACAAATGTTCCTGTCTTAGTTCTTTAATTAATAATTATACACTAGTACCGTGTCAATTATCTTGGTCACATGAGTGCTACAAATGTTCCTGTGTTAGTTCTTTAATTAATAATTATACACTAGTACCGTGTCAATTACCTTTGTCATATGAGTGCTACAAACGTTCCTGTCTTAGTTATTTAATTAATAATTATACACTAGTACCGTGTCAATTATCTTGGTCATATGAGTGCTACAAACGTTCCTGTCTTAGTTCTTTAATTAATAATTATACACTAGTACCGTGTCAATTACCTTTGTCATATGAGTGCTACAAACGTTCCTGTCTTAGTTATTTAATTAATAATTATACACTAGTACCGTGTCAATTACCTTTGTCATATGAGTGCTACAAACGTTCCTGTCTTAGTTATTTAATTAATAATTATACACTAGTACCGTGTCAATTATCTTGGTCACATTAGTGCTACAAACGTTCCTGTCTTAGTTATTTAATTAATAATTATACACTAGTACCGTGTCAATTATCTTGGTCATATGAGTGCTACAAACGTTCCTGTCTTAGTTCTTTAATTAATAATTATACACTAGTACCGTGTCAATTATCTTTGTCATATGAGTGCTACAAACGTTCCTGTCTTAGTTCTTTAATTAATAATTATACACTAGTACCGTGTCAATTACCTTTGTCATATGAGTGCTACAAACGTTCCTGTCTTAGTTATTTAATTAATAATTATACACTAGTACCGTGTCAATTACCTTTGTCATATGAGTGCTACAAACGTTCCTGTCTTAGTTCTTTAATTAATAATTATACACTAGTACCGTGTCAATTATCTTGGTCACATTAGTGCTACAAACGTTCCTGTCTTAGTTATTTAATTAATAATTATACACTAGTACCGTGTCAATTACCTTTGTCATATGAGTGCTACAAACGTTCCTGTCTTAGTTCTTTAATTAATAATTATACACTAGTACTGTGTCAATTACCTTTGTCATATGAGTGCTACAAACGTTCCTGTCTTAGTTATTTAATTAATAATTATACACTAGTACCGTGTCAATTACCTTTGTCATATGAGTGCTACAAACGTTCCTGTCTTAGTTCTTTAATTAATAATTATACACTAGTACCGTGTCAATTATCTTTGTCATATGAGTGCTACAAACGTTCCTGTCTTAGTTCTTTAATTAATAATTATACACTAGTACCGTGTCAATTACCTTTGTCATATGAGTGCTACAAACGTTCCTGTCTTAGTTCTTTAATTAATAATTATACACTAGTACCGTGTCAATTATCTTTGTCATATGAGTGCTACAAACGTTCCTGTCTTAGTTCTTTAATTAATAATTATACACTAGTACCGTGTCAATTACCTTTGTCATATGAGTGCTACAAACGTTCCTGTCTTAGTTATTTAATTAATAATTATACACTAGTACCGTGTCAATTACCTTTGTCATATGAGTGCTACAAACGTTCCTGTCTTAGTTCTTTAATTAATAATTATACACTAGTACCGTGTCAATTACCTTTGTCATATGAGTGCTACAAACGTTCCTGTCTTAGTTATTTAATTAATAATTATACACTAGTACCGTGTCAATTACCTTTGTCATATGAGTGCTACAAACGTTCCTGTCTTAGTTCTTTAATTAATAATTATACACTAGTACCGTGTCAATTACCTTTGTCATATGAGTGCTACAAACGTTCCTGTCTTAGTTATTTAATTAATAATTATACACTAGTACCGTGTCAATTATCTTTGTCATATGAGTGCTACAAACGTTCCTGTCTTAGTTCTTTAATTAATAATTATACACTAGTACCGTGTCAATTACCTTTGTCATATGAGTGCTACAAACGTTCCTGTCTTAGTTATTTAATTAATAATTATACACTAGTACCGTGTCAATTACCTTTGTCATATGAGTGCTACAAACGTTCCTGTCTTAGTTCTTTAATTAATAATTATACACTAGTACCGTGTCAATTATCTTGGTCACATTAGTGCTACAAACGTTCCTGTCTTAGTTATTTAATTAATAATTATACACTAGTACCGTGTCAATTACCTTTGTCATATGAGTGCTACAAACGTTCCTGTCTTAGTTCTTTAATTAATAATTATACACTAGTACTGTGTCAATTACCTTTGTCATATGAGTGCTACAAACGTTCCTGTCTTAGTTATTTAATTAATAATTATACACTAGTACCGTGTCAATTACCTTTGTCATATGAGTGCTACAAACGTTCCTGTCTTAGTTCTTTAATTAATAATTATACACTAGTACCGTGTCAATTATCTTTGTCATATGAGTGCTACAAACGTTCCTGTCTTAGTTCTTTAATTAATAATTATACACTAGTACCGTGTCAATTACCTTTGTCATATGAGTGCTACAAACGTTCCTGTCTTAGTTCTTTAATTAATAATTATACACTAGTACCGTGTCAATTATCTTTGTCATATGAGTGCTACAAACGTTCCTGTCTTAGTTCTTTAATTAATAATTATACACTAGTACCGTGTCAATTACCTTTGTCATATGAGTGCTACAAACGTTCCTGTCTTAGTTATTTAATTAATAATTATACACTAGTACCGTGTCAATTACCTTTGTCATATGAGTGCTACAAACGTTCCTGTCTTAGTTCTTTAATTAATAATTATACACTAGTACCGTGTCAATTACCTTTGTCATATGAGTGCTACAAACGTTCCTGTCTTAGTTATTTAATTAATAATTATACACTAGTACCGTGTCAATTACCTTTGTCATATGAGTGCTACAAACGTTCCTGTCTTAGTTCTTTAATTAATAATTATACACTAGTACCGTGTCAATTACCTTTGTCATATGAGTGCTACAAACGTTCCTGTCTTAGTTATTTAATTAATAATTATACACTAGTACCGTGTCAATTATCTTGGTCACATTAGTGCTACAAACGTTCCTGTCTTAGTTATTTAATTAATAATTATACACTAGTACCGTGTCAATTACCTTTGTCACATGAGTGCTACAAACGTTCCTGTCTTAGTTCTTTAATTAATAATTATACACTAGTACCGTGTCAATTACCTTTGTCATATGAGTGCTACAAACGTTCCTGTCTTAGTTCTTTAATTAATAATTATACACTAGTACCGTGTCAATTACCTTTGTCATATGAGTGCTACAAACGTTCCTGTCTTAGTTCTTTAATTAATAATTATACACTAGTACCGTGTCAATTACCTTTGTCATATGAGTGCTACAAACGTTCCTGTCTTAGTTATTTAATTAATAATTATACACTAGTACCGTGTCAATTATCTTGGTCACATTAGTGCTACAAACGTTCCTGTCTTAGTTCTTTAATTAATAATTATACACTAGTACTGTGTCAATTATCTTGGTCACATGAGTGCTACAAACGTTCCTGTCTTAGTTATTTAATTAATAATTATACACTAGTACTGTGTCAATTATCTTGGTCACATTAGTGCTACAAACGTTCCTGTCTTAATTCTTTAATTAATAATTATACACTAGTACCGTGTAAATTATCTTGGTCATATGAGTGCTACAAACGTTCCTGTCTTAGTTCTTTAGTTAATAATTATACACTAGTACCGTGTCAATTATCTTGGTCGCATGAGTGCTACAAACGCTCCTGCCTTAGTTCTTTAATTAATAATTATACACTAGTACCATGTCAATTATCTTGGTCACATGAGTGCTACAAACGTTCCTGTCTTAGTTACTGTTATTTATTAATATGCTCTAATACCTTGTCAATCATCTTGGTCACATGAGTGTTACAATCTTCCCTTGCTTAGTTACTGTAGTTAATTTATTTACTCTGGAACTGTGCCAATCATCTTGGTCACATGAGTGCTACTAACGTTCCTGTCTTAGTTACTGTTATTTATTAATATGCTCTTATACCTTGTCAATCATCTTGGTCATATGAGTGTTACAATCTTCCCTTGCTTAGTTACTGTAGTTAATTAATTTCTCTGGAACTGTGCCAATCATCTTGGTCACATGAGTGTTACAATCTTCCCTTGCTTAGTTACTGTAGTTAATTAATTTACTCTGGAACTGTGCCAATCATCTTGGTCATATGTGGTCTACAAAAGTTCCTGCCATAGTTATTGTAATTAATTAATATACTCTAGTACCCTCTCAATCATACAGTACATGTCAAAGATTTGACCAATTGAATGTCCTAAACTTTATTTATTCAATGTATTCTAGAAGTGTGTTAAACATCTGGTTCAAGTGTCTACAAACGTTTGTGTCTTAATTACACTCATTATTTTTTTTAAATTTTTCAATGAATTTATTCTTTATATCTTTTTTATATCAATAAAATTAATATACTCTAGTACAGGTTCAAACATCTGGGAAAAAAGTGCCCTGAACTTTATTTTCTTTAAAATCACATTATCTTGGAATTTTAATAACATCAGTCAATTTAATAACATCAGTCATTTTAATAACATCAGTCATTTATTATAACATCAGTCAATTTAATAACATCAGTCCATTTTAATGACATCAGTCAATTTAATAACATCAGTCATTTTAATAACATCAGTCATTTATAATAACATCAGTCAATTTAATAACATCAGTCATTTTAATAACATCAGTCATTTATAATAACATCAGTCATTTATAATAACATCAGTCAATTTAATAACATCAGTCCATTTTAATGACATCAGTCAATTTAATAACATCAGTCATTTTAATGACATCAGTCAATTTAATAACATCAGTCAATTTAATAACATCAGTCATTTTAATGACACTTTTAAAATTTATTTTACATAGTTGGTAACAAATACTACTTGGTTATCCACAACTTAAACCATTTTTGCTTGTCTATACAATTGTTCTTAAAAAAAAGAAATTGCCCAACAGCCTACATATGAATTACAACTTTTAATATGCTGGATACAAATTTTAATTCTTTTACATTTAATTGTCTATGTGTTTAATGTGTACACGTTTTTATTACATTACATAAAATGAAATATAAGGGCTATAATTGCAAATCAGCAGTTTGATACATAAATAAAAAAAATTGTAAAGAACCATTTGCTGTAAACTTGTATTTACTTAATATAAAAAAATTTCAATATAAAGGGTGATCAAGGTGGCCACAATTGGGATCTCAAAAAGTACTAATTTCCCAGCACACTTTAAACGGGGAAACTGTACCCATTTTTTAAGTTCATTACAATCACGTAGTTCAAATTTTAAAATTCGGTTACCATTTTCCAGTATGGTGATCAACTTTGAAATATACTATAGTAAAACCTATTTTTATGATGGATTTAGATTTTACTAGTGATTCTAAGACTTGTTTACTCTTGGTATTATTTTGATATACTTAACTGTTTCGCTGCTAGGCGCGCTGACAGTTTCAGAAATACTTATTTCAACAATTTATTATCTGCCATTTACAAATAATAAAGCTTAAATTATAATACATTACAAATTGAATGTTAAAAAGCTCTTGCAGTTTCTTAAATACTTAATTTATACAAAAATATTACAATCATGTAGTTAAAATTTTTAAATTTGTACGCCAATTTTTAATTATGACTTTTTCGTCGGGCAACTTTGAAATGACTTATTTTACATGACCTGCATTTTGCATGGATTGAGATTTTAATAGTGAGTACACATGAACTCAAAGAAACAAAATTAATTTACTTATTATTAAAAACTACAACAGGTGACAATTATTAACAGTTTTGATTCCGGTAACAGAGCAATTAATAGGTTAGATGAGGTAAAACAATTGCAACGAGCGAAAATTGCTACAGTGAAACAGCTAATTATTGCCTAGCAACACAATCATGTGATAACGTTTTATACTCTATTTTTTTATTATTTATTATTACTTCTTAGGCTATACTTGTACTTACACAACACTAAGTTGTTTCACTAACAAGGTTTTTTAATATTTTTGTTTGGAAAATATTTGTTAGTGAAACTTCAAAAATTTTTAAACATTCAATTAAATAAAAATAATTCATTATGAGTTAAGCTGTATTATTTGTAATGACAGAACACGCCTCCTTAATAAATTGTTAAAATAAGGATTTCTGAAACTGTCAGCGCGCCTAGCGGCGAAACAGTTAAGTATATCAAAATAATACCAAGAGTAAAAAAGTCTTAGAATCACTAGTAAAATCTAAATCTATCATAAAAATATAAGCGTTCCCATAATAAATTTCAAAGTTGACCACCATAGTAGAAAATGGCAACTGACTTTTAAAAATTTTAACTACGTGATTGTAATGAACATAAAAAATAAGGCAACGTTCCCCATTTAAAGTTTACTGTAAAATTAGTATTTTTTGAGATCCTAATTATGGCCGCTTTGACTTGATCACCCTGTATCCCACTTGCTTACATCACAGCAACCCTTGTACTTTACAATGATACTGACCAGTTGAACTCAGCCTCGAGGCTCAAACTTGCTGAGCTTCAGTTAGTCACATAGATTAAACTTGTACCTGCTTTCAGCATCCTTATAAACCCACCAAAATAATGATAAAATATCAAGGTTATGAAGCTTGTTTAGATTGATAGCACTCTTTATCACTAGATGACTTGGTAGAGTATGGAAACAACATTCTGATATCTGGAATTAATAATGTTAGAAAGGTACACTGAAGAAGGTTTCAAATAAAATAATTCAATTTGTAAAAAAAAATATGGTTTATTGTTAAGTCCACTTAAATATGCTCAGTTCTAAATTAATTGTTGTGATAAATCTTGTCATATATCAAACATATTTCACATGATAAATATAGAACATAATTAACTATTTAATAAAATACAAACACCTTTTCAGTATTTGAAATACTTATAAATTTTGTATTGGGTATTTTAATTGTTTAGTATTTATATAAACTTAAAAAATTGCATATGTATATCCATAATAGGTATGTATTAAAAATTTCATACCAATTGGAAGTAGGTTACAAATGACATACCTATCATGGAAGTAGGTTACAAATGACATACCTATCATGGAAGTTGGTTACAAATGACATACCTATTATGGATGTGAGTTACAAATGACATACCTATCATGGAAGTAGGTTACAAATGACATACCTATCATGGAAGTAGGTTACAAATGACATACCTATCATGGAAGTAGGTTACAAATGACATACCTATCATGGAAGTTGGTTACAAATGACATACCTATTATGGATGTGGGTTACAAATGATAAACCTATCATGGAAGTAGGTTACAAATTACATACCTATCATGGATGTGGGTTACAAATTACATACTTATCATGGATGTGGGTTACAAATTACATTCTTATCATGGATGTGGGTTACAAATGACATACCTATCATGGAAGTAGGTTACAAATTACATACCTATCATGGATGTGGGTTACAAATTACATACTTATCATGGAAGTAGGTTACAAATGACATACCTACCATGGAAGTTGGTTACAAATGACATACCAATCATGGAAGTAGGTTACAAATGACAATCTATCATTGAAGTAGGTTACAAATGACATACTTACCATTGAAGTTGGTTACAAATGACATACATGTAATTTATTTTCATTTCATTTATTCATAAGACGCCGATCGTCAAGATATGGGCGAATATGGATTTCGGATGAGTGTGATGATTGTAGATGAGCGAATGTAGTCATTGTTACAAACTAAGGCCGACTATTCCTTAGAAAGTGTCATTAATTAATAGCCCAATGACAAATGAACGGCCGGTGATTATCAGCTGATCCTTTTGGAAGCAGGTTACAAATTACAATATTATCATGGAAGTTGGTTACAAATGACATACCTATCATGGATGTAGGTTACAAATGACATACCTATCATGGAAGTAGGTTACAAATGACATACCTATCATGGAAGTATGTTACAAATTACATACCTACTATGGAAGTAGGTTACAAATGACATACCTATTATGGAAGTAGGTTACAAATGACATACCTATTATTAAAGTAGGTTACAAATGATATACCTATGGATTTAGGTTACAAATGATACACCTATCATGGAAGTAGGTTACAAATTACAATATTATCATGGAAGTAGGTTACAAATTACATACCTATCATGGAAGTTTGTTACAAATGACATACCTATCATGGAAGTATGTTACAAATGACATACCTATTATGGAAGTAGGTTACAAATGACATACCTATTGTTAAAGTAGGTTACAAATGATATACCTATGGATTTAGGTTACAAATGATACACCTATCATGGAAGTAGGTTACAAATTACAATATTATCATGGAAGTAGGTTACAAATGACATACCTATCATGGAAGTATGTTACAAATTACATACATACTATGGAAGTAGGTTACAAATGACATACCTATTATGGAAGTAGGTTACAAATGACATACCTATTATTAAAGTAGGTTACAAATGATATACCTATGGATTTAGGTTACAAATGATACACCTATCATGGAAGTAGGTTACAAATTACAATATTATCATGGAAGTAGGTTACAAATTACATACCTATCATGGAAGTTTGTTACAAATGACATACCTATTATGGAAGTAGGTTGCAAATGACATACCTATCATGGAAGTAGGTTACAAATTACAATATTATCATGGAAGTAGGTTACAAATTACATACCTATCATGGAAGTTTGTTACAAATGACATACCTATTATGGAAGTAGGTTGCAAATGACATACCTATTATGGAAGTAGGTTACAAATGACATACCTATTGTTAAAGTAGGTTACAAATGATATACCTATGGATTTAGGTTACAAATGATACACCTATCATGGAAGTAGGTTACAAATTACAATATTATCATGGAAGTAGGTTACAAATTACATACCTATCATGGAAGTTGGTTACAAATGACATACCTATCATGGAAGTAGGTTACAAATGACATACCTATCGTGGAAGTAGATAACAAATGTCTAGTCTCCTACCAATTGAACCACTAAATTAAAAAAAACAAACAAAAAATGTTAATAAATTAAATATAGAAATAGAATCTTTCTCTGTTAGTATGAATACATTAGAATTTTCACTTGAAATATATACACGCTTAAAGCTATAAAATAATTACAATTGTAAACCAACATTTACTGTTAAACTAAATAATAACATTTATTTTTAAATTAAAGTGAATAAATATAACTGAATTTTAAAGTTCAGTATGACCTCAAACTGATACATTGATTACTTTTTAGGGGTAAAAACAACCCCTATTGATAAAAAATTTCAAATGATAGTAGTCAAAAGCGTATTGTTTAATTTTTTATTATTTATTTTATTATTTAAAATCACGTTTGTAGAGTCAGAATATATTGTATTTCCTGTTGTAGAACATAGCTCATCTAGCCTAATATACCACAGGTTTCAACTCCTAAAAAGCACCCCTGATGAGAAAATTTAAAATAAGGTAGTTTATATGTTAAAAATATGTTTAATTACTACTCGTATATTAAAAATGAAAACTGTGTCTTGTTCTAGAACATAATTTATTATAATTCATTATATTAAACCACTCCAATAGAAAAAATTAAAAAAATGCAGTTTCAAACTTATTACATGTTGAAGTAGTATTGATATATTGAAAATGAAAATTGTTTCTTATCCTAGAACATAGTTAAGTCACATGCTTCAACCCATAAATAACACCCACTTATTAAAGAGTTATTAATATTAAAGAAAAGAATCACATTATTTTAAACAGAATCAAATATTTTTATAGTACATTTATTATCAATTACAA
This sequence comes from Stictocephala bisonia, assembly GCA_035578905.1. Classification (NCBI taxonomy): domain Eukaryota; kingdom Metazoa; phylum Arthropoda; class Insecta; order Hemiptera; family Membracidae; genus Stictocephala; species Stictocephala bisonia. The sequence goes on from JAQJVL010000265.1 coordinate 813,455, forward strand.
TTTTTGTAAATTTAATACATTACTTTGCAGTGTTTTGTAGTAAGTATTTATCGTTTTCAGGTTTTTCTTTAATGTTGCTGGACATTATTTGGGCAACTTTTTTTCCAGTAATGAATAATAAAACCTTTTTAATTTCAATTAATTTTAATTAAATTATTAGTAATAAATAGATGTGCTTCTTCGTATGCTTAGTACTAAAAAGAACTCATACAGATGTAAAATAGCAATGTATTAAATAGTAATTTAAATCCATCTGACATAGGCTAATTAATCTCAATCTCACTAATTCTAACATGACTTGTCCAACTCTCCCACCTACCTACTGAAACATGACTCTTGTCCAACTCTCCCACCTACCTACTGAAACATGACTCTTGTCTAACTCTCCCACCTACCTACTGAAACATGACTCTTGTCCAACTCTCCCACCTACCTACTGAAACATGACTCTTGTCTAACTCTCCCACCTACCTACTGAAACATGACTCTTGTCTAACTCTCCCACCTACCTACTGAAACATGACTCTGTCCAACTCTCCCACCTACCTACTGAAACATGACTCTTGTCCAACTCTCCCACCTACCTACTGAAACATGACTCTTGTCTAACTCTCCCACCTTCCTACTGAAACATGACTCTTGTCTAACTCTCCCACCTACCTACTGAAACATGACTCTTGTCTAACTCTCCCACCTACCTACTGAAACATGACTCTTGTCTATCTCTCCCACCTACCTACTGAAACATGACTCATGTCTAACTCTCCTACCTACCTACTGAAACATGACTCTGTCCAACTCTCCCACCTACCTACTGAAACATGACTCTTGTCTAACTCTCCCACCTACCTACTGAAACATGACTCTGTCCAACTCTCCCACCTACCTACTGAAACATGACTCTTGTCTAACTCTCCCACCTACCTACTGAAACATGACTCTGTCCAACTTTCCCACCTACCTACTGAAACATGACTCTTGTCCAACTCTCCCACCTACCTACTGAAACATGACTCTTGTCTAACTCTCCCACCTACCTACTGAAACATGACTCTGTCCAACTCTCCCACCTACCTACTGAAACATGACTCTTGTCCAACTCTCCCACCTACCTACTGAAACATGACTCTTGTCTAACTCTCCCACCTACCTACTGAAACATGACTCTTGTCCAACTCTCCCACCTACCTACTGAAACATAACTCTTGTCTAACTCTCCCACCTACCTACTGAAACATGACTCTTGTCTATCTCTCCCACCTACCTACTGAAACATGACTCTTGTCTAACTCTCCCACCTACCTACTGAAACATGACTCTTGTCCAACTCTCCCACCTACCTACTGAAACATGACTCTTGTCTAACTCTCCCACCTACCTACTGAAACATGACTCTTGTCTAACTCTCCCACCTACCTACTGAAACATGACTCTTGTCTAACTCTCCCACCTACCTACTGAAACATGACTCTTGTCTAACTCTCCCACCTACTCACTGAAACATGACTCTTGTCTAACTCTCCCACCTACCCACTGAAACATGACTACAGTACATTCAGCGAGTGTTTGGAGCGAGGCGCCGCCTACGTCCTAACGGGACAAGGGGTCGTAGCCAATACTGAGAAGGGTCGACACCCCGAATGTCCCACTTTCAAAGCCCAGCTCACAGCCATCCTCAGTCACCAGCGTGCGTGTGTTGCTAATAACATGTGTTTTCCTATTTATTATTGAGTACGTTAGTTTTTGTATAAAGTGAATAGTATTAAATAACTTAGTTAATTATTTCAGTATTTTTATTTAGTTGTGAGTAATATAATTAAGTGTTTTTAATGTAAGGTTGTTATATTTTAGTATATTTTATTTTGCATATACAGTACTAAGATTTTGACTTTTAAACATGGATAATCTTTCTCCTGTGACTAAAAATAAACACGGACAAGTTATAAATAGTGGTAGGAGACAGAGTATAATTAATATTTATAAGACAACTCTCAATGACAATCCAAACATTTTAAAAGACAGTGCAGTGCGAAAGGTTGTCATTTTGAAAATAAAACACCTTTCAGAAACAAGGAATCTCCTATTGAGCGTAACGGCTGTAGGGAGCGCAGCCAGGACTGCTTGTGAACTGGCCCGACCTTGACGTCACAGCCGCAGTAGGCGGGACTTCACTCCAAACACTCGGCGAATGAAGTATATTGTCCAACTCTCCCACCTACCTACTGAAACATGACTCTTGTCTAACTCTCCCAACCACCTACTGAAACATGACTCTTGTCTAACTCTCCCACCTACCTACTGAAACATGACTCTTGTCTAACTCTCCCACCTACCTACTGAAACATGACTCTTGTCTAACTCTCCCACCTACCTACTGAAACATGACTCTTGTCTAACTCTCCCACCTACCTACTGAAACATGACTCTTGTCTAACTCTCCCACCTACCTACTGAAACATGACTCTTGTCTAACTCTCCCACCTACCTACTGAAACATGACTCTTGTCTAACTCACCCACCTACCTACTGAAACATGACTCTTGTCTAACTCTCCCACCTACCTACTGAAACATGACTCTTGTCTATCTCTCCCACCTACCTACTGAAACATGACTCTTGTCTAACTCTCCCACCTACCTACTGAAACATGACTCTTGTCTAACTCTTCCACCTACCTACTGAATCATGACTCTTGTCTAACTCTCCCACCTACCTACTGAAACATGACTCTTGTCTAACTCTCCCACCTACCTACTGAAACATGACTCTTGTCTAACTCTCCCACCCACCGTATGCAACATGACTCTTGTCTAACTCTCCCACCCACCGTATGCAACATGACTCTTGTCTAACTCTACCACCCACCATATGCAACATGACTCTTGTCTAACTCTCCCACCCACCATATGCAATATGACTCTTGTCTAACTCTCCCACCCATCATATGCAACATGACCCTTGTCTAGTTCTCCCACCTACCTACTGAAACATGACTCTTGTCTAACTCTCCCACCTACCTACTGAAACATGACTCTTGTCTAACTCTCCCACCTACCTACTGAAACATGACTCTTGTCTAACTCTCCCACCTACCTACTGAAACATGAATCTTGTCTAACTCTCCCACCTACCTACTGAAACATGACTCTTGTCTAACTCTCCCACCCACCATATGCAACATGACTCTTGTCTAACTCTCTTGTCTAACTCTCCCACCTACCTACTGAAACATGACTCTTGTCTAACTCTCCCACCCACCGTATGCAACATGACTCTTGTCTAACTCTCCCACCTACCTACTGAAACATGACTCTTGTTTAACTCTCCCACCCACCATATGCAACATGACTCTTGTCTAACTCCCACCCCACCATATGCAACATGAATCATGTCTAACTCTCCCACCTACCTACTGAAACATGACTCTTGTCTCCCACCAACCGTATGCAACATGACTCTTGTCTAACTCTCTTGTCTAACTCTCCCACCTACCTACTGAAACATGACTCTTGTCTAACTCTCCCACCCACCGTATGCAACATGACTCTTGTCTAACTCTCCCACCTACCTACTGAAACATGACTCTTGTCTAACTCTCCCACCCACCATATGCAACATGACTCATGTCTAACTCTCCCACCCACCATATGCAACATGACTCATGTCTAACTCTCCCACATACCTACTGAAACATGACTCTTGTCTAACTCTCCCACCCACATAGTGAAACATAACTCATGTCTAACTCTCCTACCCACCTAGTGAAACATGACTCTTATCTAACTCTCCAACCCATCTAGTGAAACATGACTCGTTTCTTCACTCTCCCACCCACCCTACGAAACATGGCTCTTGACTGCCTCTTTCACCCATCTTATCTAACATGACTCTCCTACGCACCTGTCGTGACATATTCCTTGACTGACTCTCCCACTCATCCTACGTAACATGACTTTTGTGTAACTCTCCAACCCCTCTTATGTAACATGAATATTAACTAACTCCGCCACCCACCTTATGTAACACAACTCTTGACTGATTCACACTCACCTTTTGTGACATGACCCTTGACTGACTCTCCAACCCACCTTATGTAACATGATTCGTGACTGACTCTTCCACCCAACATATGTAACTCAATTTAACTGACTCCCCCGCACTTGTCTATTCTTCTTATGGATGGTTCTTATCCTTCCAACCGCCTTACATATGCAATAATCTTGGCCATTACTCACAACCCGTTACAAAATTGTTTTGGATTATTCTAAATAGAAAAGGGAACTCAGTTCAAGAAATGACGTTTCTATAGAGTGGTGAAAAACTTAACACCTAAACTAAAACTGAAAAAATACATGAACAGTGTGGATTTAAGTGAACAAATTTATAAAGGATAATAGAACTATTTTCAACTCTACAGAAATAAGGTACATAGGTAAAATAAGACAGGAACATAAATAGTGTGAGGTGTTTATGTATCAGCCCATCGTGATCGTGCGGGACACCCACGGAGTTCTTGGGCCCACCTGAAAACATAATAAACGCTTTATCGCTCGTTAAATAAAAGTGATTTTGAGCAATTCATAAGATAAAACACTTCCTATGTTTATAAAACACAGCTCTTTCATTGCAAATTAAATATACAAGGTTGGACAAAATTCTGGAATATATTTAATAGTTTTAAAACTGTTGCAAGACATTTAATTCAAACTTTGTAGTTATGTACATGTCGCTATATTTAACATAGTCATATTTTACTCGTTTTTCGTAGTCAGGGGATGGCCCACGAAGAAAGGTTTGAACATTTTAAATGTAAGCCTACCTCGAGTTATAGCTCATTTAAGGTCTTTGTTTGTACAAAATACTAAAGTTCAAACCATCACATCAATTTAAAAGCTAAACTTGCTGACATGCTTGTAGATAATGAAGTTTTATAGTCTAGAAAGCACTATAGGTCTACTTTAAGGGATGCAACATAGTGCAATCATGTCAACGTTGGGAGAAATTATTTTAACAGTCATAACGAAAACTATATTAGCCAAGCTTTTGTATTATGTTTATGTTTTTTGTATCAGCTGTTTAAAACAAATTATTAAATTGAAATAATGCCAATGCTATTTTAATTAACACTACGTGGTTCGGATTCCACGTGAAGCTGTAGGTCCCATAGTTACCCTGGCTATTGGGCTATTATTAATAAATAGTCCTTTCTGAGCTAAGTCGAACTCTGATAGTAACAATAACTCCACTCGTTCATATACACTCATCTCACTCATTCACCCTTCATATTCGCCCATTTCTCTACAATCGGCGTCTTAGAGATGAATAATGAATAATAATGAATTATTGACCAATCCATAGATCTGGCCGTGTGGTTCGAGCATGCGAATCAATGGATTTCCCTCTCCAACGACAGTTGCACATTCATGTTAAAAAAAAACATCTTGGACACTGTACCTAGACAATTTTTCCACGTGGTTGGTAGATTTTGTTGCCAGTATTCGAAAGAATAATCAAACCAGCTGATTTCACCCATGTGACGTCACGATATACTGCACAGCCTCGTTGTGATACCCACGGTAACTAAAACATAACGTTTTAGTTATCTATCGTATTTTCTAATTACCGTGTTCTCGGATATAACAAAATCTGATGTTTTTTGTTTTCTTCTAAAAATATGTTTTCATTATGTAGGCTAATGATCGTTTACATTTTTCTCGTGGTACGTAATTAAATAAGTTATTATAAAATCACAATTTAAACTCAAGTTTCTAATACAAACCAACTCAATTATGAATTGAAATAAACATGTTCAATGATTAAATAAAACGTACTATAAATCGCAAAATTTCAATAACAAAGCACCATTGAGTAAACTATATAACCATAGCAGCCAACCTAAATAAGATTTTGAACAGACTGTACACAATAGACGTAGGAGAAATATGGTGCGAGAAATATGGTGCGGGATATTCACTATCTCGATTGCAGTACCTCTCCTACACGTCTAGAACCATGACCCGGTCTGTATTATGGGGAAAAGTAAACGTCGGGGCCTGTTTCTGGGAATATGACAGTTGCGCCCCGCGGTAAGAAAAATCTTAATCACCCTCGACAGTTGCGCTCGGCGGTTGAAGCAAACCCTTTTGGGGCATATGACAGTTGAGCTCTGCGGTCAGAAAAATCTTAATCACCCTCGACAGTTGCGCTCGGTGGTTGAAGAAATCCTTTTTGGGGCATATGACAGTTGCACCCTGCGGTCAGAAAAATCTTAATCGCCCTCGACATTTGCGCTCGGCGGTTGAAGAAATCCTTTTTGGGGCATATGACAGTTGCGCCCTGTGGTCAGAAAAATCTTAATCGCCCTCGACATTTGCGCTCGGCGGTTGAAGATATCCTTTTTGGGGCATATGACAGTTGAGCTCTGCGGTCAGAAAAATCTTCACCCTCGACAGTTGCGCTCGGCGGTTGTAGAAATGATTTTTGGGGCATATGACAGTTGCGCCCTGTGGTCAGAAAAATCATAATTCTTTTTTACAGTGGTTAAAATATAACTATTAATTCTATAAACATTTATTACACTCTTATTCCACTCTCATCCGAACATTTTTGTGTTCTTGACGTCCTGTAAGGTATTCAGGCAACAAGTTATGTTACTATGATTACTAAAACTGCCAGAAAAGCACATAACACTAAGTATCTAAAACAAAAAAAATATCGTATGGGCATTTAATTAGTTTTTGAACAACCAAATAGATACAATTTAGTATTTTAAAAAAATTCTTATATGTACTACAAAGAGTAAACTGTTACGTAACAATTCTGCGTTTTATAGTTATGTGTATCAATTATATGTATATGTGTCAAAATAATTACAAGTATATTTATTTACAATGATTTCCTGACTATTCCTAATAGTGACAAACAAAATATTTCTACTTCGTATTAAAGTTTTGTTTTAAAAATAGAAGCCAATATTCCTTAAGGAATTACCTACTATTTTCTGTTATGAATTTTATTGCGTTGTGGTTTTCATATTTTGTAATGTAGTATATTCTAAAACTAATTCAATAATTATTGAATGCATAAACAACAGTTATCAACGCAATTAAACGGTAAATATTACATATATCTACGTTGTTATTACCTCGGAATTGGAATATCAACATGAATGATGTTTGTTTAACATACTTAAATATTACATATATCTACGTTGTTATTACCTCGGAATTGGAATATCAACAAGAATGATGTTTGTTTAACATACTTAAATATTACATATATCTACGTTGTTATTACCTCGGAATTGGAATATCAACAAGAATGATGTTTGTTTAACATACTTAAATATTACATATATCTACGTTGTTATTACCTCGGAATTGGAATATCAACAAGAATGATGTTTGTTTAACATACTTAAATAGATTTAGTTTATTTAGTCTTACATTTTTAGTTTACAAAGATGTGCACAACACCAAAATTTTAAAAATATCTGTTAAATGATAGTAAATGTCTAAAACCAGATAGCTTATCCATCATAACAAACATAAAATAAGAAAAACATTTAAAGGGATCAACTAAATAGTTGAGATCTTCTGTGGATGTTAAACACATATTGTATAATATTTTGAAGTAATTCATGCCAAGTCTCTGTAATACCGATGTGCCGGTTTTGCTTCCCAAATAATTTACGGAAATACTGTTGTGATTGTAGCTTTAAAAGAAACGCAACCGATCAGTCGACGAGGCGATCGTCTCCGTCGGCGCTCCGGGGGTGCGGGATCGTCCGCTATCCCTCGGAAGGGGGCTCGGGCGCAACTGTCAGTCGGCGAGACGATCGTCTCCGTCGGCGCTCCGGGGGTGCGGGATCGTCCGCTATCCCTCGGAAGGGGGCTCGGGCGCAACTGTCAGTCGGCGAGACGATCGTCTCCGTCGGCGCTCCGGGGGTGCGGGATCGTCCGCTATCCCTCGGAAGGGGGCTCGGGCGCAACTGTCAGTCGGCGAGACGATCGTCTCCGGGGGTGCGGGATCGACCACTGTCCCTCGGAAGGGGGCTCGGGCGCAACTGTCAGTCGACGAGGCGATCGTCTCCGTCGGCGCTCCGGGGGTGCGGGGATCGGCCGCTATCCCTCTAAAGGGGGCTCGGGCGCAACTGTCAATACCCTTTTTGACTAATTAGAGAAACCCTCTGCATATTTCTGACCGCGGGGCGCAACTGTCAGTCAACCCTGTTTCTACCCCCTTAAGAATGGAATTTCAAGAAATCCTATCTTGATATTTAGATGGTCCCTATGATACAAAAGCTAACGTCCCTCCAAATATCATCAAAATATATTCAGTGGTTCCGAAGATTTCGTGATAAATGAGTACATCGTTTTTTGATTTTATATATAAATATGATGTATTTTTATCATATATATATATATATATATATAGTTTGATGTATATCTATCGTGATTGGATTCTATATATAAATCCAAATCACTTGTTAAAATTTATGGATTTATACTTCGAAAAATGTTTGAGAACTCTTTATGTGGTGCCCTTTCTCTCTACGAAAAACTCATAAATCGTGGATTTCTATTTCAACGATATGGTCCGTAGTAATGATAGTATCGCAACACTTAAAGCGACATTAAAAGGCGTAGAACTATTGTAGTAGACCGGTTTTTGTAAAAAAATTGAATATATTTTAAAATTTCTATTGTTAAAAAAGTGAAATTTTACATGTTATTCTTGACCATTTTAAATTAAAAAAGTCATATAAATGATGGTACTCCTTTATCACTAGTGGACCTTTAATAATCATACAATAGACCTGTCGTATTCATACATTTGACTGAAGGTCGTAAACACTCCCAGAAGTTACATGTCCCCACTGATTGTTGTATGTAACGGTTCATTAAGTAAGCCCCTCAATCATACAATAGACCTGTCGTATTCATACATTTGACTGAAGGTCGTAAACACTCCCAGAAGTTACATGTCCCCACTGATTGTTGTATATAACGGTTCATTAAGTAAGCCCCTCAATCATACAATAGACCTGTCGTATTCATACATTTGACTGAAGGTCGTAAACACTCCCAGAAGTTACATGTCCCCACTGATTGTTGTATATAACGGTTCATTAAGTAAGCCCCTCAATCATACAATAGACCTGTCGTATTCATACATTTGACTGAAGGTCGTAAACACTCCCAGAAGTTACATGTCCCCACTGATTGTTGTATATAACGGTTCATTAAGTAAGCCCCTCAATCATACAATAGACCTGTCGTATTCATACATTTGACTGAAGGTCGTAAACACTCCCAGAAGTTACATGTCCCCACTGATTGTTGTATATAACGGTTCATTAAGTAAGCCCCTCAATCATACAATAGACCTGTCGTATTCATACATTTGACTGAAGGTCGTAAACACTCCCAGAAGTTACATGTCCCCACTGATTGTTGTATATAACGGTTCATTAAGTAAGCCCCTCAATCATACAATAGACCTGTCGTATTCATACATTTGACTGAAGGTCGTAAACACTCCCAGAAGTTACATGTCCCCACTGATTGTTGTATATAACGGTTCATTAAGTAAGCCCCTCAATCATACAATAGACCTGTCGTATTCATACATTTGACTGAAGGTCGTAAACACTCCCAGAAGTTACATGTCCCCACTGATTGTTGTATATAACGGTTCATTAAGTAAGCCCCTCAATCATACAATAGACCTGTCGTATTCATACATTTGACTGAAGGTCGTAAACACTCCCAGAAGTTACATGTCCCCACTGATTGTTGTATATAACGGTTCATTAAGTAAGCCCCTCAATCATACAATAGACCTGTCGTATTCATACATTTGACTGAAGGTCGTAAACACTCCCAGAAGTTACATGTCCCCACTGATTGTTGTATATAACGGTTCATTAAGTAAGCCCCTCAATCATACAATAGACCTGTCGTATTCATACATTTTACTGAAGGTCGTAAACACTCCCAGAAGTTACATGTCCCCACTGATTGTTGTATATAACGGTTCATTAAGTAAGCCCCTCAATCATACAATAGACCTGTCGTATTCATACATTTGACTGAAGGTCGTAAACACTCCCAGAAGTTACATGTCCCCACTGATTGTTGTATATAACGGTTCATTAAGTAAGCCCCTCAATCAGGAACTAAATTTGTACAAATTTGACTTTTTTAACTTATATTTTTAATACGAGCATTTTTAAACTTTGCATCAAATCTTGTCTCGGAAAACAGTAATACTTTTATAGAAAATCTACCATGAACAGGGTGTCACAAAAAAGGTATCATGATTGTTAATTTTCGGAATCTACGACTAATTTAGAGCCTAAAATAAAGGACAATTGTTTTCAAAATTCCGCTCCGTCTAAACACAATTTTGTATACAAACATTAATAAACAGCCATTGAGTTATCTTTAGCCATTTAAAAATGGCGGCTATTTTAAACATTTAACTCCAAAATCTTATGAACCAGATTCGTTAAAAACTTTAAAATCGCTACAAATAAATCAATGGCTATTTTTCCTTAATAAAATGTTAATGTAAAGAAGAGTGTTACATTTGAAGCTAGTTGGTGAACCGTTATTGAATTATTATTTTTTCCCTTTTTTTGTAAAATCACAAAAAGACAATATATAGACACTACTAAACAGAGCGGGACTATACAAATTGTTAGCCTTCATATTGTGCTCTAAATTAGGTGTAGAATCTGAAATTTAACAGTCAGAACACATATTCTTACACCCTGTAGAGTTGTTGTAGGGATCACCAGAGTGTCAGTAATTTTCGGACATAGAATTGCTGACGAGTGATTTAATGGACTTTGAGATTCAGACATGTAACAGAGACATTGCTTGCTTGATTAAAATATCAATCAAAACAGAGTAGAACCTCATTATAACAAACTAACAGGAGTTGAAGGTTGTCGTTTTAAACATTTAACGTATTTATAAAATAATTCTTATAGGGGTGTAGCTTAAAAGAGGGATGGCCAATACATGTTCATCCTATATTTTGATATGATTATGCAGTATTTATTACATATAAAGTGAATATTAACATAATTTTTATCTTAAGTACAATTATATTAATACTAAGAACAGCTTCCTTAACTTCTACAATTTAAAAGTATTGTCACCTAACTGTCAATTAGTAAACTGACTCATTTTGCTAAAAAAAAATGGGCGCCCGGTAAAAAAAAGGGCGGAATAAAAGAACCATCAGAATAACTCACGCTGGGTACTGTCCTTTATAAGCAAAGTCCGCTACAGCGAGATCCGTTATAATGAAGTTTTACTGTATTTCATTGCCGTACAGTCAAATAAAATAGTAAAATTAAAATTATATAACACAATGAATGTGACCAAAGTAAATCATCAATTTTTCAACTTTGATTTTTAGCCATTGTCATTTTTTACATATTAAAATTCGTTGCATGCTTATAGTGTGATCACTAGTCTGATGGATTTATATGTTACGCATAGAAAAAAAAACATGGTCGCTTCAGAGACGTGTCTCATTGATAGATATAAATAGGTCGCATCTTATGTTCATCTTTATAAATCTGTAGAAATAGTTTGTACGTCTATCCTTGAGGATTTGGGGAGAGTAAGGGAAGAACTGACAAGGTGCTGGACCTGCCATCTGCATGGTAACCTGGAGAAATAACTTTTCGACACGCACTCAGCACACTATTGGATACGACCACTGTTTCTTTCTTCTCTGTGATGTTACGTTAGCCATAGTACAATCTGCTTCCATGGCAACTATACATAGAATTCTCTTGTGTATGAAACTTGTAAAATTGTACATTTATACTCCTTTAACAAAATGAAAAAAATATTGTGGAAAAAATATTACTCCGATATATAAGTTTATCTTTTTATTACAACCGCTACACCAACCCATATCGTCCCGTGCACGAAGCCGGAACCCGGTCCATAGCAACTCGTGAGATCAGTTAGTGTTGAGAGTCGAAAATGAGTGTTTCCAGAGCGGAGAGTAAGGGAGCCATGTATGGGCAGTGCCTCGTCCGTCCGTGGGCGAACCGTGCCCAGTGTGGAGTGCACCTGCCGTAGTAAACAAACCATAACTCACTGGCAGCACTCGCTTGTGAACCAAGTCGAAATACTAATAGTTTCATAATTAATTACTGTATTATCTTTTGGCAGAAATTATAAACAATTAATTGGACGTCACACTACATAAATGTTTCGCAATATAAGAAGTAAAAAGGTTTGGTGATAAATTTCGGTGAAACATGACTACATCTTCAGACCAGAGTGGTTGACATTCATTTGTTGATTCCTCTGATCTAAAAATGATAACGTGGTATACCGAAATCGGTCACAGTAACATAGGAACCTTTTTATTTGTATTTTGATCTATCGGCACTAAAGGTGGCAATGTTGTAACCCAGCTACTTTGGACAAAGTGTTGTGGATATTATAGGTGATAGCTTGTATGCTCGGTTCTCTTAATATCACACAGCGTCCGCTCATTGGTTGCTGTCGACGTGAACAGTAACAGAAAAGTCTGGAGTGTCCATGTTGAGTGATAGTCAGGGCCTGGATGTTGTGTAGGGAATAGAACTGAGTATCAGGCTTGTCAATTAGCTACAAATCAGATGAAAACTTCGTGGTTCGGAATCTATGTACAGCTGAAGGTTAGTTGAACTGGCTATTGGGAATAAAAGGCCCTCAAGTCGAACTCATTGGTAACTAGACTACACAGGTCATCCACCCTCATCCTACACCCATATTATCATTCATATTCGCCTAGGATGCGCACAAAAGTTGTGTCGGCGTCTCATATCTGAGGATAGTCTGAGGTATCGCAATAAATGTGTGTTGTGTGACGTTCGTTTGCTTTTAAGGTATTACAGCGAGATAAATGTTGCTCAAACCGAACGTAGATAAACCCTATTATAGATATAACCCGTTATATTCTTAATTTGTTGTACTTATTAGAGATACACAGATATTGGCCCGGTGGCAGTTGTAAATAAATTACAACCGACGTACATCTTTAGTAATAGTTACTACATTAATCCTCGTGGATTAGGGGGAATAAGGGAGAAACTGACAAAGTGTTGGGACTGTCAATGTATGGCAAAGTGGAGAAATAACTGCTTGACACACATTCAGCGCACTATTTGATACGATCTCTGTTTCTTTCTTCTCTGTGAAATTGTTTAGCTCATAAATAATAAATGGTGCAATAGTTTATCTATAGATTTATCAAACCTTATTTTTAGTATAATTCTTATTGTTCTTTAACCTTTTTCATTTTAATATTTTGTTACTATTGTTTTTCTTGTAGATCCAAACAAACACGCGTATGACATGAATTTTAGAATGTACGTAAGCAAAGAAAGCATTCTTAATGTTTTTATGCTGCAAAAATATAACATCTTTGAGAATAATAAGTGATCTCTACTTATTGCAACGTAGACCAGATACTTTTAAGTAATATAATTATCAGCATAGATTTCCATTGTAGAGGAACGGTGGTTTGACACCTTGTCTAGTCCCGTTACTTCTTGGAGGAACGTTGGTATGACATCTTGTCTAGTCCCGTTACTCACCATCTTGGAGGAACGTTGGTATGACACCTTGTCTAGTCCCGTTACTTCTTGGAGGAACGTTGGTATGACATCTTGTCTAGTCCCGTTACTTCTTGGAGGAACGTTGGTATGACATCTTGTCTAGTCTCGTTACTCACCATCTTGGAGGAACGTTGGTATGACACCTTGTCTAGTCCCGTTACTCTCCATCGTGGAGGATCGATGATATTACACCTTGTCTAGTCCCGTTACTCTACTTCGTGGGGGAACGATGGTATGACACTTTGTCTAGTCCCGTTACTCACCATCTTGGAGGAACGTTGGTATGACATCTTGTCTAGTCTCGTTACTCACCATCTTGGAGGAACGTTGGTATGACATCTTGTATAGACCCGTTACTCTCCATCGTGGAGGAACGATGGTATGACACCTTGTCTAGTCCCGTTACTCTCCATCTTGGAGGAACGTTGGTATGACATCTTGTCTAGTCCCGTTTCTCCATCGTGGAGGAACGATGGTATGACACCTTGTCTAGTCACGTTACTCTCCATCGTGGAGAAACGATGATATGACACCTTGTCTAGTCCCGTTACTCATCATCTTGGAGGAACGTTGGTATGACATCTTGTCTAGTCCCGTTACTCACCATCTTGGAGGAACGTTGGTATGACATCTTGTATAGACCCGTTACTCTCCATCGTGGAGGAACGATGGTATGACACATTGTCTAGTCCCGTTACTCTCCATCGTGGAGGAACGATTATATGACACCTTGTCTAGTCCCGTTACTCACCATCTTGGAGGAACGTTGGTATGACATCTTGTCTAGTCCCGTTTCTCCATCGTGGAGGAACGATGTTATGACACCTTGTCTAGTCACGTTACTCTCCATCGTGGAGAAACGATGATATGACACCTTGTCTAGTCCCGTTACTCACCATCTTGGAGGAACGTTGGTATGACATCTTGTCTAGTCCCGTTACTCACCATCTTGGAGGAACGTTGGTATGACATCTTGTCTAGACCCGTTACTCTCCATCGTGGAGGAACGATGGTATGAAACCTTGTCTAGTCCCGTTACTCTCCATCGTGGAGGAACGATTATATGACACCTTGTCTAGTCCCGTTACTCACCATCTTGGAGGAACGTTGGTATGACATCTTGTCTAGTCCCGTTACTCTCCATCGTGGAGGAACGATGGTATGACACCTTGTCTAGTCCCGTTACTCTCCATCGTGGAGGAACGAGGATATGAGATCTTGTCTAGTCCCGTTACTCTCCTTCGTGGGGGAACGATGGTATGACACCTTGTCTAGTCCCGTTACTCACCATCTTGGAGGAACGTTGGTATGACATCTTGTCTAGTCCCGTTACTCACCATCTTGGAGGAACGTTGGTATGACATCTTGTATAGACCCGTTATTCTCTATCGTGGAGGAACGGTGGTATAACACATCTTTTAGTCCTATTACTCTACATTTTGTGAAACGGTGGTATAACAATTCGTATAGTCTTGCTACTCTCTATTTTAGGGAACGGTGGTATTATATCTTTTTTAGTCCCGATACTCAACACTTTGTTGGGGGACGGCGGTATTGCATCTTTTTTATTTTTGATTTAGGAAACTGTGGTATGAGACTTTGTTTAGTCCCGTTACTCTCCATCGTGAAGGAACGGCGGTATGACACCTTGTTTATAGTCCATATAAAATAACTTTGCTACTGGTGGAATGGCCAGGCACCTGTTCTGAAATGACAAAACGCTGAGTTTTAATTTGCTGTCAAACTTATTTGCTGTCAAACTTAACATAAGTAAGCAATAATGTTCAAACTAATTGTATAGAGTCCACTATGTTATATTCTTTAAGAACAATTTATGCTGGAGATTTTGCTTGAAAATAATTTGCTTTTTATTGTGATATTTGTGTTTATGAACACGTTTTACGAGTGAAATTGCGCGTGAATCGTCTTTATTCTGTCACTGCAGCGAGAATAATAATAAAATTATTTCTTGTGGATGGATGACAGTTTGATTCATTATGGTTAGTTTGGTATAAGTCTCATTTAATAATGCAAGCAAGATAATGAGAAATAATTTTTTTTTAATCGTTGCAAACTCGGCAACGACAAACTCTCTACCAGGAAACCGCCGAGGCATACGTTTTTTATAATAGTAAATATTTAGCTCCTGTACAGGACAAGTGTTATGTGTTTTTTATGTTTTTTCGTGGTGAATTATGTAAAATGACTTTGTGTGTGAATGTGCAAAGCCTGATAATGAAGTGTTAAATACTTCGAAACAGCTGTAGCTTATAGTAAAATTGGATACCCAACGAAATTTGAGGTAACTTGAAAAACATGGACAAACTCTAGACAAAATTTCTTTAAAACTAAATTACTTGTGTTACTTAAGTGACACTAAAATCGTACTCTAGTATTAAATAAAATGTTCTTGAACTAGGAAGAAAGATTCAGTAGTTTTCAAAACTAGCTCACCAACAAGGGGTTGGTGATACCACACGCACACTGTCACTGCTCTGGCATCTTCCATTGCAAACACAATGCCTTCTTGTCAATTACTAGTAGAATATTAATTAAAATTTGAAAGGATCTAAATATAAGCACTAATCATTGATACTTATATATACACTGTATCCTATAACATTACTGTAACAGCTAAATCAAAACCTTGCAATATCACTAAAACTAAATTACTGTACAAAAATTAACTGGTGATTAATCTATATCAAGCACTGAACCAATAGATTAAGAACTAAACAAGAACACACTTCAAAGTCAAAAGTCAATTAACTCACCTTATTTCTTACTGGAGAAACATTTCTTATCTGAAAATATCGTCGACCTATTATTGTAAAAATTAATTTACACTTGGACTGAATATCCGGTCTACACTTTCCTTTGAGCAGAGTATACCTTACGCGTCCCACACAGCCTCCATGTAAACAAATTATAAGTTTACTTCATCAACTCTTTATTATTTTTTTGCACGTTTTATTAGTGCCACAGTGTTCTTTTAGTACATAAATAATACAGTTAATGTTTGCTCAAAGAAATTTTGTCTAGCGTTTATCGTTTCCGAGTTTGCAAGGGTTTACAAAAAATATAGTTTCTCATTATCTTGTTTGAATTATTAAATGAGACTTACTCGTATACCAAACTAATCACTATGAATCAAACTGTCATACATCCACAAGAAATAAAGTTATTATCATTATTCTCGCTACAGTGACTGGTTAAAGACGACTCACGCGCAATTTCACTCATAAATACGTGTTCTCAAACACAAATATCACTATAAAAAGCAAATTAGTTCAAGCAAAATCTTCAGTATTTTTTTTTCAAAAGAATATAACATAGTGGACAATATACCATTAGTTTGAAAATTATTGCTTACTTATTTTAAGTTTGATAGCAAATTAAAATTCAGTGTTTTGTCATTTCAGAACAGTGGCACGTGGCCATTCCGCCAGTACCAAAGTTATTTTATACGGACTATATTCCCGTTACTCTTCATCGTAGAGGAACGGCGGAATGACACCTTGTTTAGTCCGGCTACCCTCCATCGTGGAGGAACGGTGGTATGACGCTTTGATTAGTCCCGTTACTATCCATCGTGAGGAACGGCGGTATGACTCCTTGTTTAGTCCGGCTACCCTCCATCGTGGAGGAACGGCGGTATGACGCTTTGATTAGTCCCGTTACTATCCATCGTGAGGAACGGCGGTATGACTCCTTGTTTAGTCCGGCTACCCTCCATCGTGGAGGAACGGCGGTATGACACCTTATTTAGTCCGGCTACCCTCCATCGTGGAGGAACGGCGGTATGACGCTTTGATTAGTCCCGTTACTCTCCATCGTGAGGAACGGCGGTTGACTCCTTGTTTAGTCCGGTTACCCTCCCTCGTGGAGGAACGGCGGTATGACACCTTATTTAGTCCCGTTACTCTCCATCGTGGAGTTCTGCAGTTTGACACCTTATCTATTTAATCCAATCACTCTCCATCGGGGAGGACTACGGTGTGACACCTTATGTAGATCCGTTATTCTCCATCGTGGAGTTCTGCGGTGTGACAATTTATTAAGTTCCGATACCCTTAATTATGGATAAACGGCAGTGTGCCACTTTATTTAGACTTGTTACTCCCCATCGTGGAGGACTGCAGTGTGACTCCTTATCT
Organism: Stictocephala bisonia; assembly: GCA_035578905.1. NCBI lineage: Eukaryota > Metazoa > Arthropoda > Insecta > Hemiptera > Membracidae > Stictocephala > Stictocephala bisonia. Next base: position 831,251 of record JAQJVL010000265.1, read on the forward strand.
ATTTAATCCAATCACTCTCCATCGTGGAGGACTCTGGTGTGACACCTTATGTAGATCCGTTACTCTCCATCGTGAAGTTCTGCGGTGTGACAATTTATTAAGTTCCGATACCCTTAATTATGGATAAACGGCAGTGTGCCACTTTATTTAGACTTGTTACTTCCCATCGTGGAGGACTGCAGTGTGACTCCTTATCTATTTAATCCAATCACTCTCCATCGTGGAGGACTACGGTGTGATACCTTATGTAGATCCGTTACTCTCCATCGTGAAGGACTGCGGTGTGACACCTTATTTAGTCCCCTTACTATCCATCGTGGAGGAATGCGGTGTGACACCTTATTTAGTCCCCTTACTATCCATCGTGGAGGATTGCGGCGTGACACCTTATTTAGTATCCTTAATATCCATCGTGGAGCACTGCATTGTAACACCTTATTTAGTCCCTTATTATCCATCGTGGAGGATTGCGGTGTGACACCTTATTTAGTCCCCTTACTATCCATCGTGGAGGAATGCGGTGTGACACCTTATTTAGTCCCCTTACTATCCATCGTGGAGGATTGCGGCGTGACACCTTATTTAGTATCCTTAATATCCATCGTGGAGCACTGCATTGTAACACCTTATTTAGTCCCTTATTATCCATCGTGGAGGATTGCGGTGTGACACCTTATGTAGATCCGTTACTCTCCAACTTGGAGGACTGCGTTGTGACAGCTTATTTAGTTCCGTTACTCTCCATCGTGGAGGACTGCGTTGTAACACCTTATTTAGTATCGTTACTCTCCATCGTGGAGTTCTGCGGTGTGACAATTTATCTAGTTCTGATACCCTTAATTGTGGAGAAACGGTGGTGTGCCACTTTATATAGACTTGTTACTCTCCATCGTGGAGGACTGCGTTGTGACACCTTATCTATTTAATCCCATCATTCTTCATCGTGGAGGACTGCGTTGTGACAGCTTATTTAGTTCCGTTACTCTCCTTCGTGGAGGACTGCGTTGTTACACCTTATTTAGTATCGTTACTCTCCATCGTGGAGTTCTGCGGTGTGACAATTTATCTAGTTCTGATACCCTTAATTGTGGAGAAACGGTGGTGTGCCACTTTATTTAGACTTGTTACTCTCCATCGTGGAGGACTGCGTTGTTACACCTTATTTAGTATCGTTACTCTCCATCGTGGAGTTCTGCGGTGTGACAATTTATCTAGTTCTGATACCCTTAATTGTGGAGAAACGGTGGTGTGCCACTTTATTTAGACTTGTTACTCTCCATCGTGGAGGACTGCGTTGTGACAACTTATCTATTTAATCCCATCATTCTTCATCGTGGAGGACTGCGTTGTGACAGCTTATTTAGTTCCGTTACTCTCCTTCGTGGAGGATTGAATTATTGCTATTGCAAAATGTCGACCAGTTGTTTGAAATCTTTCTTTTCCATTGAACTGTAGTTATAATTTGATTTTCTAAGCCGTGTAATGATTAAATAACTTAATAACTTTCTGCCGATATGCTGCAATGACCAGTTCATTCCCCTCATAGTGTTTTCCTTTCACTCAAAACAGATAATACCTTTATGAAATAATCCTTGAGTCGTCACACATACGTAAAAAGATTGAAGAAAGTTTAACATCAAGTAGAGCATTTCAAAATTTTATCGAATTAAACATTTGTATAGCTTCGGGTTGTTTATAATCATTTACTGCAGAATTGGCTAGTTATATTATATATAACTATTTGTAAGATATTTGTAAATAAACTCTCGACAAATAAGTCTTTTAGAATTGCCAGATTAGTTTGTCCGGAAAGGAACTAGCTGTCACCTATAGTGAAAGTCCTTCCGCGTCCTCGCAGGGCCTCTAGAGCCGTGGGCCGTGCGTGGGCGGCTGAGTCACTCTGTAGGCGCAGCCTCCCTCCCCTCGACGATAACCAGTGTATTTGCTCCCAATTAGCCCAGCCATCATCGAGTCTCAATCGGGACACTTGTCCCTCGCCCACGCCACGCACTAACGGAAGGTTTGGGTAAAATGTAGATTGCGTCTACTTAAAAAGTATAATGAGGTCATAAAGAAAGGCAAATGGCGATGTTTGCGCCTTCCACAGAAGTAAGTGTGTGCGTCAAACCACATGAGAAGTAGACCACCGTTCACCATACGAATATGCACTAATAATGGTGGCTTTCCCTCCCGCTCGACCAACATGCAATACCGACGGTGCTCACCCTCCCAAAATACGAATATGCACTAATAATGGTGGCCTTCCCTCCCGCTCGTCCAACATGCAATACCGACGGTGCTCACCCTCCCAAAATACGAATATGCACTAATAATGGTGGCCTTCCCTCCCGCTCGACCAACATGCAATACTGACGGTGCTCACCCTCCCAATATACGAATATGCACTAATAATGGTGGCCTTCCCTCCCGCTCGACCAACATGCAATACTGACGGTGCTCACCCTCCCAATATACGATTATGCTTTACTAATTGTTGCTCTCTCTCTCCCTCCCGACCAACATGCACTACTTACGGTGCTCACCCTTCCAATATACGAATATGCTTTACTAATTTTTGCTCTCTCTCCCACCCAACCAACATGCACTACTTAGGGTGCTCACCCTACCAATACACGAATATGCTTTACTAATTGTGGCCCTCTCTCCCTCCCGACCAACATGCACTACTGACGGTGTTCACCCTCCCAATATACGATATGCTTTACTAATTGTGGCTCTCTCTCCCACCCGACCAACATGCACTACTGCCGGTGCTCACCCTACCAATATACGAATATGCTTTACTAATTGTGGCCCTCTCTCCCACCCAACCAACATGCACTACCGACGGTGCTCACCCTTCCAATATACGAATATGCACTAATAATGGTGGCCTTCCCTCCCGCTCGACCAACATGCAATACTGACGGTACTCACCCTCCCAATATACGAATATGCTCTACTAATGGTGGCCCTCCCTCCTACCCGACCAACATGCACTACTGACGGTGCTCACCCTCCCAATATACAAATATGATCCACTAATATTAGCCCTCTCTCCCACCCGACCAATAAGCACTACTGACGGTGCTCACCCTTCCAATATACGAATATGCGTTACTCATAGTGGCTCTCTCTCCCACCCGACCAACATGCACTACTTACGGTGCTCACCCTTCCAATATACGAATATGCTTTACTAATTTTTGCTCTCTCTCCCACCCAACCAACATGCACTACTTAGGGTGCTCACCCTCCCAATACACGAATATGCTTTACTAATTGTGGCCCTCTCTCCCTCCCGACCAACATGCACTACTGACGGTGTTCACCCTCCCAATATACGATATGCTTTACTAATTGTGGCTCTCTCTCCCACCCGACCAACATGCACTACTGCCGGTGCTCACCCTACCAATATACGAATATGCTTTACTAATTGTGGCCCTCTCTCCCACCCGACCAACATGCACTACTGCCGGTGCTCACCCTACCAATATACGAATATGCTTTACTAATTGTGGCCCTCTCTCCCACCCAACCAACATGCACTACTGACGGTGCTCACCCTCCCAATATACGAATATGCACTAATAATGGTGGCCTTCCCTCCCGCTCGACCAACATGCAATACTGACGGTGCTCACCCTCCCAATATACGAATATGCTCTACTAATGGTGGCCCTCCCTCCTACCCGACCAACATGCACTACTGACGGTGCTCACCCTCCCAATATACAAATATGATCCACTAATATTAGCCCTCTCTCCCACCCGACCAATAAGCACTACTGACGGTGCTCACCCTTCCAATATACGAATATGCGTTACTCATAGTGGCTCTCTCTCCCACCCGACCAACATGCACTACTGAAGGTGCTCACCCACCCAATGTACGAATATGCTTTAATAATGGTGGCCCTACATCCCACCCGACCAACATTCACGACTGACGGTGTTCACCCTCCGATTACGAATATGATTCACTAATGGTGGCCCTCTCTACCACTCGACCAACATGCTCTACTGACGTTACTTCACCCCGAGACTCTTATGACCATGCCCTACTAGTGATGGTACAACCCTTCCTACCTCTATATGAACACGCACTAGTAACGTTATACAGTCCTCCACTATAAGACCATACGCTACTAATGGTGGTCCTCCTCCTCTCTATGGACAAGTCTACTGTGGTCCCCATTCTACTTCTATATGAACACGCACTAGTAACGTTATACAGTCCTCCACTATAAGAACATACGCTACTAATGGTGGTCCTCCTCCTCTCTATGGACAAGTCTACTGTGGTCCCCTTCCTACCTCTATATGAACACGCACTAGTAACGTTATACAGTCCTCCACTATAAGACCATACGCTAATAATGGTGGTCCTCCTCCTCTCTATGGACAAGTCTACTGTGGTCCCCATTCTACTTCTATATGAACACGCACTAGTAACGTTATACAGTCATCCACTATAAGACCATACGCTACTAATGGTGGTCCTCCTCCTCTCTATGGACAAGTCTACTGTGGTCCCCATTCTACTTCTATATGAACACGCACTAGTAACGTTATACAGTCCTCCACTATAAGACCATACGCTACTAATGGTGGTCCTCCTCCTCTCTATGGACAAGTCTACTGTGGTCCCCTTCCTACCTCTATATGAACACGCACTAGTAACGTTATACAGTCCTCCACTATAAGACCATACGCTACTAATGGTGGTCCCCCTCCTCTCTATGGACAAGTCTACTGTGGTCCCCTTCCTACCTCTATATGAACACGCACTAGTAACGTTATACAGTCATCCACTATAAGACCATACGCTACTAATGGTGGTCCTCCTCCTCTCTATGGACAAGTCTACTGTGGTCCCCTTCCTACCTCTATATGAACACGCACTAGTAACGTTATACAGTCATCCACTATAAGACCATACGCTACTAATGGTGGTCCTCCTCCTCTCTATGGACAAGTCTACTGTGGTCCCCTTCCTACCTCTATATGAACACGCACTAGTAACGTTATACAGTCCTCCACTATAAGACCATACGCTACTAATGGTGGTCCTCCTCCTCTCTATGGACAAGTCTACTGTGGTCCCCTTCCTACCTCTATATGAACACGCACTAGTAACGTTATACAGTCCTCCACTATAAGACCATACGCTACTAATGGTGGTCCCCCTCCTCTCTATGGACAAGTCTACTGTGGTCCCCTTCCTACCTCTATATGAACACGCACTAGTAACGTTATACAGTCCTCCACTATAAGACCATACGCTACTAATGGTGGTCCCCCTCCTCTCTATGGACAAGTCTACTGTGGTCCCCTTCCTACCTCTATATGAACACGCACTAGTAACGTTATACAGTCATCCACTATAAGACCATACGCTACTAATGGTGGTCCCCCTCCTCTCTATGGACAAGTCTACTGTGGTCCCCTTCCTACCTCTATATGAACACGCACTAGTAACGTTATACAGTCCTCCACTATAAGACCATACGCTACTAATGGTGGTCCCCCTCCTCTCTATGGACAAGTATACTGTGGTCCCCTTCCTACCTCTATATGAACACGCACTAGTAAAGTTATACAGTCATCCACTATAAGAACATACGCTACTAATGGTGGTCCCCCTCCTCTCTATGGACAAGTATACTGTGGTCCCCTTCCTACCTCTATATGAACACGCACTAGTAACGTTATACAGTCCTCCACTATAAGACCATACGCTACTAATGGTGGTCCTCCTCCTCTCTATGGACAAGTCTACTGTGGTCCCCATTCTACTTCTATATGAACACGCACTAGTAACGTTATACAGTCCTACACTATAAGACCATACGCTACTAATGGTGGTCCTCCTCCTCTCTATGGACAAGTCTACTGTGGTCCCCATTCTACTTCTATATGAACACGCACTAGTAACTTATACAGTCCTCCACTATAAGACCATACGCTACTAATGGTGGTCCCCCTCCTCTCTATGGACAAGTCTACTGTGGTCCCCTTCCTACCTCTATATGAACACGCACTAGTAACGTTATACAGTCCTCCACTATAAGACCATACGCTACTAATGGTGATCCCCCTCCTCTCTATGGACAAGTCTACTGTGGTCCCCTTCCTACCTCTATATGAACACGCACTAGTAACGTTATACAGTCCTCCACTATAAGACCATACGCTACTAATGGTGGTCCCCCTCCTCTCTATGGACAAGTCTACTGTGGTCCCCATTCTACTTCTATATGAACACGCACTAGTAACGTTATACAGTCATCCACTATAAGACCATACGCTACTAATGGTGGTCCCCCTCCTCTCTATGGACAAGTCTACTGTGGTCCCCTTCCTACCTCTATATGAACACGCACTAGTAACGTTATACAGTCCTCCACTATAAGACCATACGCTACTAATGGTGGTCCCCCTCCTCTCTATGGACAAGTCTACTGTGGTCCCCATTCTACTTCTATATGAACACGCACTAGTAACGTTATACAGTCCTCCACTATAAGACCATACGCTACTAATGGTGGTCCCCCTCCTCTCTATGGACAAGTCTACTGTGGTCCCCTTCCTACCTCTATATGAACACGCACTAGTAACGTTATACAGTCCTCCACTATAAGACCATACGCTACTAATGGTGGTCCCCCTCCTCTCTATGGACAAGTATACTGTGGTCCCCTTCCTACCTCTATATGAACACGCACTAGTAAAGTTATACAGTCATCCACTATAAGACCATACGCTACTAATGGTGGTCCCCCTCCTCTCTATGGACAAGTATACTGTGGTCCCCTTCCTACCTCTATATGAACACGCACTAGTAAAGTTATACAGTCCTCCACTATAAGACCATACGCTACTAATGGTGGTCCCCCTCCTCTCTATGGACAAGTATACTGTGGTCCCCTTCCTACCTCTATATGAACACGCACTAGTAAAGTTATACAGTCCTCCACTATAAGACCATACGCTACTAATGGTGGTCCCCCTCCTCTCTATGGACAAGTCTACTGTGGTCCCCTTCCTACCTCTATATGAACACGCACTAGTAAAGTTATACAGTCCTCCACTATAAGACCATACGCTACTAATGGTGGTCCCCCTCCTCTCTATGGACAAGTCTACTATGGTCCCCATTCTACTTCTATATGAACAAACTTTACTAACTTTGGCCAACTCTTCACTCTATTCATTATTAATTTCTAAGACGCCGATCGTAGAGATATGGGTGTTAATGTGGAGTGAGTGAGTGTGATGATTGTAGATGAACGAGTGTAGTTATTGTTACTATTTGAGTTCGACTTAGCAAAGAAAAAACTATTTATAAATAGCCCAATAGGCAACTATGTGATCTACAGCTTTGCGTGGAATCCGAACCACTTAGTGTTGGTATGATTTTCAGCCAACTGACAAGTCTGACACTCATTTCTCTTACTCACACAACATCTGAACTATATCAATCTCTAATAATGGTGGCCCATCTTCCCCCTTCCCCCAACCATCATACATTTATTACGTTTGACCACAGCATTATGTTTAACATTAGAAAATCTCTTCTAAACAACATTTCAAGGTACAGTAGAGCCTATATTATAATATTAGAAAAACTCTATCGAGGATGTGAGACAACTGCTTTTTATACGTCGCTAATGTTAACTATTATTGTTTGAACTACGCATAGATGAAACTAACAATACTGCTACCATGTTTATTGGCTCATACTTAATTAGTTATTTGCTACAAATCCCATTAATGTTGCCGATCAGTAATTCACTTGTTCTAATTCCAAAAGTAAGATGAAATGCACTTTCAACTTTAATAAATTTATTCCGTACTGTTACAAAAGTTGAACTCATAAATAAAGAGAAAGTCAAACTAATATACGTGTTACATGTATTTGAATTGAGGGAAAATCTTATTTAATTTCTTAAACTATGCAGGGTGTAACAAAACTCGCTACGGAAACTTTAGTATATTTTTCCTTGGGTAAAATGAAGCAAAAAACTTAATGCAACCAATGTTCTATCTCATTCCGTTTACTGTCTGTCTGGCTGTTTGTATTTTACTATTTTAAGTGTTTCAACCCGAATCACAAAAAAACTAATGGTTTTACGAAAAAAATACTAAGATAGCTAGTAATTAGTGCTTTTGATAGTATTAAAACGATGCCTTGTGTTTGAAAATGAATTAAGATACACAAACTTTAGGATACTGTTCCTTGGGTAAAATGAAGCAAAAACCTTAATGCGACCAATGTTCTATCTCATTTCGTTTACTGTCTGTCTGGCTGTTTGTGTGTGTGTGTATTTTATTTAATGAATTAAGATACAAAGAATTTACAATTAATGATGTTTAGTGACACTGTACAGTCTGGAATGGACTCAGAGTGCAACAAAGGAGGACACAAATAGTGGGCTTTGATATAAGATAGTAACATTGAAATGTAAAACTTGATATACATACAAAAGAAAACTACATTATGTAAGGTAATTTTAAAAATACCTTAAAGTAAAAAAAAAAACTTAAAACAATCCTGGATTTACCATTTAGCTACTACCATTATTGTTAAGTTAAAAATAAAATTACATTATGTAAAGTAATTTAAAAATAAGTATTTATTAATCAATTATTATTATAAAATAATTTCATTTAATTTTTTTAACTTAACAATAATGGTAGTAGCTAAATGGTAAATCCAGGGTTGTTTTAATAGTTTTTTTTTTTTATTTTTACTTTAAGGTATTTTTTTAATTACCTTACATAATGTAATTTTCTTTTGTATAAGAGATCAAGTTTTACATTTCAATCTTACTTCTTTTTAACAAAGCCCCATTATTTGTGTCCTCCTTTGTTGCACTCTTAGACCATTCCAGACTGTACAGTGTCACTAAACATCATTGTAAATTATTTGTATTTTAATTCATTAAAAAAACACACACACACACAAACAGCCAGACAGACAGTAAACGAAATGAGATAGAACATTGGTCGCATTAAGTTTTTGCTTCATTTTACCCAAGGAACAGTATCCTAAAGTTTGTGTAGAGTTTTGTTACACCCTGTATATTCCTTAAACATGGCATCATAATTTTTATCCATTTATTCTATGTAAAGAATTTGTCCAATCTAAAATACCAAATCTAAACTGATGAAAGTAATATAATATCAGTCGCAAATTAATTACTTTTTAATTAAAAACATCGCCCGGTGTTTGTTAATTTCCTCATTGTTGTAATTAAATTAATTATCACGTTAACTCATATTCATTAGACTTCCTCACTGTATTGTTATCTATGATTGATTGCGGCTGAGAACAAAGCAAACCCAGTCAAAGTGGTATACAAATTGTTTTTAAATTACGTTAAAACATTGTAGCGATTGTTTAATCATGCCAAACAAAGAAAAAAGTTCATATAAACACATTTCTTTAAATGTTTTATTTTCAATCTGGTGTCTTTTTTTTACGCTGAAACTCCAAAATTCTTAAGGCTTCTGGATTGTATTTTGTATAACTATTAGTCTGTTTTATACCTAACAGTTTGTTAGAGATGAATAAATATTTTTAATAGTTTCAAAGTGGTGGCCGTTGAAAAAATGTGATGCTAAATTCCATGAAAACGTTAGTGTATATACGATAAAATTATAAGAAACGTTAAGACAGCTTGTTACGCGATGAAACGTTTAATAACTCAGTTGTATGATCGGGTACAAATAATGGAGGGATCGTATTTTTATTAACAATATCATTCCAGAATGTGTACAACTAATATTGATATTATATTTAAACAGAAGTAAAAATAATAGAATAAACCTGATTCCCCCTTAAAAATGAGTGCATAGTTAGTCAAATCAATGGTAATGCACGTCCTGTGAATGTTGATCCAATCAACGATAATGTACGTCATATAAATGATGATCAAATCAACGGTATTGCACATCTAGTGAATGATGATCAAATCAATGGCAATGCACGTCCTGTGAATGTTGATCCAATCAACGATAATGTACGTCACATAAATGATGATCAAATCAACGGTAATGCACATCTAGTGAATGATGATCAAATCAATGGCAATGCACGTCCTGTGAATGTTGATCCAATCAACGATAATGTACGTCATATAAATGATGATCAAATCAACGGTATTGCACATCTAGTGAATGATGATCAAATCAATGGCAATGCACGTCCTGTGAATGTTGATCCAATCAACGATAATGTACGTCATATAAATGATGATCAAATCAACGGTATTGCACATCTAGTGAATGATGATCAAATCAATGGCAATGCACGTCCTGTGAATGTTGATCCAATCAACGATAATGTACGTCATATAAATGATGATCAAATCAACGGTATTGCACATCTAGTGAATGATGATCAAATCAATGGCAATGCACGTCCTGTGAATGTTGATCCAATCAACGATAATGTACGTCATATAAATGATGATCAAATCAACGGTATTGCACATCTAGTGAATGATGATCAAATCAATGGCAATGCACGTCCTGTGAATGCATTATTTACGTAAATCGATTGTGTCGAAATAACATTATTATTTTTTACAAGTCAAGAAGTCGTTTAGTTACTTATTTATTGTTATTTCATTTTACGAAAACGGCGGGCAATAATAATGATAATTCATTTTCTGAACAGGCAAACATGAATTTATTGTATGTCCTATTACAAGATTATGTCTTTTGCTATAAGCTTGACGGTTATAGCAAAAGAACTTCCGAACCGAATTTATCCATGCTCAAAAAATGTTCACCATACACCAACGTCTCTGAAACTGGTTCATTTTCGTCCAATCAATCAAGGTAATGCCCGAGATCCGCTAAAACTGTAGAGTTTGAGGACATGTTACTCGACAACATTTTGAAAATCTTGAAAAATATTGATATAAATTGCGGTACAGCTAAATTAAGCTAATGCTAGTATTTTTAGGGGGGGGGGGGTGATTTCTTTTAGTATTGATCCAAATTGTGTATCCCCAGTTTTATTCACTGATGAGGCTTAATTCACAAGGACATCTGTGGGTAACGTCCATGACCAGACGAGAAGCCACATGCAATCAGAATCGTTCACAACATTCACGTTCTGTAAATATTTGGGCTGGCATTTTAGGAAGCAATCTATTTATTTTCATTATTTCTCCTATGCTCAATTGAGTGGTGTATTTTGGAATTTTTGAGAGAAGAGCTCGATTTTACTAGATGACGTGCCTCTAGCGACAAAATAAGTACGATAAAATATGTGGTTTATGCATGATGGGCCCCTGCACAGATGACGTGCCTCTAGTGACAAAATAAGTACGATAAAATATGTGGTTTATGCATGATGGGCCCCTGCACACTACAGAGTTACTGTCCGTGAACACCTACCTACATCGCAGTTTTCCAAAAAGGATAGTTCGGAGAGGGCTCAGTCCTTTGGACTTTTACCTATGGTCGGAGTCATTTGATAACGTTAGTGCACTCTTCTCCAATGATCACTGTACGTGTATTAATTGTGGGTGGGTAGTCAAAAGCCGCATACGCAAACTGACAATATAGAAACTTTATAGGTTATTTGGGTGTGGCCATAGTTTTCAGTGCGAATAAAACCAAGCTAAAACCCTTCTATAGGGAAAAAATATTAACTCATCTTTGAACGAATCCGTGAATCAATGAGAAGTCGCCTGGATATATACATTTTTAACAACAGAGGTAATTTTCCACATGACCTCTGATATTTAAATTTTATGTAAATAAGTAGTCTTGTTGATTTGTTTGATAAATGTTTTAAACATTTATCATAAATCAATATAAATAATAATCCATTGGATATTTGCTATATCCAATGGATTATTATTCAGTTTTTATAAAAGTTAGCAAAATGCAGAAGGACATTTCAGTTCAGTAATAATCACCGACAACCCTTCAGGCTAACATTCTAATTTCTCTGTCATATGTGAACCAATCAAAACAATTATGGTGTCAAATGTTTCATCGAATAAGTTTCTTATGGTCAAAAAAATAATTTTATTGTATCTACTGTGGTTTACCACAATGTTAGGACTAAAAAAGACTAATAGTCAGCAAAATTACAATTCTGTAGCTTAAAGAACTTTAGAGTTATGAGTTTTTACGTAAAAATTACAAAAATACGTCATACTCAAAACTAAACATTTTGTAGATGTATTTAATGTTTAAATGATCTTTTTTCTTTTTTTTTTAGCATGACTGATGATTACCTAATTTGTTTTTAACTTAATTTTGAAACACCCAGTATAACTGCAAAGAGTGTTTATTAAAAGTGATTAAGCCTGAGAACAAAGCAAACCCAGTAATGAACTAAACGGCCAATCAAAGCAACATAAAACTGTGATGAGAACGATAATTAAAAGTGAAAAGCACAACCACTCATACACTAAAGGCCACCCAAAGCAGCATGAACTGTGAAAAACGTTAATTGAAAGTGATTAAGGAGGCTGAGAACAAAGCACAACCACTCATACACTAGAGGCCACCCAAAGCAGCATTGACTGTGAAGAACGTTAGTTGAAAGTGATTAAGGAGGCTGATAGCAAAGCACAACCACTCATACACTACGAGGCCAGTCAAAGCAGCATTAACTGTGAAGAACGTTAGTTGAAAGTGATTAAGGAGGCTGAGAACAAAGCACAACCACTCATACACTACGAGGCCAGTCAAAGCAGCATTAACTGTGAAGAACGTTAGTTGAAAGTGATTAAGGAGGCTGAGAACAAAGCACAACCACTCATACACTAGAGGCCATCCAAAGCAGCATTAACTGTGAAGAACGTTAGTTGAAAGTGATTAAGGAGGCTGAGAACAAAGCACAACCACTCATACACTAGAGGCCACCCAAAGCAGCATTAACTGTGAAGAACGTTAGTTGAAAGTGATTAAGGAGGCTGAGAACAAAGCACAACCACTCATACACTAGAGGCCACCCAAAGCAACATAAAACCGTGAAGAACGTTACTTGAAAGTGATTAAGGATGCTGATAACAAAGCACAACCACTCATACACTACGAGGCCACTCAAAGCAGCATAAAACTGTGAAGAACGTTACTTGAAGGTGATTAAGGATGCTGATAACAAAGCACAACCACTCATACACTACGAGGTCAGTCAAAGTAACATAAAACCGTGAAGAACGTTACTTGAAAGTGATTAAGGAGGCTGATAACAAAGCACGACCACTCATACACTACGAGGCCACGCAAAGCAGCATAAAACTGTGAAGAACGTTACTTGAAAGTGATTAAGGATTCTGATAACAAAGCACAACCACTCATACACTACGAGGTCAGTCAAAGTAACATAAAACCGTGAAGAACGTTACTTGAAAGTGATTAAGGATGCTGATAACAAAGCACAACCACTCATACACTATGAGGCCACGCAAAGCAGCATAAAACTGTGAAGAACGTTACTTGAAAGTGATTAAGGAGGCTGATAACAAAGCACAACCACTCATACACTAGAGGCCACCCTAAGCAACATAAAACTGTGAAGAACGTTACTTGAAAGTGATTAAGGAGGCTGAGAACAAAGCACAACCACTCATACACTACGAGGCCAGTCAAAGCAGCATAAAACTGCGAAGAACGTTACTTGAAGGTGATTAAGGAGGCTGATAACAAAGCACAACCACTCATACACTAGAGGCCACCCAAAGCAGCATAAAACTGTGAAGAACGTTACTTGAAAGTGATTAAGGAGGCTGATAACAAAACACAACCACTCATACACTACGAGGCCAGTCAAAGTAGCATAAAACTGTGAAGAACGTTACTTGAAAGTGATTAAGGAGGCTGATAACAAAGCACAACCACTCATACACTACGAGGCCAGTCAAAGTAGCATAAAAATGTGAAGAACGTTACTTGAAGGTGATTAAGGAGGCTGATAACAGAGCACAACCACTCATACACTACGAGGCCAGTCAAAGTAGCATAAAACTGTGAAGAACGTTACTTGAAAGTTATTAAGGAGGCTGATAACAAAGCACAACCACTCATACACTAGAGGCCACCCAAAGTAGCATAAAACTGTGAAGAACGTTACTTGAAAGTGATTAAGGAGGCTGATAACAAAGCACAACCACTCATACACTACGAGGCCAGTCAAAGTAGCATAAAACTGTGAAGAACGTTACTTGAAAGTGATTAAGGAGGCTGATAACAAAGCACAACCACTCATACACTACGAGGCCAGTCAAAGTAGCATAAAACTGTGAAGAACGTTACTTGAAAGTGATTAAGGAGGCTGATAACAAAGCACAACCACTCATACACTACGAGGCCAGTCAAAGCAGCATAAAACTGTGAAGAACGTTACTTGAAGGTGATTAAGGAGGCTGATAGCAAAGCACAACCACTCATACACTACGAGGCCAGTCAAAGCAGCATAAAACTGTGAAGAACGTTACTTGAAAGTGATTAAGGAGGCTGATAACAAAACACAACCACTCATACACTACGAGGCCAGTCAAAGTAGCATAAAACTGTGAAGAACGTTACTTGAAAGTGATTAAGGAGGCTGATAACAAAGCACAACCACTCATACACTACGAGGCCAGTCAAAGTAGCATAAAACTGTGAAGAACGTTACTTGAAGGTGATTAAGGAGGCTGATAACAAAGCACAACCACTCATACACTACGAGGCCAGTCAAAGTAGCATAAAACTGTGAAGAACGTTACTTGAAAGTGATTAAGGAGGCTGATAACAAAACACAACCACTCATACACTACGAGGCCAGTCAAAGTAGCATAAAACTGTGAAGAACGTTACTTGAAAGTGATTAAGGAGGCTGATAACAAAGCACAACCACTCATACACTACGAGGCCAGTCAAAGTAGCATAAAACTGTGAAGAACGTTACTTGAAGGTGATTAAGGAGGCTGATAACAAAGCACAACCACTCATACACTACGAGGCCAGTCAAAGTAGCATAAAACTGTGAAGAACGTTACTTGAAGGTGATTAAGGAGGCTGATAACAAAGCACAACCACTCATACACTACGAGGCCAGTCAAAGTAGCATAAAACTGTGAAGAACGTTTCTTGAAAGTGATTAAGGAGGCTGATAACAAAACACAACCACTCATACACTACGAGGCCAGTCAAAGTAGCATAAAACTGTGAAGAACGTTACTTGAAAGTGATTAAGGAGGCTGATAACAAAACACAACCACTCATACACTACGAGGCCAGTCAAAGTAGCATAAAACTGTGAAGAACGTTACTTGAAAGTGATTAAGGAGGCTGATAACAAAGCACAACCACTCATACACTACGAGGTCAGTCAAAGTAACATAAAACTGTGAAGAACGTTACTTGAAAGTGATTAAGGAGGCTGATAACAAAACACAACCACTCATACACTACGAGGCCAGTCAAAGCAGCATAAAACTGTGAAGAACGTTACTTGAAAGTGATTAAGGAGGCTGATAACAAAGCACAACCACTCATACACTACGAGGCCAGTCAAAGTAGCATAAAACTGCGAAGAACGTTACTTGAAAGTGATTAAGGAGGCTGATAACAAAACACAACCACTCATACACTACGAGGCCAGTCAAAGTAGCATAAAACTGTGAAGAACGTTACTTGAAAGTGATTAAGGAGGCTGATAACAAAGCACAACCACTCATACACTACGAGGCCAGTCAAAGTAGCATAAAACTGTGAAGAACGTTACTTGAAGGTGATTAAGGAGGCTGATAACAAAGCACAACCACTCATACACTACGAGGCCAGTCAAAGTAGCATAAAACTGTGAAGAACGTTACTTGAAGGTGATTAAGGAGGCTGATAACAAAGCACAACCACTCATACACTACGAGGCCAGTCAAAGTAGCATAAAACTGTGAAGAACGTTACTTGAAGGTGATTAAGGAGGCTGATAACAAAGCACAACCACTCATACACTACGAGGCCAGTCAAAGTAGCATAAAACTGTGAAGAACGTTACTTGAAAGTGATTAAGGAGGCTGATAACAAAACACAACCACTCATACACTACGAGGCCAGTCAAAGTAGCATAAAACTGTGAAGAACGTTACTTGAAAGTGATTAAGGAGGCTGATAACAAAGCACAACCACTCATACACTACGAGGACAGTCAAAGTAACATAAAACTGTGAAGAACGTTACTTGAAAGTGATTAAGGAGGCTGATAACAAAACACAACCACTCATACACTACGAGGCCAGTCAAAGCAGCATAAAACTGTGAAGAACGTTACTTGAAAGTGATTAAGGAGGCTGATAACAAAGCACAACCACTCATACACTACGAGGCCAGTCAAAGTAGCATAAAACTGCGAAGAACGTTACTTGAAAGTGATTAAGGAGGCTGATAACAAAGCACAACCACTCATACACTACGAGGCCAGTCAAAGCAGCATTAACTGTGAAGAACGTTACTTGAAGGTGATTAAGGAGGCTGATAACAAAACACAACCACTCATACACTACGAGGCCAGTCAAAGCAGCATAAAACTGCGAAGAACGTTACTTGAAAGTGATTAAGGAGGCTGATAACAAAGCACAACCACTCATACACTACGAGGCCAGTCAAAGCAGCATTAACTGTGAAGAACGTTACTTGAAGGTGATTAAGGAGGCTGATAACAAAACACAACCACTCATACACTACGAGGCCAGTCAAAGCAGCATTAACTGTGAAGAACGTTACTTGAAGGTGATTAAGGAGGCTGATAACAAAACACAACCACTCATACACTACGAGGCCAGTCAAAGTAACATAAAACTGTGAAGAACGTTACTTGAAAGTGATTAAGGAGGCTGATAACAAAACACAACCACTCATACACTACGAGGCCAGTCAAAGCAGCATAAAACTGTGAAGAACGTTACTTGAAAGTGATTAAGGAGGCTGATAACAAAACACAACCACTCATACACTACGAGGCCAGTCAAAGCGGTAAACGCTTTTTAAAAGCTATTAAGTCTGAGAATACTCATACTATTTCGATGCATATATATCGGACTTATGTTTGTTCGTAAATGATGGCCCTTGGATTGAGAGTAACAATAATACAATAAACAGTTGCCATAGTTGTTAGACTACATGCATGTATAGTATTCGTCAGTGATTATTGTGACTTGATTCGGTTTGGTAGTTGTATTGTCTGATGTCTTAAAAAGAATTATGAAAGTGGTATAAATATACTAGTAAAAAGAAAACTTAAAAAGGGGTGGTGTTCTTTATAATTTATATGACTGTAAATACGTATTTTGCAAAAACTATCTAAGTTGGACAGGTTTTAATACTTTTACAACGTTTTTGTTGTATAACTTAACATTTAAACTTTTTAAAAATGGTTTTTTTTGGAAACGCCGAAAGACAGACTTTTTATACACATTGAATGAACGGGTGAAGCGATTTCAAAATTGTTTGTACCACAAGTACATTTTAAATGGGCTTTCATTAGTGGTACTACAAGGTATAGGACATTTATAGTGGACCTCCTGGGATTCGAACCCGTGACTTTCTGCATGTAAAGCAGAAGTGCTAACCACTAAGCTAGCAAGAGGCCTATATATGTGAAATTTTTTGGTTTGGGTGAGGGGAGGGCCACAACCCAATTTTGGAAACATTTTCTTGTTGGTTCCCCCAAAAAGTAATGAAGGTCCCCTCTAACAGAACTTTGCTAACTTGTTCGGTATTGAAGCAACAAATGTGGCAAGTTTTCAATTGAAAGTCCTGTATATACAGGGTGATTCACGAAGATATGCAGAAACATTTGGAGCTCTTTATACATGTAAAGACAAAGATAAAATCTCATATAAACATAGGTCTGGAAACGTCTCGTTAAAGGGTAATGGCTAACGAAAGAATTTCCCCAGAATTTGATCTTAGGTTAAGTTAGGGCTTTCTGAAACTATAGGGCAAATTAAGGGCCGAAATTATTCATTTCTTATAATTTTTAGCTCGAACGATTAATAAAAGAGTTCCCACGACTGTAAGTTAAGTAGTTTTTTGATAAACCTGTGTCAAATGAAAAAAATGGGATGAAAAATAGGTACTATATTTAACATTTGGCCAACAATAACTTTGTTATAACGCTAATGAACACATCAGAATCTCAAATAAAACTTGTAGAACAATTTGTTCTGAACAAAACTGTGTGAATGACGTACACAGAAAACGAATAGATGTTTATTTAAATGCAATTTTATTAATTACAAACAAGTAAAATTAATCTGAAAAACATGAATCTCACATATTAATCAGAAAGTTTTATTAAAGTAAATGTTCAAAAGTATCTCCATCGACTTCAATACATTTTTCTGCTCGTTTAAGAATAGCTATAGTTGATTTTCGTAACACAAATGGGCTTTCCTTTAACTGCATAAAAGCTTCGTTAATACATACAAGTACAGTAGTGCCTCACGCGAATTTACTTTGACCTCGTAAACTTTCTCCTTCATCCATCTCCGTATGCAAACATCCAACGAAGTCGGAACTTGTGATCTTGGTGGCTCCACGACTTATCCATTTATTTTGAAACTGTTGATTCAAGTAGGTGATAACGTTATTTGAAAAATGTGCCGGTGCGTAATGTTTTACAGGTTAATTTTACTTGTTTTTGTTATGAATAAAATTTCATTTAACTAAACATCTATTCGCTTTCTGTGTACGTCATTCACACAGTTTTCTTCAGAATAAAATTATGTACACATTTTGTTTGAGATTCTGTTGTGTTCATTAGCGTTGGCCAAATGTTAAAACTCCTATTTTGTTCACCCCATTTTCTCCATTTGACACTGGTTTATCCAAAAACTACTTAACTTACATTCCTGGGAACTCTTTTATTAATCGTTCGGGAAAACTCATGGGAAATCTTTCAGGCTAAAAGCTATAAGAAATGAAAAATTTCGGCCTTTAATCAGAGTTTCAGCGAGCTCTCATTTAACCTAAGATATCAAATTCTGGGGAAATTCTTTCGTTAGCCATTACCCGTTAACCAGTCGTTTCCAGACCTATGTTTATATGACATTTTATCTTTGGTTTTATATGTATAAAGAACTCCCAAAGTGTCTGCATATCTTCGTGAATCACCCTGTCCATCTGTGAATACAGTATATCCAGCTGTTGTCATAATATTCATCTGTCCCATGTTTTTAAATGTCTGAGTTGTCCTCATGTAAACCGACATAATATTAATAAAAAGATTATAACTTGTCTCTTTCAGGGTAACTGCAAATAAGTAGCATTGAAATTATAAGAAAACAATAAATTATTCAAATCTTTAGAAAGCAATGCAAATTAGGTAAATGCTTTGATCGTCCGAATGAAAAAAGACAACACGTATTTTAATATGTTCTTCGTATAGTGAACATGCCGCAGGAGGTTCGCCGACCTGGCGGTAGGTAGCACCACCTGACAACACGTTCTTGTCAATACATTATTGAGGCCAACAGCTCCCCGCTCCGCCATCCGCTCATCTAAAGCCCATCTGTTTACCTTTTTCCTACTTTTTGGCACCGTATAAGATTTATTTGACCGATACGTTGTCGTTTTTCGTATTTCGGTTGGAAACAATCGGAAGCACGGTTTTAAAATTGTTTTGGCAATGGAATATCTACGATTAAGGGTATTAGAGATTGTAGCCGCCTCTGTGGTGTGTAACCGCTTCTATGGTGCAAGAGATAAGAAACTACTCCGACGTCAGGTGATACGTAACCTTAAAAAAAATCTCTTCTGCTGGGTACGACTTTTGTGTCACTAAATATTATGTACGTATATAAATAGTCAAGTGAAGAAGTACCACACACGCATAGCAAGTGTCAAGATTATCTATAAATTGGTAATGAGAAGTTGTTTGATATAGAGGATTATGTATTTTAAACACATTAAGTGATGAAACATTTCCAACAAACCCTAATCATATTAGCTTCTCGTTTTAAATTAAAGCACGATTAATTAAATTACCTGTCACTTTAAGGATGAATTACGTTTTAAATTTACTTACAACAACAACATATTTATAATAATAATAATACATACCTAATGCCTACGTCAGCGGTACATGCTTGATTGTCAGCTTCTGACATTGTCCTTTTGATGTATGACAACGTCTCGGCTCGCCCTTTTCTCTGACTTGTCCATCGATGTCTCCATGGTGAGATTCATTTGTTAAACTTAGTCAAATCTAAGTTTTAGTGTGTCATGTGATTGAATAACGTAAGACTTCTACTTCAAGTGATCTTAGAAGATTGATGCTTTGTTGAGATTGTTGAACAATCAAAAACTTTAGGATTTCTATACTATTAGTTTATCCTGTCTTTGAACTAGCTCATTCAAGTGCTGTTTAGACTTAAAGTGTTAGGTAGTTTTTTATATCAGCCCTTTCATTGTTAACGTAGGTTTCAGCAGCGTCCAGATACTGTCAAGTGTCATGACTTGAATGTAAAAGTTTGGAAATTAAAAGTAATTCATATACATTGGAGCAATAGTTCAACAGAGTTGGAATTATTTCGTGGGTAGTTAGTACGTTGTTTTAGAAGACTGCACATCGTCAACACACTGCGATGCTGGCTTGTTCACATCATTCTTTCGTTGTGGTCTAGTCGATTTTGTGGGTAGCTAGTACGTTGTTGAAGAAGACTGCACATCGTCAACACACAGCGATGCTTGGTTGTTCACATCATTCTTTCGTTGTGTCTAGTCGACTTTGTGGGTAGCTTGTACGTTGTTTAGAAGACTGCACATCGTCAACACACTGCGATGCTTGGTTGTTCACATCATTCTTTCGTTGTGGTCTAGTCGATTTTGTGGGTAGCTAGTACGTTGTTGAAGAAGACTGCACATCGTCAACACACAGCGATGCTTGGTTGTTCACATCATTCTTTCGTTGTGGTCTAGTCGATTTTGTGGGTAGCTAGTACGTTGTTGAAGAAGACTGCACATCGTCAACACACAGCGATGCTTGCTTGTTCACATCATTCTTTCGTTGTGTCTAGTCGACTTTGTGGGTAGCTAGTACGTTGTTGTAGAAGACTGCACATCGTCAACACACAGCGATGCTTGGTTGTTCACATCATTCTTTCGTTGTGTCTAGTCGACTTTGTGGGTAGCTTGTACGTTGTTTAGAAGACTGCACATCGTCAACACACTGCGATGCTTGATTGTTCACATCATTCTTTCGTTGTGGTCTAGTCGATTTTGTCTTCAGCTAGATGATACGTAGCGTTCGTACATCAGCACCTCTTGGGTAGGATCTGAAACAAAACAGGGACATTAGAAAGGCCAGATCTGGCTGGATGTTCCAAACGTGCTCTGAAAAATTATTCAGTTAAAACTAAATTCCTGTGGAAATATTTTCGAGCGGAAAAATTTCGACTCGATGAAATATTTCGTATCAATGGCTTAAGTTCAATAACATTGAATCGGTGTATGGGTGGGTCAATAACAAAGGAATATTTAGAAAGGTACATCTGATTTCCTGCCCCAAACAAAAATTCTCAAAAAATTTGGCTGTGTGTGGACATTCATAACATAAATTTCGAATAACCCATCCGCCCACCCATACATGTACAGTGGTGTTTACCCACCCGCCCACCTATACATAGTGATATTGACCCACCCGCCCACCCATACATGTACAGTGGTGTTTACCCACCCGCCCACCCATACACGTACAGTGTTATTGACCCACCCACCCATACATGTACAGAGGTGTTTACCACCTCATCATTACCACTGTACATGTATGGGTGGGCGGGTGGGTCATTACCACTGTACGTGTATGGGTGGGCGGGTGGGTCAATATCACTGTACGTGTACGGGTGGGTCATTACCAATGTACGTGTATGGGTGGGTGCGTGGGTCATTACCACTGTACGTGTATGGGTAGGTGGGTGGATCATTACCACTGTACGTGTATGGGTGTTCGGGTGGGTCAATACCACTGTACGTGTATGGGTGGGTGGGTGGGTCATTACCACTGTACGCGTATGGGTGGGCGGGTGGGTCATTACCACTGTACGTGTATGGGTGGGTGGGTGGGTCATTACCACTGTACGTGTATGGGTGGGCGGGTGGGTCATTACCACTGTAAGTGATGTCATCCTCATAGTACCACCGTACGTGTATGGGTGGGCGGGTGGGTTAGTACCACCGTACGTGTATGGGAGGGAGGGTGGGTTAGTACCACCGTAAACTAACTATGACCTCCTCCACAATTTATCCTACAATTCAAGTTATATTATTTTAACTTAACGGGCGGTCCATTCAATTTGGATTGTGAATGAGAGAGAAAGATGTTCAGAATGTGTGGCGTTTTGCGATTATCGCTCGACGCCGAGGTTCGCCACGCGCCGCTGGGTTCCGTCACCTAATAGGTCTTCATTACCCGGACGGGTAACTCACCGGCCGATCAACTGCTGATACGTGGAAACTCATGTTACATACAGCTGTTAATTAATTGAATTTTAAGTATAAATTTACCATTGGGGTTTATATTTTCTAAACACATATAAAAAAACATGATGTACAATAAATTTAAACTTCTTAACGTTTAAGTTTCTTATTTTGGTTTTTTAATTTCTTGTTTGGTTAAGTGTGTTTATTGATCATGGGACGCGTGTAAAGAAAGCTAAATTTAAATTTGAATCTTAAAATTGACCAAGTTTTATTTAATTGTTAAAGGATATCAATAAATGAAATTAAGACTCTAATAATTGCATAAAGTACAGTGATTTTGAATATTACTATTAATCTAAGTAAGTAGACGATCGTAGAGATATGGACGAAGACAGGCGATTGAGTGTGATGAATGTAGGCTAAATGAACGAGTGTAGTCATTGTTACAACTTCGTTTACTGTTCCTTTGAAAGAGCCATTTATTGATAGTCCAATAACCAGGACACCTAAAGGGATTTACATGGAATTAGAACCACGTAGTATTGGTCTGATTTAAGCTAATTGACAATACTGTTACTCAGTTCTCTTCCGTACACAACATCAGCGAAAGCCATGTCGGTAAACTATAACCTACAATCTCCACAACAAGTTGGGGTTACAACACTAAAGCCAACATTATTGGCCATGTAGTAATTTTTGCCAGGCCAAGTTACACGAAGACATAAGTGGTAGGCCTGCATTAAGACATGTTTGGTCTCCTTACAGAGATCAATATGAACATGAGCATCTCCACTGACGTAGTAACGAGTCATTTAAATTTTAGATGTACTAATTTTGTAATACCCGTTTTTAGTTCACAATAATTATGTTACCAAATTTATAAATATATGACAAGGGAGGTGGTAATGAGCCATCTGAGTCTTTCTATTCCCAAAACGTGTTTTACCCGTTTTATTTTAAGTCACAATTTCTATTCATGTAATCACTCAGTCAACATGAAGTGCGTTAGTCGATTAAGTCTTTCAGCTTGTGTACATCTATTATACTTTCTTCAATGGAAAAACTGTCCCCATTTAGTTTGGTTTTCTACTTTTATGTTTTTAACATTAACAATCTGTGATGAACAGGACGTTGTGCTGATACGAAGACATCCATTCACCGAGCCGACTGTGACAAAAAAATAATCAACGGCTATTTACTATGCTTTATTTAATTGAAAGCCTGCACTCTAAAGGAGGTAAGCTGTCGGCTCGCTTGTTCCTTACAAGTGTTTGTTACATTACAAGTGCTGGGGAAATGAGTGCTAATGGAATAAAAGGGCAAGGAGAGATTGGGACAACCGGTTGACCAGTGGCGCTTCAAGAGGGATTTTTTTTGTAACTTATACTTCAAATATTATCAAGTACTAATTAAAAAAATAATAGTTTTATAATAATTTTATTATAAAAAATATTATGATTAAAGTATTATAAAACGATGACATATGTATGGGGTGCTACCCTCGCCGGGGACAGCAGGTGGTGATCAAGCCACCGGCATTCCACGACGCCGGACGAATCAAAGCACATAATACAACCACGCATTATCTTTATTTATTGTTGAAGCGTTTACGTTTGTGCGCACATTAAGTGTCAAAACGGGATTTTTTTTGTGTCGGAATGCTGCCCCGGAATGATGGTCGCAATTAAGAGCGAAGTGACCATATGTTCGGCGGAAGTAGCGCCAGCTGTGCCTAAATGACCATATGTTGAGTCTGCGGCCACCTCATCTCTGACCGCTGCGCTCCGCTCGTGCCGATCCCTCCGGACCTCCTCGTCTTTTTGTCCGACTGCCCGCTATTGTTTCGTCCCGCGTCGCTTATATCTTATTCGTTTTTACCGAACAACGAATGCTATCCGTCTCTGGCAGGACAAAAAGCGGACACTCGAAATCTCGGATGGGCTGCGCTGCACGTGCCCTGACCGCCAATGTCGACTTGTTACCGCCGGAATGTGGCCGTGTTACACATTAGATGTTCTCGGAACCCGTTGTTGTTATCAACTGATAATCCCGCCGACAGATGGTCCCGGCATGCCATGCGGTACATGTCGGCACATAGTAGCTACCGTAACAAATCGATTGCATGTTAATCACAAACAAATTTATTTAATAATCACATAAGAATGCTTCATTACCGACAAAAACTGTCTGTCTATGTGTTAATTGACACGACACAATTCCGTTGTGAAATGCTATCATCTGGTGTAATATTTGCGGCAGGTGTGACCGACGGTTGCAGAGAGGGTGACGTTGACAAGGTCGGTGGTCAGAGATACCCGTCAGATTGATGGCCAAACCAGACTGTCTGGAGAAATTCGACCACCGTCCACAGCCGACGACTAATTGGGATTCCGTTCTTTCGCTGTGCGGCTGTGTGTACCGCCAGATGGGACGCCGACGTTATATGTATGGATACGCTTGGAACGAGCCTACAAGTTACGTACAAGTGTATGGTTTCAAATCATGAGCATTTCACTTGAAATAAATGTAAAATGTATGATGAGTTCTAATCAGTTGATGAGGTCAATATTGCTCTGTTTATAACCTTAAAGTTTAACGATGTCAGGTCTTTTTGAAAATTCCGCATCGGTTGAACAACGTTCTGTGTTTCCACTTTTGATTGCTGAAAGTGACATCCCAACTAATATATAATCTAAAATGACAAAAGTATGGAAAAAGTTGTATGTATGAACCATGGACATTTTTACAAGTGGGTAAACAGTTTAAAACTGGTTGAGAATTCGTAACTGATGAGCACCATTTTTGCAGGCCTGTTGAAGCTTCAACTTTCGCACTTGAATAGCGTTACTGATACTTTGAACGCTTTACTGTTACAGCGAACAAAAAACAGCCAATATTTTGCAGCTAAAAAAGCCAAAAAAGCAACTAATCAGATTTGCTTTTGAATAAGGTGAGGCCAGCTGAAAGAGAAACGTCGGTCATCTTAGAGAAGAGGTGTAATTTCCAAAAATGACAAAGGACATCCTCAGGTTCATCAATTAACCGATGAAAATATTAATAAAGAGGGCTGGGAGGTACTGTCTGATCCCAGTATAGAACCCTCTGATTTCCTTTCGTTTGGTCCACTGAAGGAGGTGTTACGTGGAAAGAAATTACTGGATATCAAGAAATTGGTGATAAATTGTCCCCAACACCAAGATAAAAAGTTCTTTACAGCTGTTATAAAAAAGTTAGTAACCCGATGAGACAGGTGCATAAATGTTGCTGGGGATTATGAAAAATAGGGAATTACAAGACATCTTAACTTATTTTTGTTGTAAGTAGGAAAAGTCTTATAAAAATAAGAGGTTTTCTATACGGGTCAGTTTTTCTCTAATTATTGAACGTCATTCGCATATATTCACGAACAAAATAAAATAAATTTTATATATATAGTATAGTTTGTTGTCAACTACTACTTGTAAATTTAAAAAAATTAAAAGAGTGCAATACTGAATATATTTGGAGCAAGAGCCAAAAGTCATTATTAATGAAAATATAAAGTGATATCTTGTTGTTGTTGTTATTAGGGGTTAATGTTGTTCGCGTCTACAGCAAATCTCTAAAGCTGTACCTTCTGGGTAGTTCAGACGAGCAACGCATCTGGGCCGTCACTAAGTTGTAATC
This sequence comes from Stictocephala bisonia, assembly GCA_035578905.1. NCBI lineage: Eukaryota > Metazoa > Arthropoda > Insecta > Hemiptera > Membracidae > Stictocephala > Stictocephala bisonia. Next base: position 857,363 of record JAQJVL010000265.1, read on the forward strand.
TCCCAGATATGGCAGCTACCACACAAAATAAAATAGATTGAAAAGCAAGAACAAAAGATCCTAAGTAAAATATTTGGACCAGTGAAAAAATTTGAATGGATTACACGACCATCATCGGAAATACCAGCACACCGAAACAATCAGGGAACGCTTTCAGGAAAAGAGGGGCAAATTTATACAGTTACATAGAATGGATCAGGGGAGCATCACTATACAAATTTTTGACATTACAAACATCAAAATCAACTTATTGGATAACTTGTATAAAAAAAGAACTTGGACAGCTGAAGACCTCACAGATATTGTTATTTATGACTGTCAAACAATCAGACACCATTACAAAACACAAATTTGAACAACAATTTACGATAAAAATCAGAGGAAAGAAGTGGTGGAAAACAAACACGATAAAATTATATTCAAGTTATTTTATTTTCTTAGTAAGGGAATAATTGAAAATAATAAAGATTATATACATTCCATTCGTATTTTGTAAGTTTTGTTAAAACAAAACCAAGAGTTGTCACGGTCTAATCTCGAGCGTGCGAAATGTGTAAATTATTTTACTAATTTAGTATTATACAGATTCACTCTGAGGACCCAACATGTGGAGATCCAAGTAGGTACTGGACGTGAAAGGTGAAACATCGTATTTAGTATTATCATTGATTTTACTATATAAAGAGATACTCCATCCATATGGGAGAGTTGTGGCGAGGCCCCAAAACTGTTTTGAGGCCCCACGCTGCGCTGCGCATAGCCCTATTTCCTCTCTCTCTCGCACGCTCTTCCGTCTCTCTCTCACTTCCCTCCTCTTAACCCACTCTCCCATTCTCCAGACAGCCGCCCCGCCCTCCCCTCCTCAACCCACTCTCCCATTCTCCAGACAGCCGCCCCGCCCTCTCCTTCCTCTAGTCACACACACAAACAACGTCCTGCTTTGATAAATATTGCCAACTTTTATCCGGGTTGTCTGTTATTTCATTTGCTTGCATCTCTTTCGAATAATATAGAATACTGTGTTGATACTATTACAGTAAAACTCAGTTGACATTCATTTTGAATAAAGAAATATTTATAACTGAATAAATTAAAACACCATATTGATTTATATGATTAACACACCATGTATTTGTAAATAGACACACTTGAATAGACCGCTAACTTATCGGCAATGCTGGCGATAATTACTGCTGATTTAAGTAAACATTTTCATATTATATAGCCCATCTGAAAAATCTTTATTCATTGCATTTTAACCATCGATTAGGTGATTAAATCGACTGTTGGACTAAATCATTAATCTTTTCGTATTCGGTAATTGATTAAAAAATAAATTGTTTTCAAATCCAATCAATGACTCCCATTTCAATTATGAAATTAATCTGCAAATATTCCAGTAATATTTAATATAGTGAAATATTACAAAATGTGATATTATTTATTTCTTTGGCAAAATAAATATTGAAATAGGCCTATGATATTTATATAGAATAATACTGGGCAAAATATAAAACCCAGGTTAGATTAAAATGTCGTGATAGGGTTAGAAAAAATCATAACAAAACCACTAATCTACTTGTATACAAGATAAAAATAGCTTTCATCTTATGGCCTGACAATCTGTGTATAGGCATTTATTTTAAAATAGCATTATTAATCTTTTTATTATAAATGTCTGTTTTATTATTACTGTCTTTAACATTAACATATTTTTTGGTTCCAAGTAATTACATGATTGTTTGTAAAATATTTCATTGTTTGGTGAATGGTCAGTTTTTTTAAGAATTATAAAGTTATGACTATTATTACTTCTTGAGAAAAACAATCTCAATGTCAATTGAAATTGGTTAGGAAATATTATCGTTATAGAATATAACTAACTAGACTACTGATTTAGTCAATTTTCATTATTTTAATCAGGTTGAAATTATTGTAAATTGATTAAAGAAAAAATATATATTTAAAAAACATTTAAACATATGAGTCTAGCAATACATATAATTGCATAATAGAAGACACACAATCGCCACCTGCAGTGTTTACATTCCTGAAAATATAATTCAATTAAAGTATAAAAATAATCTAAAACTTTAGACACAAATAACTCAAAAACGTGAACAAGAGAGTTGTACATGTGTTTTATGACAATGGCTTTTAGTCAAAAACAAAACAAACAAAAACATAATTTTATATTATATCAATATTAAAATTCCTGAAAATATAATTCAGTTAAAGTATAAAAATAATCTAAAACTATTGACACAAATAATTCAAAAACGTGAACAAGAGAGTTGTACATGTGTTTCATGACAATGGCTTCTAGTCAAGAAAAAAAATCATTTTATGTTATATCAATATTAAAATTCCTGAAAATATAATTATGTTTTATTTTTTATTAATTAAAAATTAAAGAATTATTTTTCTTTAATATTGGAAAAACTGAACTTAACTTCAACATTTCAGAGAAAATGCCAGGGTAGTACTAAAACTGACGCTAATTACCAGTACTGAAGCGATTTCATCTATAATGAATTTTAATAAATGAACACTAATCATATCAAAACCTGTTGATTTTTTATTTTTTAAATTTTTCACTATTTTTTTAATTTCATTTACAGTAGTTGACTCTATAAAGAATGATTGTGGATAAGAACGAATAGGTGGGAGATTCGATGTGGGAACTGTACGAGGTCGGTTGGCTTGGACAGCGATGAGGTATTTGTTTATCTCATCTGCGATAACGCTTGGGTCTGTCGTGATTGTTCTGTCTTGTAACTCAATGCGCTCTATTTTCTTGTTTGAGGCCTCTCCTGTCAAACTATTTATTACTTTCCACTGTTGTGATATGTTTCCATTGAACTAACAACTATATAAATAACTAACAAAACAGAACTAACAAAACTATATAAACAAATAACTATTACAAATTAACAATAATATAGTTAAAAAATAATACGTAACTTTGGGTTTTGTGCATAACTTTAATAATATGGTTTCAAACTGAAGCCACCACCAAATATATATATATATTAATGATAAGCATACACTTTCAAATAAGGTAAATTAAATTAATCCTAATTAGAAGAACAGGGCTCTTTATTAATAGCCAAACACTTCAACTCTAAATCTGTGGGGAGTTATTTAGGCTATACATGTTTAAAAATTATTGTAATTTAATATTAACATTTAAATGAATGGCAAACATACTTATATTAAACCTCTGCGGTTAAAAAGATAAATAAAAGTCAAACAAATTATATTATTTACAGTTATTTAGCTACAAATTAGATTAATTAGGACATACATTAATTACGGTGATAATTTAAATCACTAATGAGAGATAGGAAGAGGGTCCTATGACAAAACATCCGAGCTGCACCTAAAACGTTACAGGAAAACGTTACAGGAAAAACTGAACGTTAAGTTCAGCTGATATAGATAATTATTATATTTTACCAATAACCAAGAAGTTATAAGCACAGAATAATCAGATATGTGCTTATTTTGTAGTATAAGTTTGGTGCTATTCGGAATCAATCAGACCAGTGACAGACAATTCAAGTTATTTTTGACGAATTGTGATATTTACGGAAATATTTCTATAGCATAGCTTGTGGTCTAAGTTGCATTTTTGAGCGGCCAAGACTGGACGGACTATCTGAAATCGGTATTGCGCGCAACTCGAGCACTGATTTAAACTCCATAATAGACTCCGTAATAGACTCCATAATAACCTACAACAAAATCATGCATTTGCTTTATAGGTTTGACCTACACCTTTCACTCACTTCTCTAGTCAAAGTGAAAATATGTTGGTAATGAAAGGTTATATTTGAGATGTACAGTATATATCAATTTTGTCCCATATGTACATGTTATGTACAAAATCAATTGTTCAAAACATAATACTAGTGTTGAGTTGAAATAATAATAGAAATGTTTATTAATTTAACAATACTCTTAATTTCATCTACATCTGGTTGAGTTATAAAGAAAGAATGTTGATACTGTAGTAAGTACGTAGAGGTGGAAGGGTATTGGAATGTACAACATCTGGATGGCTAGACTTGATTGCGATAAGGTGATCGTTTATCAGCAATGACGGAAGGCAAGATGGAGGGGAGACAGCAGTAGACCAGTACTTCCGGGCGAGTCTTAAGAGAAAGAGAGAGAGAATGGGGGAATGAGAGGGAGTGATTAGTTCCTTTACTGCTCACAGGTTGTGCAACCGAACAGTCGAAACTGGAGGCAATTTCCGACAGGTTGCAGCACGGTCGCTCCCATTTTCCGTGCCTCAAAATTTAACATTGGATGGAACTATCTTCTATGTATAGTAAAATCAATGGTATTATACAGATTCACTCTGAGGACCCAACATGTGGAGATCCAAGTAGGTACTGGACGTGAAAGGTGAAACATCGTATTTAGTATTATACAGATTCACTCTGAGGACCCAACATGTGGAGATCCAAGTAGGTACTGGACGTGAAAGGTGAAACATCGTATTTAGTATTATACAGATTCACTCTGAGGACCCAACATGTGGAGATCCAAGTAGGTACTGGACGTGAAAGGTGAAACATCGTATTTAGTATTATACAGATTCACTCTGAGGACCCAACATGTGGAGATCCAAGTAGGTACTGGACGTGAAAGGTGAAACATCGTATTTAGTATTATACAGATTCACTCTGAGGACCCAACATGTGGAGATCCAAGTAGGTACTGGACGTGAAAGGTGAAACATCGTATTTAGTACTATACAGATTCACTCTGAGACCCAACATGTGGAGATCCAAGTAGGTACTGGACGTGAAAGGTGAAACATCGTATTTAGTATTATACAGATTCACTCTGAGGACCCAACATGTGGAGATCCAAGTAGGTACTGGACGTGAAAGGTGAAACATCGTATTTAGTATTATACAGATTCACTCTGAGGACCCAACATGTGGAGATCCAGGTAGGTACTGGACGTGAAAGGTGAAACATCGTATTTAGCACTATACAGATTCACTCTGAGGACCCAACATGTGGAGATCCAAGTAGGTACTGGACGTGAAAGGTGAAACATCGTATTTAGTATTATACAGATTCACTCTGAGGACCCAACATGTGGAGATCCAAGTACTGGACGTGAAAGGTGAAACATCGTATTTAGTACTATACAGATTCACTCTGAGGACCCAACATGTGGAGATCCAAGTAGGTACTGGACGTGAAAGGTGAAACATCGTATTTAGTATTATACAGATTCACTCTGAGGACCCAACATGTGGAGATCCAAGTAGGTACTGGACGTGAAAGGTGAAACATCGTATTTAGCACTATACAGATTCACTCTGAGGACCCAACATGTGGAGATCCAAGTAAGTACTGGACGTGAAAGGTAAAACATCGTATTTAGTATTATACAGATTCACTCTGAGGACCCAACATTTGGAGATCCAAGTACTGGACGTGAAAGGTGAAACATCGTATTTAGTACTATACAGATTCACTCTGAGGACCCAACACGTGGAGATCCAAGTAGGTACTGGACGTGAAAGGTGAAACATCGTATTTAGTATTATACAGATTCACTCTGAGGACCCAACACGTGGAGATCCAAGTAGGTACTGGACGTGAAAGGTGAAACATCGTATTTAGTATTATACAGATTCACTCTGAGGACCCAACAAGTGGAGATCCAAGTAGGTACTGGACGTGAAAGGTGAAACATCGTATTTAGTATTATACAGATTCACTCTGAGGACCCAACACGTGGAGATCCAAGTAGGTACTGGACGTGAAAGGTGAAACATCGTATTTAGTATTATACAGATTCACTCTGAGGACCCAACACGTGGAGATCCAAGTAGGTACTGGACGTGAAAGGTGAAACATCGTATTTAGTATTATACAGATTCACTCTGAGGACCCAACATGTGGAGATCCAAGTAGGTACTGGACGTGAAAGGTGAAACATCGTATTTAGTATTATACAGATTCACTCTGAGGACCCAACAAGTGGAGATCCAAGTAGGTACTGGACGTGAAAGGTGAAACATCGTATTTAGTATTATACAGATTCACTCTGAGGACCCAACATGTGGAGATCCAAGTAGGTACTGGACGTGAAAGGTGAAACATCGTATTTAGTATTATACAGATTCACTCTGAGGACCCAACATGTGGAGATCCAGGTAGGTACTGGACGTGAAAGGTGAAACATCGTATTTAGCACTATACAGATTCACTCTGAGGACCCAACATGTGGAGATCCAAGTAGGTACTGGACGTGAAAGGTGAAACATCGTATTTAGTATTATACAGATTCACTCTGAGGACCCAACATGTGGAGATCCAAGTACTGGACGTGAAAGGTGAAACATCGTATTTAGTACTATACAGATTCACTCTGAGGACCCAACATGTGGAGATCCAAGTAGGTACTGGACGTGAAAGGTGAAACATCGTATTTAGTATTATACAGATTCACTCTGAGGACCCAACATGTGGAGATCCAAGTAGGTACTGGACGTGAAAGGTGAAACATCGTATTTAGCACTATACAGATTCACTCTGAGGACCCAACATGTGGAGATCCAAGTAAGTACTGGACGTGAAAGGTGAAACATCGTATTTAGTATTATACAGATTCACTCTGAGGACCCAACATGTGGAGATCCAAGTAGGTACTGGACGTGAAAGGTGAAACATCGTATTTAGTATTATACAGATTCACTCTGAGGACCCAACATGTGGAGATCCAAGTAGGTACTGTACGTGAAAGGTGAAACATCGTATTTAGTATTATACAGATTCACTCTGAGGACCCAACATGTGGAGATCCAAGTAGGTACTGGACGTGAAAGGTGAAACATCGTATTTAGTATTATACAGATTCACTCTGAGGACCCAACATGTAGAGATCCAAGTAAGTACTGGACGTGAAAGGTAAAACATCGTATTTAGTATTATACAGATTCACTCTGAGGACCCAGCATGTGGAGATCCAAGTAGGCTACTGGACGTGAAAGGTGAAACATCGTATTTAGTATTATACAGATTCACTCTGAGGACCCAACACGTGGAGATCCAAGTACTGGACGTGAAAGGTGAAACATCGTATTTAGTATTATACAGATTCACTCTGAGGACCCAACATGTGGAGATCCAAGTAGGTACTGGACGTGAAAGGTGAAACATCGTATTTAGTATTATACAGATTCACTCTGAGGACCCAACATGTGGAGATCCAAGTAGGTACTGGACGTGAAAGGTGAAACATCGTATTTAGTATTATACAGATTCACTCTGAGGACCCAACATGTGGAGATCCAAGTAGGTACTGGACGTGAAAGGTGAAACATCGTATTTAGTATTATACAGATTCACTCTGAGGACCCAACATGTGGAGATCCAAGTAGGTACTGGACGTGAAAGGTGAAACATCGTATTTAGTATTATACAGATTCACTCTGAGGACCCAACATGTGGAGATCCAAGTAGGTACTGGACGTGAAAGGTGAAACATCGTATTTAGTACTATACAGATTCACTCTGAGACCCAACATGTGGAGATCCAAGTAGGTACTGGACGTGAAAGGTGAAACATCGTATTTAGTATTATACAGATTCACTCTGAGGACCCAACATGTGGAGATCCAAGTAGGTACTGGACGTGAAAGGTGAAACATCGTATTTAGTATTATACAGATTCACTCTGAGGACCCAACATGTGGAGATCCAGGTAGGTACTGGACGTGAAAGGTGAAACATCGTATTTAGCACTATACAGATTCACTCTGAGGACCCAACATGTGGAGATCCAAGTAGGTACTGGACGTGAAAGGTGAAACATCGTATTTAGTATTATACAGATTCACTCTGAGGACCCAACATGTGGAGATCCAAGTACTGGACGTGAAAGGTGAAACATCGTATTTAGTACTATACAGATTCACTCTGAGGACCCAACATGTGGAGATCCAAGTAGGTACTGGACGTGAAAGGTGAAACATCGTATTTAGTATTATACAGATTCACTCTGAGGACCCAACATGTGGAGATCCAAGTAGGTACTGGACGTGAAAGGTGAAACATCGTATTTAGCACTATACAGATTCACTCTGAGGACCCAACATGTGGAGATCCAAGTAAGTACTGGACGTGAAAGGTAAAACATCGTATTTAGTATTATACAGATTCACTCTGAGGACCCAACATTTGGAGATCCAAGTACTGGACGTGAAAGGTGAAACATCGTATTTAGTACTATACAGATTCACTCTGAGGACCCAACACGTGGAGATCCAAGTAGGTACTGGACGTGAAAGGTGAAACATCGTATTTAGTATTATACAGATTCACTCTGAGGACCCAACACGTGGAGATCCAAGTAGGTACTGGACGTGAAAGGTGAAACATCGTATTTAGTATTATACAGATTCACTCTGAGGACCCAACAAGTGGAGATCCAAGTAGGTACTGGACGTGAAAGGTGAAACATCGTATTTAGTATTATACAGATTCACTCTGAGGACCCAACACGTGGAGATCCAAGTAGGTACTGGACGTGAAAGGTGAAACATCGTATTTAGTATTATACAGATTCACTCTGAGGACCCAACACGTGGAGATCCAAGTAGGTACTGGACGTGAAAGGTGAAACATCGTATTTAGTATTATACAGATTCACTCTGAGGACCCAACATGTGGAGATCCAAGTAGGTACTGGACGTGAAAGGTGAAACATCGTATTTAGTATTATACAGATTCACTCTGAGGACCCAACAAGTGGAGATCCAAGTAGGTACTGGACGTGAAAGGTGAAACATCGTATTTAGTATTATACAGATTCACTCTGAGGACCCAACATGTGGAGATCCAAGTAGGTACTGGACGTGAAAGGTGAAACATCGTATTTAGTATTATACAGATTCACTCTGAGGACCCAACATGTGGAGATCCAGGTAGGTACTGGACGTGAAAGGTGAAACATCGTATTTAGCACTATACAGATTCACTCTGAGGACCCAACATGTGGAGATCCAAGTAGGTACTGGACGTGAAAGGTGAAACATCGTATTTAGTATTATACAGATTCACTCTGAGGACCCAACATGTGGAGATCCAAGTACTGGACGTGAAAGGTGAAACATCGTATTTAGTACTATACAGATTCACTCTGAGGACCCAACATGTGGAGATCCAAGTAGGTACTGGACGTGAAAGGTGAAACATCGTATTTAGTATTATACAGATTCACTCTGAGGACCCAACATGTGGAGATCCAAGTAGGTACTGGACGTGAAAGGTGAAACATCGTATTTAGCACTATACAGATTCACTCTGAGGACCCAACATGTGGAGATCCAAGTAAGTACTGGACGTGAAAGGTGAAACATCGTATTTAGTATTATACAGATTCACTCTGAGGACCCAACATGTGGAGATCCAAGTAGGTACTGGACGTGAAAGGTGAAACATCGTATTTAGTATTATACAGATTCACTCTGAGGACCCAACATGTGGAGATCCAAGTAGGTACTGTACGTGAAAGGTGAAACATCGTATTTAGTATTATACAGATTCACTCTGAGGACCCAACATGTGGAGATCCAAGTAGGTACTGGACGTGAAAGGTGAAACATCGTATTTAGTATTATACAGATTCACTCTGAGGACCCAACATGTAGAGATCCAAGTAAGTACTGGACGTGAAAGGTAAAACATCGTATTTAGTATTATACAGATTCACTCTGAGGACCCAGCATGTGGAGATCCAAGTAGGTACTGGACGTGAAAGGTGAAACATCGTATTTAGTATTATACAGATTCACTCTGAGGACCCAACATGTGGAGATCCAGGTAGGTACTGGACGTGAAAGGTGAAACATCGTATTTAGCACTATACAGATTCACTCTGAGGACCCAACATGTGGAGATCCAAGTAGGTACTGGACATGAAAGGTGAAACATCGTATTTAGTATTATACAGATTCACTCTGAGGACCCAACATGTGGAGATCCAAGTACTGGACGTGAAAGGCGAAACATCGTATTTAGTATTATATAGATTCACTCTGAGGACCCAACATGTGGAGATCCAAGTACTGGACGTGAAAGGTAAAACATCGTATTTAGCACTATACAGATTCACTCTGAGGACCCAACATGTGGAGATCCAAGTACTGGACGTGAAAGGTGAAACATCGTATTTAGTATTATACAGATTCACTCTGAGGACCCAACATGTGGAGATCCAAGTAGGTACTGGACGTGAAAGGTGAAACATCGTATTTAGCACTATACAGATTCACTCTGAGGACCCAACATGTGGAGATCCAAGTACTGGACGTGAAAGGTGAAACATCGTATTTAGTATTATACAGATTCACTCTGAGGACCCAACATGTGGAGATCCAGGTAGGCTACTGGACGTGAAAGGTGAAACATCGTATTTAGTATTATACAGATTCACTCTGAGGACCCAACATGTGGAGATCCAAGTACTGGACGTGAAAGGTGAAACATCGTATTTAGTATTATACAGATTCACTCTGAGTACCCAACATGTGGAGATCCAAGTAGGCTACTGGACGTGAAAGGTGAAACATCGTATTTAGTACTATACAGATTCACTCTGATTACCCAACAAGTGGAGATCCAAGTAGGCTACTGGATGTGAAAGGTGAAACATCGTATTTAGTATTATACAGATTCACTCTGAGGACCCAACACGTGGAGATCCAAGTAGGCTACTGGACGTGAAAGGTGAAACATCGTATTTAGTATTATACAGATTCACTCTGAGGACCCAACATGTGGAGATCCAAGTAGGCTACTGGACGTGAAAGGTGAAACATCGTATTTAGTATTATACAGATTCACTCTGAGGACCCAACACGTGGAGATCCAAGTACTGGACGTGAAAGGTGAAACATCGTATTTAGTATTATACAGATTCACTCTGAGGACCCAACACGTGGAGATCCAAGTAGGCTACTGGACGTGAAAGGTGAAACATCGTATTTAGTATTATACAGATTCACTCTGAGGACCCAACATGTGGAGATCCAAGTAGGCTACTGGACGTGAAAGGTGAAACATCGTATTTAGTATTATACAGATTCACTCTGAGGACCCAACATGTGGAGATCCAAGTAGGCTATTGGACGTGAAAGGTGAAACATCGTATTTAGTATTATACAGATTCACTCTGAGGACCCAACATGTGGAGATCCAAGTAGGCTACTGGACGTGAAAGGTGAAACATCGTATTTAGTATTATACAGATTCACTCTGAGGACCCAACACGTGGAGATCCAAGTAGGCTACTGGACGTGAAAGGTTAAACATCGTATTTAGTATTATACAGATTCACTCTGAGGACCCAACACGTGGAGATCCAAGTAGGCTATTGGACGTGAAAGGTGAAACATCGTATTTAGTATTATACAGATTCACTCTGAGGACCCAACATTTGGAGATCCAAGTACTGGACGTGAAAGGTGAAACATCGTATTTAGTACTATACAGATTCACTCTGAGGACCCAACATGTGGAGATCCAAGTAGGTACTGGACGTGAAAGGTGAAACATCGTATTTAGAACTACTATACAGATTCACTCTGAGGACCCAACATGTGGAGATCCAAGTAGGTACTGGACGTGAAAGGTGAAACATCGTATTTAGTCCAAACATGTTTAGGCCTATTATGACAGTGCAATGAGCACTTTATTTTCAGGTTTCCTTTTTAATTGTAAGATATAACCATATCTGTAACAAACATAATGAATGGTCAATAAAGAAAAGATTGGAACTATAGAAATAAGCTAACCGATTTTTTTAAATGGCGTTCATATAGATTGGGTGTTCCAAGAAATCTTTCACTGAATATATCGCCTGAGATATGAGCAAGGCTTTGATTCGTTTTTTGAACTCAATCAGACTTTTTCATTTTAAATTACAACAAAAACAACGTCAAAGTTGGACGTTCTACGTCGTATATAAAATAAACACTACCCGTTTTTTTATGTTGTACGGACATATATCCACGTGCAGGGTAAATGTTCCTGATTTTTTAATATATCTTTGCAAGTATGACGTTGGATTGTGTTGAAAATATACCTCAAACTCTTTTTTAGGCTTTTTGGTTACATGAAGCAAGGTTAAAAACCCCCAGAAAAAGCTATTTCGTACTGTATGAGATGCTCACATGTACATATCCATACATGTTTCAACACTGCTGTATGGATTTAAAACTAATGGTAAATGTTGCTGATTTTAATTTTTTCTAAGTTGTTGTTCCACGAAAAGGGTTTGATTGAGAGTTACCCACAACAAATACTGTACTAGATGTAATATTGATTATGGAAGTCAAGATAGTGGATATTTCATTTAATTTTCCATGTTTGGCAGATCTTTAGCGCAAATGTTCTTCAATAAAAGTCCTTTGTCCCGGAACCAGTTGAAAAGTTGTCAGAACTACTAAACATTTTCAAGATCCTAAATTATTGCTTTTTATGTATCCTCCTAAACCCCAGGGGAATAATTATTTTTTCTTAAGTAAAACCCAGTATCCTTTTAAAAGGACAGTATCCCATACTACCTTTGAACCCAGAAAAAAATAGAGATATTCTTTGGTAAAACCCAGTGTCCTTTTAAAAGTACATTGCCTTTTACTGCAGTAAGACCCAGAACATTTTTACGGTATGAATTTTGAATTTTTCAACTGGAATGTGTTTACATAGGTTGTTTGTGTATAGGAAAAATATTTCTAAAAATATATCTCATTTTTTGTTGGTTTTTCTGATGTACTTTTAAAAGTACATCGGGTTATAGCTAGGTGTTGAATAGAAAATAAATACAATCTTAATAAAACACAAGTTTTAATAGTTTCACTACATTATTTATGAAATTCAGCAAAACAGTTTCTATCAGCTGTAAGGCACAAATAAAGTTCACAACGCAAACAGTACACAGAAGTCTTTTTTGAGCATTTAGGCTTTCGGCATCTCTGTTGCTTCCCTCCACTGATTGATGGCAAGTGATTGCCATGTGACCTGAAACGAGGCGATGGCAGGCTCTTGGTACATTTTTTCTTAGCCGGGGTTTCGGCGTCTACTTCATCTTCTGGTAGCCAATCCGAATCTTCACTCTCTGAAGCGATTGCACTGCTTTCAATTAAGTACTCTCCGTAATCAAGTTTATATTTCCGCAATTGTGGTACTTTTTTCAGTGGGGTGCCAGATGCTACCTCATTTTCTCGATAACATAGCCAAGCATTACTAATAGCCAAGTCAAGAAAGTGTAAAATAGTTCGGGTAGTCCATTTCCTGGTTCTTTGCCTTGAAGGGCAGTACGACAGCATACGGTCTGCTAAATCGACCCCGCCCATATTACTATTGTAAGCCTTTATTACATTTGGTTGAGGGACCATCATACATTTTTTGTCAACTTTTGACCATCTACGAACTTCATTCAGAGGCTCTTTAGCATCATTTGATGATAACATTGTAACAGCTTTGTTATCTTGCCATTTCAAAATGCACAAATTTCTATCTTCAGTTACTTTGTAGTCTAATGCTCCACGGCCCAATTTTTCCATTTCCCTGTCAGATTTTAAAGGGTCATCTGGAATTCTGTTTTTCATTACTGTAGAAGTTGATCTGAAGCCACGAGATAATAGTTCATTTGCCAATCTGAAAGTTGTAAAATACCTGTCGAAATAAATTATGTGGCCAGGTACTAAGCTACGAGTCAATGCAAGTATCGCACTTTCACACAATCTAAAGTCATCATGTTTTTCATTTGGAAATGTGTTGGCTCCTTGATATATTTCAAAATCACAGACAATACCATTAGGGTTAGCCAAGACAAATGCTTTCAATCCAACTGGATTGGGTTTATTAGGTACATATTGTCTTAATGAACTTTGGCCACTGAAAGGGATCATCATTTCGTCTATACTTACATGTTGACTTCTAGGCTGCATTAAGCAACCTGCACGGACCCTATCGATTAATGGCTTAACTTTCCACAATCGGTCACATTTTTTCATTTCATCAGTTATGTCCTAATCAAACACCAATTTAAGAGACCTTCTAATTGTTAAATACTTTTCTCTTGATATAGAGTGAGCGATTAATGGTACTTTGAATTTCCGCATCCAGTAGATACGGAGCTGCGGGTACTGCAGTGTTGACATTACAAATGTCGCTCCAAGCCAAATTTTGAATTCTTGTAGGGTAAGAAGTATCTTACCTGTTGTTTGAACATGAGTTTGATTTGTCTTATCTACAATCAACTGAAAAAGTTCTTCATCCAAATATTGTTCAATATACTTAAATGAATCCCATCCCATAGACTCAGTTGGAAGGTATGTTGGACTTGATAGTTGTATTGGCTCAGGTTTGAAATCAGCATCAATCCATATTTGTTGTACTTCTTTATCTTTTTTCTTCTTTTTACTTTGGTTTTTTTTACCTACTACATCAGGATTATCTCCATTTTTCTTTTTACCTCGTTTGCTTTTAGCTGTAGCATCTTTCCTTGTACCTGTGGCTTCACTGTTGGCCGATTGTTCCGCACCAGGGACCGCACGAGCAGGGCGGGGTTTCTGAAAATAAAAGTAACTTTGTAATTTCCTTGTGAATTAGTAGTACAAATCATAACTAGTCTCCAAAATAATTTTATTTTCAGTGACAGAACGGTAAATGGTTGTTTTCCAGACTCCAGCTGGGTTTGAAATTAGTCACTGTCAGGGCATAATCATGTAAACATATTTAGAAGGCTATAGCTTAATAATTTAGAATAATTTATACAATAAGTCCTTTGCTAATGTTATCCAGGGGATTTATTATTACCTAGGCCTATTTGTATATAAAATTATTTCCTGTAGCAGAAACACATCTCTTTAGTAGGATGAAACACCTTAAAACCCCTTTTTATTAAGAATATAGCCTAATTAATATGATTTACTCACCAATACTTTACGTTTTTTCTTTTTACTGTTACTTGGTTCATCTGGCTCATATTCGCTGTCCGCTTCAGGCTCATAGTCGGGGTCTTGGTCCGTGTCATCACTGGCATTTTCTAATAAATGAGACCATCCTCCCTTTCTAACTTCTTCAGCCTTATCATCATCATTAATTTCTTCTTGTATTTGTTGTTTTGCAGCCTCTACAATATCCCCTTCATTATCGTCTTCACCGTCAGATATTTCTATATCTGACTGATCCAGCTGTGCTAGGATATCGTTGTCCGATCGCACTGAAAGAAATTAAACCATTATATTCATTATACTTAATGCAAGTACCTAGTGTCCTTTTAAAAGAACACCATATTTTGCCCCTAGTTGGAACTATTACCTGATGTGCTTTTAAAAGGACACTATACTTGGTCATTACATTACACTGTTAAAAAGGACCATACCAGTCACATGATAGCTCACAACATTATTGAGGTACATTTACTAAACAAACATATGTTTACATCTGGTAAATAACAATTTTATAGTACTTACATATAGGTTTGAAAAGCCTCCGTTTTTGCCGTGGTGATTCCATTTTTCATAACCTCCAAACGAAAGTGAAGAAGAAGAAATCCAAACACCAGTTGCTAGGAAACATGCCAGGCTGTAACCAGAGTAGCCAACCTTGGGTATGGAAATTCCCTAATTTAAATGAAGATTAAAGGAAAAATTTGTCCTTTCAAAAGGACAGTGGGTTTTAACTTCAAATAGGTCATTTTTTCCACTGGGTCTTTGGGCAGTATGAGATGCTGTCTTTTTAAAAGGACACTGGGTTATACTTCAGAAAATAGCAAATTTCCCCTGGGTTTTACAGCAGTATAGGGTTCTGTCCTTTTAAAAGGACACCAGGTTTTAGGAGGTTATACAGGAACTTCATCGGAAAAGATAGTTATGTGTGAACATTTGACTTTATTTTCAAGTCATTTTATAGTTTAAACATAGTTGGGTAGAAAGCATACAGACCTGAGGAACACCCAAAGAACAAATCCCAGCCTGAAGAAAAATGTCCGTTCGATGTTTTTATTGAAACACGCTGCTTTTGGTCAGACAAAAGAGAACGAAACCTATCGAAAGTCTCTAATTCCATAGTTCGGTTTTGATGATGTATTTAATCCAATGGCCTTAGATAGGTCACAGAACATTCCCATGGTCTTCTGTTACTCATTCAAGGCTTTGGAGACTTTATCTGTGAAGTCGTATAGCGCAAGAATTGTTTATCTGCCGTGGTGGAAACCATACTGATGTTGATTATTAACATAGAACCTTTTAAAACTCTCTTTTTAACCTTTAGAGGTGAGAAAACAAAGAAAATTATGTTCCCCAATCGCTGTGAAGTTTAACACCTACCGACTCAATTTGAGCCGTCATGCGTGTTAACGCTCTAGTGCTTAGGGAGCAAACAGCTTCGCCTCAACTTCAAAGAACATCACGAAGTCTGCAGCAGAAATCCACCAAAACAGCAAAGTTTTTCAATTTTTGCAGATAGTTATTACGGTAAGAAACGTTAGCTTCATTAAAAAAATTCGAACACATTCGTTTTAAAAAGGATATTGTACACTGTTGCTAGCCGGAACAAACAGTATTTCAAATCGGCAGCCTGGAGTATTAACAATGTTTCGGTGTATTTAAGAATTCATTGTCTTGAAAAATGTTCACTAACCTAACCATTTGTCATATTCCATACCGGTATGAAATCCGAAGCCTGAACAGTGATACTGTATATTTAATGCTAATCTCTTTATAAAAAAGGCGATAGCAGAGTACAGACGGGCCCTCGAACGTTTTACGTCCGACATTTAAGGAAGGAATGAAGCGAAATTACTGTAGGGCAATTGATTCCTGGATGAAATTATTACCATCCTCATCAAACAAAACAGTATTTCTCGTCCTTCCTATGATGGCTGGGCACTAGCTTCAACCAACGGAAAATATCGCACTTAGTTGTTTACGAATTCACTCAGAACCCCCCGTAAGAATATCGTGCAAGGAGGTCACCACTGGCTGGCGTGAAGTGGCCACTCAAGAGGTTGGCAGTTCACTGCGAAAATGCCAACTATCGCTCTGAATACACTCGGACGAGTTCTCTGCTTCTACAAAGCATAGAAGACTTTCGTCCATCCTCTATTAGCTCTCCAAACAGTCCTGACTTCAGTCCAAGAAACGACATCATTGATCCTTGAAGGAGCCTCACGAGTGGTTTCTTTTTATCGTCGTCAGAATCAAAGGAGGGTAGATTTGTGGCGGTACATTCCCGTCTAATTTTTAGTTTAGGACCCGACATCAAAGAGATTTATTTAGAGAAAATAATTGATTGCACTGCATTATACAAAAAATGATGATGTAACTCTGTGGCCCTAGGTTAGTTATATATCTTCTTCGTCCAGATCAGATACTATTCTCGGTCAGTTGGAGAGAGAAAGGGAGGAATATGCTCTCTTTTGGAATATGGAAGAATATGCTCTATCGCTTTGAACGGCAACGAAGTCCAATTATATTATTATTATGTACTCCCCCCCCCCTATGCTGTTTGATACGTTCTCCACATTGATCAATAGTCTATGGGAATGGGTAGAGTAAGGTAAAAAGAGAAGACGGCTCATCCCTTTTGAAAAAAATTGATACGCCAATGGATGAGTCAGCATGAGCTGGAAGCCACTGAGTGTAGTCGGTTGATACTAGATCAGTGGTGGTTATCCTTAGACTTAATGTCATTGATTAAAGCTTTGTGAGGTGCTTCCAATAATATATATTTTCTTTAAGTTAAAAACCCTTTTCAGTATCTCAACTGTAGTAATTGATGCTCCAAAGTGCATGCTTTCTTTATTTATTTCTACTTCGACGGATTTGTTTAAATATTCATTCTCCCTGTCCATTTTGTTCAATAACTATTGTCTTTCAAAAACTATTCTGTTTAAAATGAGCATTAATTATGGTATGCGGTCTATAACTTTTGCTCTCGACTAATTTTCAAAGGCAGCGGTAAGAATTCTGTATGTAAATGGTTAAATCAGCTACCTCAGTTTGGGTTAATTATTCTGTAAAACATACAATTGTTCTCTGCCATCCCCTTTAGGGCATCTAGTCGTCGTTTGACTCATGTCGATTGTAAGGTGATTGATATACTTATGTATTCGTTTAAAAAATACAAACCGGTATGTGTATAAGAGCTAGGTGGTAATGATTACATGCATTGCAAATGTTTAGGGGTTTTCCAATGGTTCAAGACTGTACAACAACGAAGTTCTGGGCAAGATGCCATGTCGATGGAGGTCAGATTCTAAATAATTATGGACACCCGAATATGAAAACAAAATTCATAAAACATGCTGGGTGTAAAAATGTAACAAAAAAGTACCATATTATAGTACGAATAAAATAACTTTGGTACTGGCGGAACGGCAACGCGCCGCTGGTCTGAAATGACAACACTCTTGAGTTTTAATTTGCTGCCAAACTTAAAATAAGTAAGCAATAATTTTCAAACTAATTGTATAGTGTCCACCTTGTTATTCGTTAAGAAAAAATTATGCTGGAGATTTTGCTTGAACTAATTTGTTTTTTATAGTGATATTTGTGTTTAGGAACACGTATTTATGAGTGAAATTGCGCGTGAGTCGTCTCTAACATTCATTATCGAGAATAATGATAGTAAAATTATTTATTGTGGATGGATGACAGTTTGGTTCATTGTGATTAGTTTGGTATAAGATTCATTTAATAATTCAAACAAGGTAATGAGAAATTATTTTTTTGTAAACCCTTGCAAACTCGGTAACGACAAACGACAGACAAAATTTCTTTGAACCTAAATTAATTGTGTTATTTAAGTGACACTAAAATCGTACTCTTGTATCAAATAAATTTTTCTTGAACTAGGAAGAAATTTTTAGTAGTTTTCAAATCTAATCTAGGGGGCGGTAATACCACACGCGCATTGTACTGTCACTGGCTCAGCTGTCAATTCTGTTCCATTGCAAATACAAGGCCTTCTTGTCAATTACTAATAGAGAATTACACTAAACACTAATAATATATACACTGAATCCTGTTACATTATTGTCACATAAAAATAAAAAAAACTTGTAATATCACTAAAACTAAATTACTTTAATAAAAATAAACTGGTGATTAAACTATACTAAGCACTGTTAAGTCGATTGAGAACAGAACACAAACACACCTCAAAGTCAATTAACTCACCTTATTTCTTATTGGAGAAACACTTCTTATCTGGAAATATCGTCGATATATTATTTTAAAAATCAATTTACACTTGGACTGAATATCCGGTCTACACTTCCCTTTGATCAGAGTATACCTTACGCGTCTGACACAGCCTCCATGTAAACAAATTATAAGTTTACTTCATCAACTCTTTATTATTTTTCTGCACGTTTTATTAGTGCCACAGTGTTCTTTTAGTACATAAATAATACAGTTAATGTTTGCTCAAAGAAATTTTGTCTAGCGTTTATCGTTTCCGAGTTTGCAAGAGTTTACAAAAAATACAGTTTCTCATTATCTTGTTTGAATTATTAAATGAGACTTACTCGTATACCAAACTAATCACAATGAATCAAACTGTCATACATCCACAAGAAATAAAGTTATTATCATTATTCTCGGTACAGTGACAGGTTAAACACGACTCACGCGCAATTTCACTCATAAATACGTGTTCTTAAAAACAAATATCACTATAAAAAGCAAATTAGTTCAAGCAAAATCTTCAGCATATTTTTTTTCCAAAAGAATATAACATGGTGGACAATATACAATTAGTTTCAAAATTATTGCTTACTTATTTTAAGTTTGACAGCAAATTGTCAATTCAGACAAGCGGCGCGTGGCCGTTCCGCCAGTACCAAAGTTATTTTATTATAAATACAAGCTAGTTGGTTACTTAATTAATCGCTTTTTACTGTGGATGTCTCCTTTTAGCTTTAAAAATATATAGAACAGAGCCTATTTCTAAGAAAGGCCCTCATCATCATATTTCCAGCTATAGGCCTATTAGACTAATACCAGTGATTTATAAGATTTTCGAATCTGTTATGTTACAGTTAGAGCAATTTTATGACTAATTTGAGTCGCATCGTTATCCGGTGCCGGTCCGTACGTTATTTTTCAGCTGTTAGAATAACGTAGAAAACATTATTTCTACGTTAACTTATGAAGATTAAAATTTGTATTATATTTTAATTTATTTAACTTTTTACTGTAGGAGTACACAGAGTATCACTATTTCACTGATTTGGATTGTTTTGTGAGATTAAAAAAAATCCCCGAATAAACACAACTTCAGGCATATGTGATACTTTCATACAGAACTGAGAATTAGTCAACAATTCTAAAACTAGAAAGTTCGAGAATTTTTTCGAAAAAAGTTATCAATTTAGTGCTCGATGTAACTTTTTCATGTCTATGATAGAATTACATACATAGAAAAATGTTGATTACATACTCGAATATGTAATAGTTTGTGTTATATACTGAGTGATGTTATATTGATAAAGGCGTTGTGGGCGGCGAACCGTGAACCGACTGCCCGCGCCACCCCGTGTATATGACATGTAGTTCCCGTCATAATACTCGGGTTCACATGCGTGACATTGTTGCGCAATGGATTGGTGGATCAGTTCTGGATTAATCTTTTACTGCTCTAATGTGGATATAGCTACAACTTTCAAGCATCTAGAAAACGCCTTATCTTAGGTTAAGTAAAGAGTTATAGCTTCTATGTACACGAGGTCAGCTACGTCCCCAGAGTGATGTTGAAACTCGTGAGTCAAATGTTAAGCGGTAGGAAAAAACACCCCAAATAAAAAATAATTTCATTTTTTTTTTTAAATAATTTCATGCAATATGCAGAAATTATAAAAGTTGTGGTATAATTTGTTTCTGATCATTTCTTCACAAGACTACCTCTCGTAAAAATAAGCCCCATTCTTGACTCGTTTCTTACGTTTTTCATGTAGTTTTTTTTTCAGTATAAATTACATAATTACAAAAAGTCATCTTACAATAGGTACTGTATTACAACAACCGCTTCGTCCAGCTGCAGGTTACGTGTGACGTCCCAAACGACTCTCAGATGGTGGGTGATCTCAATCAATGAATGCAATTTTGAAAGCATACATTCACTAAAAACATGTTTGTAGTGGAGGACTTTAGATTGTTTAAGGTAATTTCTACTAACTCTGGCATGATTGTACTGCTTTGCATCCCCCTAAAGTAGACTTATAGGGATTTCTAGACTATAAAACGTTGTTATTGAGGAGCGAGTCAGCAGGTTGAGCTTTTGAATTGATGTAATGGTTTTCAGAGAACCACGGAAGGAAGGATAAGCAAGCGAAGATAACCACTCCGTAGCGAAGCAAGGGTTGTCGGCTAGTTTTAATGCATAAAATCCAAAAACTATGTACTCGCTTATCACGAAATCTGCAGAATCACTGAATTAATTTTGATGAAACGTAGAATTATGTTATCTTTTGAATCATAGAGGCCCACTAAAAAATATTTCTCGAAATTCCATTCCCAATGGGCAGAAACAGTACTAGCTATTGTGTGTCTGGGGCCTCTGAAGACCCCCTTAGGAAATTGTACAAATCCCATCAAATATAATGACGCCCTCCATAGTTTTAAACTAGTAAGCTGCTAAGATAATATGCTACTAGCAGACCCTTCCGGCCTGTTCATAATGCAATTGTTATTAAGGGGCCTGTGTACACCCTATTAGGACATTGTCATAACTTCCTTCACCTTAACTTCGCCCAATAATGGTGGGATGTAAAAAAAATTTTGACTACCACAATTGGTGCAGTTCAGAGAATTCTAAAAAGAGCTGTTGCAGCAAATGGCTTTGGCCAAAGCTGCGTTTGACAACAAAGGCCAACAAACCCCAGAGCATCAGTGAGTGAGTGGGGAAGAAACAGCTGTTTTTCGATAAGAGTAACATTAACATTAATGTAATAATTTATTTCAAGCAGCTGATACAAAAAACATAAAGATGACGCAAAAGCTTGGCTAACTTTGATTGTCTCTACTTTGCATCCCCTTAAAGCAGATTTAGGGATTTCAGACGATAACATTCAGCTATCTAGGAGTAAGGCAGCAGGCTGAGCTTTTATATTGAGTGGGTCTAGAGAGAACCACAGAATTAAGGATAAGTAAGCGTAGAAAACCACCCGTAGTGAAGCTGTCGGCTGGTAGTTAAATAAACCCGAAACACCAGAACGTTAGTTCTCCCTCTTTGTTCCATTTCTTACTCACATGAAAATTTTGTCAATAACCAGTTAACTCAGAACAACATTTTTAAAAACCGATTGGGGTGAAAGAATTCCTTCTTAAGGTTCAATATAATCCATTTTCAACTATTTTCCAGATTTGTTTCACTTAATGGAAGCTTTTAACATTTTATTTCAACTGACCACTCGTCATTGCATGGAAGTTGTGGGAGGACACTTGCGGCGTTGAAACTAGTTTCTGGCCCCAACCTGCAAATGTTCATTCCAACAGTTTAATGGATAAGGCCGTTAGTGGTACAGTGGCTGCGGAATGCTCAGTTTGGCGGAATGTGCCGAGTTAAATTTATGCCGGTAGCCGATACAAGTATTTAGTGGACTGCGGAGGCCATTGTGGAGCACGCGCAGACGCACGCATTCCACGGCCGCCATTACACGCATTATTTGCATAGAGCAGTACAAAGCCGCCTAACGAGCCCCCGCCCTCCACCACCCCCGCCACGAGAGGAGTTTCGGCAACACTTAATCGTAGAGAATGACCAGCGCATGCTAAATGTTCTGATGAAAGCCTTTAAAGCCTGTATAAAAGTATTTAAGAAAATACACGAATATTTATAAAAAAACAACTTAAATTTTGTGTAAACAATTTAACTGAAACGAAATGTGTCATTTTTTAAAATAAAAATTAAGTTATAACACAACTGAACACAGACACCAAACTTGCGTGCAGTTGAAAGCACTAGATCTTTAACTTTCTTTTTTGTGAGCACATGTAGAAATATTGCGGTTGATTTCTTCATTGACAATCGATCAAAGCTTCTTTATTACAAAAACTGTTACAACACTGTACAATAACGTAAAGTTGTAATAAATAGTAAAATTCTTAAAACAAAATCTGCATAAAAAGTGCTTTAATTCTTGCGCATCGAAAAATTCCGAACGTGTAAAAGGAGTGGGCTAATAAATAGCTGTTCACTCTCCTAACTAAACAACTCGAGCCAAGCGCACTTTTTATGTCTTCTGGCAATGAGTTGTAGAGTTTGGCAGCATTTAAAGTAACATGTCTTTCATAAAACGCTTAGCCGTGCTAAGGCAGCTTCTTTCCCTGGAGTCATATTGACGCTGTTTCATGTTATTATTAAATTAGGCTATTGACAAGTATGTTAATATATTCTTAAGGAAGATCAAGAGGCTTTTGAAAGTTAATGAATACCTGATATAGTGTCACTAATGTACATACAATATGGACTTGGACTAGAATTATTTTGTCAAATAATATTGTTTGTGTTTGCACATAACAAACTGTATATTATGATTTTCGATTATTCCTTGATTAAGAGAGCGAGTAGACTTAAATGTCTTCGTGATTTCTCTTCTTGCGTTCACTATGTTCCCTCTTTCGTTATTCTGTTCACTTCTTCCCTCTGTTTTTATAGTGACTTTCCTTGTTCAAATTAATGGTTTGTAATGTAACGTTTTTGAACTTTTACCGATCACAAATATTAATATCTGTTAGGTTCACCTTTCTAAGGCCTTCATATGTTTCAGTTATTCTTTGTGTTCTTTGTAAATGTACATTTGAATGAATAAACTGAATACTGAATTCATTTAGATTTATAATTGCTGTTGTTTGTAATGTCAAATTGTTTTCTTGTGGTCCTTTTCTAATGAATGTTATGTATGTGAGGTACAAATTTGCTCACCTTTTCCTGAAGATGTTTGTGATAGTTTCGGTGTGCTGGTACATTCATGTTCCATTTTTCTACGGATCCAATTATTTTTTTCAGGATCTTCCTTTCTTGTTTTTCAATTTATTTTATTTTTTCTTTCTGATGCTTATAATGTTTCGGAGGAGTACATCAGTGTAATAATGTGTAAGTTTTGCTTTGATAGATATTGATTTTTTTATTGTAGTGGTTCCACGTGAGCTCTATAAGTTTGACTTGCTACCTAGATTCAATCCTGACGGTAGCAAACGCCGAGAATGTATTGATAATGCCTGTAGGCTATTACAGACCAACTTTAATATATTAGACTACTTATGGTGTATTTCCAAACAATTGCTGCTGCCCCAATCGAATAAAACCTCTAAGCCGGCAGTGTTAGCTTCCAACAATTTATTATTGTCCCCAATATATGTAAATAATAAGTGCATATTTAGAAAAAAATGTATATCAATTTGTTGGTAGCAAAAAAATGTATTATAACATTTCTATTTTAACTTATTAATGCCGAAAATATCCTGAATCCCCAAAACAGTGAGTTACCACACTTACCAACAACATTCGCTCATCTACACTCATCACACTCATTCGAAATCCATATTCGCCCATATCTTGACGATTGGCGTCTTATGAATAAATAAAAAATAAATAAATAAATAAAAAAAATAAACTGAATAACATGACCTCGTGCGTTATCTGTAGAATAACTTGTACTATAAACTGAGAGTGTAGATCGTTTAGGCCCTAACGAAAAACATAAATTTCTCTGTACATTAAACACATTCAAATCGCTACTACAATCTAACGAAAGCAGTCCTCCACTATTTTCAAAGCCTTAGCGTCTACCATTTTGAAGTGTTTTAAAACAGATTTAGGTTAATAAATGCACATTGAATAGTATTTATATGTTATTTTAGAAAAAGAGTGTACTAAAGTTACTGTTTCTGGCATATTGTATTGATGGGTAAATATCGGACAAACGTCCAATGATAGGCCTACCTTTGACGAAAGAGTTAGTAATTAACTGTGAGCGTTAATCATATTTGATGATACGGCAAACATTTAAACAAATTTGATTTCGTTGTTCAAATTACAAAATGGAACACGATCGAAAGTAAAAGTAAGATAATGGTTTTTTAAAATGCTCATTAAATAATAAAACAAGCAGGCCTTCCACTTGTCCTACTTTTCCTACTTTTCCTACTTTTTCAAAAAATGTCCTACTTTGTCCTACTTTTTCAGCAATGTCCTACTTTTCCTACTTTTTTTGAAATTTCAGGAATAATCCACTATTTTACCCCAAAAATACAGATTTGCTTGGAATTTTTAGCCTGTTTTTTAAAAATAAATTAAATATTACATATACACTATAATTCGGAGGCTTCAAAGTAAAGCCATGGTAAAACCATGCAATTTGGATGATGGGTTTTAGGATTTATAGTGTGATGTGTGGAATTTTGTATCTATTTTGCTCTTTGTGCGTTCCCGACGATGTGTTTTTTTGTATGTGGGACTGTGTTAAGGATTCTGAACCTACCCGACCCTAAAGGTAAGCCTTTTTCTTCTAAAATACTCACTATGTACCGTATGTAAGACCAAGGATCATTTTATTTTTTATATTAATAGGCAGTTTTAAAAAGATTTATTGTATTTGTAAAATAAGAAGTGGGTGGATGGAGGGCGTTTAGGCTTCTAAGGTGGGCTGGAAGCCTGCTCATCAGATAGGATTTAATTGACAAGAGCTGCTTGTGAATTAATTCCTGTCTGATGAACTTACACCAATAAAAGGCTAATAAAATAATTGTATTCTGTGTAAAAATCCTTCTCAACTAAACGGTTTACATACATTTTTGCAATTTATAAGTAGCAAAGCTACCTTTCAAATCTTGGCATTTTATAACTTGATGTGTTTTATATATATTAGCCTTATATTGTGTTTTATATATATATTAGCCTTATAGTGTATTTTATATATATATATATTATTATTTTCAATGGTTTTATGCTTATTTTCTAATGTGTTTAATTTGTTTCAGGCAGTAAGATGATGGAATAGTTTATAGTACAAAAAATGCCACGGGAAACACATTTCAAAGAAGACTGGCTTTTGAGCCAAGATTCTAACAAGCATCTTATGTCTTTGTGGTGCAAGAAAGGCAAAAATGACTTTGAAGTGCATTGCAAGATATGTAATCATTATTTTTCCTGTGCAAATAGAGGCAAAGACCAACTAATTAAGCACAGTGAAACTAAAAAACATTATTCAAAAGCGAATGTTGCATTCTCTGCTCGGCAAACTGTTTTCACAGTGACAGAAAGCGGTAGTGTCGCAACAACATCAGTGCTAAAGGAAAGTGCGGTTACTTTGGAGGATCCTATTCGTGCGGAGTTAATATGGGCTTTCAAGCTAGCCCAATCAAACTTTTCTTTTGCTTCTTGTGATGGTCTTCATGAAGTGTTTACATTAATGTTTGGTGAAAGTGCCAAGAACTTTAACATGGACAAAACCAAAGCTTCATATTTGATTTCCTTTGGATTGGGTCCTTTCTTAGTTAAAGAACTAACCAGGGATATTAGAGAGTCAAACAACTTTTATACTTTGTGCCTCGATGAGACGACTACAACTCAAGTTAAAAAACAACTTGACCTCTACGTAAGGTATTGGTCACCACAGCAGGTAGCAGAACCAGTCCAATGTCGGTATTTAACTTCGATATTTTTGGGCCATGCTGAAGCAGAAACCATGTTTGATGCAATCATCAAATCATCTGAAATTGAAGGTGTCTCAATTTCAAAAGCTATTATGGTGTCAATGGATGGTCCTAATGTGAACAAGTCCCTTTTTACCAAACTTAACTCACAGGTTAAATCTTTAGGTTCCCCAGGTCTAGTGGACATTGGACCTTGTTCTCTCCACAAAGTCCACAATGCTTTTGGAAGTGGACTTCGTGACCATCCATTTTCACTGATAGATGAATTTGCAACTGACATCTTCAAATTTTTCAAACTGTCTGCTGCAAGAAGAGAAGATTACAAGAAAAGTCAAGAGCTAATGCAAGTAGAAGAACATTTTTTTTGTCAGTATGTAAATAGCAGATGGTTGAGTATTGGTCCAGTCTTGAAAAGACTTATCGAACAGCATGAGGCACTGAAACATTATTTTTTCAAGTTTTTGCCACAAAACCAAAGTTCAAAGAGTCTCGACAAGAATTATAAGTACCAAAGAATCTGCTCTGCTTTGAAGAATAACATTCTTCTTCCTCTAATGCAGTTTTTGCTTCATATCAGTGCTGTATTTTCTAAGTTTCTGACAATGTTTCAATCTGAACAACCATTGGTTCATGTACTGTATGATGAAATGAACCATTTAATGAAGACTCTTTTGAGAAAATTTATCAAAGCTGAAGAAATTGAAAAACACAAAAACAACATCAGTCACATAGAGGTAAAAAAATCAAACTTGCTTGAGTTTAAAGACTTAGAAGTTGGAAGTGAAGCTAAAAAAACTCTACTTTCATTAAAGATCCTTGACAAAGAAAAGTCTGAGTTTTACCAAGCTATAAGTTCTTTTTTTATTACTGTGACCAACAAGCTAATGAAAGATCTGCCCATCGACAACAAAATACTGAAAAATATGCAGTGCCTGCATGGGTTGGCAAGAAAAGAAGAAAAAAGCTATGACATGTTCAAACGGATAATCACCCAAGTACCACATGGTCTGACAGAGGAAAAAATTGATAGACTTAAAGAGGAATGGTTAGGATACCAATCAGATTTGGATGTAGCAGAAGATTGGTATATCCAATCGAAGACACAGACTGAGGTCAAGTACATGAGGGTGGATTCCTACTGGAATAAAGTTTTTCAACTAAAGACATCAACTGGTAAACCCAGATATCCTCAGCTAGCTAGTTATTTGCCCTCACTTCTAACACTAGCACATGGAAATGCAGATGTTGAGAGAGGGTTTTCTATGAACAATAATATTGTGACCAATGAAAGGAAGGCACTCAATGAGCATACCATAATTGGCTTGAGAGTTGTAAAAGATTTTGTAAGAGTCAATGGCAAAGTAGAAAATATTAAAATAACAAAGAGAATGGTAGATGCAGCTAAAGGGGCAAGCTCCAAGTACAAAGAGTATTTAGCTCAAAGAAAAGATGAAGAAGTAAGGAAACAGAAGGAATCTGCTGAACAAAAAGAAAAAGAGGCATCTAAAGAAAAAGAGATAAAAGCAAGAAATGAGATCAAAGCTGCTGAAAATCTTCTAGAAGAAGGCAAGAAGAAGCTCCAGTTGGCTATGAAAAGGAAAGACTTTGCAGAAGTGTCATTAGCCTCAGAGATGATTGACATTTCAACCAAACGATTAAAAACAGCTAATGAACTTTTGATACATAAATAATGGTTTAGTTTCCTTTCTCTAAGTATTTTTTAAATACTACATTATGAAAAAATATAAATAAGTTATGTATTTCTATTCTTTTGTAGTAAAAGAGAAAATAAATTATAAAGAGCGGGGACATGCATGAATTTTGGGTTGAAATAATTTTTTAAAGTGTTATTTCTATTTATTTATCTCATAAATTTAACATTCATTTGTGAGTCATTAGGTAAGACCTAATTTATTAGTCATAAATTTAGATTAATGCCCGTTTGAACTAATCTTAGTATATTGTAGGTTCAAATGAGAACAAAACTACTTCATAGTCTTGGATTTAGTTTTCAGTATTATTTTTGCTTCGATAAATTCAGCTGTTTTAGCTCTCAATTCATGCATGCGGAACGAGGGGGGTCCCCGTATGGAATACAATTAATAAATAATAATAATACAACGCTAAGTGTGACTGTTGCGCCTTTCGTTAAATGTCCTACTTTTTTCATTAAAATGTCCTACTTTTTTTCTCAGACCTAGTGGAAGGCCTGAACAAGTTGTATTCATTAATATTTAGGCCAATCTTAGTTAAGCGAAAAGTTACAAAATATTCAAGGTTATCTAATATCAAAACAGTGAACTTTAGATAGAACTTAAAATGTAGACATTATGACATATGAGACGCCGACACAACTTTTGTTTGGACACAAAAATGTAAACAGAAAAATTTAAAATACAATTTTTGTTGACAATTTAATTGATTGACTGCTACAACAATCATCTTCAAAACAAAATATAATCATACACAATTATATGTTTTATAAACAAAACAAAAAATGCACAGTATTCAGTTATATTTAGGGTGAAATTTCAGTGAAAACAAGTGTGCCAAATTTAAAACTATTTGGCATAAGAGAATAAGGGTGGGGGCTGACGAGGTGCTAGCCCTGCCATCGAATGGCAAACAGGACTCGACAAACATTTAGCGCACTATTGCATACGACCTCGGTGCTAAAACAAAAATGTGAACTAGAAATATTTTTTATTATTGTTGTACTCAATATCTTTAAAAGGACTCCGATTTCAAGCCAGCAATCTATATAGATCACTTTCAACATTATTCAGACTTATTCTCAACATTACAGATTCCCTAAAATCACGTAACCAATTTCAGGTACTCATTTTTATATAATAAGATTATACCCAAATCATATATCCTGTAAGTTTATTACTGTGATCAGATGATTGTTTATTTATGAAAACAACTGTAAGATAGTTTGTTTTAGATGAACCAATAGAGTCAAAATTTATTTGTATATTTTTTGACCAATAAAATAAAAAATAAATAAATTTCTAAAAAGTGAAAAATGATCTGGAGATATTAACTAAATCCACCTACATACCAAATTTCATAAAAATTGATCCATCCGTTTGGTCTCCAGTGAACTGCACATATACACAGAAACAAAAATGTGTGAACGAAAAAAAACACGTTTTGGGTTCAGGGAACCCTAAAATGGATTTTTAGACCAACTTGCGATTTTTTTGGACGATCACAATACTTTCTGTATGCTAACGCATATGGGAGAAAGTTAAAATTAACGACTAATAGTTGATATCAAACTAAGGCACAACAAAGCATGGCCGGGGGTTTTTTTTGTTTATTTCTAGAAAAAAATAAGAGTTCAATAAAAACTCAAAGAAAAATAGTTTTAATATTTTCAGTTTCCTATCCCTGGTCTATTTAAAAGCTGTATATATCTTTTTAATGGACTAATTCCTATTGTACTATTCATACTTATGTGAGTCGCAAGCGTTCACGTTGTCTACAGTATATAAACATTATATTTTTAGTGTATATCATTTGTAATACACTTAGGATATACTTAGGGTGTTATGAATGTTGTGCGTCATAAATTGTGGAATTTGTTTGTGAGCTGTTGCTGTGAAAGGCTTCTCGGTGGGTGTCCGTCACCACTGTTCATTGAACACGGCCACTCCCAATAATGACAGCATTTTGTTAAAACCGAGTGAAAATGGAGCCGCGACCAGTCGCCGTCGTAGGGCTTCGAGAGCCGAGGCCGTCGAGTGGACTGGGGAAATTACTGAATTCACTGGATAATATGAATTTAGCTCATAACTCAATGGAATAATCCGTCATGGCGGTTGCCTAACTGTGGCACATGCAATGTAAACCGCAATCATGTTTCCGACTATTCTTAAATTTAATGTTATAAGTACGTTAACGCCTATATTTAATTTATTGTGGACAAATTCCAGACAGCAGTACACGAAGTTTTGCCAACCATAATACAGCATTACACGAGGTTTTGTCAACCATAATACAGCATTACACGAAGTTTTGTCAACCATAACACAGCATTACACGAAGTTTTGTCAACCATAATACAGCATTTACACGAAGTTTTGTCAACCATAACACAGCATTACACGAAGTTTTGCCAACCATAATACAGCATTACACGAAGTTTTGTCTACCATAATACAGCATTACACGAAGTTTTGTCAACCATAATACAGCATTACTCGAAGTTTTGCCAACCATAATACAGCATTACACGAAGTTTTGTCAACCATAATACAGCATTACACGAAGTTTTGCCAACCATAATACAGCATTACACGAAGTTTTGCCAACCATAATACAGCATTACACGAAGTTTTGTCAACCATAATACAGCAGTACACGAAGTTTTGTCAACCATAATACAGCAGTACACGAAGCTTTTCCAACCATAATACAGCAGTACACGAAGTTTTGTGTAAAGTCTACATGTTGTATTCTCCAGCATAAACTCTATTTTATGTGAAAGTAACATCCCTTAACTTATACTTCTGGGAAAAGCTCTCAAAGCCGATAGTAAATGAAATTAAAAATGCCTTTACTAAGGGGCGAAATTAGTCTTCTCTAACAATTAACCCCAGAATTGTAGCTGAAAAATCCAAGTTAACTTGTCTTGGTGTCTAGTTGGATATAGTCTGAAATAGTTTCACATGTTTCAATTTTTTATGCAGAAAGGATCTGGGTAAATCACGCAACACAATCGTACGTGATGGGTGTGTGGGTGGGCAAATTCCATCTTACGTTTATGGGTGGGTGAGTATCGTACGGTTAACCTTACGATGGTGGTGGTTACTGTTAAACATATGGTTAACCGTTAAGTGGAGATGGTGCAAGGGTTGTTTGGTCGCTTATTACGTGAAAAGCTTGATATTAGAACCTAAAAGACCTCAGTATGATGTAGGGTTGTTTGGTCGCTTATTACGTGAACAGCTTGATATTAGAGCCTAGAGGACCTCAGTATGATGTAGGGTTGTTTGGTCGCTTATTTCGTGAACAGCTTGATATTAGAGCCTAGAGGACCTCAGTATGATGTAGGGTTGTTTGGTAGCTTATTACGTGAACATCTTGATATTAGAGCCTAGAGGACTTCAGTATGATGTAGGTTTGTTTGGTCGCTTATTATGTGAACAGCTTGATATTAGAGCCTAGAGGACTTCAGTATGATGTATGGTTGTTTGGTCGCTTATTACGTGAACAGCTTGATATTAGCGCCTAGAGGACCTCAGTATGATGTAGGATTGTTTGGTCGCTTATTTCGTGAACAGCTTGATATTAGAGCCTAGAGGACCTCAGTATGATGTAGGGTTGTTTGGTCGCTTATTTCGTGAACAGCTTGATATTAGAGCCTAGAGGACCTCAGTATGATGTAGGGTTATTTAATCGCTTATTCCGTGAACAGCTTGATATTAAAGCCTAGAGGACCTCAGTATGATGTAGGGTTGTTTGGTCGCTTATTTCGTGAACAGCTTGATATTAGAGCCTAGAGGACCTCAGTATGATGTAGGGTTATTTAATCGCTTATTCCGTGAACAGCTTGATATTAAAGCCTAGAGGACCTCAGTATGATGTAGGTTTGTTTGGTCGCTTATTTCGTGAACAGCTTGATATTAGAGCCTAGAGGACCTCAGTATGATGTAGGGTTGTTTGGTCGCTTATTTCGTGAACAGCTTGGTATTAGAGCCTAGAGGACCTCAGTATGATGTAGGGTTATTTAATCGCTTATTCCGTGAACAGCTTGATATTAAAGCCTAGAGGACCTCAGTATGATGTAGGTTTGTTTGGTCGCTTATTTCGTGAACAGCTTGATATTAGAGCCTAGAGGACCTCAGTATGATGTAGGTTTGTTTGGTCGCTTATACGTGAACAGCTTGGTACTAGAGCCTAGAGGACCTCAGTATGATGTAGGGTTGTTTGGTCGCTTATTACGTGAACAGCTTGGTATTAGAGCCTAGAGGACCTCAGTATGATGTAGGGTTGTTTGGTCGCTTATTACGTGAACAGCTTGGTATTAGAGCCTAGAGGACCTCAGTATGATGTAGGGTTGTTTGGTCGCTTATTACGTGAACAGCTTGGTATTAGAGCCTATAGGACCTCAGTATGATGTAGGGTTGTTTGGTCGCTTATTACGTGAACAGCTTGATATAAGAGCCTAGAGGACCTCAGTATGATGTAGGGTTGTTTGGTCGCTTATTACGTGAACAGCTTGATATTAGAGCCTAGAGGACCTCAGTATGGTGTAGGGTTGTTTGGTCGCTTATTACGTGAACAGCTTGATATTAGAGCCTAGAGGACCTCAGTATGGTGTAGGGTTGTTTGGTCGCTTATTACGTGAACAGCTTGATATTAGAGCCTAGAGGACCTCAGTATGATGTAGGGTTGTTTGGTCGCTTATTACGTGAACAGCTTGATATTAGAGCCTAGAGGACCTCAGTATGGTGTAGGGTTGTTTGGTCGCTTATTACGTGAACAGCTTGATATTAGAGCCTAGAGGACCTCAGTATGGTGTAGTGTTGTTTGGTCGCTTATTACGTGAACAGCTTGATATTAGAGCCTAGAGGACCTCAGTATGGTGTAGGGTTGTTTGGTCGCTTATTACGTGAACAGCTTGATATTAGAGCCATCGACACTTTCCTGTGATATTTAAGTAAGAATATAAACTAGGTTTAGGGCAACGTTCTACATAAAAATAACTGTCGCAATATTGCGTAGTTGGCAACCTATTGCGGAAGGCTTGACTCCGACTTCAACGGCGGTCACTTTACTTCGTCTCTAAACGGCTTTCATAAACACACGTTTCGAATTTATAAATGACATATGTTATTGACGGCGTAGAGGGGCCCCATTCACCCAACGTACCAATAAACGAATGCTCAATAATAAACATTTATTCGTATGTATTTGAAAATTACCAGATGACTGACTGTCCTAAATATATAAACAGTAGTCCTAATACTTAAAATTTTAATTTCAGTGCTTACATTTTAAATCCAGTTTATTTTTTATACAATCTAAGTAATATAAATTAATTATATATTTGACAGCGGTGATCTGGTCTAGGACAGTATCCGAGCAGGGTGTTTAGTTAAATTGGCCGGCGTGGTGACTTAGTGCCTACTATCGGATTGTTTATTAAAGACCCCTTACTTTGCGGCGCTACTATATTTACAAAACAAACGCTAAAAATATATAATCACGTATTCATGTTCAGTGTTTCATCTACTTTATAACAGCACCAAAGGTTTTTAATTGTTATTCTTGGTTAATATGTATATGAGTTACTAAAAAAAAAATAAAAAAAAAAAAAACGGGTTTCACGCAACTCTTTGAAACTAGTGACTTTGTAAATTGTAAAAAAAATTCGCTGTAAAAAAAGTATTTGAGAGTTTTTTCTTGTTCACCAATCATCACTAGTACTATTAGGTGTAGGATACTGAAAGTTCATGATAAAGTAATAAATCGTTACTACGTTATTTATTTTTTTCTTTGGTGTTGTTATTTTTGCACTTAAACGGTATTTCTAAATCCGGATTTTTCTATCGATTCTATTTCTCACCAGCAAATTGGAGATCACGTTGTCAATGCTAATAGAACTTAAAAAAATATTAAATTATGAAAATAATTTAAAATGTTTTTGATGTGGTGAGGGCTGCATGTTATAAGGCGATGGACAGTCTGTTTCCGACAACATTGGAGCACTGTACTGCATTGTTGCTAGTGGCAAATAACAACAATGCATTGTTGCATTGATTCTGCTTTGGATCTTACAAGTTAAAATCAGATGTATAACCTATTATATGTTAAATCTGTACTGTGTGTGTATATACGACTTAAATTGCATGAAGGCTCACTTTAGTTTACGTTGCTTGCAGCAAAGGGCATATTATCAAACTACGGTTCGGTTATTAAATTACAGTTCTTGATCAGAACTATCACATATGTCACTGTCGGTGCCATCAACATCATAACAAATCTGATTCAGAGTTGTTTAGATTAATTATTAACGTCATACTACTATTACCACTATAGTTGAATTTTTGCGGTACTAGTCTTCTATTTTCATGACATGATTCACGCAAGTTTATCAAATAATTTCAAAAGTATTGTACATTAGATCTGATGCCATTTGGAAACTTAATTAATTTAAATGTCCTATTAGATTTTGTGACCTCATTTTAAATATATGCCCACATCAGTTCGATCGCATTCAGTTTGCAGTAAGCGACGGGTAACCAAATTAATTTAATTTCCCAGAGAAATTTATTATTTTGTCGAACCACAACACTTTAAATTGAAATGCACATTTGAAGGAAAACTATTAACAAAAAAATTGTAAGTTGAAACGATAGGCACAAACAAGGACTGCTTAGTTCAATACTGAAACTACAAGGATAAAGGCTATTTGGTAATACAGATTCAGTTATTAATGAACGAAAGTTACAAAAATGTATATTTGTAATCGATTATAAGAAGCAATGATGCACTTTAGTACCTAAAACAATACAAAACAGGTTTGATGCTCGATAAAAATGGATCCACTACAAACCCACGGTACAGCCTCCGCTGATCACACCAGCCGACGAGCCGTAACATTTTAAACTTAAAACTGCAAATAAAAATACTTAGAAGGTTTATTAAGACCATTCTTATAGCGTATTGAGTTAAGTCAGTTGTTCTCTTTATTTCAGTGAAAAAATTATTTCTGTAATCGAACGTACTATGGAAATGCCAGGAGCTTGGAAAAAATTAACGTAGTGATGGTTAATTATTTCAACGTGAAATTTCATTATACTACACCTAATAGCACTAGTTACAATTGGTGAACAATAAATAAATATAATAATAATATTATCAAATACTTTTAAAAAAATGACAATTGAAAATCACTAGTTTCAAAAAGTTGCGTGAAAACCCGTGTTTTTTAGTTGCAGCTCGCATAAAATTTAAGACGTAAAATAAAAACTAAAACCTGTTGGTACTGTTATAAAGAAGATTAAACACTGAACATGAATATGTGATTGGATATTTTTTAGGGCTTGTTTTGTAAATACAGTAGCGTTGCAAAGTCAGGGATCTATAATAAACAATCGACAATAGGGCTTTGGACTGCAGAGTACAACATCCAAGGTTCGAATCCACACCTGAGATAGCGGTTCGTAGTTCACTCGTGGAATAATGTTGACGTACAGGCCTGCAGGCCCATGTGAACTGGCGAGCGAAGTTAAATAAAAAAGTGACCGTGATTCCTGTACAGTGTCGTGGTAGCTAAGGTCCCACAGGATTTGGGAAAACTTTGTGTGTGCAACCATACAAAACTGTGTTCATTAAACATTTTTATAAACAGAAAAACTAAAAATGTTATAATGGAAAACAAGACCAACATAATAAATATATATCTTATAATTTTAAAACCGTGTTAATGTTGAGGATAGAATGAAAAATAAGAGATATACGAATAAAGTTGTCTGTTTGTGTAAAGCCGGTTTTTTATATCGAACTTATTCTAAAATACTTTACTATTACTAAAAAAATATGCATACATTTTACATTAGAAAATTAATGTAGAATGACTTCAATCAAAAATGCAAAAAATACAGAAATACATAGTAACTTACGAGCATATTTAGCTAAACGTTGCTTTGCAGCCGTTAATTCATACATACACCAATGGGGATAAAAGATATTCTGTAAACACAACTATGTAACTAAGAAGATAACTTGGTATAATATGGAGACCATGAACCTGTCTTCTACGTATTCACGCAGTGTACGTAAGTACGTACGGACGTAAATCGTAATTTAATTGACTTGTTAATGAATTTGTCCATCATTCATGATTAAGATGCTGGTCATCAAGGTATGGTTGGATATGAGGGGCAATCGAGTGTGATGAGTGTAGATGAAAAAATGTGGTCATTGTTACTTGTTAAAGTCGACTGTTCCCTCCCTAGAAAGAGCCATTTATTAATAGCCCAATAGCCATGATGATGAAGGAACCTACAGATTAACGTGGAATCCGAACCACGTAGTAATGGTCTGGTGTTCAGCTAATGACAATCCTGATACTCAGTTCTCTTCCAATCGCAACATTAGTACTCCTTACTACCGCCCAATATGGATAGCCCAGACTTCTTTAGTAGTGTACACGTCGATGGCAACCATTTAGCGGACGCCGTGTCAGTATTAAGCGAACTTGGCATATAAACTATCGCCTACAATCTACAACAATTTATCGCGAAGTGGTTGGGTTGCAGAATTGTGCCACAAGTACCGACAGTGTTTTTTATTTCTAACAGTTTTTTTTTAATTTAAGTAAAACTATCACCAAGGGAGGCAAGTGGTCCCAGGCATAAGTAGAAATGCCAGCCAGTTAGTTGTATTGTTGAGCTGTGATGTACAGAGTGGGTACTTCGTACTTTCTACCAAAGAGAGCAGTTCTCTACAGTCTACAGCCTCTACTCACCTCAACCAACTAACTGTAATTTGAGTTCTATTTCAAATATTCATTTTTTATACAATACAACTCGATTAAGACACTACAATATATCTACTATTGTCAACTGCAGAAAAATTCGAACCTTTTCACATTATTAATATAAAATGCGTGTTTTGGTGGGATTAAAAACATATATTTCCCAGTACTTGAACTAACTGTTGACCATCATGATTAATGTTAAGTAAGAACCTAGTGGGCCTGAATTGGTCCTTTAGTAAATAAAGACATCAGAAAATTGGTTGGTGGAGTTCTTATTCGTTTACGATATAACGTGATCACACCCTCCCACCCTCAAAATATATACATATTAACTATTTGAGAACAATATTTTAGGTAAATATATTTTATGAAAGTAGGCCTACTAATGAGCCTGTTCCTCAGTAATTCAGGACGAGTTTGTTTAGAGTTGCAAAGTGACGAAAATTACTGTCGAGTTTTGTAATTTTAGTGTTAATATTAAGTCTTGTCATTTACTAAGTTAGAATTAATTTTTGAGAAACACTACAGTGTAAAGAGTGAATGCCACATTTTGCAGTCTACCACTAATTGTTTTGGTTTCTGCCAAATTCTCGTTTTCGACAGAATCATAGCGCTTAGACGTTCCAACATTCTCATCGGAAAGTGGCAATAAGAAGAGTGAACTTTGAACTCTACTTGCTTTCAAGTAGTGGCATGCAGCTGCAGACATTCACCGCTGCATCTGTTATTTGAGGTAAATGCCAAACGGGTCATCCACAACAAAACCAAACAAGTAATACTGTGACCGACATAAAAATAAAAAAACAATTTCTTGTTCAGAGTGTGCAGCTCATAATAAAAAGTCTTCAGTAGACATTCAGTAGACAACGGCTTTTATCTACACAATTTCACTAAACCCTATAGAGTATGTGCAGATATTCATAATATAACAATGTAAACGTTAGTAAAAATTAGTGTGGATGACCAAATTAATCATTGATTTTTACACTTCAATGGATTATTGACCACGTGGATCTGATTCAATTATCACCATAAATAGTTGTCACCTATCCACAGGTGTTATAAATTATATACCAATCCTTACAGGAGCACACTAGAAGATATGGGACGAGGAAGCAAGGAGTCCAAAGCGGCGCGGAGAGTGGTTATTGTCTAAGCCGCGGCCATTCATTGCGGAGTGCCGGCGGGGGAGTCGTCGACTGCCGTCTACCCACACACCTGGTCGATGTTTGGGGCCCAGGAGGGGCGCGTGCCTGGCTAGCGGCTTCTACGACCCCCACGAGCTGTGTCGCGAGTTCCCCGGGCCGTCGACACTTCCCGGCACCCTCACACCCCAGGGATACGTCGGGAACAGCCGGGATATACAGCAGCTGGTGCGACGCGGCGCTCTCTCTCGCTCTCTCCGGGTTGTTGGACTCGGTGACTCGCCTGTTTTCGCGCTGCGCGGCCCGGCCTGGTCCGACGTGCGCAACGCGCGCACTCACACACACGTGACCGGGTCGAGATTAATTAGACGCGTGTCTACAATGGCTGTGATTAGCGCCCTCGTTAAGGGACCACATACCTCACCGCTGCCTGTCATCCCGGGCCTTATGGTCCCCGCACAATGGCCCCGGAGATAAATCGCGAATCTGCGAACTCACCGACAGGAACATATGGCGCGGCGTGAATACAAGTAATTGATCACAACTATCAACCACCTTACCATCTGAATGGTACAATATCTAGCCGAAATTTCATACAAAATCTTTTATTCTTTCACGGAAAATAATATATTGTTTCTTACACCCAAACACTGATCAGTTTAAATGATAGGAATAGTGGGCAGAGACAGAAAGAAGGTAGAGCAATGAAAATATTAGGGGATAAAAATCATAAATTCATATAAAAAATTGATGAAGCGAAAAATAAAACCATACTATTAAACCCTTTCGTAGACGTACAATGGTATTTACTCACCTGCCCACCTATACATGTACAGTGGTATTTACCCACCCACCCACCTATACACGAAAAGTGGTATTTACCCATACGCCCACCAATACACGTACAGCGGGTATTTACCCACCCAGCCACCTATACACGTACAGCAGGTATTTACCCACCAACCCAATAATAGACGTACAGTGGTATTTACCCACCCGCCCACCAATACACGTACAGCGGGTATTTGCCCACCAATATACGTACACCGGGTATTTGCCCACCCGTCCACCAATACACGTACAGCGGGTATTTGCCCACCCGCCCACCAATACACGTACACCGGATATTTGCCCACCCGCCCACCAATACACGTACACCGGGTATTTGCCCACCCGCCCACCAATACACGTACAGCGGTATTTACCCACACGCCCACCAATTTACTTTCAGCGGTATTTACCCACCCGGCCACCTATACACTTACAGCAGGTATTTACCCACCAACCCAACAATAGACGTACAGTGGTATTTACCCACCCGCCCACCAATACACGTACAGCGGGTATTTGCCCACCAGCCCACCAATACACGTACAGTGGTATTTACCCACCCGCCCACCAATACACGTACAGCGGGTATTTACCCGCCCGCCCACTAATAAACGTACAGTGGTATTTACCTACCCGGCCACCTATACACGTACAGCGGGTATTTACTCACCAGCCCACCAATACACGTACAGTGGTATTTACCCACCCGCCCATCAATACACAGACAATACACGCCCGTCCACCAATAAACGTACAGTGGTGTTTACCTATCCGCTCACGTTACAGTATAACTAAAGGAATCCGCTTGACCAGACAGTTAAGAATAGCCACGATGGTCTAAATAACAAGTCAAGTTCTAACCCAATCATACACATTTTCCAAATATACGATATTGTAGCGTAAACTTTGAGCTTCAAACTTAAAAAAAAATAAAATAAAAAAATAAAATAAAATGAGATTCATGTTTGTGGTGCGAAAAGTAAATGTTCCTTATCCAACAGCCGTGGAATTCATAAGTACGGTCTTCGCTCAAAGTAAAACATCGATATACATGCTCATCAAACTAACTTGTACGAGAAGCAGGTCTCGTACACTCTTTGACTCGCTGCTGGGCTCATTAAACTAACTTGTACGAGAAGCAGGTCTCGTACACTCTTTGACTCGCTGCTGGGCTCATTAAACTAACTTGTACGAGAAGCAGGTCTCGTACACTCTTTGACTCACTGCCGGGCTCATTAAACTAACTTGTACGATAAGCAGGTCTCGTACACTCTTTGACTCGCTGCCGGGCTCATTAAACTAACTTGTACGAGAAGCAGGTCTCGTACACTCTTTGACTCGCTGCTGGGCTCATTAAACTAACTTGTACGAGAAGCAGGTCTCGTACACTCTTTGACTCGCTGCTGGGCTCATCAAACTAACTTGTACGAGAAGCAGGTCTCGTACACTCTTTGACTCGCTGCTGGGCTCATCAAACTAACTTGTACGAGAAGCAGGTCTCGTACACTCTTTGACTCGCTGCTGGGCTCATTAAACTAACTTGTACGAGAAGCAGGTCTCGTACACTCTTTGACTCGCTTCTGGGCTCATTAAACTAACTTGTACGATAAGCGGAGCTCGTACACTCTTTGACTCGCTGCCGAGCTCATCAAAATCTGATAAAAGCGTGATTAGATTCGAAAAGATCCTCAAAGAACTTATGCTGCAGGGTGTCTATTACAGAATTTCTTTCAATATCATAAAAGTGAATTATTGTTAATTAGTTATTACACTTAAATTATTCCTCTGTTACAAGAAATACTATTTTAAAATTACTCAATACTTATGAACAATTTTGTTTTATTGTTTACTAGCTGTACCCGCCCGCTTCGCCGGTCATAATATTGAGTTTTGATTGTATCATTGAAATGTGCAGCAACCTTTCAGTTTACATAGTATCCAATTTACAACAGCTGATGTTTTGTGTAGTTTACTACTGTACTCAATTATTTTTAATTTTGAAAGTTTTGCCTACCACAATTTCATTATATTTGTTTTTATTTAACAGCTGTTAATCAATAAATCAATCAATTAATATAGCTTCACAAGAAATCAAAACATAAAAATATAAACAGTATAATTTTGACATATTTAAAACCCACAGCTGATATTCTTTTTATATTTGACTTATTATACCTTCATGCATCCTGCTATTTGATTAACATCGAAACTTTAGAAGTCCAAGGGATGGAGCCCTGAGGGATTAAAGAAACGGGAATAAGACAGAAACCTTCCCTGGGGTATATAGAACAACTTCCCCAAGTTTCATGGCGATCGGCTGGACGGTTTGGTAGCGCATAAAGGATAGACAAACATACATTGGATTTTATATATATATAGAAAAACTTGATATGTAATATGCAACTGTTTCTGTTGCTTTAAATAAATATTTACTGATTCTGACCCTAGTGCTGTATAAATACGACATAAAAAGTGTAACGGACACTGGTCTCGCCAGTGTGAGCCTGTAGTAGATTGCATTAACCTTCTGTTGGCAAATCAATACAACGAATAAGAAAAAAATAGTAAGATGACTACTGTCGAAGAAGAAAGTATAAATAATCGAGTTTAAAACATCACTGTAAGGAAACTAATTACACTAGAAAAATACAAATGAAATTAAAATTTCCCTTGTTTATTCCTTCGCTTTTGAGAGTAAAAGAAAAATTTTGTATCTGTTAACAGTTTCTTAAATCATGGATAAAATAAAAAAAGGCGTGATTTCTAACGTCGACTTTAACAATTTCTACAATGAAAACCTCTAGTCAGATTACATTGAAACTTTAATAGGTAATTTATCAACTATTTCACTAACTTATGCTAGAGTTTTATGAAGGATTAATAATCAAACGCAGAACAGTGTGTATAAGGGTGTGGTAATGTTCCCTTACCAGCAGAAAGATATTTGTATTAAACCTCCGCCTACGTTCTCCATGTACTTGGTTTTCATATTTAACATGAATGTTATGTAATGTTTACTAAGTTTATGTACAAATGTGCAAATTATGTACATGCTTTGTAATCATTGATCTACAGTCAATATAATGATAATTGCCGGTTGGGGTTATGCAAGTAGTGCTACTTCGTATGTCAGTTACAATGTTACATACACTCGCTTAGTGAGATGTAAGCCTACCTGTTAGTCGTCTGGAAAGCAGTTTTATTATCGGATACAGAAGCCTGCATGTGCCCACAATGTTAAAATTATATAACATTAGGATAATTTTGTTGTATTTTGCAACGTAGGCACATAAATTATCTCTTTAACGAAACATGAAAGTAAATTAAAAACATTACTTCCAGTCCATTCCTTCAGCTATAGCCATCCTTGGTTACACCTGTGTTTGTCACAGTCCACGGCCGACCAGTACTCTACCTGATTCTAGTAGGACGCTTACACTTGTGGGGTAAAACCTGTGTTTGTCACGGTCCACGACCGACCAGTACTATACCTGAGTCTAGAACGACACTTACACTTGTGGGGTAAAACCTGTGTTTGTCACAGTCCACGACCGACCAGTACTATACCTGAGTCTAGAACGACGCTTACACTTGTGGGGTAAAACCTGTGTTTGTCACAGTCCACGACCGACCAGTACTATACCTAAGTCTAGAACGACGCTTACACTTGTGGGGTAAAACCTGTGTTTGTCACAGTCCACGACCGACCAGTACTGTACCTGAGTCTAGTAGGACGTTTACACTTGTGGGGTAAAACCTGTGTTTGTCACAGTCCACGACCGACCAGTACTATACCTGAGTCTAGTAGGACGTTTACACTTGTGGGGTAAAACCTGTGTTTGTCACAGTCCACGACCGACCAGTACTATACCTGAGTCTAGTAGGACGTTTACACTTGTGGGGTAAAACCTGTGTTTGTCAC
Organism: Stictocephala bisonia; assembly: GCA_035578905.1. Lineage (NCBI taxonomy): Eukaryota > Metazoa > Arthropoda > Insecta > Hemiptera > Membracidae > Stictocephala > Stictocephala bisonia. The sequence goes on from JAQJVL010000265.1 coordinate 900,464, forward strand.
AGTCCACGACCGACCAGTACTATACCTGAGTCTAGAACGACGCTTACACTTGTGGGGTAAAACCTGTGTTTGTCACAGTCCACGACCGACCAGTACTATACCTGAGTCTAGTAGGACGTTTACACTTGTGGGGTAAAACCTGTGTTTGTCACAGTCCACGACCGACCAGTACTATACCTGAGTCTAGAACGACGCTTACACTTGTGGGGTAAAACATGTGTTTGTCACAGTCCACGACCGACCAGTACTGTACCTGATTCTAGTAGGACGCTTACACTTGTGGGGTAAAACCTGTGTTTGTCACGGTCCACGACCGACCAGTACTATACCTGAGTCTAGAACGACGCTTACACTTGTGGGGTAAAACCTGTGTTTGTCACAGTCCACGACCGACCAGTACTATACCTGAGTCTAGAACGACGCTTACACTTGTGGGGTAAAACCTGTGTTTGTCACAGTCCACGACCGACCAGTACTATACCTGAGTCTAGAACGACGCTTACACTTGTGGGGTAAAACATGTGTTTGTCACAGTCCACGACCGACCAGTACTGTACCTGATTCTAGTAGGACGTTTACACTTGTGGGGTAAAATGAGATATGTTTTATCATAATATTTTCGTAGTCAAGGTTCAGGTGTTGTGTAGGGAAGAGAACTGAGTGTCAGACTTGTCAGTTAGCTGAAAATCAGACCAACAATAGGTAATTCGGATCCTACGGAAAGCTGCAGGTCCAATATTTGCTATTGGGTTATTAATAAATTGTCCTTTCTGAGCTAAGTTGGACTCAAATAGTAACAATTACTACATTCGTTCATCTACACTCATTCGAAATCCATAATCGCCCATATGTATATCGCCCATATGTATCCGTAATCGCCGATCGTTTATATATATATATATATATATATATAAACGATCGGCGTATGAAGAATAAATTTACTGAAAATAACGAGGGAAATAAGTCCAAACCCAAAAGGAATGCGATGTATGATAACAAATATAAAACAGGAACAGTTGTTGTATGGACATAAGCCTTAATATATTTGTTAAATTATTTCGTATTCTTTTTGTGTTTGGAATCATTTTCCTTATAATTTTTAGTATATTCTGAAAGTATTATAATTAAAATGTCTCATTTGAAAGGTCAAAGCTTTTCAAGTGTAGTGGTACGTCCACTAATTTGCTAATTTGGGGGCGGGGGCGGAAAGAGAGATAACAGCCCTGAAGGGTGCGGTAGTAAGGGCCTATAATCCGCTAGCAGCCATAGCTGAGGGAACGGACTGTAATCTTAAATTAAAAAAAAAAAATAAAACTACAAAAATATTTTAGTGTTAAATTTTGATTAATATTATGACATATTGTAATTGCATTGAGCAACATTAACTTAAACTAAATCAATATAGTTTTTAAATAATTCCCTCCGTGTTGACAATAGCTGTCTAAACCTCCTCTAGACGTGAGTGGTGACAGTAGCTGTCTAAACCTCCTCTAGACGTGAGTGGTGATAGTAGTTGTCTAAACCTCCTCTAGACGTGAGTGGTGACAGTAGTTGTCTAAACCTCCTCTAGATGTGAGTGGTGACAGTAGCTGTCTAAACCTCCTCTAGATGTGAGTGTTGACAATAGCTGTCTAAACCTCCTCTAGACGTGAGTGGTGACAGTAGTTGTCTAAACCTCCTCTAGATGTGAGTGGTGACAGTAGTTGTCTAAACCTCCTCTAGATGTGAGTGGTGACAGTAGCTGTCTAAACCTCCTCTAGACGTGAGTGGTGACAGTAGCTGTCTAAACCTCCTCTAGACGTGAGTGGTGATAGTAGTTGTCTAAACCTCCTCTAGACGTGAGTGGTGACAGTAGTTGTCTAAACCTCCTCTAGATGTGAGTGGTGACAGTAGCTGTCTAAACCTCCTCTAGATGTGAGTGTTGACAATAGCTGTCTAAACCTCTAGACGTGAGTGGTGACAGTAGTTGTCTAAACCTCCTCTAGACGTGAGTGGTGACAGTAGCTGTCTAAACCTCCTCTAGATGTGAGTGGTGACGGTAGCTATCTAAACCTCCTCTAGACGTGAGTGGTGACAGTAGCTGTCTAAACCTCCTCTAGATGTGAGTGGTGACAGTAGCTGTCTAAACCTCCTCTAGATGTGAGTGGTGACAGTAACTATCTAAACCTCCTCTAGATATGAGTGGTGACAGTAGCTATCTAAACCTCCTCTAGACGTGAGTGGTGACAGTAGCTATCTAAACCTCCTCTAGACGTGAGTGGTGACAGTAGCTATCTAAACCTCCTCTAGACGTGAGTGGTGACAGTAGCTGTCTAAACCTCCTCTAGATATGAGTGGTGACAGTAGCTATCTAAACCTCCTCTAGACGTGAGTGGTGACAGTAGCTGTCTAAACCTCCTCTAGATGTGAGTGGTGACAGTAGCTATCTAAACCTCCTCTAGACGTGAGTGGTAGTCCACGCCAATGATTGCCCGCAGTAGAATAGATATACGCCAATCATTAAAGATTCGTCAAATTAACGATATTAAGTGTTACTTCAAACTTCCAGCCTGTAACGATTGTTGTATTTAAGAACTAAGAAGTGTCTTTCATAATTTTTTTGTGTGATTTCCTGTTTAATTCCCTATTATGTTGTTATTTTTATTTATCAAATCTTAGAAACTCTCCCGATTATCTGATTTATGATACATTTGATTTGCCATCCCTTGCTGCCGACATGTTTGCGGCGGTCGGTAGACGCGGCAGATATAGGCCGGTAGTTCATGTTTCTGTAATGCCCCTCTCGTGCATGCTTTAGACTTTCTCCGCCATCTGTCGCTGCATTCCTCGCCCTCCCCCTCCCTGCCATGCAAACAACAACATGTGGTGGTGAAAGCTGACGGACGGGGTAACAAAAAAATCACATTCCGCATATGAGCTTCTCAATGGACTGTCTGGAATTAATGGGATTTTTTTCATTTATCATACTTCTTAGTGTGAATAATTCACGGCTTTATTCAAATCAAGGGTAGAATTTGGAAAATTATTCGTCTCGAGGAGCGATTCAGCCCTTTCTTTATCAGTAGGAAAATGTACTTCCATTTGAACAGAAATTTAATTACATTCACGAAGATGAAGTTAACTTCTTATAAACTTACTTCTTGGAAAAGTATACATTTAAGTTCTAATGGTGAAGCGCTGTTAACCCAGCTACTTCCTCGATGGTTACCATCGACACCGCTAGACAAGTCTGGGGTGTTCATGTTGGGTAGTAGTTAGAGACCGGATGTTGTGTAGGAAAGAGAATTCAGTATCTTGTTTGTCAATTTGCTGAAAATCAGACCAATATTACGTGGTTCGGATTCCACGAGAATATTTAGGTCCCTTCGTTGCATGGGCTACTAATAAATGCCTCTTTCTAAATAACAATCGATTTTGTTGTTAATAATGACTACACTCGTTCATCTACACATCACACTCATTAGCCCCTCTTATTATCCATGTCTCTATGATCGTTTTCTTGATGATGAATAATCCATAGTTGGCTCGTTTCTGTATGAATTTCACTAATGTTGTTAAATACAGGTTGACGTTGTCACATGCCTTGCAGTGGTGAGTTCGTCATCTGCACAGAGGAGATAGAGTGGGGGCGATCAGTGAGCAGCGGCAGTCCGATCCCATCGATGACTATAAATTGTCCTAATTAGAGGCGGCACTGGACTGGGTTAGCCATTACCTTCTAATGAGGTGCGATAAATGACTACGTCATCAACGGAGACTAATGAGTGAATACACATTTACCTGCATACGTCCGTTACATAGATGCTGTGCGGCCCAGCCACGTACGTACAGTAGCAGACACGTTGTCAGCTTCGCTTATGGTTTTTCACAGACCAGGTAGGCCGGACAATCTTCTGTTGGTCACCGAGCGTCAGCCAACCCGTATTACTGCAATTATTATCAACCATCCTTAAAATTTTTAGAAATAGCTCAATTCAATGCCTTTGGAAAGAAAAGTCTTAATTTTTTTATTAACCATGTCTTAATTTTTTGTGACCAACCGTTTTATTGACAGAATTTATACTGGACTGACCTATTTCTAAGAATAAAAGGGAAGCTTGCTAATGATCTCAGGACTGAGGATGGACTGACGCTCGGGTTAGACACAATAACATTATTTTGACAACAGAAGGTTAGGCCTAGCTCGGTCTACTATTTGCAGCCTGTGTATCTAGATCTGGCAAGAAACTATATTTGTGATTCCATCATATCATCATCAAGGGTGCTCTACCCTAAGACAGGTACTGCAGCACCCTTCCGCCAAACTTCTCAGTTTTGAGCTAGTATTTTTGTTGTATCATACTTCCCTCCAATATTTAAACCGTCCACCATCTGATATCTTCTTCCTACTTTTCTCTCTTTCATTTAACTTTTCCTTATATAGCTGTTCTTAGGAGGCTGTCTTATCTCATCACCATGTTTTTACCAAGTCATTTTTCTTCTTATAGCATTCAGTATTTCCTTCTTCTCGACCTCTCTTCTCAGTGCTTCTTCATCTCGCACTCTATCTTCCCCATAATTTTTCCATCATTCTCCAAATACTGCTCCTTCTTCATTGCTGCTAATCTCTTATCGTCTTCCTAAGAGTCCATGGTTTCGCTCCATATAATAAAACATTTTATTAATCTTTTCCTCGGCTTCTTATCCAACGGTCAACATAAAATGATGCCAATTCTTATTATCCAGCGATGATTTTGTTTAAACATCAAACTAATAATTATTTTACAATCCTACTAAAAGTTTTACGATCATCTGCCAGTTGCATGATAAGCCGTACCTGTATATCGGTACTTTATATATGATACGTAGTGCTATATAACGGTACCTACGCCGATAAGCCGTGCTGTATACCGGTACTTTATATATGATACGTAGTGCTATATAACGGTACCTACGCCGATAAGTCGTGCTGTATATCGGTACTTTATATATGATACGAAGTGCTATATAACGGTACCTACGCCGATAAGCCGTGCTGTATACCGGTAATTTATATATGATACGTAGTGCTATATAACGGTACCTACGCCGATAAGCCGTGCTGTATATCGGTACTTTATATATGATACGTAGTGCTATAGAACGGTACCTACGACGATAAGCCGTGCTGTATATCGGTACTTTATATATGATACGTAGTGCTATAGAACGGTACCTACGCCGATAAGCCGTGCTGTATATCGGTACTTTATATATGATACGTAGTGCTATAGAACGGTACCTACGCCGATAAGCCGTGCTGTATATCGGTACTTTATATATGATACGTAGTGCAATATAACGGTACCTACGCCGATAAGTCGTGCTGTATATCGGTACTTTATATATGATACGTAGTGCTATATAACGGTACCTACGCCGATAAGTCGTGCTGTATATCGGTACTTTATATATGATACGTAGATCTATATAACGGTACCTACGACGATAAGTCGTGCTGTATATCGGTACTTTATATATGATACGTAGATCTATATAACGGTACCTACGCCGATAAGCCGTGCTGTATATCGGTACTTTATATATGATACGTAGATCTATATACCGGTACCTACGCCGATAAGTCGTGCTGTATATCGGTACTTTATATATGATACGTAGTGCTATATAACGGTACCTACGGCGATAAGTCGTGCTGTATATCGGTACTTTATATATGATACGTAGATCTATATAACGGTACCTACGCCGATAAGCCGTGCTGTATATCGGTACTTTATATATGATACGTAGTGCTATATAACGGTACCTACGCCGATAAGTCGTGCTGTATATCGGTACTTTATATATGATACGTAGTGCTATATAACGGTACCTACGCCGATAAGTTGTGCTGTATACCGGTAATTTATATATGATACGTAGTGCTATATAACGGTACCTACGCCGATAAGCCGTGCTGTATATCGGTACTTTATATATGATACGTAGTGCTATATAACGGTACCTACGCCGATAAGTCGTGCTGTATATCGGTACTTTATATATGATACGTAGATCTATATAACGGTACCTACGACGATAAGTCGTGCTGTATATCGGTACTTTATATATGATACGTAGTGCTATATAACGGTACCTACGACGATAAGTCGTGCTGTATACCGGTACTTTATATATGATACGTAGATCTATATAACGGTACCTACGACGATAAGTCGTGCTGTATATCGGTACTTTACATATGATACGTAGGTCTATATAACGGTACCTACGCCGATAAGTCGTGCTGTATATCGGTACTTTATATATGATACGTAGATCTATATAACGGTACCTACGCCGATAAGTCGTGCTGTATATCGGTACTTTATATATGATACGTAGATCTATATAACGGTACCTACGCCGATAAGTCGTGCTGTATATCGGTACTTTATATATGATACGTAGATCTATATAACGGTACCTACGACGATAAGTCGTGCTGTATATCGGTACTTTATATATGATACGTAGATCTATATAACGGTACCAACTCAAGCTAATCTAATTACTGTATGTAAATCTAAATTTAGACATTTTGTATCGCACTGTAAGGTTGTGAAACGATTTCATAAAAACAATTTGTAATTATTATAAATACAAAAAAAGGCGAAGCTTACTTATTGCCATCTAGGGTAACTTAGGCACATACCTTCTCCTAACAGTAATTTCAAAATAGCTCTTATTTAACGTTTAAATACTAACCAAGATAACTATGACACATTCCCCCTCTAACAGTGAACCCCTTTCCTTACTGTAACGTCACTATAGCTATGGCATTTCACATTTGTGGCGGAATATGAAGCCTACTAAACATAATAGGCTAAATCACAAAAGCTAGGAATCGTATAAAAACATCATTAGTCCGGCCGACTATTACTAAAGGTGGCCAGGAGGTAATGTCGCGTAAGTGGAGGCGTTATTGGCTGTTTTGACCAACGATATTTTCCATTTCTAAATGTTAGAAGTATTAACATGTGTGTACTCACCAGGTCGTGTGCTGCACCAGATCGGCTCCGCCCCACTTCCATCTTGGTTGGTATCGCCATCTGAAACAAGGATCTCGCATTAACATCACGAAGGCACTTTAACTTGGCCCAACATGTGTTCAATTGTTAGTTTTATAGTAAATTTTTCAATATATAAATATATATATATATATATAAACGTTCGAAGGAGTGCATTAAAGTATAAAAATCAAATAATAAAACAATCCGAGTAACGAGTACGTTGAAATACAATATTCGAATTACTATCAGAGACGACGTGTAAACTAACCAATAACACTGCATGCTCACTGTAACACTCGTTACGTTCAGCCATAACACTGCATGAACACTGTCACACTCGCAACGTCCAGCCATAACACTGCATGAACACTGTCACACTCGCTACGTCCAGCCATAACACTGCATGAACACTGTCACACTTGCATCATCCAGCCATAACACTGCATGCACACTGTAACACTCGCTACGTCCAGCCATAACACTGCATGAACACTGTCACACTCGCTACATCCTGCCATAACACTACATGTTCACTGTAACACTCGCTACGTCCAGCCATAACACTGCATGAACACTGTCACACTCGCTACATCCTGCCATAACACTGCATGCACACTGTAACACTCGTTACGTTCAGCCATAAAACTGCATGAACACTGTCACACTTGCATCATCCAGCCATAACACTGCATGCACACTGTAACACTCGCTACGTCCAGCCATAACACTGCATGCACACTGTAACACTCGCTACGTCCAGCCATAACACTGCATGAACACTGTCACACTCGCTACGTCCAGCCATAACACTGCATGCTCACTGTAATACTCGCTACGTCCAGCCATAACACTGCATGCTCACTGTAACACTCGCTACGTCCAGCTATAACACTGCATGCACACTGTAACACTCGCTACGTCCAGCCATAACACTGCATGCACTCGCTACGTCCAGCCATAACACTGCATGCTCACTGTAATACTCGCTACGTCCAGCCATAACACTGCATGCACACTAACACTCGCTACGTCCAGCTATAAGGCGGTAATTACTAAATGGTTGCTAATGAAACAATCATGTGTAATTTGCTTACCTTGTTTACTACGCTGTAGTAACTACCATGTAGTACGCTGGTGTCACGACCACCACCACTTGAGGATTCTGCAACAGAGACAATGGGTGAGGTGTGCCATACTCATATAGGCTATGGATGCAATATTATCTACACAAAAATTATAAGACATCCCTGCCGATTGTGTGCAAAATTGAGAAATTTAACGAATGGAGCAGTTTAGTCGCTGAGTACAATTAGCAGAAAGTAAAGAAACAAATTACCAATAATAAACACAAAAGTCATAGGGATAATTTTTATTTGTCAAATTGTTATAAATAGGTTACCAAACATTACTTCGATGCCTGATGTAGTTACGAATTTGAATGTTAGTTTTTTATTCGAATAACAACAACGTAACCAAAACACGTTGGATTTTTGTATTTTACACCATTCTCCCAATTAATAATTCATTGCAATGAGCAAACATTTTAAAATATAGTCAATTATAAGATTAAAACACAGTCCAACAAATGTAATAAAGAGAGATGTAATATTTAATCGATAACAAGGGGCAACACCTGTATATAGGCCAGGAGTGCCACGCCGAGTTTGGTCGACCGGGCGAGTGGCGCCTCCGCCTACACCCGATGTCGCCGCCTCTATCACATCGTATCTGCATATAGGCCAGGAGTGCCACGCCGATGTTGGTCGACCGGGCGATTGGCACCTCCGCCTACAACCGTCATCGCCGCCTCTCTATCACATTGTATCTGTATACAGGCGAGGAGTGCCTCGCCGAGGTTGGTCGACCAGGCGAGTGGCATCTCCGTCTACAACCGTCATCGCCGCCTCTATATCACATTGTATCTGTATACAGGCCAGGAGTGCCACGCTGAGGTCGGTCAACCGGGAGAGTGGCGCCTCCGCGTACTCCCGTCATCGCCGCCTCTATCACACCGTACCTGCATTAGGCCAGGAGTGCCACGCTGAGGTTGGTCAACCGGGCGAGTGGCGCCTCCGCCTACTCCCGTCGTCGCCGCCTCAATCACATCGTACTTGCAATATAGGCCAGGAGTGCCACGCCGAGGTTGGTCGACCGAGCGAGTGGCACCTCCGCCTACACCCGTCATCACCACCTCTATCACATTGTACCTGTATAAAGGTACGGAGTGTCATGCAGAGATTGGTCGACTGGGCGAGTGGCGTCTCCGCCTACACCCGTCATCTCCGCCTCTATCACATCGTACCTGCATATAGGCCAGGAGTGCCACGCTGAGGTTAGTCGACCGGGCGAGTGGAGCTTCCGCCTACACCCGTTATCACATCGTACCTGCATATAGGCCAGGAGCGTCACGAAGTGGTTGGTGGATAGGGTAAGTGGCGCCTCCGCCTACACCTGTATCGCCGCCTCTCTATTACACCGTATCTGTAGATGGGCTAGGTGTGTCATGCAGTGGTTGGTGGACAGGGTAAGTGGCGCCTCCGCCTACACCTGTATCGCCGCCTCTCTATCACACCGTATCTGTAGATAGGCCAGAAGCGTCACGCAGTGGTTGGTGAACAGGGTAAGTGGCGCCTCCACCTACACCTGTACCGCCGCCTCTCTATCACACCGTATTTGTAGATAGGCCAGGTGTGTCACGCAGTGGTTGGTGGATCGGGTGATTGGCGCTTCCGCCTACACCCGTCATTTGTTTTCACTTTACACGGTTATATACTATGTTAAACTCTTGATACCTTGATAGTTGTGTAAATGACACGACTACATTACAATGGTTTCTGCACTTGTTTAACACTAGTAATACAGTACTTTCTCTATGAAAGTTAGTGTTGTTAGATCGTGTCGTTTTTGTCTATTGCGCAGCTCACGGAAACGGAAGGACAAAGAGAAGATTTGATATTTGGCCGGCCTGGGCGTGACTGTGTGAAGGGAGTGACACGGCACGCCCCGCCTGTCAGGTGGCTGACAACTCCTCGCGGTTGTCACTTTTCTGACCCTACATTCTTCATTGTACATAAATGATTTGTTTATTTAGAGAAATTTAGTTGGTTTAAAGTGTAAAACTTGTTACGGCTGTTAGAGAGTCGCACGTGTGACGTAACCTAGTTGTAAACTCTCAGCATTGCTCATTTGCAATCATTATTGTATCTCGTTATTTACCACGAGTCCTAAGGTGCCATTTACCCAACTGCTAAGCCTTCTCTAGGAAGCCCTATAGTTAGCGTTGCCATACATTTTCATAGTAAAATACGAACACCAGATTTACTTAGGTGTCTGGCATGGGGGGATTTTGAAAATCGTCTTTTATGACATGTGATTTTGGTTGTTAGATTGGAAAATAATACTTTGTGATACATAATATAAATACGATAGTAATACAGTATTTATATTACAACTATACTTTAATATGATATTTCAGAGTAATAAAATATTAACAAACGATAATTTTAAAAATGCATACATTTAGTTTAAGTTGGAAGAACTCAATAATTGTCATAAATCTGTTTAAAAATATTTATCTCAAGAGATTACCCTTTTTAAGCAAAGAACTAAAATGTTTTTAATGATTTCATTAAAAACATTAGTGTGATATAAAAATGATTTCATGTTAGTGTTAATTTTGATGCTCAAAATGCTTTGAACTTCTCTACTACTCTACCGACAGTCTGTTCCGATCGGGTGTCCAGACATTTTTCATAAGTGAAAAAAAAAAACTTGTTTAACTAGTGCCGAAGTACCGAGTAGGGAAAGAGCAAACTCCATCACAGTTTTTACCCTTACTTTCTTGAAACTCAGGAGAAGGATATGTGTGAAAGTACAATAGTGCTCAGTATGTGAGACATCATACAACACACAACTTCTCACGATTGACGATTACTCGATGTAATAGTAATACAAGTCTTTTTTTACAATATTTAAAATATATTTTTAGTATTAAAAGAACGAAAAATACGGACATCTACCAGGATTTTCCTTTGTAGGCTACGGACACGAAAACAGGACGTAAAATACAAACCGTCCGTACAAAATAGGAACGTATGGCAACCCTAGCTATAGTGCACGTGCAATTTTAATGTCAGCGGGCCAAAACATGATTTTATATTTATTTCAACTGTACGGTTCGTGTTTATTATTAAAATGAGTTATATGAACATTGTATGATTAGTTTTAATCTATTGGACAATTAGTTGGTATTATAAGATTTTTTTAAAAATAATTTTCAAGTTTTACATATTTGGCTGTAAAAAGAGAATTTAAACACTCATTTTTTATGTCTTTTCAGTTTATTAAGTTTTAATTAATTTAAATTTTTATTATTACCTTCAAGATTTGTTACATTTTACACCTGAAGATGATCTAAGGATCGAAACATGTCGTGTATATGAAATAAAGGTGATTGAACAAGGTATATATTTTTTCTCAATTATACTCATTTTTTACCAAATTCAAGTTATATATGTAAGAATATGGTTCACTAGTTCTTAACCTATAAAATTATTGTTCTAGTCTTAGGATACGATTTTTATAACGGACAGAACGTTCAAATAGAAATCAACGTGGGCGTTTTGTTGGTGACTAACAGCTGTGTCTACCGACGAACGATCACTTCACAGTGTCGTCAATGTATCGCAAGCCTCAGAGCCCATGAAAACTCCAATTTTACCATTCTTTTCCTCGTTTAATTGTACGTTATGATATATACATTTAAAAATGTTATTATAAGTTTTAATAATTGTTATCCTAGTTGGAACAAAAAAAGTACCAGAATTTTAACTAATTTTCACTGTACATCAAATATACAGCATTATTACTAAAAAACCCGTTAATGTACATTATTGTATTTATATTTTAATACGTGATTGATAGGAATGCTTCCTATAAGTTATACAAATTTTAAAAACTATCTTTTCAAGAAAAAAAGTTCTTATCAATTACTTGAAACATTGTTTTTCTAACTTCTAGATGTCGTACAATTAATTACTTGGTCTTGTTACAATACTTATTACATACATAGTTACGATACATTATTTCCATATGTGTAAGTAAATCTAGTTATTTTAAATCGATTTGTATCAATTTAAAATAACTTTCACTTAATAAGTTCAAATAAATATAAAATCACTGCATTTACTTACAAATATGAAAATGACGTATCTTAACTATATATGTAATAAGGATTACAACATGACCAATTAATTAATTTTAAGACCCCTAGAAACCAAGAAACTAATGTTTCAGGTAATTGATAAGAATTTTTTTTAAAAATATAATATTTTAAAATTTATAAAACTTATAGGAACCATATATTTATATAAAGTGATACATTGACGGGGTTTATAGTAATAACGCTGTAAACGTCATGTACAGTGAAAACTAGTTAAAATCCAGTACTCTTTTGTTCCAACATGGATAAAAATTATAAAATTCATATATCGTAATGTACATTTAAACGATGAAACGATTGAATTTTTCATAGGGCTATTACTGTAGTATCATAGAAAACAACCTTCAAACTAGGGTGCACATCATTTCTGCGCAAAGCGTTTTGGTAGGTTCGTATAGTGTTTTAATTAGTAAATAATCACTCTTTACCACCGAAATAATTTCTTTACCAAACCTATATATAAACCAAATACCACTGATTGACTCACTCACTCACTCATCACAAAAACTCAAAAAAAACACTAAACGGATTTACACAAAATTTTAAAGGGAGTTAGCTTTAGTATAGAAGGGACCTATTAAAAACAATTTTTAGAAATTTCATTCCTAAGGAGTACAAACAGCCCCTCAACATTACTTTTTTACTTTCTCCCATGTGCGTTAGCATAGGAAAGTATTGTGTTCGCCCCAAAAAATGTTTTTTTACAAGTTGATAAAAAAATCCATTTTAGAGTCCCCTGAACCCAAAAAATGATTTTTGAAAAAATTTGATGTCTGTCCGTATGTGCGTCTGCCTGTGTGTGTGTGCACTTCGCTGAAGACCAAATGGATGGATCAATGTTTATGAAAATTGGTATGAAGGTGTATTTAGCTAATATGCCCAGGCTGATTTTTTCCTTTTCGATTTTTTTTATTTTTAAGAGCAAAACACATACACATCTCAAAAACGGCTCTTACGATTTTGAATAAATTTTCAGGGGAGATGTGAATTACAATTCAAAATGTTTTTAGTAAAAACCGCATGTCTATAACCTGACTAGTTTTTGAGGTATGGCAAAAAACATATTTGGGAATCAAACTGGTAATTTTCAGTTTTGAATTTTTAATGTTAAATATGGGGAAAGGTTTGTACCAATTCTTTGGAACAATTTATTTACATAAGAATACATTGGGTTGATTTTAGTAAATTACTAACAACTGTTTTGTAATTAAATTAACATGTTTATTTTGTATACTAGGGGGACGCTTCGCGTGCCAACCCCGACGCTCGTGCGCTCGGGCACTATACACTTCGGTCTCGGTATGCGACTTTTGACTACAAATAATAGTACATTAACCGTATAAAGTAAAATGACAATATTACATTTATTTACAGTATTTCACTCACATTACTTGCGTTGCTACCTATTTATTAGTACAAGCACACAATGATATTTCAAACGTGCACTTAGCCTATTTCAAACGTGTTTATTTCATTTGTCTTTGTTTAACAGCTGAAGATTAAGCTCTCAATGCATCAATAGTGCAATGTCAAATTTTACAAAATAAACATGTTTATTTATTTACAAAACAGATGTTGTTAGTTTACTAAAATCAATTCAATGTTATTCTTATGGAAAGATGAAATTTTGAGAGGCTGTTTGTACCCCTTAGGAATAGAATTTTGAAAAATCCTTTGTTAGTGGATCCCTTCGATATTAAAGCTAACTTCCTTAAAAAGTTCGTGTAAATCCGTTCGGTGGTTTTTGAGATTTCGTGATCAGTCAGTGAGTGAGTGGTATTTGGCTTTTATATATTGACTCTCTGAGGATCTTTTGGTATTGATTGTGGGTCAAAATCAAGACATAATATCATATTTAACAATTCCAAATCACCTCCTGTACTTATACAGCCGCCATTTCGTATTTTTTACTTATTTTTTTTTTTTTATTTTGAAAACTATGTAATTTATAGAGTTTAAATATGGTATACACATTAATAAAACCGTTTTCTTACTGAAATAACAAAATCAAAAACGTTTTTTAATTATTTTAAAAGTTGCGGCACTTTGAAATATTTGATTCTCAATAAATTTTGAAAAGTTAGGATTACAAAAAAAGCACAAGAATTATTTTTTTCAAACTTATTTGCAATATAAAAATGTAACGTTGTATGAAATCGGATGACAAACAACTGAGATTTGAGTTTTTTTTTTATTTAATCATTTACGCGTGAATGTGTACAGCCATGGTGCCGTTCCGCGCGAGTCAACCACAACAATACATCAGCGATCTATTCTGATTACTTTTATCCAAAACACTACAATCAAGTGATTTGTGACGTTATTGTAATGAAAATTCCCTTAGCAGGCAATGAGAAAAAAGTTACGGATGATTTTAGTTGTTAATAAATTAAATATTAATTGTAACCTTAAATAGTGCCCTAAAAACTAGAATTTTTGTAAATTATAGGTTAGTAGAATTGTTGAAGGTACTGAAATTATTCAAGAAAAAATTAACTGTCTGCTGTGCACCAATAGTTTTCCGCAATCAAATAAGAGGACAAAATTTTGAGCAGTTTGTAATGTGAAAATGAATTTAATTAAAGTTTAAATTTATAATCTTATGTTTGTTTTCATTTTACTTGTTTTATGTCTACAACCTACTGGGCATCACAAATAAATTTTAAAAATTATAATTTTTAGGACACTACTTTAGATTTAAATTATTTTTTTAATTTAATAACAACGATAATCATCCGCAACGTCTTTCCTGTTGCCTGATAGGGGCATTTTCATTACATTAACGTCACAAATCACTTGATTGTAGTGTTTTGGATAAAAGTAATCGGAATAGATCGCTGATGTATTGTTATGTTTGACTCGCGCGGCACGGCACCATGGCTGTACACATACACACGTAAATGATTAAATAAAAAAAAAAAAAAAAAACTCAAATCTCAGTTGTTTGTCATCCGATTTCATACAACGTCACATTTTTAGATTGCAAATAAAAGTTTCAAATAAAGTAATTCTTATGCTTTTTTCTTTCTTATGTATTCCTAACCTTTCAAAAGTTAATAAGGATTAAATATTTCAAAGTGCCGCCATTTTGAAAATAATTTAAAAACGTTTGTGGTTTTTTTTCAGTAAGGAAATGGTTTTAATAATGTGTATACCAAATTTGAACTCTATAGGTTAAATAGTTTTTTAAATAACAAATAATTAATAACAAATACAAAATGGCGGCTGTATGGGTACCGAATGTGATTTGGAATTTTTAAATGTTATATTATGTCTGTTTTTGACCCACAATCAATACCTTAAAAGATCCTCAGAGAGTTCAGGGACACCCTGTATATAGATTTGACATTACAATATTGATGCATTAAGAGTTTAATTTTCAGCTGCTAAACAAAAACAAATGAAATAAACACGTTTGAATGTTATACCCCCAAACCCGACGCTAATCACGCCACATGTATCTATAATGTTCAGCTTAGTTGTGTTGAGTATGTCGTATGTAGTAGATACAGAGTGGAAAAAATATGGATGTATGACTACACTTGTAAAAGGGAGAGTTGTACATCATCATAGTTACAAAGAACATACTTTTTGACACCATTAGCGACATTTTATCTTTTCAGGGTGACGGCCCACGAAGAGTTGAACGAAAATCTTCGACGTAAGGCAAAGTTTGGTATCAAATGAAAGGTCTATTCAAGAGACATTCAATGCCGCAAACCGGATTCGGATGGTTTATCCTTTCCAGAGTAGCGGTCATTTGAATTTCAAAGTAACTAATTTGAACTATATTATTTCTCCACTATTTAACGGTTTTAAGTCAATTATTCTGATAAAAAATTATACTTTATGAAACATGATTATTAAAAAAAATTAAATTAAGTAATTATCTATGGAAAAAATAGCGTTGTTTTGAAAGCGTGTCCATAATTTTTCCACCCTGTATATGTTAACCGGTAATGAAATTGAAGTACAGCTGATTTGATTGTTACAGCCCCCAAACCCGACGGTAATCACGCCATATGTATTTGTAATGTTCAGTTTAGTTGTGTGTAGAATGTAGTATATATAGGGTGGAATAAATATGGAAACGTTTTCAGAACTTTTGTAAGACTTGACTTGTAAAACTAAAATCTTGTACATGATCATAGTTACAAATAGCATACTTTTGACGCCATTAGCGACATTTTATCCTTTCAGACGGACGGCCCACGAGGAGTTGAACGAAAATTTTCAACGTAAGCCTAGGTCGAGTTGTTTTCAAATGAAAATTCAAGAGTCTTTTCAAGATAAATTAATTTCCTCAAACCGGACTTCGAAAGGTTTATCCTAGTTAGTTGAAAGTCAAAGTAACTAATTTGAACAATATTATTTCTCCGCTATTTAACGCTTTCAATTAATTATTATTCTGATCAAAAATTATACTTTATAGAACACAATTATTAAAGGGAAATAAATTATCTATGAAAAAATAACGTTTTTGTGAAAGCGTTTCCAAATTTTTTGCAGCCTGTATTTGTTAGCCGTTAATGAAATCGAGGCACATCTGATTTGATTATTATTTAAGCTTGTAGGAAATCGAGACATATTCATGTTAATAATGGTCCATTAAAATTTCCTTTGCTTGCAGTGTCATATTCATACTTTCTATATTCTTTCTTATTTCTTAGAATTTGCTTTTTAACATATTACTAAAAAGTTTCCCGTTTTGTTATTAAATAATGAATTACAATAGATTAAACGTTGATTTAAAGTTGTGCCCGGTTTGATCATATTCACAATTCTAGATACGACTGGGACCCTAGGTTGGTTAAATTTTGTGCTTGTGCTGTTCCGTCCAAGACTGTAAGTTCATGGACAAGGGTTTAACGGATCAGTGAACACGATAATTGAGTTGTGTTTCGCCCACGACTGTAAGTTCGTAGACGAGGGTTTTGCGGATGGGGGGGGGGGGTTAACATTTAGTAATTAAAATACCTCAGTATAGAGCGTTTTTTTACTGTACAGTAAGTGAGTCGCGCCTGTTGTTAGAATGAATCTGAACTGGGAGGTAGTCCATGTCCTCCAGACCCCGAACTTTGTTCTGAGTAGTTGGAGAACACCGTCCTTTATTACTTAGAACGTGGACCAAAAGGCGGGACACGAATGTCGTTAGACATGCATCGATCTTTCTGGCGATAAACAAAATGTTAACAAATAAATATAACGAATGAAACTGTGAGGACATACAATAAAAAGTCTTAAGACATCATGAATGTCGATTTTTTGTAGATAGTAATTCAAGTACAAGTACTTGATTACTGCCATGTTAAAGTTTCCTCTTCGTCAAGTTTTCTATTTCATGTTTATTGAATACCACCACGTCCAACCTGTCGTCGCATACATTAATGCCGTTTGTGTTCGTGAGGCGAGTGTCAATTAATTAATCCCAAAGGACAAATTGCAAAGGGGTGGGAGTGGGGAGGATGTCACGCCCCTCCCCCACCCTTACTTTGGGTGAAGGAGGGGTAACAATGGCGACTGCCAAGTCGCCATTAAACACAAAGTTAATAGCTAAATAATATTTAAAATACGCTGATATTTATATGGATTATATGAAGGTAATTCCGTAGGACACAAAGTAAAATTAATAGAAATCTTGTTTGGAATAAAAAATTATAGTTTGTTTTACATAAAGGTAAATAAATAAGGACATTTTAACATTAAGAATGGACGGAAATCGTAATAAATATTATATTTTCGATACACTTGATATCTAAGTATCTCTTTGTCAAACTAACTTCGGGTAAATGTTCTTGGTGGCTATTATGCCCTCAAACAATTAGTTGGAGCATTATTTTTCAAAAAGTGTCTAATATCAATTCTAGTAAAGCTAATAATAATTGCAAAAAAGTGCTTTTTTTTAAGTCACATATGAAGCATTTCAGATTTTAAATAATGATAACATTTTAATGTTTACTAATTTAAAATACTAACTAATTTAACCCTCGAACCGGGTCATACTTTTTCCTGTACCGCCACATCATTTTTAGCGCATTTGCAGACATTTTTTCAAAAAATCATAAAAAATAGTAAGATTATATAACCCTACTTGTATGTGGTATTATTGCACTCCTAATAAAGCAGGCTATCTAATAATAATAAAATATTACATCTTTGGGGTTAAAAAAAAATTTTTATGACTCATGATATCTCGGACAATGACTTTTGTAAACATAAAAAGGGGGGGGGTCACCTTGAAAATAATATATTATAGCTAAATTCAAAATTCCAAGATAGCCTAAATATTACAAATTTCATCTAGTTTCAGGATATATAAAGGTTTTATATGTTATTTGTAGTATAAAAGTAATTATACTTACAAAACCCTGTGTAGTACAATATATACAAACATTTGTTACTGTGGTAACATAATTTTCAAAAATTTGCTAAAAATTCTATATAATCAGTACAGACTTCTAACTAGTACTAAAACTTATAGAATTACTTGTTCTATAAATAAAATATACTTGTAAAATGGTTTCCTTGGTATCCTCTGGCTGTGAGCTTAGTTGTCCACAGATGATGATGAAATTTATCCGGCGTACGCACACAAATGTGACATTCTTCATGTTCACAATTTTTTTTCTTTTATAAAAAGGCTTCAATATAATTTTGTGTGTGTTGTATGTATATACCAAAAGTAATGTAAACACAATTATATCATAATAACACCATAATTACGTATAATAAGACTTACAAATACAATTGAAAGACAAGTAAACAAAACTTCCAAGGCTAGCGTCAGTTTGAAAATCGCTTTCCATTGGACAACGAATATTCATCATATTATTTTCAATTGTTCCCGTCGTCTTAGAACCAAGTCAGGCATACCAATACAATCGGTAACTCTTCCCGTTTCCAGTAGTATATGAATCTTGTCCATAGCGCTAATAGGTATACTATAACAAGTGATAGTATCGAGTGATGTCAAGTCGACAATTTTTTGTCGAAACGCGGTACAGAATCAACACAAGTCGACAATTATTTGTCGAAACGCGGTACGAGGGTTAATACGTAATAATATTAATGTGCTCTTGAATTATACATAATTTAGTAGATGTTGATTATTTTCTAAATGTTGTAAACAAATTATTTCGCAATAATTCTATGAAATTGTATATTAACTCTGATTGTATATTAACAATTATTATATATTAATTAATGTATAAAATATTATATATTAATTTAAAATTCAATGGAAAACACGAATGTTAGTTAAAAAATTTAACAAAGAGTCAGTATGATAATATTGATAACGTTATCAAAATACGTAATACATAGAGAGGGAGAGGTTATGTACTCACATGCGGCTGTCGCGACGGCAGCGCTGGACTGACGCCGGTGGCGCGCCAGTGCTGCTCGCCGCGGCCGCTGCGGGCACTATAGGAACTATACTACCGCCCCGTATAAGGAGTACATTGCGTATGACGCCTTGTATGGCGCACACTTGTTGAGCGGCTTCTCTGACTCATACTGACGCCTACCGCACTGCCTAACAACCGAAATTCGCGCCGCGCACACCTCGTTATCTGTAGTACGGCCACCCACCACACGACTGCGCTGTGAATTCAGGGCATATTAAAATAGTTATTCGTGTACCGCATTAAATTATTCGGTAAAAAAAATTTCATTTTGTTTTTTCCTATAAGTTAATGTTTTTTTACTCCAACTAATTTTTGATATAACTACAAAATGACAAATCAAACATACATTTAACGGAAATATGGGCAAACATTTGCTTAAATAGACCGTCTCATGGAGAATCGATCCAAGATGGCCGATCACTCTAGCCCTAGCCCCCTTTTTAGCACTATGAGGTTCTTTGAAGACAGGCTACCAGTATAATGGATGTCGTAAGAAAGCCAATAACCTTCCGCAATTTCTCAAAACGTTTTAAGTCATCTTTCGTTTCAAGTTACAAATAATTTAGTTCGCGAATATTCCTATAAACTTTCAGATTAACTTTGTGTTGGCCTAAGTGGACAATGCTAAAACGGTAGGTGCCTAACTGTGTTCACTTAAAATAAAAAATCGTTTTTGTACAATTGCTAGGCTCCTTTGGAAATCTTCCTTCTTCTCTTGGCTGTATATTCATTCAAGTGATACGGGAAACTTCCTTGATAAATTGTTTATTACAGAAAAATACATATACCTAATTTTCAACATTTAGCCTATATATTGAACACGTTCTTAAAACTTTTCCAACAACAACAAAACAGTTCAAAGCCAAAAACTTGATTAAGAAACCTTCTTGTGTACTGGATTGATGAGTTCGTGATGAGTCGCTGGGACCAAGTTCACAAAATAAAAATTTAAATTCTTTGCTAGTATTCAAACCACCTGTTTCAAACATACAACAAGATATATCTCCTCTGAATGGTTTATTTTATTTATTACGTTATCTATTGTTGTTTTATCTATTTATTATTATCATTGCATGTGAATAATGTATATAAAATATTTTTGACGATTGTAATTATTTTAAATCTTTATACGCAATAAAGCTTTTAATTCGAACTAATAGCTTTCAATCAACATGTTTATACTCTGGTATATATTTGTTTATTTTACGTGATTGTTTGATATTTTGTAAGAATCTTAACAATATTTTCGTCGATGAAAATGTTTTTTTTCTCGTGCTATTCATACAGTGCGACAAATACGACCGCGTAAAGAAACGACACAAAGTACAAATAATGTATATTCTGCCGTAGAAACGACCTGGTTTGTTGTAGGCCTAGGCCTGCTATATGAAACTATTGTCGGCGCACAAATTATGTGCACCCGAGTTTGAAGGTTGTTTTATAAGAAATCAAGAGACCTATGAACACTCCAATCACACCCTTTGTTAATTGTGCGTTATAGAGTATAAATTTTATCATAAGTTCTAAAAATTTTTATCTTAGTTGTAACAAAAAAAGAACCGACATTTTAATTAGTTTTCACTGTATGTAAAATTTACACAATCATTACTCAAAAACCCGTTCATTTTGTGCATTTATATTTTAATACATGGTTGATAGGAATATTTCCTATAAGTTTTATAAAATTTAATATTTGATGCTTTCAAGAAAAAAAGGTTTCATAAGTTATATGAAACTGTTTTTTTGGCTCCTAGGAGTCGTACAGTTAATTTATGGTTTTTGGTGTAATCCTTATTACATATAACTTCCTTGTTAAAACGTACCAACTTAGGTCGTAGAACTCGCAATGCTGCAAACCAATGCATTGACCCACCCGCCCACTTATACACTTACAGTAGCATTGACCCACCCCACCCACCCATACATATGCAGTGGAAGTGCATAAAATTACTTTAAAGTAATTGCCACACATACACGTACAGTGGTATTGACCCACTCCGCCACCCACACACGTACAGTGATATTAACCCACCCACCCACACACGTACAGTGGTATTGACCCACCCACCCATCCATACATGTACAGTGGTAACATATACACTGTATGTGTATGGGTGAGCGGGTGGGTCAGTACCACTGTAGGTGTTTGGGTGAGTGGGTGGATCAGTACCACTGTAGGTGTATGGGTGGGCTGGTGGGTCAGTACCACTGTATGTGTGTGGGTGGCGGGTGGGTCAATACTACCGTACGTGTATGGTTGGGTCAATGGTTTTTAGATGAATGAGTCAGTGGTATTTGCCTTTTACAGGTCCTTTAAACCAACTTTCTCTTTATCTATAAAATTTACGAAATTTACGAAAAATTACGATACGTCATTTTCATATGTGTAAGTAAATACAGTTAATTTAAATCAATTAAAAATAACTTTAAATGCGTACATTTAAATTGATTTAAATCAAAATAAAATCATTAAATTTAATTACATTTATGACAATAATGTATCGTAACTATATATGTAATAAGGATTACAACAATGCCTTAAAATTAATTTTACGCCTCCTAAAAGCCAAGAAAACAATGTTTTAGGTAATTTTTGAAAACCCTTTTTTTCTTGAAAAATAAAATAATAAATTGTATAAAACTATAGGAAACATTCCTATCAACCATGTTTTAATATATAAATGCAGTACATGAACGGTTTTTTTTAGTAATAACGGTGTAAATATGTTGTAAAGTGAAAACTAATAAAACACCGGACTAATATGATGTACCGGAGTACTTGTTTTGTTCCAACTAAGATAAAAATTATAAGAACTTATAATAACATTTGAAATTCATATGACATACGCACAATCAAACAAAGAAAACAATGGTGTGATTGGAGCGTTTGTAGGCATCTTAATTTCTTATAAATCAACCTTCAAACTCGGGTGCACATAATTTCTGCGCTGACAGTAGTTCTTTTGACATTTTTTTACTATGAAGTACAATGAGATTCGTATTTCAACCTATTTAGTGATGCTGTATTCTGTATTTGTTTAAGATTATTCTCTTGTGAGTTTTATTAAAAAATTACAAAAATAAAAAAAATTGTATTATAATTTGCTCTAAATTACATTACTATTTGATAAAATAACAAAACTCTAAGCTATATTTAATTTTTTACAAAAAAAATATTTTCCTAAAATTCCGTCCGATTGCCGTATCTCGCCATTTCCCATTAGTTGTATACTTTTGTAAAATAATTATTAAACAGTATAAAGTCATATTTCAAATATATTTACATTTTATCTTTTTATGTAAATATATTACATTTACAACATTAGACTAAAACGATTTTTCAAAAGTTATGATTGGAGAAACCCTAATGTATAACAGCTGTTTTGTAGAACAGCTGACTACAAATCCACGTTATATTGTTTAGTCCCACAATAGTGGGACCAATAAAAATAATGAAACCAATAATGATAACAACTTCAAAATGTTACATAATTTTCTACGCTATAGTCTCTAACTTTTGGGGCATTTTCATTGCAATACAGAGGTGCCCATCCCCCCCAAGGTAAAGAGCGCGAATCCCCCCCCCCCCATTTAGGCCTGCCATACCGGGGGGTCCTCCCCCGGAAAATTTTTAAATTTTAGATGCAAAAAAACGTGTTTTAGACTGTATTTTGAGCGTTAGTGTGGGAGCGTCCTGCCTGCACTTGTGGGAGGGACCTTGCAAGGCGAAAATTCGGACAAAACCCTTTGTTAAAATGACTCCTTTCCTCAAGATTTTGTTGAAAAATAGCTGTTTGGCTTGTAGAAATTTATGAAAAATTACCATTTTTATCTTCCCAATTTTTCTAAATTTAGGGGGGGGGCTTAAGAACCTTGAGCTCCCCCTTATACACGCCACTAACTTAGCCACCTCTCCCCTTCCAAGATAAATTCAGGAAACATATGACACTATTTTAAACAGAATAGTCTATAATTAAGAGGATAAACATATATTTTCCAATACAAAATCATCTACCAATAATGAATGAAGGTAAAAAATTAATTACAACTCTTACAAGCAAAAAAGATACACTTTCTACAATGTTGTAGTCTACAACAGTCTACAATGTTGTAGATAAATTTAGTTGGATCTTTTGTACAACAGTAGTTTTCTGCGTTGCGTGGTTGTCTTGGCAAATGCTTCAATTATTTCATTGTTGTCTATGTTTTCGAGAATATCGCCATCACAAGATAAAACGAGAAGGTTTGACAACCATGAGTCCCCCATACTGCTCCTAAGGCGGGTTTTTATAATTCTTAGTCTACTCATCGTTCGTTCGGCAGAATAACTAGTTACTGCAAGTGATAGCAATATTCTGTACATCACGGTTAAATTTGGTAAGGACGACAGATATATCACACACCTGTATGGCTTAACAAAGCCCCTCAAGATCCATCGATCTAGCATCCTTTTATCATCATCATCTTCTTCTCTTTCTTCATCTTCAGTGTTGACTTCTTTGGGAACAGGTTCTTTACATATATCTGACACATCTACATTATCTTGAGTTACCTTGTATATTGACGAAAATGTCTCTAGCTCTGAAGCTATAAGGACTTCATCTAGCTCGTAATACTCGCAAAGATTTTTTATCGATTCGGCAAGGAATTGTGCACCTCCTTCAACCTCTTTGGAAATTTTCAGGACTCCTCCATGAGAAAAATAGGACATCTGTCCCAGTAACTGTGTTGACAGCTCAGGAAAACGGTCGTTGACTTGTCCAATTAACGAATCTAGCACTGTAAAATATGTCTCTACTTTCATTCGCTTTGCTGGTTCTTCTTGAGGGCTTTCATCGAGTGACAGTTCGTCCATGAATCGTTTTCTTTTACGGTTTCTTGGCATGGGTAAATCTGAAATGTTATGATTTGATAAAAATGTGTCAACTGAGCCCCGCACAATCTCCCATTCCTCTTCACTTCTTAGCTTCTGTAGCTTAGCTTTTGCGTCATTCATGACTGCTGGGACAACTCCATAGTCAATCGATTTGGCTTGCAGACACGTCGTGATTGGGGACAGTATTTTAAAAATAGCTGTTGCTATGTGCATTGCACAGATGTTTGAATAATCTGTCATGCCTTTTACAAGTCCTTTGGCCAACGCCTTTGCTTCTGTGTCGGACTTCTTGTCTTCAATAATATCTTCAAGGGTCTTCTTGATTGCTGTGAAGCAAGAAAACACTGTTTTAGTGCTTCAGATCTGCTTGACCATCGGGTGGTTTGAACTCGTTTCAGGCTCTTCTTTTTATTTTTCGAACAACCTTTGGCCAAGTTTTCAAGAAACATATGATGTCGTCGATGTCCTGACATGAAGACATACATTTCCTGAAGAAAGAGAAAACATATTTCTCATGTGTGGACTAATATCAATTGACTTTTCTACAACTAAAGCCAGTCTGTGAGAGCAACACCACACGTAGAGAGCTTTTGGACATTCTTTCAGCACCAGTGATTTCAAGCCAGTATACCGGCCTCTCATGTTGCCGGCCCCATCCATACTTTGACCAACCATGCCACTTAGGTCGATCCCCAAGGTTGTCAAGGTTTTAAGTAGCTCTTTAGCAAGATTTTCCCCGGTAGTGTCATCACATGTGAACACTTTAACTAACCGCTCCTGTGGGTTTACTTCATTTTTTTGATTTCCACTTATATCCAAGTGTTCCACATAGCATACAAGAACTGCAGTACATTCTTTTTTGCTGATGTCCTGTGTGGAATCCAGAATAACAGAATAAGTATTGCTATACTTAATATCACTAACTATTCTCTCTACCACCAGGTCATTCATCACATTTATCAAATCATAAATATTTCGGTAGCTCAGAAAGTTGGAACCTAATTTCCCATGTTCGCTTTTGCTTTTTTCAATTTTATCGTAATAAACTCTCACATCAGGATTATATTTTGCGAGCAGTTTAAACAGTTTGATCATCTTCCCTTTAGAAAAATCTTTCTTTCGAAATGCTAACATTTCTTCTGCCAAGTAACGACAGCAGTCTATTATTGCTGACAATACTTCTCTGTTGTGATGTACACGATCGTCATGTACTTGAGCAAGGGAATGGTTGATTTTTTTTGGGAAATCCACTGGATGCGTGCAATTTGAGAGGAAATGTAGGCTTTTGACTTCTCATGTTGCTCAATGTGTTGTTGTCCATGACGGTTGATCCAGACCTTACAGCCAGTTGTTGCCCATGAGGTCCTATTGCTTGGTAAAGCAAATAATGTGCAGTGCAAACAAAATACAGTCATTCTTAGTGCTATAAACTAGCCAGTCTCTTGATTTGGTAGAGCCGTTTGATAATGTAATAAGCTTCCAAGCAGGGTTAAATTTTCTACCACTGGTTGAAGGGAACACCATAGATGACAGTGGCTGATTTTCTAATTTTAGGCACAAATTTATTTCTTCTGAACTTAACTTGATGTTGGCAAAACCAGCAGGGTCTTCAAAATTCTGAACTCCCAACACAGCTTCCTCCGATTGCGTAATATCTGAGTGCATAGTCTCACGATGATCCTCAGTTTGCATCACATCCAAATCTTCATCCGACGATACTTCTAAATTTTTCAAAGCTGGTGAGATTTCAGAAGCAGAACGGCTGGTAAGGAGTCTTGAATTATTTTCTTTGAGGTCTACATCAATCTCATCAAAATCATTTTCCGTAGTGGTTGTGGCTGGAAGATCCATTGATATGGAAGTCAATGTTGACGTGACGTCCGTGATCTCTTCATTTCGATCCAAACTGAAAAAAATAATTTTGTTTCAAACTCCTATTCACCGAGAAAAATGTGTATTTGAACCAAACCAAAATTTGTTGAAACAAATAAATAATCTATTCAAAATAGCGCAAAAAAAGTATTTGGTTGAATTTATTCAAAATATTGATTTGTTTGTATGTTTGATTAAAAAAATTTGTTAAAAATGTAATATATTTTTATTTAAAAGAACTCAAATATATACTTGGTTTAAACACAAATTTTATTTGACTGTGTCATTTTATTTTACCCTAACAAAAAATTGTTTAAATCTAAATATAATTTGTTTTACAATAAATAAACCTATTTATTATGATTAAATAAATGAATTTGGTTATTTAAAAAAAAAAAAAATGAACAAACTTTTGAGCAAAAAGTTGCAGTCGTGGGTGGGAATTGAAACCTCATTACTGAAATTCATTAATGAAATGGATTACGAAGCCGTTACTGAAACTAGCTCACTTTATTTTAGTATTGATTTGCTTAGTATAATAAAGGTATACAGCGTACCTACATAATCAGTAAACTCATTCACTAATAAAAATACCAAAACTATAAAGAACATTTTTTTAACTCTAACTCACTTAGGCCTACATTAGGCCTATGCATACATTTTGCGCCTAATTTCTTCAAAGTCCTGGGATTAATAAATACCTACCATAATTATACTGATGCATAATTTAAATATAAATGTATATTGTTTAGGATATTAATAGTAGGTCATTATTTCTTAAACTTTGTTATTTCCAGAAAATGTAAGGTAAGTTTTCGTAGCGTGACACAAATAAGACACTAACTTATCAGCCTCTGGTAATATTACTAAAGATTTTACCTTGAGGTGAAACCAGATAAATTACTTAGCTACCTTGTATCCAATGATTCGATGTCTTGATCCATTGAACTTGGTGTTGGAGGGTTGGGATGGACATACTTCACCCACGGGCCGTCTTGGGTTTTCACTTCTACTATTTTAAAGTTGATTGGAATGTTGTGATTAAATTTATACAAATGTTTCTTCTTACAATGGTCCAACCACTTGTCCTGTCTATGAACCGTGTTGCACAATATTTCCAAATACTTATATTTATAAAGTTGTTTCAGTTTCTTCGGCATTGCTTTTTCACTGCTAGACAAATAGAGCACTGACAGTGACAGCAGTTTGGTATTGATCCCCTCCCGCACTCATGGCTAGCAGGCTGCCATCTATGATAATCGCAGAGCAAAATATCCACCACTTCCACCCACTCACGGCTCACTCACTCAAAGTACTGTTGCGTCGTTACGGTACTTGCCTATTAATGTTAATAATGAATAGCCAAAATTCAGTTGTGGTTGTTATTAATGTATGAATATAACCAAAAACATTTTAGGGCTAGTTTTAAAAATAGTTTTAAAATTTCAATGTGTTTAATAAAATCCCCCCCAAAAATCCCAGAAGCGCAAGTGCGCTGCTGTCCCCCCCTCTGGGCACCTCTGTTGCAATAAATAAAAATAAAAGAGCATTCATTAAAAAAATGTTAAACATTACAAATATAAAACTATGTATGCCCCAAAATTTAGATATGTGCTTAGGCTACAAAAAATACAAACTTCATTACAAAACCTTTATTAAGTTTTATGTTGTAAAAAATTCAAAATTTATGTACAATTTTTCTGTAAAGCCGATAAATATACACAAGTAAAAATTTTCAAAACTAAAAAAATACTAGAAACCATTTCATTTTAACATTTACGTTTTTTTTAAATTAACTTACAATATAAATACAAACAAATAAACTCATATTTCACTACAAAATTCCCTTAGTATGAATGTTTTTAAAATACTAGCTGAACCCGGCGGACGTTGTCTCGCCTTTCATTTTTCATTGACATACCAAAATAAAACAATAAAAAGAATTATAGAAAAAAACCATTATTTATTAAGTGAGTGCAAGAGGGTAAACAATATTTTTGGTCTTCTTATTTGGTGTATAAATGTAAAGGTTTTTTGTAGTGTGTGCTACACTCTCAAGGTGAAATGTAGAACTACAATAAATCAAAACATATACAGTACTGTTGTTGTGAGAACTTCAATCTGCTTATGGCATGTGAAACTACATTAAACCACACAGTCATATGTTTTTTGTAAACAATTCAGATTCTCCATTTGAATAACATGGGATCTTTAGGAGCCCGTGGGGTGGGACCCTGTGGACGGACGTGCATCAAACTTCACAGAAACCATCTCGGGAGTTTACAGGACAACATCCTAAAGTTTCATGGCGATCGGTTGGATGGTTTGGCAGCGCATAAACTTCAAATATATATATTTATATATATACAAACATCCTCTTTTATAAATATAGATTTAATATTATGGTTAAACTGTGTGGTAATACTGTTGTATTCTATGTACATGACGAACTAGTAGATGAAAATAACTTGACCTATTTTTGTGCATTAGTTTATTGTTTTTAAACATAAAAAGGCAGAAAGCTCGGTTTCATTTTATTCAATATACCAATGTTCACCTCAATAAAAAGGTACTTTCATTTCATTTCAAAGCCCGACCCATCAATACCCAACCTAACTAACAGAACTTAACCTTACTGAAATCGGCAGATTACCGGCACTTTGGTGCTTGATAATGGTTCGATGGTAAAAGTCTTGCCATGTTCGTAATCAGGGCAACATTTTGTACAATTTGAGTACCCAAATCGCTATTTTTACGGAAGAAATATTTTCCCTTTTTCCTCATTTTCGTAATTTTGCCGGTACGTAAGAAAACAACGATCATACTCTTGGTTCTTAGCTATTTTATTATGAAAAATAATTTCAGGTAAAGAAATCGACAAGGCCCCTGATCTATTTAATAACCCAATCACTTCATTATCTCTTACGCAGTATATCTTGCTTTTTGTCAATAGTAAGTTTTAAAAAGTGTTTCAAATTCTGTTCAGCTGATTTTTCAGAAATTTGACTTAATCTGAAAGATATGCTTTATTAGTTAATGTTGGGAAGGAAAGATAATCACCCCGAGGCACGACGCCTGCAATCCCCAATGCAGGGGAGGGTAGGCAATTGAGGTACACCATTCGTATTGCATCACAATTTGAGCCGGCGCTCCTTGTTTTATGGCAGAACGGCTTTGAACAGCTGTGCGAGCGAACTTCCGTGATGTCCAACTGTAAGGGATTGCGGAATGATACAAGCAGTGCGTTGGTTAAATGAAATAAATACCCTTATAAATATATTTCATTAATAGGGATTTACGGTCACAATTGGCTGTTCGTTTGTCAATCGGATATTAAATAATTACACTTTCTATAGAATAGTCGGCCTTAGTTTGTAACAATGACTACATTCTCTCGTCTACAATAATTCAAAATCCATATTCGACCATGTATGTATTGACTATCGGCGTCTTAAGAATAAATAAATAAAAAGTGATGGTACCTGGAGGATGGTAGGATGAACTGAGGGAAAATAATTACAAGAAAACAATGCTGTTTTTACCCCAAGATACACTTATCTCGGATACATTTTCAGAGAAAAGTTACAGAAAAGGGCTTTTTAATGTGATCAATTCTTTGCTGACAGCTAGCAAAACACCACTCCTCAGTGGTGCTTACTGACAGCTCTGTAAAAAAACAAAGTAGTTTGAATTAAAGAGTCTGAAACATGGTCGGATGGAAGCCAAGTTTCTGTAAGAGCCACAACCCTGGAGTTAGTATCAGTCAACCATGAAAAAATTTCATCAGACTTAATTTAAAGTCCTCGGAATTTTGATGAATTACGGTGAAATCCGTCATTATGCACCTGTGATTGTAGTTTCCTCCAATTGCCCATGATACCCGAATATGAGGGTTTTCTAAAGCATACTTTTAAAAGACCATCAGGCAAAACCAAGCTTTTGTTAACTTTTTCGAAATCGCATTTTGCAACTGAGAAAGGACGCATTTTGCATTTTAGCCGTTAGCCCTGTAGTCCAGTCACAGCAACAGATGATAGTCCAAATACTTTTAAGATGCTAAAATGGTAACGATTTGAAATATGACAAAGAAAATGTGAATTGAGTGAACTTAACAATTACGAAGAGCAGTGGTGTTGTTGGTCAGTGATGCATCAGTGAAACAGCAACCGCTGGTCGTGAGGGCAAAGGGATGATCCTCAGGCAGGCCCAGGCGCCAAGTCAGTATAGTGAGGACGGGGGTATGATCCTCAGTCAGGCCCAGGCGCCAAGTCAGTCTAGTGAGGGCAGGGGGATGATCCTCAGGCAAGCCTAGGGTCCAAGTCAGTTTAGTGAAGGCGTGGGTATGATCCTCAGGCTGGCACAGGCGCCAAGTCAGTTTAGTGAGGGCGGGGGATGATCCTCAGGCAGGTCCAGGTGCCAAGTCAGTATAGTGAGGACGGGGGTATGATCCTCAGCCAGGCCCAGGCGCCAAGTCAGTCTAGTGAGGCCGGAGTGATGATCCTCAGGCAGGTGCCTAGTCCGTCCAGTGAGGGTAGTCCTACTTCCGAACGAAGACTCTCATTTTACTTTAACGAAAACGTTTAAACAAGTAACGAAAAAATTGTACCTTAAACAAGTAATTATAAGTGGACTCTAGCTCCTATTGCCTCGGTGAACTGTTAAGTTTTACACGGTGATCACTTGGAATACATCATATATAAGGGTACCCGGTATGCCTACTAAATATTATAAGGTATTGTTTTTACTATCCAGCAAGGTGTTTGATGTCTGTCACTCCTCTATAAGTGGACTCTAGCTCCTATTGCCTCGGTGAACTGTTAAGTTTTACACGGTGATCACTTGGAATACATCATATATAAGGGTACCCGGTATGCCTACTAAATATTATAAGGTATTGTTTTTACTATCCAGCAAGGTGTTTGATGTCTGTCACTCCTCTATAAGTGGACTATAGCTCCTCACGGTGATCACTTGGAATACATCATATATAAGGGTACCCGGTATGCCTACTAAATATTATAACGTATTGTTTTTACTATCCAGCAAGGTGTTTGATGTCTGTCACTCCTCTATAAGTGGACTATAGCTCCTCACGGTGATCACTTGGAATACATCATATATAAGGGTACCCGGTATGCCTACTAAATATTATAATGTATTGTTTTTACTATCCAGCAAGGTGTTTGATGTCTGTCACTCCTCTATAAGTGGACTATAGCTCCTCACGGTGATCACTTGGAATACATCATATATAAGGGTACCCGGTATGCCTACTAAATATTATAACGTATTGTTTTTACTATCCAGCAAGGTGTTTGATGTCTGTCACTCCTCTATAAGTGGACTATAGCTCCTCACGGTGATCACTTGGAATACATCATATATAAGGGTACCCGGTATGCCTACTAAATATTATAACGTATTGTTTTTACTATCCAGCAAGGTGTTTGATGTCTGTCACTCCTCTATAAGTGGACTATAGCTCCTCACGGTGATCACTTGGAATACATCATATATATAAGGGTACCCGGTATGCCTACTAAATATTATAATGTATTGTTTTTACTATCCAGCAAGGTGTTTGATGTCTGTCACTCCTCTATAAGTGGACTATAGCTCCTCACGGTGATCACTTGGAATACATCATATATAAGGGTACCCGGTATGCCTACTAAATATTATAATGTATTGTTTTTACTATCCAGCAAGGTGTTTGATGTCTGTCACTCCTCTATAAGTGGACTATAGCTCCTCACGGTGATCACTTGGAATACATCATATATAAGGGTACCCGGTATGCCTACTAAATATTATAAGGTATTGTTTTTACTATCCAGCAAGGTGTTTGATGTCTGTCACTCCTCTATAAGTGGACTATAGCTCCTCACGGTGATCACTTGGAATACATCATATATAAGGGTACCCGGTATGCCTACTAAATATTATAACGTATTGTTTTTACTATCCAGCAATGTGTTTGATGTCTGTCACTCCTCTATAAGTGGACTATAGCTCCTCACGGTGATCACTTGGAATACATCATATATAAGGGTACCCGGTATGCCTACTAAATATTATAATGTATTGTTTTTACTATCCAGCAAGGCGTTTGATGTCTGTCACTCCTCTATAAGTGGACTCTAGCTCCTCACGGTGATCACTTGGAATACATCATATATAAGGGTACCCGGTATGCCTACTAAATATTATAAGGTATTGTTTTTACTATCCAGCAAGGTGTTTGATGTCTGTCACTCCTCTATAAGTGGACTATAGCTCCTCACGGTGATCACTTGGAATACATCATATATAAGGGTACCCGGTATGCCTACTAAATATTATAACGTATTGTTTTTACTATCCAGCAAGGTGTTTGATGTCTGTCACTCCTCTATAAGTGGACTATAGCTCCTCACGGTGATCACTTGGAATACATCATATATAAGGGTACCCGGTATGCCTACTAAATATTATAACGTATTGTTTTTACTATCCAGCAAGGTGTTTGATGTCTGTCACTCCTCTATAAGTGGACTATAGCTCCTCACGGTGATCACTTGGAATACATCATATATAAGGGTACCCGGTATGCCTACTAAATATTATAACGTATTGTTTTTACTATCCAGCAAGGTGTTTGATGTCTGTCACTCCTCTATAAGTGGACTATAGCTCCTCACGGTGATCACTTGGAATACATCATATATAAGGGTACCCGGTATGCCTACTAAATATTATAACGTATTGTTTTTATTATCCAGCAAGGTGTTTGATGTCTGTCACTCCTCTATAAGTGGACTATAGCTCCTCACGGTGATCACTTGGAATACATCATATATAAGGGTACCCGGTATGCCTACTAAATATTATAATGTATTGTTTTTACTATCCAGCAAGGTGTTTGATGTCTGTCACTCCTCTATAAGTGGACTATAGCTCCTCACGGTGATCACTTGGAATACATCATATATAAGGGTACCCGGTATGCCTACTAAATATTATAATGTATTGTTTTTATTATCCAGCAAGGTGTTTGATGTCTGTCACTCCTCTATAAGTGGACTATAGCTCCTCACGGTGATCACTTGGAATACATCATATATAAGGGTACCCGGTATGCCTACTAAATATTATAATGTATTGTTTTTACTATCCAGCAAGGTGTTTGATGTCTGTCACTCCTCTATAAGTGGACTATAGCTCCTCACGGTGATCACTTGGAATACATCATATATAAGGGTACCCGGTATGCCTACTAAATATTATAATGTATTGTTTTTACTATCCAGCAAGGTGTTTGATGTCTGTCACTCCTCTATAAGTGGACTCTAGCTCCTCACGGTGATCACTTGGAATACATCATATATAAGGGTACCCTGTATGCCTACTAAATATTATAACGTATTGTTTTTACTATCCAGCAAGGTGTTTGATGTCTGTCACTCCTCTATAAGTGGACTATAGCTCCTCACGGTGATCACTTGGAATACATCATATATAAGGGTACCCGGTATGCCTACTAAATATTATAATGTATTGTTTTTACTATCCAGCAAGGTGTTTGATGTCTGTCACTCCTCTATAAGTGGACTATAGCTCCTCACGGTGATCACTTGGAATACATCATATATAAGGGTACCCGGTATGCCTACTAAATATTATAATGTATTGTTTTTACTATCCAGCAAGGCGTTTGATGTCTGTCACTCCTCTATAAGTGGACTATAGCTCTTCACGGTGATCACTTGGAATACATCATATATAAGGGTACCCGGTATGCCTACTAAATATTATAACGTATTGTTTTTACTATCCAGCAAGGTGTTTGATGTCTGTCACTCCTCTATAAGTGGACTATAGCTCCTCACGGTGATCACTTGGAATACATCATATATAAGGGTACCCGGTATGCCTACTAAATATTATAACGTATTGTTTTTACTATCCAGCAAGGTGTTTGATGTCTGTCACTCCTCTATAAGTGGACTATAGCTCTTCACGGTGATCACTTGGAATACATCATATATAAGGGTACCCGGTATGCCTACTAAATATTATAACGTATTGTTTTTACTATCCAGCAAGGTGTTTGATGTCCGTTACTCCTCTATAAGTGGACTAAAGGTCCTCACGGTGATCACTTGGAATACATCATATATAAGGGTACCCTGTATGCCTACTAAATATTATAATGTATTGTTTTTACTGTCCAGCAAGGCGTTTGATGTCTGTCACTCCTCTATAAGTGGACTATAGCTCTTCACGGTGATCACTTGGAATACATCATATATAAGGGTACCCGGTATGCCTACTAAATATTATAACGTATTGTTTTTACTATCCAGCAAGGTGTTTGATGTCTGTCACTCCTCTATAAGTGGACTAAAGGTCCTCACGGTGATCACTTGGAATACATCATATATAAGGGTACCCGGTATGCCTACTAAATATTATAATGTATTGTTTTTACTGTCCAGCAAGGTGTTTGATGTCTGTCACTCCTCTATAAGTGGACTATAGCTCCTCACGGTGATCACTTGGAATACATCATATATAAGGGTACCCTGTATGCCTACTAAATATTATAATGTATTGTTTTTACTATCCAGCAAGGTGTTTGATGTCTGTCACTCCTCTATAAGTGGACTATAGCTCTTCACGGTGATCACTTGGAATACATCATATATAAGGGTACCCGGTATGCCTACTAAATATTATAATGTATTGTTTTTACTATCCAGCAAGGCGTTTGATGTCTGTCACTCCTCTATAAGTGGACTCTAGCTCCTCACGGTGATCACTTGGAATACATCATATATAAGGGTACCCGGTATGCCTACTAAATATTATAACGTATTGTTTTTACTATCCAGCAAGGTGTTTGATGTCTGTCACTCCTCTATAAGTGGACTATAGCTCCTCACGGTGATCACTTGGAATACATCATATATAAGGGTACCCGGTATGCCTACTAAATATTATAACGTATTGTTTTTACTATCCAGCAAGGCGTTTGATGTCTGTCACTCCTCTATAAGTGGACTATAGCTCCTCACGGTGATCACTTGGAATACATCATATATAAGGGTACCCGGTATGCCTACTAAATATTATAATGTATTGTTTTTACTATCCAGCAAGGTGTTTGATGTCTGTCACTCCTCTATAAGTGGACTCTAGCTCCTATTGCCTCGGTGAACTGTTAAGTTTTACACGGTGATCAATTGGAATACATCATATATAAGGGTACCCGGTATGCCTACTAAATATTATAACGTATTGTTTTTACTATCCAGCAAGGTGTTTGATGTCTGTCACTCCTCTATAAGTGGACTATAGCTCCTCACGGTGATCACTTGGAATACATCATATATAAGGGTACCCGGTATGCCTACTAAATATTATAAGGTATTGTTTTTATTATCCAGCAAGGTGTTTGATGTCTGTCACTCCTCTATAAGTGGACTATAGCTCCTCACGGTGATCACTTGGAATACATCATATATAAGGGTACCCGGTATGCCTACTAAATATTATAACGTATTGTTTTTACTATCCAGCAAGGTGTTTGATGTCTGTCACTCCTCTATAAGTGGACTATAGCTCTTCACGGTGATCACTTGGAATACATCATATATAAGGGTACCCGGTATGCCTACTAAATATTATAACGTATTGTTTTTACTATCCAGCAAGGTGTTTGATGTCCGTCACTCCTCTATAAGTGGACTATAGCTCCTCACGGTGATCACTTGGAATACATCATATATAAGGGTACCCGGTATGCCTACTAAATATTATAACGTATTGTTTTTACTATCCAGCAAGGTGTTTGATGTCTGTCACTCCTCTATAAGTGGACTATAGCTCCTCACGGTGATCACTTGGAATACATCATATATAAGGGTACCCGGTATGCCTACTAAATATTATAACGTATTGTTTTTACTATCCAGCAAGGTGTTTGATGTCTGTCACTCCTCTATAAGTGGACTATAGCTCCTCACGGTGATCACTTGGAATACATCATATATAAGGGTACCCGGTATGCCTACTAAATATTATAACGTATTGTTTTTACTATCCAGCAAGGTGTTTGATGTCTGTCACTCCTCTATAAGTGGACTATAGCTCCTCACGGTGATCACTTGGAATACATCATATATAAGGGTACCCGGTATGCCTACTAAATATTATAACGTATTGTTTTTACTATCCAGCAAGGTGTTTGATGTCTGTCACTCCTCTATAAGTGGACTATAGCTCCTCACGGTGATCACTTGGAATACATCATATATAAGGGTACCCGGTATGCCTACTAAATATTATAATGTATTGTTTTTACTATCCAGCAAGGTGTTTGATGTCTGTCACTCCTCTATAAGTGGACTATAGCTCCTCACGGTGATCACTTGGAATACATCATATATAAGGGTACCCGGTATGCCTACTAAATATTATAATGTATTGTTTTTACTATCCAGCAAGGTGTTTGATGTCTGTCACTCCTCTATAAGTGGACTATAGCTCCTCACGGTGATCACTTGGAATACATCATATATATAAGGGTACCCGGTATGCCTACTAAATATTATAATGTATTGTTTTTACTATCCAGCAAGGTGTTTGATGTCCGTCACTCCTCTATAAGTGGACTATAGCTCCTCACGGTGATCACTTGGAATACATCATATATAAGGGTACCCGGTATGCCTACTAAATATTATAACGTATTGTTTTTACTATCCAGCAAGGTGTTTGATGTCTGTCACTCCTCTATAAGTGGACTATAGCTCCTCACGGTGATCACTTGGAATACATCATATATAAGGGTACCCGGTATGCCTACTAAATATTATAACGTATTGTTTTTACTATCCAGCAAGGTGTTTGATGTCTGTCACTCCTCTATAAGTGGACTATAGCTCCTCACGGTGATCACTTGGAATACATCATATATAAGGGTACCCGGTATGCCTACTAAATATTATAACGTATTGTTTTTACTATCCAGCAAGGTGTTTGATGTCTGTCACTCCTCTATAAGTGGACTAAAGCTCCTCACGGTGATCACTTGGAATACATCATATATAAGGGTACCCGGTATGCCTACTAAATATTATAACGTATTGTTTTTACTATCCAGCAAGGTGTTTGATGTCTGTCACTCCTCTATAAGTGGACTATAGCTCCTCACGGTGATCACTTGGAATACATCATATATAAGGGTACCCGGTATGCCTACTAAATATTATAACGTATTGTTTTTACTATCCAGCAAGGTGTTTGATGTCTGTCACTCCTCTATAAGTGGACTATAGCTCCTCACGGTGATCACTTGGAATACATCATATATAAGGGTACCCGGTATGCCTACTAAATATTATAACGTATTGTTTTTACTATCCAGCAAGGTGTTTGATGTCTGTCACTCCTCTATAAGTGGACTATAGCTCCTCACGGTGATCACTTGGAATACATCATATATAAGGGTACCCGGTATGCCTACTAAATATTATAACGTATTGTTTTTACTATCCAGCAAGGTGTTTGATGTCTGTCACTCCTCTATAAGTGGACTAAAGCTCCTCACGGTGATCACTTGGAATACATCATATATAAGGGTACCCGGTATGCCTACTAAATATTATAACGTATTGTTTTTACTATCCAGCAAGGTGTTTGATGTCTGTCACTCCTCTATAAGTGGACTATAGCTCCTCACGGTGATCACTTGGAATACATCATATATAAGGGTACCCGGTATGCCTACTAAATATTATAACGTATTGTTTTTACTATCCAGCAAGGTGTTTGATGTCTGTCACTCCTCTATAAGTGGACTATAGCTCCTCACGGTGATCACTTGGAATACATCATATATAAGGGTACCCGGTATGCCTACTAAATATTATAACGTATTGTTTTTACTATCCAGCAAGGTGTTTGATGTCTGTCACTCCTCTATAAGTGGACTATAGCTCCTCACGGTGATCACTTGGAATACATCATATATAAGGGTACCCGGTATGCCTACTAAATATTATAACGTATTGTTTTTACTATCCAGCAAGGTGTTTGATGTCTGTCACTCCTCTATAAGTGGACTATAGCTCCTCACGGTGATCACTTGGAATACATCATATATAAGGGTACCCGGTATGCCTACTAAATATTATAACGTATTGTTTTTACTATCCAGCAAGGTGTTTGATGTCTGTCACTCCTCTATAAGTGGACTAAAGCTCCTCACGGTGATCACTTGGAATACATCATATATAAGGGTACCCGGTATGCCTACTAAATATTATAACGTATTGTTTTTACTATCCAGCAAGGTGTTTGATGTCTGTCACTCCTCTATAAGTGGACTAAAGCTCCTCACGGTGATCACTTGGAATACATCATATATAAGGGTACCCGGTATGCCTACTAAATATTATAACGTATTGTTTTTACTATCCAGCAAGGTGTTTGATGTCCTGTCACTCCTCTATAAGTGGACTATAGCTCCTCACGGTGATCACTTGGAATACATCATATATAAGGGTACCCGGTATGCCTACTAAATATTATAACGTATTGTTTTTACTATCCAGCAAGGTGTTTGATGTCTGTCACTCCTCTATAAGTGGACTAAAGCTCCTCACGGTGATCACTTGGAATACATCATATATAAGGGTACCCGGTATGCCTACTAAATATTATAACGTATTGTTTTTACTATCCAGCAAGGTGTTTGATGTCTGTCACTCCTCTATAAGTGGACTAAAGCTCCTCACGGTGATCACTTGGAATACATCATATATAAGGGTACCCGGTATGCCTACTAAATATTATAACGTATTGTTTTTACTATCCAGCAAGGTGTTTGATGTCTGTCACTCCTCTATAAGTGGACTATAGCTCCTCACGGTGATCACTTGGAATACATCATATATAAGGGTACCCGGTATGCCTACTAAATATTATAACGTATTGTTTTTACTATCCAGCAAGGTGTTTGATGTCTGTCACTCCTCTATAAGTGGACTATAGCTCCTCACGGTGATCACTTGGAATACATCATATATAAGGGTACCCGGTATGCCTACTAAATATTATAACGTATTGTTTTTACTATCCAGCAAGGTGTTTGATGTCTGTCACTCCTCTATAAGTGGACTATAGCTCCTCACGGTGATCACTTGGAATACATCATATATAAGGGTACCCGGTATGCCTACTAAATATTATAATGTATTGTTTTTACTATCCAGCAAGGTGTTTGATGTCTGTCACTCCTCTATAAGTGGACTATAGCTCCTCACGGTGATCACTTGGAATACATCATATATAAGGGTACCCGGTATGCCTACTAAATATTATAACGTATTGTTTTTACTATCCAGCAAGGTGTTTGATGTCCTGTCACTCCTCTATAAGTGGACTATAGCTCCTCACGGTGATCACTTGGAATACATCATATATAAGGGTACCCGGTATGCCTACTAAATATTATAACGTATTGTTTTTACTATCCAGCAAGGTGTTTGATGTCTGTTACTCCTCTATAAGTGGACTATAGCTCCTCACGGTGATCACTTGGAATACATCATATATAAGGGTACCCGGTATGCCTACTAAATATTATAACGTATTGTTTTTACTATCCAGCAAGGTGTTTGATGTCCGTCACTCCTCTATAAGTGGACTATAGCTCCTCACGGTGATCACTTGGAATACATCATATATAAGGGTACCCGGTATGCCTACTAAATATTATAACGTATTGTTTTTACTATCCAGCAAGGTGTTTGATGTCTGTTACTCCTCTATAAGTGGACTATAGCTCCTCACGGTGATCACTTGGAATACATCATATATAAGGGTACCCGGTATGCCTACTAAATATTATAACGTATTGTTTTTACTATCCAGCAAGGTGTTTGATGTCCGTCACTCCTCTATAAGTGGACTATAGCTCTTCACGGTGATCACTTGGAATACATCATATATAAGGGTACCCGGTATGCCTACTAAATATTATAACGTATTGTTTTTACTATCCAGCAAGGTGTTTGATGTCCGTCACTCCTCTATAAGTGGACTATAGCTCCTCACGGTGATCACTTGGAATACATCATATATAAGGGTACCCGGTATGCCTACTAAATATTATAACGTATTGTTTTTACTATCCAGCAAGGTGTTTGATGTCCGTCACTCCTCTATAAGTGGACTATAGCTCCTCACGGTGATCACTTGGAATACATCATATATAAGGGTACCCGGTATGCCTACTAAATATTATAACGTATTGTTTTTACTATCCAGCAAGGTGTTTGATGTCTGTCACTCCTCTATAAGTGGACTAAAGGTCCTCACGGTGATCACTTGGAATACATCATATATAAGGGTACCCGGTATGCCTACTAAATATTATAACGTATTGTTTTTACTGTCCAGCAAGGTGTTTGATGTCTGTCACTCCTCTATAAGTGGACTATAGCTCCTCACGGTGATCACTTGGAATACATCATATATAAGGGTACCCGGTATGCCTACTAAATATTATAACGTATTGTTTTTACTATCCAGCAAGGTGTTTGATGTCTGTCACTCCTCTATAAGTGGACTAAAGGTCCTCACGGTGATCACTTGGAATACATCATATATAAGGGTACCCGGTATGCCTACTAAATATTATAACGTATTGTTTTTACTATCCAGCAAGGTGTTTGATGTCCGTCACTCCTCTATAAGTGGACTATAGCTCCTCACGGTGATCACTTGGAATACATCATATATAAGGGTACCCGGTATGCCTACTAAATATTATAACGTATTGTTTTTACTATCCAGCAAGGTGTTTGATGTCTGTCACTCCTCTATAAGTGGACTAAAGGTCCTCACGGTGATCACTTGGAATACATCATATATAAGGGTACCCGGTATGCCTACTAAATATTATAACGTATTGTTTTTACTGTCCAGCAAGGTGTTTGATGTCTGTCACTCCTCTATAAGTGGACTATAGCTCCTCACGGTGATCACTTGGAATACATCATATATAAGGGTACCCGGTATGCCTACTAAATATTATAACGTATTGTTTTTACTATCCAGCAAGGTGTTTGATGTCTGTCACTCCTCTATAAGTGGACTAAAGGTCCTCACGGTGATCACTTGGAATACATCATATATAAGGGTACCCGGTATGCCTACTAAATATTATAACGTATTGTTTTTACTATCCAGCAAGGTGTTTGATGTCTGTCACTCCTCTATAAGTGGACTAAAGGTCCTCACGGTGATCACTTGGAATACATCATATATAAGGGTACCCGGTATGCCTACTAAATATTATAATGTATTGTTTTTACTATCCAGCAAGGTGTTTGATGTCTGTCACTCCTCTATAAGTGGACTATAGCTCCTCACGGTGATCACTTGGAATACATCATATATAAGGGTACTCTGTATGCCTACTAAATATTATAACGTATTGTTTTTACTATCCAGCAAGGTGTTTGATGTCTGTCACTCCTCTATCAGTGAAAATTCCAAGTAGTAGCCTGTGTGCCACAAAGCAGAATAAAGTGCGACAGGGTGACATTGTCGCAGAACGAAAAAGACGGCTGCAGAAATAAATCGTCTAGCTTAATTGAGAAATTATTTTTCCGTGCCCGAACATTACAACATTAATTTCTGCAGAACGATATCTGGTTTTGTGTATAAACAATTAATTGTAACCGCATTTGTAGTGGAACTTAACGAAAACTTTGTACTGACTGATTCAGAATGACAGATGGTATTTGTGATTTTATGAATCGAACAATAGCTAACTGTAGTGGGACGAAAGTCATGCGCCGAACACCTTCAACGCATGCGCAAGTTCGCATAAACAATAACCAAACTACGCCATCTAGAGATGGGTAAAGGTAGTTCATTTGCAGGACTAGTACACGACCGAATCGTTCACTTTAATGAACTACGACTTGTACCAGCGACGGCTGGAGTGGTTTACGGGTTTGTTCCATAGACGTTTCGGATCGTGTTGAGTAATTATAACTTCAATTAAGTTA
The DNA here is from genome assembly GCA_035578905.1 of Stictocephala bisonia. Classification (NCBI taxonomy): domain Eukaryota; kingdom Metazoa; phylum Arthropoda; class Insecta; order Hemiptera; family Membracidae; genus Stictocephala; species Stictocephala bisonia. The sequence continues at coordinate 942,940 of JAQJVL010000265.1, forward strand.
CGTTATCATTGATTGATAGTGGCTGCCTCTGGAGAACGTATTGTTTGTAGTAACGGATCAGAGGAAATACTACTTAAAAATATAAAAACAAATTATTTATGACATAATCCAGAATGTTCTGTGATCCAGTACAATCCAGTTATCGGATACGTCAGGCAGGTTTTCGGAATTCGGTCAGATTAGGTAAAAAAGCACTTAAAAGTAAAAGTGCTTACCAAAAGCGACATTTACATCTGCCGTCCGTGAATTAGTGGTCATCGTTATAATCTTGGTCAAATAAACTTGAATAAAACATAAATTAACATAGTTTGCGCCCTTAATTTAATATTTTATTTCTACTGCATATTAAACATTCGAGAATGTAATCTATATAATTGTGGACAAAAGCCGTATGTTTATACGATCCTGGGTAATTATTTACGTGACTAGAAGACGCAGCTTACTATTGAAACAAATGGTGAAATAAAATATTTTCATAACACATGTATGACAATAAAAACAAAGTAATAAGTAAAATATAACTTTATATTTATATTATCTAATCATAAACTGTGAACGAAGCATATTTATATAATAACATAATTAATTTTTCGACAGAGAACAAGATCAATACTTGAGTGTATAAATACAAATTCCAAATATTATCTATAGTTCAATTATATAGAACCGCTCGTTGGCAATGAGTTAGTCTCAAAAATTGTTTTCAGTTTTTTGCTCACAACGACCTTCAATTTTCAAGTAAAGGACGCCACCTGCATTCCTCTCTTTTTACCAGAGAAAATGTCTTTGTTTAAGTTCATAAATAGCCGTAATTAGGCCGATTTATTACGATCTTATAATATTAGCCATCATTTTAGGAAACAAGATATACGCTTAACTCCACCCAATTTGTTTGCGCTCCAAATATTAAAAATAAAACAATTTAAACCGTCTAATTATTTCTTAATTGTGTATTAAATTTGAACTTAAGGTAAAGTAAATAAATAATGTATTCAAAAAAGCCTTTTAAAAAATTTAATTTATAACAGTGTTTTTAATTTTATTATTTAGGTAAACAACTTTAGGCTACATTATATTGTTGGAAAATATACAGCATATAACTAATATTTGTTTCTAGTTTATATTTTACGCTATTGGTACCATAATATAGAACTTGCAGAAAGTTATTGTTTTTTTTTATACACCGTTGCAGCAAGATTGAAAGTATTCTGCTTTGGTGCCTGTGTGCTTTGTCGAAAGTGATTGTAATAATAGTTTGTATTAAGTATATTATACGTGATTAATTGGAAGAGAGGACTGTATAGTCATTACCTCGCCACTAAAATAAAGGCTGTTTCATTCATTCATTATTAATTGACGTAACTTGGTATTATTTTTTCAATACATTTTTTATGTATATAATTTTCTAAACATAGGTATTCAATAACTGTATTGACAGTGAGCCACATTGGTCTACTGTAATGCATTTAGTATTATTATTATTATTACGTAATATACTGTACACTAACTTACGTAACGCAAACACATTATGAGACATTTGTTTACAACAGCTTTCAATATATTTTGTTGAATATATAATCAATATATATATTGATCATAGAATACACAAAGATCATGAAACAAATTGAAGTGTTGTTGAAAGCCTAATTGATTTATTTAAAAATCATTATTTTTAAATAAATCAAACTATTAAATGATTATACATTGTAATTATTGTAGCTTATTTGTTTTTATTTATTTGTTTATTTTTTAATGGTACGTTGTTACGGAAATGATAACCACAAAAATTGTTACATATGATCGGACTATTTATATGAAATTTGAATACGGGGGTCGGAAGGTTAGATGAAGAGGCAAGGTCAGTATCGCCAATTAACCGGACTTTCCACGGCTCACAAAGGCCTATTGTTGCCAATATCGATCTGTCTTGGCACAATATTGAAATAAATCGCGGTGGTCGGCGGCACGGCTATCTGTGAGGGCAGTGACACCGCAGTGCCAGCCGCACGGTAGCACAGCTCGCCGATCTAACTATCGTGTCAGTAACGTCTGCTATGACAGTCCAACAACAATGACCCACAGTGCCAGCCGCACGGTAGCACGGCTCGCCAATCTAACTATCGTGTCAGTAACGTCTGCTATGACAGTCCAACAACAGTGACCCACAGTGCCAGCCGTACGGTAGCACGGCTCGCCAATCTAACTATCGTGTCAGTAACGTCTGCTATGACAGTCCAACAACAGTGACCCACAGTGCCAGCCGCACGGTAGCTCGGTTCGCCAATCTAACTGTCGTGTCAGTAACGTCTGCTATGACAGTCCAACAACAAAAACCCACAGTGCCAGCCGCACGGTAGCACGGTTCGCCAATCTAACTATCGTGGCAGTAACGTCTGCTATGACAGTCCAACAACAATGACCCACAGTACCAGCCGCACAGTAACACAGCTCGCCAATATAATTATCGTGTCAGTAACGTCTGCTATGACAGTCCAAAAACAATGACCCACAGTGCCAGCCACACGGTAGCACGGCTCGCCAATCTAATTATCGTGTCAGTAACGTCTGCTATGACAGTCCAAAAACAATGACCCACAGTGCCAGCCGCACGGTAGCACGGCTCGCCAATCTAATTATCGTGTCAGTAACGTCTGCTATGACAGTCTAACAACAATGACCCACAGTGCCAGCCGCATGGTAGCACGACTCGCCAATCTAATTATCGTGTTAGTAACGTCTGCTATGACAGTCCAACAACAATGACCCACAGTGCCAGCCGCACGGTAGCACGGCTCGCCACTGTAACTAGCGTGTCTGTAACGTCTGCTATGACAGTCCAACAACAGTGACCTTCAGTATCACCTCCCCAGTGTAACAACAGGTACTCTGCAAGTGTTAAAGTAACGCAACAGGGCTGTCCAATAACATCAAACACAGGGATTGTTTATGTAACAACGGCCGTTATTCACTGCACAACGTTTCCAATAATCTAACGATCCTTGAAAACCTTCTCGACAACAACTTATTTAAGCAAATAACACGATATAGTTTAGTTGTTCAAATATTCAATATGACTGTTCATCTTAGAGAGTTGCAGTTCATTAATACCATACGATCAGATCGTACAACAATACTACGTTGTCGTTCTGTAATACCGTCTAATCGTACAACAACACTAAATCGCTAACCTGTAATACCGTATGGTCGTACATCAAAACTACATAGCCAGTGTATAATACTGTATGATCGTACAATATCACTAAATTGTCATTCTGTAATACCGTTTGATCGTACAACAACACAACATTGTCAATCTGTAATACCGTATAATCGTACAACAACACTATATCACTAACCTGTAATACCGTATGGTCGTACATCAAAACTACATAGCCAGTGTATAATACTGTATGATCGTACAATATCACTAAATTGTCATTCTGTAATACCGTTTGATCGTACAACAACACAACATTGTCAATCTATAATACCGTATAATCGTACAACACTACATCGCCAATCTGTAATACCGTATGGTTGTACATCAACACTACATCACCAATCTGTAATACCGTATGATTGTACAACATCAGTACATTGCCATTCTGTAATACAGTACTTTATAATCGTACAACAACAACACTGCATTGACATTCTGTAATACCTTTTGATTGTACAACACTACATTACCATTCTCCAATACTATATGGTGTTAAAACAACACAGTAATTTAGTTGTGTAATACCATATGACAGTATAACAACACTACATTCTCGTCCGTTAACATGAAATAACCACCCAACACCACAAAATGTTCCCTCCAAGAAACCAGCTCGGTGGAACAAGACAATATGGTGGGTCCTGTGGAATGAACGTTCGTAAGGAAGGAATGGACTATGTTCAACCGCTTTCGCTCAGCTGAGGAAATATGTCTGTTATATATCTCACCATAAAAAATTTTAATATTATACGACTGTCCCATCATAAAGCATAATAAATCTTATAATGCATTGGAAGTCAATCTTAATTTTATTTTAATTTTACAAGAAATATGACTACATGTGTTCTTTTTAATATAGTAAGAAAATTGTCAAAAGTAGTGAAACTGGTTCATGTCGGCACAGTAGTTTATGTGGGGTGACGTGTCCTTTGTTCCAACACGTGAAATGCTAATAAACACCATCTACATGGTGTGCGTCACAATGCCAGCCGAGATAACGAGGTGTCGATGTCGGTGCTCGTTTGTTTGTCCCAGTGATATAATTTGTTGCCCGGTGTATATTGTTGTCAATTATTGCAGGTGTTGCGATAGCCAATCTGTTCAATGGCCATTCTGCCGCCAGTGCGTTAACACATGTCCACAATTTGCAATTCGGTATCGGTGTTATCGGTGTGCCGAGACGCCCGTAAATTGCGGCATCTCCACAACACAACCTCCTCTGTCTGCCTAGAGCCTGCGTGTTCCACTCACGGGGGGCCATCTCCACAACACAGCCTCCTCTGTCTGCCTAGAGCCTGCGTGTTCCACTCACGGGGGGCCATCTCCACAACACATCCTCCTCTGTATGCCTAGAGTCTGCGTGTTCCACTCACGGGGGCCATCTCCACAACACAACCTCCTCTGTCTGCCTAGAGTCTGCGTGTTCCACTCACGGGGGCCATCTCCACAACACATCCTCCTCTGTATGCCTAGAGTCTGCGTGTACCACTCACGGGGGCCATCTCCACAACACAACCTCCTCTGTCTGCCTAGAGTCTGCGTGTTCCACTCACGGGGGCCATCTCCACAACACATCCTCCTCTGTATGCCTAGAGCCTGCGTGTTCCACTCACGGGGGCCATCTCCACAACACATCCTCCTCTGTCTGCCTAGAGCCTGCGTGTTCCACTCACGGGGGCCATCTCCACAACACAACCTCCTCTGTATGCCTAGAGCCTGCGTGTTCCACTCACGGGGGGCCATCTCCACAACACATCCTCCTCTGTATGCCTAGAGTCTGCGTGTTCCACTCACGGGGGGCCATCACCACAACACAGCCTCCTACCTTTGTCTAGAGTCTGCCTGCTCCACTAATTATGGCCAATATCACGTTATCTCCTGTTACGCCCTATATTTTTTAACACCTCGTGCAATAGATAGCACTTGAGCAAAGTCGAATAGTGTCTTCCTAAGGTGGAATATCAATGTTGTTGAGTATTTTCACCCTAAGATCTAGGTGATGAAAGGTTTTTAAAAAATGCGTTTATTTGAAATGTTATTATTGCGTTATGTTTACATGTAAATTATGTACAAAAACATTATATACAATATGATGTAATATATACAATATGATTAATCATGAACACCCATGTCAGAGTATTTTAAAATTCAACAGGCCTAAAATTGGTTGGATCACTTTGGTCCATAAATTAGTGGTAACAAAACGGTTGATCATTAATAGAATACAGTAGTAGAAAATCTTTATATAAGTAAAAGAAGAGCATTATAAATTCGTATATCGTGTCTAGAAACAGAAAACAACGTGTCTAATAGGACGTGGTCGATAAAACCCATGTAGGAAAAGAGCCATAAAGAGAAATGGCTTATATGGGGCAATTACTCTTTTGAGATTCGTTGTGATGACATACTTTGAAGGTCCGTATGTGAATATTATGACAAATATCACTATTTTAGTTACATTTAAACTCAATTTTTGAGGAATTCCTTGTGGAGACGTACTTTTGAGGTCCCAACTGCGAATATAATTATTATATTATCTTTTTCTATCATAAATTAATCTTATTATATCAAATTTAGGTAGTAGTGAACCACCTACCCATACATACACACACAATTGTGATGATCTTTTGAAACGACTCGTTTTTTAGGGATAGTAGTGCTGGCTTACTTTGAGGCCCATCTGTGAATATTATGACATTTGTTACATTCAAACTCATCCTTTGAGGGAACGTCTTTGAATATTATGACGAATAATCACTATATTTGTTACATTTAAACTCATCCTTTGGTGGATACTTTGAGGGAACGTCTGTGAATATTATGACTAATAATCGCTATATTTGTTACATTTAAACTCATCCTTTAGTGGATACTTTGAGGGAACGTCTGTGAATATTATGACTAATAATCGCTATATTTGTTACATTCAAACTCAGCCTTTGGTGGATACTTTGAGGCCCATATGTGAATATGATGACTAATAATCGCTATACTTGTTACATTTAAACTCAGCCTGGATTTGACTTCGATATTTGTTACATTCAAACTCAGCCTTTGGTGGATACTTTGAGGCCCATATGTGAATATGATGACTAATAATCGCTATACTTGTTACATTTAAACTCAGCCTTTGGTGGATACTTTGAGGAAACATCTGTGAATATTATGACGAATAATCGCTATATTTGTTACATTCAACCTCATCCTTTGGTGGATACTTTGAGGGAACGTCTGTGAATATTATGACTAATAATCGCTATATTTTTTACAGATATTTTAGAGAGTTGAAGGATATTTTAGAGTCTGCCACAGGGGTCTGTTGTTGCTCCAATTTTGTACAACGTGTATACCACTTACATCCCAATAACAAAGTCTAGAAAGTTTATATATGCAGATGACATTGCTTTAGCTTACCAACATAAGGACTTCGCAGCTACTGAAGAAACACTCACAAGTGACCTTGCAGCTCTCGAAGGATATTTTAGAACCTGGAAGCTAAATCCTAACATATCAAAAACCGAAGTAGCCTGCTTCTACCGAAGTAACAGACTGGCTAATTGAAAACTGAGCATCTTTCTAAATATTGTAAAACTCCATCATAATGATCATCCACTGTACCTGGGAGTAACGTTAGATCGATCACTGACGCTTAAAAATCATCTTAAAAAAACAGCAGCCAAAGTTAAAACTGGGGCAAATGTACTACATCATACTGCTGGAACAACTTGGGGAGCCAACGCAAACGTCCTGCGTACAACTGCTTTGTCTCTGGTATATTCTGCTGCTGAATACAGTGCTCCCGTATGGCTAATATAAAAGTGATTCATGTCCAACTTAATAAAGCTATTAGTGGTACTCTCATGGCAACTCAACTTCCTTGGCTCCCGGTGCAATATAGCTCCTCCAGATATAAGACGTCAGGAGGCACTACTTAAAGAATTCAATAAGATCTCGAATGCCCTGCACCTCCCCATTACCCAGGATCTCCCTCGTCAGAACGGTCACTTAAAATCTTGAAACCCACCTCTGCGTACTGCTTCTCAGTTTAGCAGTTCAAATTTTTCTGCTAATACTAGCTAGGCCATAGCGTGGATCAGTTTGGATGGACGTAATAAGTTGCTTCCTAATGTTCCATCAATACCTGTAGTTGGAATGAACCTCCCTCGGAGGGAATGGACACTTTTGAATCGGTTCCGGATTGGCATGGGTAGATGTAACTACTGGAAGTATAAATGGGGATTGACCCTAGATCAGTCATGTGATTGCGGGGAGTCTATCCAAATAATGGATCACATAATTACAGTGTCCCCTGTGTTCTTTCACGGAGGGATTGGCAGAATAAATTATTCTGTGTGGAATTATAAACAGAATAAGTGAGGCAGGTCGTAAATGGCTCGATGGATTGGATTTAGCGTTGTGACAGGAGATCACTTTTATTTTATATTATATATTGCATGACTTTTAGATCTTAATCCAAATATATATCAAAGCTTAAAGAAAAAAAATAATTACCCAATCGTAGCTGAAAAAAAACCATACGATATATATATGAAACCGAATTTTAGCAATTTCGGTTCAAAAAGCAAAAAAACTAGATTCTCAAGAAGAACTTGAAGTTTATAAACACAATTTAATAAACAAGAAAATACCAGCAATTTAATAAACACCATGTTAATAAAAAAAAGAAACCCAATATTCGAAACAATTATACATATAAGAAACAAGACACACAATGACAACTAACCACCAAATCACAAATATTTACCAATTTAACATATGTTTTCTTTATGATAATTATTTATTTCATTTTATTTGTTTTGTAACAGTTTTCAAAAGTAAACACCTATGAAGATAATTGCCGAAACCGGTCGGTGATGCTTTAGTAAAATGTTATTTTATATTATAACTTTACTATACATAGCAGCCCTAGGAATTACAACTTTTCTAATATATATATATCGCTATATTTGTTACATTTAAACTCATTTGGTACTCATTGTTACATTTGGTACTTTTGGGAAACGTCTGTGAATATTATGACTTAATCGCTATATTAATTACATTAAAACTATTTTTTTTGAATTTTTTTAATGCGTGCTTTGAAGTACCGTATGTGAATTGTTTGCTGAAATTGGTGCATTGGTTACAATTAAAATCATTTTTTGAGGGATTCGTTGTGATTGTGTGTTTTTAGGGACCGTCTGTGAATCTTTTGGATAATATTTGTGCCTTGGTTTCATATAAACTTAGTTTTTGAGGGATTTGTTGTGATTGCGTGCTTTGAGGGACCGTCTGTGAATTTTTTGGCTAATATTGGTGCATTGGTTTTATTTAAACTTAGTTTTTGTGGGATTTGTTGTGATTGCGTGCTTTGAGGGACCGTCTGTGAATGTTTTGGCTAATATTGGTGCATTGATTACATTTAAACTTAGTTTTTGAGATATTTGTTGTCTGTGAATATTGTTGCCAATGACATTATAGTTATTAAATTTGAAATCGTACCGAAGGCCTTGGTTGTGAATCGCACGTTGATGTTCCATATGGGGTGTATTAATATCGTACTTTGTTATATTTAGCTTGCGAGTTTATTTTTACTATTCGTTTTATCGTTTTGTACAATTATGATAATTGTCGTGTTTTTTTACGGCGCGGCTACAACGACGAACCTGTGCAGTTTAATGTATGCAAGTCTCAGACGAGGTTTTAATGCACAAAACCAGTTTCTGCGATAAAGGAGTTTTTGACACAACAAAGGCTAATTTAACTTTAAGTGAATCATTTATTATGTCAGTAATTCATTTATTAATGCAAATTATATGTTGGGACAGCCAGTGTTTAATTTGTCTATGGCTATTTTAAACTTACGGAGAATATTAAATGAATAACATTAAAAAAGAAGTGCCGTTGAAAGCTTATATAATAGATTTATACGTTTATTAGTATAAGGAATTTTTATATTACAGTAAAAACATCAATTACGATGGATTAATTTGTCGATTTTATTTTTTTATTAAATACACGGATCCAAATTTAATTTGAGTCGGTAATCGATGCTAATTACTGTAATTCTGCGAGTGGTGAGCTCTTAGTTGACTTTTAATTTCTTTATTTAATTGTTCAATTAGATATGAAATGTCGCATTAGGGTTCACTAGTGGACTTTGTCATCGTAAGCTAATGAACAGGGAATTAAACAGGTGTTTTACATTATATATGCATAGATGCATTAAAATTTGTAATGCGATAGACAATTCTGACTTAACTTGTATCAAAAAGAACATGTTACCATAAAATGAACGACAAAGTGTATAACATGCACGACTCTTTAATGAGAATTAGGACAATTTTAATGTTAGTTATCAGCTCAACGTAACACGAACCTTTCTAAACTTTTTATCCTCTGGATAATATATCTTTGCTATTTTTGTTTTATCACTTTATTTTAGTTTTATTGTTGGTTTTTCTTAGTATTGAAAATTTGATTGTTATTGTTATAAATTGCTGATTCTATTTTCTATTGACTATAGTACCATTTTTTTTTTTTTTATTTATTGTTATTTATTTTCTTTTTTATATCAAATTATTGTCTTGTTAGTATACTGGCTTTTGTTACTTTTTATTATTAATTAATTATTATTAATTATTTTTTGCTTATTAATTATTAAATTTGTGTTATTTTTCTTTTATAGTTACTGTTAAATGTTTATCTGGAATATTTTTATTGTAAATTTATATCATTCTGTGCTGTGCTGTTGTTAAAGGTTAATGATACATGTTGATTGCCTTTAAAACAAATTTTTATTTAGTAAGTTTCTGGTTGTTGCTTGATTTCATGTTACTTTAAATTGTATGTATTTCGCTTTTAATGCCACTTTTTAATCGGCATTCATTTATCCATTTCAAAACATTTACTCATGTTCAGTGCGTAAACATATAAAATCTTCTTGACGATTGATGTTTTGATTACTATTAAACATTATTAGCAACTTTTCTGAAATTTTTGTTCAAAATGCTTTTAATTAGGCCTTTGTGTAAAACCAAATAGCACAGTTTACCAATGACTACAGACAGACATATTCTATCTGTAGTCATTGGTTTTACTCCATTTTTAAAGTGATATGGACATTTCCTTTGTTCCACCGTCACAGCTGATATTTTGTGCACAGTTGTCCGGTCGCTGTTGACGTGACCGTGCAGTAGCGCTGTTGAGCAGAACGCCTAAAATACTGTAGATAGGTCGTTTATCGCTGTATTGTAATAAATTGTGTTATTTTAATGATTGCATGTGTGTGACTGAAGTTTAAATACGATTGGTAGTGAATTAAAGGGGTTAAGAAAAATTTAGTGTACTTGTAAAAATAGGTAATTGGTATAACTTTTCTTTCGTAAATTTACGAAACAAATTTATTCAAGTACGGATAAGTTTCTAGAAATAAGTTCTCACAAACAGTTGTTATGACAGTTATGAAACACTGTTATCTAGAAGCTACTTAGTGCAATCTAAAAGAAGAAAGAAACAGGGGCAATACCCGATAATGTGCTGAACATGTGTCGAGGAGTTATTTCTCCAGTTTGCCATTCGATGGCAGGGCCAGCACCTTGTCAGTCCCTTTTATTCTCACGAAATCCTGACAAACGTAGTAATTATTATTACAGATTTATAAAGAAGCGCATTAGTTGTAATCTGTTTATAATTGCCACTTAGACATTTGTTGCTTCCTTCCTTCCTCTTGTTTCTCCTCAATGAATTTATTGATACAGCATACAACTGCAATAACCGTCTAAAAATATAATCTCCCCGAATGACAGTAAACTGTTTTCTCGTCGCAACAGTTACTCGCGGTCAGAGGATCGTTCCAATACCATTGTGAAACTGTGGTTGTGGCTTACCAGTCGAGTCAAATGTCACAGTTTCCAAATACCTCAAATGGAAATTGTTTAGTTATGTCCAAGGCCAGCAGACTCTTTGATACAACCTGGAACGCAAGGATTCGCCTCAAACTACAGACAATGTCGTGCTTACCACATCGGGAGAAGAAAATGTGGTTATTTTCGACCGCTGACAAATATTCTATTTATTAAATCTAAGTTTTGGTTTTGGAATTATAATGACGCAAGCTGGATTTTATGTAGTTGAACGCACATTGTTTTAAAGTTAAGCCTACGTGATAGAATTGTACTCTGTACTTGATCTTAAATATCGTATACATGTGCCAATGAATAACGATGTAGCGATTCATTACGAAGATTTTGAGACGTTTGGAGGGAAGTTAGCTTCGTATCATAGAGACCCACTATGAAAGGATTTCTCGAAATTCCACCCCTAAGGGGTAGAAACAGCCTTAAACGTTTCATTATTTACATAATGGTGACATTCGCATTAATTCAATTTAATAATTTATTTGAAACAGTTGATACAAAAAACATAAACATGACACAAACGCTTGGCTAATTTGGTTTTCAACGTGAAATGTTTAAAGTAATTTCTACTAACTCTGACATGATTGCACAACTTTGCATCTCCCCTAAAGTAGACTCTTAGGGTTACTTGACTATAAAACTTTATTGTCTAGAGGAACAGCAGCAGGCTGTTTTTATATTGATGTTTAGAGAGAACCACGAGAGGTAAGCAAGCGTAGAGGCTATAGGCTAGTTAATGATATGTGTTAGTTATTGTTCAGTTGTATTGATAGTTAAATATAATACAGAAATATAAATACAATTTGTCAACTCTGTTAATTGTGTAAGTAAATATGCGTCAAATTAAGTATTTCACATCAACTTAACGTGTAATATATTTTAGAACATTCTTTTCTGGTTTTACTACTAGAGAAAACGCTACCAATTCTAGAACCCAGAGAGGAAGAATAGTGGTGACAAATAATGAAACTATCATTCTATATTTGTCAAACAAATTTAAATCCACCTAATTTGAAATAAATCGATTAAAAGTTATTTTAGTTGAAATGTCTCTTTACAATATGAAGTGATTTCTATCAACATAATTGACATATTGTGTTTTTTATAATGACTTACCAATATGATCTATATTTGGTTGTTTCTGAAAATGATACACTCATAGTAAAACAACAGTAGGAACACGTTGTATGTCGATGAAAGAGCTGTATTGGTGTTTATAAATAGTATTGTTAGATTAAACACAATTTTAACCCAATATTTAAAACAATAAATGTGAGGCCTTTGATAGCAGTTTTATCATCTTCAAACTCTTTTCAAATATGTAACAATTCAGTGTCACACAGTTTAAATATTGGTTCAAAATTGTAATTACATTACTTTAACAATACTTATGGGTAATACGATTGGCGAGTGGTGGTCTAATTGTCCCAAACGCACCCAAACTAGCAAGTAGTTATGGACTTGTTATATCCAAACAAGCTAGTAGTTATGGACTTGTTATACCCAAACTAGCAAGTAGTTATGGACTTGTTATATCCAAACAAGCAAGTAGTTATGGACTTGTTATACCCAAACTAGCAAGTAGTTATGGACTTGTTATACCCAAACTAGCAAGTAGTTATGGACTTGTTATACCCAAACTAGCAAGTAGTTATGGACTTGTTATACCCAAACTAGCAAGTAGTTATGGACTTGTTATACCCAAACTAGCAAGTAGTTATGGACTTGTTATACCCAAACTAGCAAGTAGTTATGGACTTGTTATACCCAAACTAGCAAGTAGTTATGGACTTGTTATACCCAAACTAGCAAGTAGTTATGGACTTGTTATATCCAAACTAGCAAGTAGTTATGGACTTGTTATATCCAAACTAGCAAGTAGTTATGGACTTGTTATACCCAAACTAGCAAGTAGTTATGGACTTGTTATATCCAAACTAGCAAGTAGTTATGGACTTGTTATACCCAAACTAGCAAGTAGTTATGGACTTGTTATACCCAAACTAGCAAGTAGTTATGGACTTGTTATACCCAAACTAGCAAGTAGTTATGGACTTGTTATACCCAAACTAGCAAGTAGTTATGGACTTGTTATACCCAAACTAGCAAGTAGTTATGGACTTGTTATACCCAAACTAGCAAGTAGTTATGAACTTGTTATACCCAAACTAGCTAGTAGTTATGGACATGTTATACCCAAACTAGCAAGTAGTTATGGACATGTTATACCCAAACTAGCAAGTAGTTATGGACATGTTATACCCAAACTAGCTAGTAGTTATGGACTTGTTATACCCAAACTAGCAAGTAGTTATGGACATGTTATACCCAAACTAGCAAGTAGTTATGGACATGTTATACCCAAACTAGCAAGTAGTTATGGACTTGTTATACCCAAACTAGCAAGTAGTTATGGACATGTTATACCCAAACTAGCAAGTAGTTATGGACATGTTATACCCAAACTAGCTAGTAGTTATGGACTTGTTATACCCAAACTAGCAAGTAGTTATGAACTTGTTATACCCAAACTAGCTAGTAGTTATGGACATGTTATACCCAAACTAGCAAGTAGTTATGGACATGTTATACCCAAACTAGCAAGTAGTTATGAACTTGTTATACCCAAACTAGCTAGTAGTTATGGACTTGTTATACCCAAACTAGCTAGTAGTTATGGACATGTTATACCCAAACTAGCAAGTAGTTATGGACATGTTATACCCAAACTAGCTAGTAGTTATGGACTTGTTATACCCAAACTAGCTAGTAGTTATGGACTTGTTATACCCAAACTAGCTAGTAGTTATGGACTTGTTATATCCAAACTAGCTAGTAGTTATGGACTTGTTATACCCAAACTAGCTAGTAGTTATGGACTTGTTATACCCAAACTAGCAAGTAGTTATGGACTTGTTATACCCAAACTAGCTAGTAGTTATGGACTTGTTATACCCAAACTAGCTAGTAGTTATGGACTTGTTATACCCTAACTAGCTAGTAGTTATGGACTTGTTGTACCCTAACTAGCTAGTAGTTATGAACTTGTTATACCCAAACGCACTTGTAGTTATGTACTTGTAATACCCAAACTATATAGTAGTTATGTACTTGTTATACTCAAACTAGCTAGTAGTTATGAACTTGTTATACCCAAACGCATTTGTAGTTATGTACTTGTTATACCCAAACGAACTTGTAGTTATGCACTTTAATACCAAAACGCACTTGTAGTTATTAACTTGTTATACCCAAACGCAATTGTAGTTTTGTATTTGTTATACCCAAACGCACTTGTAGTTATTAACTTGTTATACCAAAACTCACTTTTAGTTATGTATTTGTTATACCCAAACGCACTTGTAGTTATGCACTTGTTATACCCAAACGCACTTGTAGTTATTAACTTGTTATACCAAAACTCACTTTTAGTTATGTATTTGTTATACTCAAACGGACTTGTAGTTATTAACTTGTTATACCAAAACGCACTTGTAGTTATGTATTTGTTATACCCAAACGCACTTGTAGTTATGCACTTGTTATACCCAAACGCACTTGTAGTTATTAACTTGTTATACCAAAACTCACTTTTAGTTATGTATTTGTTATACCCAAACGCACTTGTAGTTATTAACTTGTTATACCAAAACTCACTTTTAGTTATGTATTTGTTATACTCAAATGCACTTGTAGTTATTAACTTGTTATACCAAAACGCACTTGTAGTTATGTATTTGTTATCCCCAAACGCACTTGTAGTTATTAACTTGTTATACCAAAACTCACTTTTAGTTATGTATTTGTCGTACTCAAATGCACTTGTAGTTATTAACTTGTTATACCAAAACTCACTTTTAGTTATGTATTTGTTATACCCAAACGCACTTGTAGTTATGCACTTGTTATACCCAAACGAAATTGTAGTTTTGTATTTGTTATACCCAAACGGACTTGTAGTTATTAACTTGTTATACCAAAACGCACTTGTAGTTATGTGTTATACCCAAACGCACTTGTAGTTATGCACTTGTTATACCGAAACGCACTTGTAGTTATTAACTTGTTATACCAAAACTCACTTTTAGTTATGTATTTGTTATACCCAAACGCACTTGTAGTTATTAACTTGTAATACCAAAACTCACTTTTAGTTATGTATTTGTTATACTCAAATGCACTTGTAGTTATTAACTTGTTATACCAAAACGCACTTGTAGTTATGTATTTGTTATACCCAAACGCACTTGTAGTTATTAACTTGTAATACCAAAACTCACTTTTAGTTATGTATTTGTTATACCCAAACGCACTTGTAGTTATTAACTTGTTATACCAAAACTCACTTTTAGTTATGTATTTGTTATACTCAAATGCACTTGTAGTTATTAACTTGTTATACCAAAACGCACTTGTAGTTATTAACTTGTTATACCAAAACTCACTTTTAGTTATGTATTTGTTGTACTCAAATGCACTTGTAGTTATTAACTTGTTACACCAAAACTCACTTTTAGTTATGTATTTGTTATACCCAAACGCACTTGTAGTTATGCACTTGTTATACCCAAACGCAATTGTAGTTTTGTATTTGTTATACCCAAACGGACTTGTAGTTATTAACTTGTTATACCAAAACGCACTTGTAGTTATGTGTTATACCCAAACGCACTTGTAGTTATGCACTTGTTATACCGAAACGCACTTATAGTTATTAACTTGTTATACCAAAACTCACTTTTAGTTATGTATTTGTTATACCCAAACGCACTTGTAGTTATTAACTTGTAATACCAAAACTCACTTTTAGTTATGTATTTGTTATACTCAAATGCACTTGTAGTTATTAACTTGTTATACCAAAACGCACTTGTAGTTATGTATTTGTTATACCCAAACGCACTTGTAGTTATTAACTTGTAATACCAAAACTCACTTTTAGTTATGTATTTGTTATACCCAAACGCACTTGTAGTTAGTTATTAACTTGTTATACCAAAACTCACTTTTAGTTATGTATTTGTTATACTCAAATGCACTTGTAGTTATTAACTTGTTATACCAAAACGCACTTGTAGTTATGTATTTGTTATCCCCAAACGCACTTGTAGTTATTAACTTGTTATACCAAAACTCACTTTTAGTTATGTATTTGTTGTACTCAAATGCACTTGTAGTTATTAACTTGTTATACCAAAACTCACTTTTAGTTATGTATTTGTTATACCCAAACGCACTTGTAGTTATGCACTTGTTATACCCAAACGCAATTGTAGTTTTGTATTTGTTATACCCAAAACGCACTTGTAGTTATGTATTTGTTATCCCTAAACTAACTAGTAGTTATGGACTTGTTATACCTAAACTAACTAGTAGTTATGGACTTGTTATACCTAAACTAACTAGTAGTTATGGACTTGTTATACCTAAACTAACTAGTAGTTATGGACTTGTTATACCTAAACTAACTAGTAGTTATGGACTTGTTATACCTAAACTAACTAGTAGTTATGGACTTGTTATACCTAAACTAACTAGTAGTTATGGACTTGTTATACCCAAACGCACTTGTAGTTATGGACTTGTTATACCTAAACTAACTAGTAGTTATGGACTTGTTATACCCAAACGCACTTGTAGTTATGGACTTGTTATACCTAAACTAAC
Organism: Stictocephala bisonia; assembly: GCA_035578905.1. Lineage (NCBI taxonomy): Eukaryota > Metazoa > Arthropoda > Insecta > Hemiptera > Membracidae > Stictocephala > Stictocephala bisonia. Next base: position 959,746 of record JAQJVL010000265.1, read on the forward strand.
TAGTAGTTATGGACTTGTTATACCTAAACTAACTAGTAGTTATGGACTTGTTATACCCAAACGCACTTGTAGTTATGGACTTGTTATACCTAAACTAACTAGTAGTTATGGACTTGTTATACCTAAACTAACTAGTAGTTATGGACTTGTTATACCTAAACTAACTAGTAGTTATGGACTTGTTATACCTAAACTAACTAGTAGTTATGGACTTGTTATACCTAAACGCACTTGTAGTTATGGACTTGTTATACCTAAACTAACTAGTAGTTATGGACTTGTTATACCTAAACTAACTAGTAGTTATGGACTTGTTATACCCAAACGCACTTGTAGTTATGGACTTGTTATACCTAAACTAACTAGTAGTTATGGACTTGTTATACCTAAACGCACTTGTAGTTATGGACTTGTTATACCCAAACGCACTTGTAGTTATGGACTTGTTATACCTAAACGCACTTGTAGTTATGGACTTGTTATACCTAAACTAACTAGTAGTTATGGACTTGTTATACCTACACGCACTTGTAGTTTTGTATTTGTTATACTTGATATACCAAACGCACTTGTAGTTATGGACTTGTTATACCTAAACTAACTAGTAGTTATGGACTTGTTATACCTAAACTAACTAGTAGTTATGGACTTGTTATACCCAAACGCACTTGTAGTTATGGACTTGTTATACCTAAACTAACTAGTAGTTATGGACTTGTTATACCTAAACTAACTAGTAGTTATGGACTTGTTATACCCAAACGCACTTGTAGTTATGGACTTGTTATACCTAAACGCACTTGTAGTTATGGACTTGTTATACCTACACGCACTTGTAGTTTTGTATCTGTTATACTTGATATACCCAAACGCTTATATAATTATTCACTTGTTATACCCAAACTCGCCTGTTGTTATTCACTTGATATACCCAAACTCGCCTGTTGTTATTCACTTGATATACCCAAACTCGCTTGTTGTTATTAACTTGTTATACCCAAACTCGCCTGTTGTTATTCACTTGATATACCCAAACTCGCCTGTTGTTATTCACTTGATATACCCAAACTCGCTTGTTGTTATTAACTTGTTATACCCAAACTCGCCTGTTGTTATTCACTTGATATACCCAAACTCGCCTGTTGTTATTCACTTGTTATACCCAAACTCGCCTGTTGTTATTCACTTGTTATACCCAAACTCGCCTGTTGTTATTCACTTGTTATACCCAAACTCGCCTGTTGTTATTCACTTGTTATATACAAACTCGCCTGTTCTTATTCACTTGTTATACCCAAACTCGCCTGTTGTTATTCACTTGTTATACCCAAACTCGCCTGTTGTTATTCACTTGTTATACCCAAACTCGCCTGTTGTTATTCACTTGTTATACCCAAACTCGCCTGTTGTTATTCACTTGTTATACCCAAACTCGCCTGTTGTTATTCACTTGTTATACCCAAACTCGCCTGTTGTTATTCACTTGTTATACCCAAACTCGCCTGTTGTTATTCACTTGTTATACCCAAACTCGCCTGTTGTTATTCACTTGTTATACCCAAACTCGCCTGTTGTTATTCACTTGATATACCCAAACTCGCCTGTTGTTATTCACTTGATATACCCAAACTCGCCTGTTGTTATTCACTTGTTATACCCAAACTCGCCTGTTGTTATTCACTTGTTATACCCAAACTCGCCTGTTGTTATTCACTTGATATACCCAAACTCGCCTGTTGTTATTCACTTGATATACCCAAACTCGCCTGTTGTTATTCACTTGATATACCCAAACTCGCCTGTTGTTATTCACTTGTTATACCCAAACTCGCCTGTTGTTATTCACTTGATATACCCAAACTCGCCTGTTGTTATTCACTTCTTATACCCAAACTCGCCTGTTGTTATTCACTTGTTATACCCAAACTCGCCTGTTGTTATTCACTTGTTATACCCAAACTCGCCTGTTGTTATTCACTTGTTATACCCAAACTCGCCTGTTGTTATTCACTTGTTATACCCAAACTCGCCTGTTGTTATTCACTTGTTATACCCAAACTCGCCTGTTGTTATTCACTTGTTATACCCAAACTCGCCTGTTGTTATTCACTTGATATACCCAAACTCGCCTGTTGTTATTCACTTGATATACCCAAACTCGCCTGTTGTTATTCACTTGTTATACCCAAACTCGCCTGTTGTTATTCACTTGTTATACCCAAACTCGCCTGTTGTTATTCACTTGATATACCCAAACTCGCCTGTTGTTATTCACTTGTTATACCCAAACTCGCCTGTTGTTATTCACTTGTTATACCCAAACTCGCCTGTTGTTATTCACTTGTTATACCCAAACTCGCCTGTTGTTATTCACTTGATATACCCAAACTCGCCTGTTGTTATTCACTTGTTATACCCAAACTCGCCTGTTGTTATTCACTTGTTATACCCAAACTCGCCTGTTGTTATTCACTTGTTATACCCAAACTCGCTTGTAGTGTTGCACTTGTTTTATCCAAACTCGCTTGTTTTTTATGTTCTTGCTTTCATTGTAAATATAGAAACCTGATAAATGAGGTGTGCTTGACATAGTATGGGCTGATAGGGAATGTGGTCGAGTATAAGTTATGGCGGCTCTTACAGAGCCGATTGTCGCGTAATAAACAGCCGTGAGTTGTCATTACTTAGTTATTGTCTCCGTTAAGAATAGAAACTGGATCTTTGATAAAAAATTAATAAAATCGTTTGAGAAAACTTTATGCAATCAAATTGGATAAACGAAGAATAGTTAAAAATACTGATGAAATGGAATGTATGTCATTCATTGTTTTATATTTTATTGCCAACATAACATTCCAATATACAGCCTACAAAACCAATTTCCAAGTTTTATAATTTTTCTAAGGTAAAAAGTAACACGGACATTGATTTTCTTATTACTGATCTGAGAAAGTGGGTTATTTGACCAGTAAATGAGTAGCCAGCAGCTGTTGGTGCCGGTAGCAGTCGCGCGGAGTTATAGCCGTGTCCCTCCTCTATTGTTGAGCCGACCCACACTCACACGCACTGACAGTATAGTCTTTTTCGTTGTTTAATGGAAACAATGCGGTCGTCGGATCCGATTGCATGCATTAGCATCGACTTGGCGGCACGCCACTGCTTTTGTATCTGTTGCCGATTTCAATTGACCGCGTTTTATCATAAGAATGTAATCAAGATTAGTCTCCAGCACAAATAGAACTGACGTCAGTGTCCAGGAAATATGCGGCGGTGTGTGTATCTCTGCTAGAGACTCATTCATCCAATGTTGTATAGCAGACTCATCCATCTAACATTGTATTGCTGACTCATCATTTTTCATCGAATTGCGGACTCATCCATATAACATTGTTTAACAGACACATCCATTGAGCATTGTATTGCATACTCATCCTTCTTTATTGAAATGCGGACTCATCCATCTAACATTGTATCGTAGACTCATCCATCTAACATTGTATTGTGACTCATCCATCTAACATTGTATTGCAGACTCATATTTCTTTATTGAAATACGGGCTCATCCATCTAACATTGTTTTACAGACTCATCCTTCTTCATTGAATCACGGACTCATCCATCTAACATTGTATTACAGACTCATCCACCTAGCATTGTATTGCAGACTCAACCTTCGTCATTGAATTGCGGACTCATCCATCTAACATTGTATTACAGACTCGTCCATATAAATGTACATAATAGAGTCATCCATTTAACATTGTTTTGAAGAATCGTCCATATTCATAATATTGTAAACTCATCCGCCTAATATTGTATCGAAGCCGTATCCATAACATTTTAATACATACTAGTCGATAAAAAATTGTATTGCAGACTCATTCATCAAAAATGTTATCACAGACTCGTCGGTGTAACTTTATACTGTACACTCATACAACTTGTTTGTATTGCAGACTCATCGATCTAAAATTGTATTGCCTACCCTACTCATTAACGTAACATTGTATTGGAGTCTCGTCTATATAAACATTGTATTGTAGACTCGTCCATCTTCATTCTGTTACAGACTAATCGATATAAAATGTTATTACAGACTACATCTAACATGTTCTGTGGAATAACATGTCTTCATTGTATTACAGAGACTAGTCTATCAATCCCTATATTGCAGACGCATTCATTATACATTTTATAACAAACTCATCAAGCCTACCTTGTGCCTACATTTTAAACTCATTAAACGTACAATGTAGACAGACCCACTCTACAGCTAACGGTCCGTTTACATTTACCTAAATAAAGGTGATGTAACGATTTTTTCGTCAGAGTAGAGCTTGCAAAATTATATGTCAGAAGAAAAATAATCATCAGTTTTGAATGAAACATATTTATTTTACAAACCACCAGATATCTTAAAATGTGTAAACAGTTCTTGGAGGCATCAGGATTTGATGAATAATAAATGAATAGTTAGTTGTTTATAAATGTATTTGAAAATTGGGTGAACATTATAGCAGATAACGTACAGTATAACATATAACATAGATAGAACTAGTCATGTATGTTTGTTATAATATATTCTATAAAAAACTGTTCTGTCTGTTGAGTTATTTATGTAAGCCGAATACATAAATAAGTAGATAAGTGACGAGTGGCTAGTTCAGCTCTAAGTTCAACTCATTATGTGGGAGTTGACATGTAAACTATGTAAGTCGGTCGTATGTAAACTTGACACAACATGCCACAGAAAAAAAAGAAAAGAAACAGAGGTCGCTTTCTTATAGCCACAACGAACGCCTCAATGGCAGTTATAAATAGATAACTAATGTAGAACTTTATAAATCTGTAGTAATAATTACAACATTTAACCTTTCAGAATTTGGGGGAATGAGAGAAAGGCTGACAAGTTTCTGACTCTGCCATCCATATGGCAAACTGGAGAAATTACTACGCGATACAAATTTATCGCACTATTGAATGTGACCTCTGTTTCTTTCTTATCTGTGAGCCTACTACTGCCCCACCTCTCCGCTCCTGACTCCTCGTCTAGAGCAGTCCTGCTCACCAATTCTCGCTCATCCTCCAGTTCTGACCAACATCTCAAAAGGGTTGCTACTTTGGAAATTGTCTTCTACTTAGTCGTTTAGTTATTGTTTTTAATAATTCCAGGAAGTCAAGAAGTACTTTTTTGTCTTTATACCATTTGCGTTTTTACTACTAAGTATAACTAAGTACTAAGTACCATTACTAAGTAGTAAATAAACATTTTAGAGAGACAGTGGTCTAAACCCATTTGGTTTGTAGACAAAATGTTCTTTCCAGTATTGCTTTCTGGCATAAAAAATGAAGGTAAACAGTAGTTTTGGACCTATTATTGTAACGACTCTTAAGACGGTTAAAGAAAACTACTTCTAAAAATAATTTGTCTGCGTTTTATCAGGCCACAACACAAAACAAAGGTAGCAACAGCCCACTCTTCACCAATTATTACTTTTTTTATTTTATACTGTTAGTACTGTATTTTGATTGTAACTTTAATCTAGTTTATATTGGTCCTCACTGACAAGTGATTTTCAGTTAGAGAGGCCACTATTACTGCAAAAGTTCGAAATAAACTATCCTTTATCCAATTGTGGTCGTAAATGTATATATTTACAAGGGTATTTGTTTAATTTCACCAACGCACTGCTTGTATCATTCCGCAATCCCTTACAGATGGACATCACGGAAGTTCGCTCGCACAGCTGTTCAAAGCCGTTTTTCCGTTAAACAAGGAGCGCCTGCTCAAATTGTGATGCAATACGAATGGTGTACCTCAATTGCCTACCCTCCCCTGCATTTGGGATTGCAGGCGTCATGCCTCGGGGTGATTATCTTTCTTTCTCAAAATGTCTTAATAAAAAAAGTAGTCTGCTAGATCAAATAAAATCTGTGCAATACCATTGAAGAGTTTTAAACATTTTTGTGAACTTATTGAAATAATTTATGAACTCAGCAATAGTAGCTTCACTCAAGATGTTTTATGAACTCCCCATAACTCCATACATAAGCAAATGTTAAAGTAAGAACTACAACTGTAGATATACAGTAGACTATATAAAGTCGAACTTGTTGCTTATTGTGAACAGATGCTGAGAATAATATCTATTCACAATCGCCGATCCTTATGTAAGCAAAATAGCGAGACAAAATTATTTCAAATAATTATAAAAAAGAAGCAAATAAACATAAGTATATTTATTCATCCTAAGACGCCGATCGTCATGTTACGGGTGAGAATGGATTTCGAATTAGTGTGACGAGTGTAAACATGAGCGAATATAGTCATTGATACAAACAAAGGCCGACTATTCCTTAGAAAGTGTAATTAATTAATAGCCCAAAGACAAATGAATAGCCTGTGGTTATCATCTGATCCCTTTCAAAATTTGCTATGTACCTTATTGAAATTAATTGATGTGAGAATTTTTAGCTTATGAAGCTGGGCTCTAACCAACTACAGTACCGACCCATTATGATATACATTTTTATTTTAAACATGATCTTTTGAGACATGTGTTGACACTCCTAAGATTTTGAACACACATTATAATTATTAACTAAACGTGTTAACAGCCGCATGTTCCATGTGCATGAAACACCATGTTATCACACCTTTGTATGAAGTTTATCAATGTAACTAGTAACCCGTGTAGCTGTACCTCGGTGTGTTCCCGGTAGCGACAGTCGCGGCCACCTGTCGTTCCTGGAAGTCCTGACAAAGTTTCTTGTGTTCCAGGAGGAGGTGACCAGCGAGGGCGCGGCCAGTGGGGCGGAGTCCAGCAGCTGCGGCTCGCCGGAACCCCCAGGTAGGCTAGACCAGACAGCGTGGAACCTGCGGACCTGACTGTCATCCCAACCTAGTCAGTTCTAGTCCTTGCACGTCGGCATTGCACATCTGTGCCTTCGACAGAAAAACTATAGTCAATAGCAAATTAACTTTCTTCTTGAGAATTCTTGAAACGACGGACACATCGTACCGGTGGAAAGATGAAGTAGTTGAATAAACGTAGTAACCCTTGATCCTGAACGATGATGGCTGGCGAGGGTGTCCACCAACTGGGAAAATAGAGAAAGTAGTCAGGGAATTTAAAATAACTCGAAGAGTCAGGGGCAAATCGGGGAATCCGAAATAAAGCCTGGAAACTCCTAACAAGAACATCGATGTGTTGAGATTCGTAATGGTCACTTTATACTTGTGTCCTAATAAAGAACTTCTTTTTCAGTATCAAATGTTGATTTTACATGCAATTTAATATTCTGAAAAAATATTTTAAATTACTTTAGTTGTGGATTGTACAGCCTCATGTACAACTAGGTTTTTATTGCTAAAAATGTTAAAGTTACTGAAATATTTGTCTGATTAGTACGAATAATTCTAAAAAGTACAATTGTCATAATTTGCATATAACTGTATAATAGAATAGAACGTTTGCTTGTTCTCTACTCAAGGCTAATTTTATTTTCTATATTTAATCAAATGAATTAATATAAAAAACAATTGTTTTATATTTAATTATTAGTAAAAATATATGGTTAAAATGTTTCTATTTAGCCTCATGATGATACATAATATTATTGAATAAAATCAATACAAATGTATAAAATTGTGTCGATTCGAGGCCAGGGAAATTTATATAAAATCATGGAGAAGTCAGGGAAACTTACTGGACGCCGGATTATTCATCAAAAGACGCCGATCGTAGAGATATGGACAAATGAGTTTAGATTAACGAGTGTCATTGTTACTAACTAAGGTTGACTGTTCCACAGAAAGAACACCATCAGTATTCCAATAGTCTAGTCTTCAAGAACTACCTCAACTTATTGGTCGAGGTGCGTAGGTGGTTTAGTCTAGGGTACTGTCGAACTGCGCAGCTATGGCGGAGGCCTAGCCAACAAATCGTTTCGTATGGCGAAAATGTAAAGTAAAAGTAACAATGTGACGTAAAAGCTAGATCTTACAATGAACATTTTATAACATGAAAACTCTGATTCTTATGACTCTTTAAACTATGCATTAAACGTTTCATATGCCAATTGTGGCCAAGCTATATTTGACGCACGCATAAAAATACTTCAAAAGAAAATCGGCAAATATAGTTTTTAAATTAGGCTTTTCCATTGATAGGTTATATTATTTTATTCATGCGATGTTATTTAATTATATGATTATAATTAAACAACAACTCTTTTTGTTATATCAAAAGTTAAAGAACGAAAAAGACAAACATTGCTTACCTTATACAAGTAGTAGGGGAGACCCCTGCACGCCGAGCTAGTGAGTGAGTGAGGGGTAAAGTCTAGTGTAGCCTTTTTATAATATGAAGTTATGATTAATCCTTTACTCACTAAGTAGGTCTAACAATCTGGGAAAACTGCTCACATCTTGTCGAATATGATTATACAAGTACTATGGGAGACCCCTGCACGCTGAGCTAGTGAGTGAGTGAGGGGTAAAGTCTAGTGTAGCCTTTGTATAATATGGAGTTATGATTAATCCTTTACTCACTAAGTAGGTCTAACAATCTGGGAAAACTGCTCACATCTTGTCAAATATGATTATACAAGTACTAGGGGAGACCCCTGCACGCTGAGGCTAGTGAGTGAGTGGGTAAAGTCTAGTGTAGCCTTTTTATAATATGAAGTTATGATTAATCCTTTACTCACTAAGTAGGTCTAACAATCTGGGAAAACTGCTCACATCTTGTCGAATATGATTATACAAGTAGTAGGGGAGACCCCTGCACGCTGAGCTAGTGAGTGAGTGAGGGGTAAAGTCTAGTGTAGCCTTTTTATAATATGAAGTTATGATTAATCCTTTACTCACTAAGTAGGTCTAACAATCTGGGAAAACTGCTCACATCTTGTCGAATATGATTATACAAGTACTAGGGGAGACCCCTGCACGCTGAGCTAGTGAGTGAGTGGTAAAGTCTAGTGTAGCCTTTTTATAATATGAAGTTATGATTAATCCTTTACTCACTAAGTAGGTCTAACAATCTGGGAAAACTGCTCACATCTTGTCGAATATGATTATACAAGTACTAGGGGAGACCCCTGCACGCTGAGCTAGTGAGTGAGTGAGGGGTAAAGTCTAGTGTAGCCTTTTTATAATATGAAGTCATGATTAATCCTTTACTCACTAAGTAGGTCTAACAATCTGGGAAAACTGTTCACATCTTGTCGAATATGATTGTACAAGTACTGGGGGAGACCCCTGACGCTGAGCTAGTGAGTGAGTGAGGGGTAAAGTCTAGTGTAGCCTTTGTATAATATGAAGTTATGATTAATCCTTTACTCACTAAGTAGGTCTAACAATCTGGGAAAACTGCTCACATCTTGTCGAATATGATTATACAAGTACTAGGGGAGACCCCTGCACGCTGAGCTAGTGAGTGAGTGAGGGGTAAAGTCTAGTGTAGCCTTTGTATAATATGAAGTTATGATTAATCCTTTACTCACTAAGTAGGTCTAACAATCTGGGAAAACTGCTCACATCTTGTCAAATATGATTATACAAGTACTAGGGGAGACCCCTGCACGCTGAGCTAGTGAGTGAGTGAGGGGTAAAGTCTAGTGTAGCCTTTTTATAATATGAAGTTATGATTAATCCTTTACTCACTAAGTAGGTCTAACAATCTGGGAAAACTGCTCACATCTTGTCGAATATGATTATACAAGTACTAGGGGAGACCCCTGCACGCTGAGCTAGTGAGTGAGTGAGGGGTAAAGTCTAGTGTAGCCTTTTTATAATATGAAGTTATGATTAATCCTTTACTCACTAAGTAGGTCTAACAATCTGGGAAAACTGCTCACATCTTGTCGAATATGATTATACAAGTACTAGGGGAGACCCCTGCACGCTGAGCTAGTGAGTGAGTGAGGGGTAAAGTCTAGTGTAGCCTTTTTATAATATGAAGTTATGATTAATCCTTTACTCACTAAGTAGGTCTAACAATCTGGGAAAACTGCTCACATCTTGTCGAATATGATTATACAAGTACTAGGGGAGACCCCTGCACGCTGAGCTAGTGAGTGAGTGAGGGGTAAAGTCTAGTGTAGCCTTTTTATAATATGAAGTTATGATTAATCCTTTACTCACTAAGTAGGTCTAACAATCTGGGAAAACTGCTCACATCTTGTCGAATATGATTATACAAGTACTAGGGGAGACCCCTGCACGCTGAGCTAGTGAGTGAGTGAGGGTAAAGTCTAGTGTAGCCTTTTTATAATATGAAGTTATGATTAATCCTTTACTCACTAAGTAGGTCTAACAATCTGGGAAAACTGCTCACATCTTGTCGAATATGATTATACAAGTACTAGGGGAGACCCCTGCACGCTAAGCTAGTGAGTGAGTGAGTGGTAAAGTCTAGTGTAGCCTTTTTATAATATGAAGTTATGATTAATCCTTTACTCACTAAGTAGGTCTAACAATCTGGGAAAACTGCTCACATCTTGTCGAATATGATTATACAAGTAGTAGGGGAGACCCCTGCACGCTGAGCTAGTGAGTGAGTGAGGGGTAAAGTCTAGTGTAGCCTTTTTATAATATGAAGTTATGATTAATCCTTTACTCACTAAGTAGGTCTAACAATCTGGGAAAACTGCTCACATCTTGTCGAATATGATTATACAAGTAGTAGGGGAGACCCCTGCACGCTGAGCTAGTGAGTGAGTGAGGGGTAAAGTCTAGTGTAGCCTTTTTATAATATGAAGTTATGATTAATCCTTTACTCACTAAGTAGGTCTAACAATCTGGGAAAACTGCTCACATCTTGTCGAATATGATTATACAAGTACTAGGGGAGACCCCTGCACGCTGAGCTAGTGAGTGAGTGAGTGGTAAAGTCTAGTGTAGCCTTTTTATAATATGAAGTTATGATTAATCCTTTACTCACTAAGTAGGTCTAACAATCTGGGAAAACTGCTCACATCTTGTCGAATATGATTATACAAGTACTAGGGGAGACCCCTGCACGCTGAGCTAGTGAGTGAGGGGTAAAGTCTAGTGTAGCCTTTTTATAATATGGAGTTATGATTAATCCTTTACTCACTAAGTAGGTCTAACAATCTGGGAAAACTGCTCACATCTTGTCGAATATGATTATACAAGTACTAGGGGAGACCCCTGCACGCTGAGCTAGTGAGTGAGGGGTAAAGTCTAGTGTAGCCTTTTTATAATATGAAGTTATGATTAATCCTTTACTCACTAAGTAGGTCTAACAATCTGGGAAAACTGCTCACATCTTGTCGAATATGATTATACAAGTAGTAGGGGAGACCCCTGCACGCTGAGCTAGTGAGTGAGTGAGGGGTAAAGTCTAGTGTAGCCTTTTTATAGTATGAAGTTATGATTAATCCTTTACTCACTAAGTAGGTCTAACAATCTGGGAAAACTGCTCACATCTTGTCGAATATGATTATACAAGTACTAGGGGAGACCCCTGCACGCTGAGCTAGTGAGTGAGTGAGGGGTAAAGTCTAGTGTAGCCTTTGTATAATATGAAGTTATGATTAATCCTTTACTCACTAAGTAGGTCTAACAATCTGGGAAAACTGCTCACATCTTGTCGAATATGATTATACAAGTACTAGGGGAGACCCCTGCACGCTGAGCTAGTGAGTGAGTGAGGGGTAAAGTCTAGTGTAGCCTTTTTATAATATGAAGTTATGATTAATCCTTTACTCACTAAGTAGGTCTAACAATCTGGGAAAACTGCTCACATCTTGTCGAATATGATTATACAAGTACTAGGGGAGACCCCTGCACGCTAAGCTAGCGAGTGAGTGAGGGGTAAAGTCTAGTGTAGCCTTTTTATAATATGAAGTTATGATTAATCCTTTACTCACTAAGTAGGTCTAACAATCTGGGAAAACTGCTCACATCTTGTCGAATATGATTATACAAGTAGTAGGGGAGACCCCTGCACGCTGAGCTAGTGAGTCTAGTGTAGCCTTTTTATAATATGAAGTTATGATTAATCCTTTACTCACTAAGTAGGTCTAACAATCTGGGAAAACTGCTCACATCTTGTCGAATATGATTATACAAGTAGTAGGGGAGACCCCTGCACGCTAAGCTAGTGAGTGAGTGGTAAAGTCTAGTGTAGCCTTTTTATAATATGAAGTTATGATTAATCCTTTACTCACTAAGTAGGTCTAACAATCTGGGAAAACTGCTCACATCTTGTCGAATATGATTATACAAGTACTAGGGGAGACCCCTGCACGCTGAGCTAGTGAGTGAGTGAGGGGTAAAGTCTAGTGTAGCCTTTGTATAATATGAAGTTATGATTAATCCTTTACTCACTAAGTAGGTCTAACAATCTGGGAAAACTGCTCACATCTTGTCGAATATGATTATACAAGTAGTAGGGGAGACCCCTGCACGCTAAGCTAGTGAGTGAGTGGGTAAAGTCTAGTGTAGCCTTTTTATAATATGAAGTTATGATTAATCCTTTACTCACTAAGTAGGTCTAACAATCTGGGAAAACTGCTCACATCTTGTCGAATATGATTATACAAGTACTAGGGGAGACCCCTGCACGCTGAGCTAGTGAGTGAGTGGGTAAAGTCTAGTGTAGCCTTTTTATAGTATGAAGTTATGATTAATCCTTTACTCACTAAGTAGGTCTAACAATCTGGGAAAACTGCTCACATCTTGTCGAATATGATTATACAAGTACTAGGGGAGACCCCTGCACGCTGAGCTAGTGAGTGAGGGGTAAAGTCTAGTGTAGCCTTTTTATAATATGGAGTTATGATTAATCCTTTACTCACTAAGTAGGTCTAACAATCTGGGAAAACTGCTCACATCTTGTCGAATATGATTATACAAGTAGTAGGGGAGACCCCTGCACGCTAAGCTAGTGAGTGAGTGAGGGGTAAAGTCTAGTGTAGCCTTTTTATTATAATATGAAGTTATGATTAATCCTTTACTCACTAAGTAGGTCTAACAATCTGGGAAAACTGCTCACATCTTGTCAAATATGATTATACAAGTACTAGGGGAGACCCCTGCACGCTGAGCTAGTGAGTGAGTGAGGGGTAAAGTCTAGTGTAGCCTTTTTATAATATGAAGTTATGATTAATCCTTTACTCACTAAGTAGGTCTAACAATCTGGGAAAACTGCTCACATCTTGTCGAATATGATTATACAAGTACTAGGGGAGACCCCTGCACGCTGAGCTAGTGAGTGAGTGAGGGGTAAAGTCTAGTGTAGCCTTTGTATAATATGAAGTTATGATTAATCCTTTACTCACTAAGTAGGTCTAACAATCTGGGAAAACTGCTCACATCTTGTCGAATATGATTATACAAGTAGTAGGGGAGACCCCTGCACGCTGAGCTAGTGAGTGAGTGGGTAAAGTCTAGTGTAGCCTTTTTATAATATGAAGTTATGATTAATCCTTTACTCACTAAGTAGGTCTAACAATCTGGGAAAACTGCTCACATCTTGTCGAATATGATTATACAAGTACTAGGGGAGACCCCTGCACGCTGAGCTAGTGAGTGAGTGGGTAAAGTCTAGTGTAGCCTTTTTATAATATGAAGTTATGATTAATCCTTTACTCACTAAGTAGGTCTAACAATCTGGGAAAACTGCTCACATCTTGTCGAATATGATTATACAAGTACTAGGGGAGACCCCTGCACGCTGAGCTAGTGAGTGAGTGAGGGGTAAAGTCTAGTGTAGCCTTTTTATAATATGAAGTTATGATTAATCCTTTACTCACTAAGTAGGTCTAACAATCTGGGAAAACTGCTCACATCTTGTCGAATATGATTATACAAGTACTAGGGGAGACCCCTGCACGCTGAGCTAGTGAGTGAGTGAGGGGTAAAGTCTAGTGTAGCCTTTTTATAATATGAAGTTATGATTAATCCTTTACTCACTAAGTAGGTCTAACAATCTGGGAAAACTGCTCACATCTTGTCGAATATGATTATACAAGTACTAGGGGAGACCCCTGCACGCCGAGCTAGTGAGTGAGTGAGGGGTAAAGTCTAGTGTAGCCTTTTTATAATATGAAGTTATGATTAATCCTTTACTCACTAAGTAGGTCTAACAATCTGGGAAAACTGCTCACATCTTGTCGAATATGATTATACAAGTAGTAGGGGAGACCCCTGCACGCTGAGCTAGTGAGTGAGGGGTAAAGTCTAGTGTAGCCTTTTTATAATATGAAGTTATGATTAATCCTTTACTCACTAAGTAGGTCTAACAATCTGGGAAAACTGCTCACATCTTGTCGAATATGATTATACAAGTAGTAGGGGAGACCCCTGCACGCTGAGCTAGTGAGTGAGTGAGGGGTAAAGTCTAGTGTAGCCTTTTTATTATAATATGAAGTTATGATTAATCCTTTACTCACTAAGTAGGTCTAACAATCTGGGAAAACTGCTCACATCTTGTCGAATATGATTATACAAGTAGTAGGGGAGACCCCTGCACGCCGAGCTAGTGAGTGAGTGAGGGGTAAAGTCTAGTGTAGCCTTTTTATTATAATATGAAGTTATGATTAATCCTTTACTCACTAAGTAGGTCTAACAATCTGGGAAAACTGCTCACATCTTGTCGAATATGATTATACAAGTAGTAGGGGAGACCCCTGCACGCTAAGCTAGTGAGTGAGTGAGGGGTAAAGTCTAGTGTAGCCTTTTTATAATATGAAGTTATGATTAATCCTTTACTCACTAAGTAGGTCTAACAATCTGGGAAAACTGCTCACATCTTGTCGAATATGATTATACAAGTACTAGGGGAGACCCCTGCACGCTGAGCTAGTGAGTGAGTGAGGGGTAAAGTCTAGTGTAGCCTTTTTATAATATGAAGTTATGATTAATCCTTTACTCACTAAGTAGGTCTAACAATCTGGGAAAACTGCTCACATCTTGTCGAATATGATTATACAAGTAGTAGGGGAGACCCCTGCACGCTGAGCTAGTGAGTGAGTGAGGGGTAAAGTCTAGTGTAGCCTTTTTATAATATGAAGTTATGATTAATCCTTTACTCACTAAGTAGGTCTAACAATCTGGGAAAACTGCTCACATCTTGTCGAATATGATTATACAAGTACTAGGGGAGACCCCTGCACGCTGAGCTAGTGAGTGAGTGAGGGGTAAAGTCTAGTGTAGCCTTTTTATAATATGAAGTTATGATTAATCCTTTACTCACTAAGTAGGTCTAACAATCTGGGAAAACTGCTCACATCTTGTCGAATATGATTATACAAGTAGTAGGGGAGACCCCTGCACGCTGAGCTAGTGAGTGAGTGAGGGGTAAAGTCTAGTGTAGCCTTTTTATAATATGAAGTTATGATTAATCCTTTACTCACTAAGTAGGTCTAACAATCTGGGAAAACTGCTCACATCTTGTCGAATATGATTATACAAGTACTAGGGGAGACCCCTGCACGCTGAGCTAGTGAGTGAGTGAGGGGTAAAGTCTAGTGTAGCCTTTTTATAATATGAAGTTATGATTAATCCTTTACTCACTAAGTAGGTCTAACAATCTGGGAAAACTGCTCACATCTTGTCGAATATGATTATACAAGTACTAGGGGAGACCCCTGCACGCTGAGCTAGTGAGTGAGTGAGGGGTAAAGTCTAGTGTAGCCTTTTTATAATATGAAGTTATGATTAATCCTTTACTCACTAAGTAGGTCTAACAATCTGGGAAAACTGCTCACATCTTGTCGAATATGATTATACAAGTACTAGGGGAGACCCCTGCACGCTGAGCTAGTGAGTGAGTGAGGGGTAAAGTCTAGTGTAGCCTTTTTATAATATGAAGTTATGATTAATCCTTTACTCACTAAGTAGGTCTAACAATCTGGGAAAACTGCTCACATCTTGTCGAATATGATTATCGGCTCATATACTGTATAAAACAAAACGACCCACTTACAACACAGGTCGATTCGTTTAATATAATAAGTGGCCTTGTCAATATGATAATTTATAATGTATATTTAAGCAATTAATTATATACAATGTACATAATATATACAAGTTATTTACACCTTCAATTATTCTTTAAAGCAATCATTATCGTCAATAAATTATATACAGTACATTTTTTACATTATGTGGTGATGTACTGGTGTTTTTCTTCCTTTTTTCTTGTACTACTAGAACGCACATTGTATGAAATTTAAACTTGATATTGCGCCACTGCGGTACCCTTGAAAAAGTGATTCCAAATATTGCAGCTGTTTTCCGTATTGGTAGTTTGTAATTTTTCTGATGCCAATCTGAATATCTATCTGCACATCCTTGAAGATGTTCGTGCTGACTATTGTGATAGTCACTTATTAGCAAGTGGTAACTGGGCGCTACTCTCTGTCCACTATTGGCTTTTTTCATTACTACTCATAGGTCAACCCATAGGGTCTACCTGCACATTTCGACCATAGCCCCGGGGGCCCAGAAATTATCCGCTTAGCTATAATCTGTGTTCAACCCTGTCCCAATAGCCAGGAAAACTAAGAGACTTACAGCTTTACGTAGGATTCAACCCCATAGTATTTGTTTGATTTTTAGCTAACTGACGAGCCTGACACTCAGTTCACTTCACAACAGCTGAACCTTGACTACTATTATAACATAAACCTCTGTGCACAGAAATTGTTGGATGGACCACTGTGGCTTTTGTGTCAGAGGTAGGTGGATGAGTCACCAAGCCTCTTGTCATAGGTGTTAGTGGATAGGCCACCGAGCCTCTTGTATCAAGGATGGGTGGATGAGTCATCAAGCCCCTTGTCACAGGTGTTGATGATGGGCCACAAATCCTCTTGTGTCAAGGATGGGTGCGTGTGCCTCCAAGCCTCTTGTGTCAGGAATGAGTGCGAGTGCCACCGAGCATCTTATGTCAGAGATGGGTGTGAGTGCCAACAAGCCTCTTATGTTATGTATGGGATGGGGACGTGTGCCACCAAGCATCTTGTGTCAGGGATGGGTGTGAGTGTCACCAAGCCTCTTGTGTCAGGGATGGGGATATGTGCCACCAAGACTCTTATGTCAGGAATGGGGACGTGTGCCACCAAGCATCTTGTGTCAGGGATGGGTGTGAGTGTCACCAAGCCTCTTGTTCAGGGATGGGGATGTGTGCCACCAAACCTCTTATGTCAGGGATGGGGACGTGTGCCACCAAGCATCTCGTGTCAGGGATGGGTGTGAGTGTCTCCAAGCCTCTTGTGTGAGGGATGGGGATGTGTGCCACCAAGCCTCTTGTGCCAGGAATGAGTGCGAGTGCCACCGAGCATCTTATGTCAGAGATGGGTGTGCCACCTAGCCTCTTCTGTCAGAAATGGGTGTGTGTGCCACCAAGCCTCTTATGTCAGGGATGAGTTTGTGTTCCACCAAGCCTCTTGTGTCAAGAATGGATGCGTGTGCATCCTAGGCTCTTTTGTCAGGAAGGGGTGCGTGTGCCACATAACCTCTTGTGTCATAGATGGGTCGTGTTCCATCAAACATCTTGTGTCAGGGATGGGTGTGTGTGCCACCAAACCTCTTGTGTCAGGGATGGCTGAGTTTGCCAGCAAACCTCTTGTGTTAGGGGTGGGTGCTTGTTCCACTAAACCTCTTGTGTCAGGCAGGGGTACGTGTGCCACCAAACCTCTTCGGTCAGGGATGGCTGAGAGTTGCACCAAACCTGTTGTGTCAGGGATGGGTGTGTGTGCCACCAAACCTCTTGTTTCAGGGATGGCTGAGTTTGCCAGCAAACCTCTTGTGCTAGGGGTGGGTGCGTGTTCCACTAAACCTCTTGTGTCAGGGAGGGTTACATGTGCCATCAAACCTCTTGTGTCAGAGTGTTAGGGATGGCTGAGTGTTCCACCAAACCTCTTGTGTTAGGGGTGGATGCGTGTTCCACTAAACCTCTTGTGTCAGGCAGGGGTACGTGTGCCACCAAACCTCTTCGGTCAGGGATGGCTGAGTGTTGCACCAAACCTCTTGTGTCAGGGATGGGTGTGTGTGCCACCAAACCTCTTGTGTCAGGGATGGCTGAGTTTGCCAGCAAACCTCTTGTGTTAGGGGTGGGTGCGTGTTCCACTAAACCTCTTGTGTCAGGGAGGGTTACATGTGCCATCAAACCTCTTGTGTCAGAGTGTTAGGGATGGCTGAGTGTTCCACCAAACCTCTTGTGTTAGGGGTGGATGCGTGTTCCACTAAACCTCGTGTCAGGGAGGGTTACGTGTGCCATCAAACCTCTTGTGTCAGGGAGAGGTACGTGTGCCAACAAACCTCTTCTGTCAGGGATGGCTGAGTGTGCCAGCAAACCTCTTGTGTTAGTGGTAGGTACGTGTTCCACAAAACCTCTTGTGTCAGGGATGGGTGCTTGTGCCATCTGTTTTGTTAGGGGTGGATGCTTATGCCACTTGTCTCCTTTTTCAGGGGTGAGTGAGTTAACTATCTTATATAGCTTACAACTTAAATCTATTGCTTTGTTTTATGAATTATAGAGCTCTAAATGAGTGTGATAATATCTAAATGGAAAAACTCACAAAACAGAAAGCACTTAGACTAAAGGAAGATTTATTTTGTCGAACAGGTGTTGGCATGCTAAAGGCAGAAGCGACATTAGAGAAGTGCATTAGCTTCTTGTGTTTATGATAACTACGTGCAGTAGCAGGGTGAGCGAAGAACCCTCGGTGGAAGGAAATGAATAAATCATTGCTAAAATGTACAGTGTTCAAATGTCTCGGACTGACAAAGGAAATGAATCGTGGAAAAATATGGGTGTTTTATCGCAAAAATACTGAAAATAAAGAAAAACAGCTGTAAACAGCTGTACAATGATTGCAAATGATTTATAACAAAATAGTCTAAACTTACGACTACTGTAAAGTTTTAATAAAAAAAATCGTAATAACACAAATATTCTAATTTCAACAATCTTTAAGAATAAGATTCATTACTCGCACACAGAAAACAATAAAAAATAGTATTTAGTTTAAATATGTCCATTGAACCTTTGCTATTGTAACTGTTGAAGAACTACTTTACGTTGATCAATTGAAATTGATTTCAATCAATGCATTTACTTACGCATTTCAAAGTAAAGAATCGTAACTATCCACTTCACAAGGATTACAACGAGACCAAGTAATCAATTTTAGGACCTCTAGAAGCCAAAAAATAGTTGTTTTAGGAAATTGATAGCTACTTTTTTTTAAGTTAAAAATTTGAAATATATAAAACATTCCTGTCAACCACATATTAAAGTATAAAGTGAACTTGAACGGGTTTTAGAGTAATAAATGTGTAACGTTGATGCACAGCTAAAACTAGTTAAAATCCATTACTTTTTTGTTTCAACGAGGATAAAAATAATTGAAACTTATAATAACATTTTAAAATGCATATGGAATAACGTACAACCTAACAAGGAAAGTCAGATAAGTATTTAGGCCAGATAGTAAAAAAATATTACTGAACATAAAAGCCAATGTGAAACCTTACTAATGTGATACTGTATGCAGCCTAACTTTGTCTTGGTCAGAACAGAAACGAAGATATTTATTTTGAAAGAGATAGCTAATAGTAGCGTAAAACATTTTTATGTTGATTTTATTGTCAGCGTTATTATGTTAATTTGTTATTGGGTTATTAAAGACAGTTTCAAAGGTTGGTAACTAAGTCTACATTTACTCACTTAACTCATCACACCAAATCATATTCACCTATATATTAACGAATGGTGTCTTAAGAATAAATAAATATGAAATTCATATAAGACTTGATGTTACAACCTGAGGATCAGCTTCTAACAGTCTCATACAGGAAATCCTAACTTTATTTTAAACAATTCCATGAGCACTATAAACCACATTCACCATCAAGAACATAGCAAACCCGTCTTCATCTGTTCCATCTCTCTTATCCGAGAAACCATCAAACGTCTGTTCCATATCTCTTATCCGAGAATCCATCAAACGTCTGTTCCATATCTCTTATCCGAGAAACCACCAAACGTCTGTTCCTAATCTCTTATCCGAGAATCCATCAAACGTCTGTTCCATCTCTCTTATCCGAGAATCATCAAACGCCTGTTCCATATATCTTATCCGAGAATCCATCAAACGTCTGTTTCGTGTCTCTTATCCGAGAATCCATCAAACGCCTGTTCCATATCTCTTATCCGAGAAACCATCAAAAGTCTGTTCCATCTCTCTTATCCGAGAATCATCAAACGCCTGTTCCATATATCTTATCCGAGAATCCATCAAACGTCTGTTTCATGTCTCTTATCCGAGAATCCATCAAACGCCTGTTCCATCTCTCTTATCCGAGAATCCATCAAAAGTCTGTTCCATCTCTCTCATCCGATAAACCATCAAAAGTCTGTTCCATATCTCTTATCCGAGAAACCATCAAAAATCTGTTCCATCTCTCTTATCCGAGAAACCATCAAAAGTCTGTTCCATATCTCTTATCCGAAAAACCATCAAAAGTCTGTTCCATCTCTCTTATCCGAGTAACCATCAAAAGTCTGTTCCATATCTCTTATCCGAGTAACCATCAAAAGTCTGTTCCATATCTCTTATCCGAGAAACCATCAAAAGTCTGTTCCATATCTCTTATCCGAGTAACCATCAAAAGTCTGTTCCATATCTCTTATCCGAGAAACCATCAAAAGTCTGTTCCATCTCTCTTATCCGAGTAACCATCAAAAGTCTGTTCCATATCTCTTATCCGAGAAACCATCAAAAGTCTGTTCCATATCTCTTATCCGAGAAACCATCAAACGTCTAAAACTAATTTCACTCAAACTGAGGGGTGACTTACACGAATATGACTTAAAGAGCACAAAAACTAATTACAATGTTCAGCAGCATAAATCACCCAAAACAAAACAAAGGAGGCCAAACTTTAATTTTCTTCCTAACAATCGTAAAGAAATTAATAATAAAACACTTTCCATAGAAAACTTACAATATCCTCTATCTAAACCTTATTTCAGTCCCAATGAATTTTTTGAGAAACACACAGGTCATAGTTATAGTAGGCTAGTTGCCTAAATAAAGCCTTATGGCCTAAATAAAAGTGAAATAAACGCTCATCTGTTCTGGCACACCCATAAACACACACAACTTTTCATAAAGAACAAGACACGACGATTTCCTGATCTCCTTGTGGACCAAGGTTAAGGATATTTGAAAGACTATTTTATTGCATCCATTGGCCTTTCTCAGAGTAGGTAAGATCGCCTATGGATGCATAGATTATCTAAGTCCTGCTCTTGTTAAGTTTAACTTATACAGCATTTGTTTACGTTTCTTCTGATTTTATTTGCATTTCTATGAACTCGACATCCTACATATTAAAACACTCGGGTCATTTAGTTGTCTCATTTTATGAACTTATTACTTGATCGATTTTGATGAAAGTTTTTTAATCAAAAGATAATTTTGATTTTTAAGTCGTAACGGAGCTAGATGTTTGAAATTCCCATAGGTTTTGGTCCTACACGGCGTCAAATTTGTAATGTTATTCTTATAGAGATTAATTTTAAACGACCAGCTGGTGGCATAAACAAATATTAAATGGTCCAAATAATTTGTTAGGTTAAACATAGAGAGCAACACAGAAAAATATCAAGTTAATTATAAAGATGAAATATATGTCTGTCTGTGTGTATGTTATCACCAGCCGTTAAATAAAATGAAATCATTTAAAATAGGCTTAGTAATAACATTGGTTGTTTATAATTAATTATTATACTACAAATAGAATGGAAATCAAGTGCAGTGAGTGAGCTACTGTAAATGAATTTAAATAATATGATTTTACTTAATACAGTTTAATTATTAATATTTGGAGTCAAAAGTTATATGCCGAAGCGTCACGAGCGCAGCGAGTGACGGGGTTGGAACGCGAAGCGTGCAGGAGTGTCCACCCACTAGTTATATATTTTTAAAAATGTAATTACAGAACCTATCGCCTGTAATATCCCAAGTAGTGGGGTTACAGCACTATGCCACTAGAGTCAACAAGAGCTTAAAACATTTTAAGGTAGATTTTATCATATCATATCAACGCGTATGATTTACAATAACTGATGTATGGTACATTTAAATATTAAGGGAAAGGTCACCATTTGTAATGATAGTTCTAATATTTAAGTGACGTTAATGGAACACGATTAAGTTGTTAGAAAATTGTGTTTTTCTCATTGTATGGAGTACAATTAAATCAATGGGGTGTTTTATTACAGGAGGACGAGACCTGAGCACGGGTTCGCGCCCGACTGGCAGAGGATCCCCGCCGCCGGCCTGTCCTGTGGCCCTTATCTCCGCTGTTCCTGCCCATCAAAACAACAGGATACCCACGACATCTATCGGTAATGTATGAGTCGTGGTCACAGAGAAGGAAGAAACAGGGGTCGCATCCAATAGTGCGCTAAATTTGTGTCGAGTAGTTGTTTCTCCAGTTTAATGTCAGTTCCTCTTTATTTCCCCAAACTCTCAAGAATACACGTAATAATTATTATTACATATTTGTACAGATGAACATTAGTTGTAATATATTTACAACTGTCACTGAGGCGCTGCGGTCATAAGAAAGCGACCTTTGATTCTTTTTTTCTTTCTTGTTAACTATAAGTGATTCAATTATTTATCCATTAGAACCATCAATTGAATTAACTGATGAAAAAAGCGATTACACGCCATATATAAGTAAAGGAAGTTCTTATAGAGAGCGTTACTTTCGCTTGGCTCCGACAAACTGGTAACAATCCTTAAGTCACTTAAGGCCGTTTTGGTCATGAAGGCAGACACAAGAAAGGAAACCGACGCATTTGAGACCCGCATTGTTGCTGTCTGCACTCGTCTGGCCTAATGAGTGGCGATGCAACGTCATCCATTGCACAGGACAGGGAATACACCGACGACATTTTCGGAATAAACCGGCAACAAATATTTACACATTTTAGAGAAAATATGGACCATGGCGCTTAGTAGACGGTAGGTATAACGGCGAGACTGCGCAGTAGACTGTGACGTCACATGGGTGAAATCATCTGATTTGGTTATTATATTAAGCACTGATAACTAAAACTACCAATCACGTGAGAGCTTTCTGCTCTATAGTAAGCAAGATTTTTACCACTAATTAGCTGTAATTGTAACCACACGAATTGGAACAAGTATTTTTATGTTTATTTGTTGTCCCCCTCAGATGTCACTTCACCCGTGTGACGTCACGAGAGATGCACGTGATGCCTACCATCTTCATCACGGTATCTTAAAGGTGAAGAACCATACGCAGGCAGCGCATTGCTGTATGTGATTAATCTGTATATGAATGCAAATGGCTTCTAATATAATTGTATTCGTTTTTAAAACTTCTTTATTCCATATTTAAATACGAAATAAACCTTTTTGACTTGAATAAGCAAGGAGAATGCAAAATTAAATATAAGCTAATTAATGTTGCCACCTATTTAAAAATGTATTGTTTATCAGATTAGCATGACATTAATTAGTTAACAATATTCTATATTTGATCTTCTAATTTATTAAAAATAATAAAACGTTTTGATACAAAAATATAATACATTTAGTCTAATATTCATAAAGCTGTTATTTATTACGTGTTAATGTTCTCATTGTTTTCTTGTAGGAATTCAACAAATGTTGTTTTCACATTTTACTTCTCTGTTATTTCTATCAACATTTGACTGTATGGTTGTTAATTTTTCAACTGTCGGAAGTGTTCCATGTTTTAAAATATTGCTTGTTGGGACATTTAAGAATCTGCCTTTGGGTCCCGTTCACAATCGTCAGCTGCGAAGTGTATGGAGCACACTCAGACCGTTCAGGGTTAAATTGATTTTTTCTCTATATGCTTGATGGCACGTACCGCCGTGATCTGCTTTTCTAGATCCCGTGGTCGCAAGTAAACGTACGTAAATAATCGTACATTTACTTAGGGAAGAGATGAAGCACGACAAGTCGTAACAATCCGTTTGGAGATGTCAATAGGTATGATGGTGGTCAAAAAATATTGCAAGAGTTAAATTTGTCTGCGTGGAAACAGTCAATTCTTTTCAAACGATATTTTTTTATTATTTCTTCGTTGTCTCTTGCACACTTGGTATTTGTTCAATTATTTTTAATACGTATGGCGAATAATAGTTTTCTAAAGAAAACAATGTATAACTAAAAGAGTTGAGCCCCTCTAGTAAAGTGAAATCTAGTAGAAAGCCTGTATTATAACAGTCTAGTCGACTTGAACATAGTATTAAAAATCTTTGTAAATAGATTGTGGCAAACTTGATTATGAAAGTATCATTCAATTAAAATAACTGCCAATATATCTTTTCCTTGACTGAAATTGTATGGTTACTGGTGTCATTTATTTACACAAGTGATTAGTAAAGAATTGTCTGTTGTTGTTGTTTTTTTTTTTTTTTTCTTGTTTTTTATAAGAATTTAGATTTACTTATAAAAAATATATTAAATATTCCATAAACCTTTTTTAGTGTCCTTTCATTTTTATTTTGTTTTAATAAATATATACATTAGAACGTTTAGGCTGGATTTTCTTAGGCGCGGACTTTCTCCGCTGCGGACAGCGGAGTACGCGAGCCTCTCCTCATCGTGTAATCGTGAAGACTATTTTCCTCAGCAGTGCGAGGAGCGACGGACTATATTTGTCCGCTCTCCGCCGAGGAATAGTGCGAATGTAATGTTTTGAATTAGTTATTAAGTAATTGTATAGAAAATGAGTTTGTGTACGTTCATCGAGTTAGTTCAAAGCTATCCCGTAATATGGAGTACGGTAGAGAAGTACAAGAATAACAGTGTATAGTTACAAGACTCGGTGATCGAAAAAGGCTGAGCTTTTTAAACATCTATTACAAAGTAACTCGCGCACAATCTACTCAATATAATACAATGGTTTTATCTTATATTTTATAAAAATCTGTAGGTATTAGACTCATCTTAAATTAAACGAGAAGATACAAAATACAAAAATCAAATAATGTTAGTTTCTTTTATTCAATCATTTAACAGTTAATTGTGTTCACTATTGGGTTAATATCTACATCATTAACCATAGAAAAATTTATTTTTAAAGAGCATACACCTGTTAGCAGAACATTACATTAAATTATTTAATGTCCTTGTTGTATGGCTGGAGTTAAGTCCATCCACATACCGTATTTCACAAAATACTGTTCAAATCATATTTCATCGTCAATGAGGTGATTACTAATAATTAATATTTATAACCGCCCTCATTTTCCCGCGATTTCAACAAGTCGCTGGGAGGATTCCGCACACTTGGACTACGTAACAATATGATGTCTTCTTCGATTTCGTCGTCTTTATCGTGCGTTAGCACAGCAAGTTAAGAACTTAAACGTTCATTACTTACATTGACATTTTTGATACATTTTGACATGTTTCAGATTGTTTGATATTTATTAGACTTAACGGAACCTAACCAAACATAATCCTACCAATGCTGTAGGTGTGTAAACATGCTACAAACAAACATTTTACAGCAGACTCAAGATACTAGTGAGGATTATCAGTGCTGGGGTAATTAGGGGACGAAGGTGTGGTGCCGAGAGAGTGCCAAACGATATAAGTTAATGTGTAGAAATGATTCTAGTAATTCAAAATGAAACGTAGTTTCTTCAGTTTGCCTGACTTAGATGCACCGGGACCAGTTATGCTGGGGCATGCCTCTAATCCTCTGTTGTCGAGACCCTTGCAGGAGACATACATAGCAGGCATTCAGCTTGCTTGCTACTCGCCAAAGCTAACTATCAAGTCAACGGGGCGTCGTACAGTTGTGATTCAAGTTTTATGATATTGGTCGTTTGGTAAGAAATTTTAGCCATAACTTAATTATTTCTGATTTGTTTAATTTATAGCATTTGTATGGCACCGGGGTATTTCTAAGAATAAAACAGAGGCTTGTCTCAGGAATGCGGGTAGACTGACGCTCGGGTTGGACACAATAACATTGCTTGGACAACAGATTCAGCCTAACTCAGAATAATTGGGCTCTGTGTATTACCTCTCTGGCAACGGTGTGTTGCAAGACTTTGCCACATAGAAGTCCTCCGAACCAAGGGGTGACAACATTTTAATTTCTATCTAAATCTTACTGTAATAAAAAAAATTACAAAATGAAATTTATCTAGAAAGAAGAATTGGGTTTCCTGAAAAAGGGATGGTTAATTAACTGTTTGTTTCCATTATGGATATCCCATATAAATTTTAAACAATTAAAATAATTGTTCTAACAAATGTATAACAATATACCTACAGCCTCGGTTATCCGGCCTAATGTAGCAGCAGGTCATGCCGGATACGTCTAAATCAGGATAAAACATAAGTTTTAAAAAATTGGGTTTTTAACAAAAAAAAACCTATATTCGATAACTCATCTTTGGAGGACTGCATACAACGCGTCCAAATCAATTGTCCTATTTCACATTAAACGTTTTCCACTGTTCTGCAAAGTAGTTTACAGAGCCATCGTTGGCTGTGTAAATGTTGGCATTCACAGTCCATGACATATGACCAATGGTTGAAAGTAGAACAACTGGTGTCGGACCACACTCGTGTGAACCCTGCTCCGTCGTTTGCAATGTGCTCACCTTTACAGAATACAGGGTAGATGATATTCAACCGGCCATTGTCACACATTTCTTAATTACTAACCTCGGACCATTATTGTAGCTTTTCATAACTATGCGTTAATTTAATCCTGTAGGTATTAGGGATGTTAGTAACCCCTAAATGCAAGGGCCTGATGTGTTTAATATACTACTGAAAATGTTTCTGCGAGGAAATGTAAACTCGAATTTTGTTTGCGCCACAGAGAAGAAGGTCGCATCGAAAAGTTTGCTTATACTTAAATTTGCCATAGGGACGTTGCCAAGTCCCTCAACAACGTTCAAATATCATGTTCAAAATGCCTCTGGCGTAGAAATAAAAAAAAGAGTGCGCTAAATGTGTGTTGATTAAGTGTATCGAATGATTTCTCCAGTTTGCCATGCGACGGCTGGGCCAGCACTCCCTATTCCCCGTCAGTCCCTCCCCCCCCCCCAATCCTCAAGGACTAACGTAATAATTGTTACCAAAGATGTATATAGATGTACACTATATATACACACACATTACATACACTACACTAAGTACACTAGTTGTAATCTATTTATAACTGCCAATGAAGTGTTCGGTGCCATAAGAAAGCGACCACACTTTGTGTTTCTACTTGGTATAATGTTACCATTTTCCCTATCAACATTTTATTTATTATTAGGTTAATTAAATAAGTAAATATATATGAATGAGTTGAATTGAAGTCAATCCTCACTTAAGCAAAGTTATCGTTGTTTGCTGTGACGAAACGTACTAATGTTACCTTTGTTAAGACTCGTTGATGGACCATTTGCATCAAATTTAAAAAAAAAAATCAGAAAGTCACATCCAGTATTTATATACAGACAGATGACAACCGGTCTTGTGCTGGTCGGCGGAGTTGCAAGTAGTTTCAAAGCCCAGGTACAGGGGACGGAGGCTGGAGTGCGACTAAAATGATTCGCTGGAGAAGATTTTTAATCGTCACATTGTTCATTAGCATTCGTCACTCTTGTGTAAGCATAAATTTAAAAATGCATTTACAATATAGAAAATATTATAACTATAGCAACACAGAACTTGTACATTCTAAAGACAAGTGGATTTATTAATTTTGAATGTTGAGGTCAAGACAAGATAAAAACTCTTTTTTTCCAAAACGTATTCTGACAATTTGTTCTGAATGTTATTCACATTTATAAAAATAACTTATATAAACAATATTTACGTAAACAAAAAATACAATGAGAAAATCGAACTAAGTGCACAATATTTAAAGCTGTTTTAGAAACAGCTGTTCCAATTTTGTGGATTATCAAATGATAATCTGTGTTCCACATACAAACAATAGCCGTTTACTCACACATATCGAGATAAGCGCGAAGAAACGACGATTAAAACGATACCAATTACTGTTAGTAACGGCTTTACGGTAGTTTAACCGAACCGTTACGTAGTTGTCGTTATTGCTTTAACTGACAACTTATATCGGGAGGTTTAACTAAAACTGTATGAACATCGAGTTTGTTCAACAATTGACGGGGCTTATTACTCTGTGTCATTCATATTGCGAGAGAGCCGTCGAGTAACGGTGCCACGGAGGGAAGTGTCATCCCTCGCGGAGGACGATCAGCGCGTACCATTCATTCCGTATGCATGCAATCACAGTTGGTGTTTTAAGTAAGACATCCGCTTCCTGCTGACAGGTGAGCGGATGTGGAGTCAGTTCCGGTAGACATGTCGTCCATCACGTGCGTTATTGACTGTCGACACCTCGCCTCCTCTGAAAGTCACAATCTGTCGTTTCTTGCCGCGTTGTTTAGTGAGTAATCCAAATTAACAAAATAATAAGTCCATATATTCTCCTGGATAGGGAATGGCAACTTTTATTAATTTATTAGCGATACAATAAAACTGTAACATTAAGTTAAATTCAGGCAATAATTTGAGTTAATAAATTTTTGTTTGGCTTGTATTTTTTATTTCCTATTCTAATATAAAAAATCCTAAAACGGTGTATTCCCTATCATGAAACTAAACAGGTTTTGATGAAATTTGGAGGGAAGTTAGCTTTTGAATCATAGTGATTCACTAAGAAATGATTTCAGAAAACTCCATTAGGCCTACTAGGGGTAAAAACAGTCCCTCAACGTTTCTTTTCTTCCATAAGAGTATAAAGTTGGCATTATTTTAATTTAAAATGTATTTCAAACAGCTCATACAACAAACATACAAATTTCACAAAAGCTTGGCTAATTTGGTTTTCATCACAGTATAATAACAGCACTGCATTGGAAGTGTCGCTACTGTAAGTTATTATCTGTGTTTTCATTGCGAAATGTTTAAGGTCATTTAAACTAACACTGACATGACTGCACTGACATTGACACCCCCTTAAAGTAGACTTACAGAGGTTTCTAGACTATAAACTGTGATATCTAGGAGAACAGCAACCTCGGAGGGAAGGATAAGATAGCTTAGAGAAGCACCCCGTAGCGAAGCCAGGGCTGGTTAGTATTATACATGGGCAAAAGTCTGGAGATGGTTGAATAGTTTTATTATTAATTGGACTAGAGGATTAAAACAAATAATTAAATTGGATACTAAGATAAGAACAAATTTGTTAACGTTCTTACTGACGGCCCACAAGGAGTTAGTTGATACTTTTAAATGTGAGCATAGGTCGATACCATTTTAAAGGTCTTAATTAGTAGAACATCATGCCGCAAATTGGACTTCAAAAGGTTAATCCTAACGAAATGGCGGCGCTCGAAAGTTTTAAAATTGATCTTATATGCAAGTTCAGGAAGGCCTTAATTTTATTGTAACCGTATCAGATGAAGCTACAAAACTTCATACATGATTACTGTACACAAACACCTACTTCAAGATGTATTCGGTGTCCTGCTATTCTTCTATGGGAACAGTCCACTAGGGGTCAGTACAACATTTTTAATATAAGCATAGGTAGATATGCACAGCTTTTTAAAGGGCTGGTCAAGCAAAGAAGAATGCCGCAAACCGCACTTTAAAAAGTTTATCCGTTATAAAATGGTGGTGGTTTATAATCTTTGAACCACTACCATTTTGAAATGCTGTTTGCGGCATTCTTCTTTGCTTGACCAGCCCTTTAAAAAGCTGTGCATATCTACCTATGCTTATTGCTTATATTAAAAATGTTGTACTGACTCCTCGTAAACCGTTCCCATAGAAGAATAGCAGGACACCGAATACATCTTTGTGTACAGTAATCATGTATGAAGTTTTGTAGCTTCGTCTGATACGGTTACAATAAAATTCAGCCCTTCCTGAACTTGCATATAAGATCAGATTTAAAACTTTCGAGCGCCGCCATTCGTTAGGATTAACCTTTTGAAGTCAAATTTGCGACATGATGTTCTACTAATTAAGACCTTTAAAATGGTATCGACCTATGCTCACATTTAAAAGTATCAACTAACTTCTTGTGGGCCGTCCCCCATCGGAGGTATAGGGTCAGTAAGAACGTTAACAAATTTGTTCTTATCTTAGTATCCAATTTAATTGTTCAAGTCTTAATCCTCTAGTCCAATTAATAATAAAACTATTCAACCATCTCCAGACTTTTCCTTAACCCTATATAAAACACAACATAAGTGCTTTTCGGTTTGTTATGTTCGACTACTTTGGCTATAGATTCACACACACTTGAAACATCAGTTTTATTTTCATATTGCTTTTACTCTAAATAACATTCTTTGAACTATGACTCGATTTATTATAACTGTCCCTCTTCAATGAAAGTTGCAGGCTTCCTTACGTAAACTACAAAAACCAAAACCTATTGTGTCAACAAGGCTTTCACTCATTAGTCTTAACCACTTTTTGTTTACGTTTGGTCAATTCGCAAATTATCATTGATAATCTATTTAGAGATAAATTTGGTTTTTCCAGAGCCGTGATCTTCACATGCAAATATTCAGAAATTAATGTCTGTCAACAATGTAAAATACCTATCAGCCTGAAGTTTCTTTCCTTGAACTTTTCTTATTCATCATAATTTCTCCACTTAAATGGTAATATTATTTTTTTTGTCTGCTTCACTTGAGAGAAGCATTCATTGTCTGCAGGTCTTTCTGACTTCCTTCATTGGTAGTTTCGTCAGAGAATAACATGGACTCTGAGCCTCGCTAAGAAGTGTTATTTGGCGTAGCCTAAGTCAAAATTCTTCTGGAATTAAGTGGCCAACCGTAATTCTAAATACTTGTTCAGTAATGACGCTGTTGCAGTCAGCCTTTAGGTGCAGTACTTGAGACCTCTGACTGAGTCGTGTCGAACAAGAGCTATAACAAGGCGAAGAACAATAGGGTTTCTTTTGGAAGTTTAAGTTGAACAATGGCAAGATTTACTTTACTGTTAGCGGAATGTTTTTCTTCATGTTTGCATGTTGAGAAGTGTGAAACACACCATTACTCACGAGTATAATACATTATTACATTGTCACAGTCTATGACAAATCACTACCGTTACTTTTCTTAAACTAAGAACAAATTAAAAATCATTGGAGTCATATATCTTTAACCAAGCATTCCTACACTTTCCCATTTTATGTAATATATACACTTTTAAATATATGGGTCATTCTCTAAAATGTGAACATATTTGAACATATAATTGGCAAATCAAAATTTTTAACAAAACACAACTTTTTTAACATTTTTGGGTACACATTTGAGTGTAAATAGCGCTCCCAAAAGGAACACTCAATAAATAACCCCGTATTATTTTTTTCAATGAAAAACGTTTTTTTACTTACCAGAGGACTGATGACCCGTGCCAGAGGAATGATTTCTAAATTAAACTCAACTCATCTGCTTTATTTTTATAAACATATTATAATGGACTCCTTTTAGAAACACTTAGTTGATGTTAAATTGCAATATATTAAGATATTAGTGAAATAACGTAGACCAGAGGAATGATTATGTACCAGAGGAATGATGAAATGCTAAAACTAGACGGGATTTTGAAGGTATTTCACGCATTAATACATATTTTATGGATCAAACATGTATAATTGGACAATCATAACTTGAAATACAGTTAGAACAACAATATTATACTCATAATTAATTGTACTAAGAATGTAAAGGATAACAAAACGCGAAAAAATTTGATAGAATGTTTAAATTGAACAAAATATTTCTTCTTTCTTAAAAAAAGCGTGTTTTGATTATGTAAGTGACATTAACTGTAATATAAACTAGTCTAATAAAATAGTCTTCTGTTACATTCAGTCTTTTTTACAGTCTTGACATTAAAGATGACAAAAAACTAAAATATACTAAATAGTCCAAGCACTTGCAGAGTTGAGTGAAAAAAACTTATTTTTCAAAAATATCCAGTTCAGATCCGAACTTATAAAAAACTCTCTTCCCTCGCATTTCCAATAAGGGCTCTTTTAAAATACTTTTGATTTCATTGAAATGTATTGATGATCTGTCCTTTTCATCGAATCTGAAGAGTTGAGCTCCTTTGTTGTCAACAATTCTAAAAAAAACAATCGTTCACGTCTCCGTCCTCATCCATATCCTCTGTTGTTATAGCTGCATACCTGAACATGGTTTTTTGTTTTTTGTTTCTTTCATCCTTGAGTTCTACCATTACATAAGTTTGATTTTTATGTCTTTAGCAGTGAATGTAAAATTTTCAATGGATTCTGGAGATTCAACAACTATGTGTGGTTCGCTTAGGGTTTCCTCATCCGAATACACCTCGTATCTCAATCGGGTTGTGGGAGACTTGGTTTCAACATAGTTTAGAGCTCCAATTTTGGGATGTGCTTCACCATCAAAATAACTTAGATGCCTGAATTCCAAAATGCCAAGCGATTCCTTGCTCAAAACTTGGTGAACTTTCATTGTCCCCTTCAACGTCTGTATGTTTTCCAATGAAATTATTTTAGACACATCGTCAATGTCATCTTCACTTATCACAAAAAATTTAATGCCCTTGACATTATTTTTTAGATAAAACTCTAAATCATTCAAACTGCCGACATCTTTTCCTTCGCGGACCATTCTGTCGGCAGTTCGTTTACAGACGGCTCCTATCCCATCTGCGGCCCCCTTTCCATGCCCAGCCTCTAGATAGTTCCATGTGAAAGCGGTAATGTTAGGGCATATTTTGCATAGATGGTTTGCTAAGAAATAAAACATTTTTTTATTTCGGTACTGTCCAGAGGGTGAGTCACTAACAAAATGCAAAGTCTTGAGTTGAAATTTGTCTTGTATAAACCTTAACACAGGGGTTAGATGTGCCCATATGCCTGAAACCTCATGGTTTAGAGACCCCGACATTGTACAGAAAGATATCGACGATGTTTTCTCTTTTTCAAGTTCTTTTACATACGCAACTACAGTATGGAGGGAAATTTGTTTTCTTGACCCCCCAAAGTGAAAAGATTGGACTTCTTCAGAATGTTTCAAATTGTAATTTTCACTGAAGTCCATGTGAATAACACATTCATCTTCCTTAAGGTTGTTTTTTAGGAATTTGATGTTGCAGTATTGGTGCTTGATTCTTCCCTCATGCATTAGAAACGGTCTGAGGCTGTACAAAAACTCATCAAGAACTTTTTTGGGAGGCTGAGATACTGGGATTTTAGCTACTTTAGTGATGACCTTTTCGTTTCCAGTTTTCTTAATTTTTATTTTCTCTTTCATGTAGACCCATTTGAAATACCTGACCATAGAACAGTCAGATGGCAATTTGGTTGTCAAATCTGGATATGGACATTTGTTACATTCCCTTAAAAGGCATTTGTCGGCTTGATTTGTTTGTTAAATTGATTTGTCGGCATTTGCAGGTGTACAGCAAAATATTTCTTTACAGTAGGTCAAGGATTTTTTCGTCAATACACCTATTCTGTGCAAACAATCAGCCAACAACTCCATGTTCCCACATACAATGCATTTGCAAGTGTCTCTATCAGAAACATTCATGGCTCGTACCCAAAATGGCTTGAATTTACAAAATGTAGAATAGCCAATAACCATTGTAGGGTGTGCTCGTAAAAACTCTTTATGGAGATTCTGCATCGTGTCGTTCAAATATCTTCTCTGTTTTTTCACTTTATGTCTGGTAATACACTCCTTTTTACCAGCTGCCATCCTACTATGAGCATCATCTTCTAAGAAATCCTTAACAAGTGCTTTCGCCTGATTTGCCATAGCTTTTGTCAGTTTAACATTCCTTGTTGAGAAAGGAACTCTCTTTGAATGTCTGGATTTTACATAATGTCTGGATTTTACATAACATCTTGGGAAGTAGTGTTTGATGCGATACCTTTTGACTAAAGGTCCTGTTGTAATTTTTCTCAAAATTTGCTTATCCCTCTTTGAGTTCATACTATTGTGTGTCTGTGTTATTTGGTCCTTAATAACCTCCGCAAAAAGTAGGTTTTTTTCTAATTTCATTTGCTGCTTGATTTTTCATAATAAGATCAACTCGCTTGTTGGGCGTTAAATCTTCTTTACTGTTTTCAACTTTTTTCTTCAGGCGTTGATTACGTTTTTTGTATTTTTCTAATTTTCTCTTGAGTTTAGAGATAGTTTTATCTTTTTTTGCAGACTCCTTACTTCTCTGCTTCCTTAATTTGTTAGCCCTTCTTTTACTCGCACTTTGCTTCAATAGTTCAGCATCTGGAAGAGATTCTGTTTCTGTATCCGAAGGAGAGTTAAGTTCAAGTAAAGTTTTTTGCTGTATCTTAAGTTTACTATTAGTTCTATAAGTCTGAGAACATCGACGCCATGGTTTCTGCTTTAGTCTTTGATGTCTGGGAGTGCATTTATCTATTGGTTTTATGACTCCTTTCCTTTTCTTCGCAGCATATTGCGCTTTTTCTTTTTCTTTCAGCCTAAGTGCCCCTTCGGGATCTTGTTTCAGCCTTTCATACCTACGTTTTTCTGCTTCCCTCTTCTTTCTTAATCTTTCTTCTCGAGATTGAGCCATCTTCAAACTGAAACCCGAAATAATTTTTAGTTTTTCATCGTTCACATACAAGAGGTCATTTCTCCGGTAATCGCGTCATTCCTCTGTCTATCACTACAAAGCCAATTTAAAATGATACTAAATCATTTTCAAGGAAACCTACAACTAATTTTATATTTATATGCCTATATTCAAAGCACAGTCCACTACAAACACTCAAATTATTATAAATTAATGAGAAAATGGAAAGCAATCATTCCTCTGGCCTAAGCGTCATTCCTCTGGCTGCCAATTGCCAGAGGAATGATGCCAGAGGAATGATGTTTTCAATAATATTTTAATATTATTGCTTAAATTATTATAAAACAGGTTATTTGCTATAGTGGCTATGTACTATGATAAGTTATTTAAAGATAGGTACAGTTTTAGTCATAAAATGATCACATAAAAGTAAAAAAATGCTTATCAGAGGAATTTCTAAGGCATGTGTGACCAAGCTCATAAAACACAAAACAACTAACCTCAATCACCTCGTGGTTGCTACTGACCATGTGTTTTGAAGGAAGCAGTATGCTCATTGCTGCCACTAAATTTCCCTCACATTTCCCAGCAGATCGAAAATTCCCTTTATTCATTTCAAACATTAGAAGTTTGCCAGAGGAATGACAGTTAAAATAGAGGGACAATATTTAATTGCAAATACTTTTGTTAAAAAAACAATGTAGCAAGTTTTAACTAAATGAGCCCACCTTTAGATTCATTTTAAAGCAGAAAATAAAATTATATAAATTGTATCATTCATACAGCTGAATCTAACTAAAGTTAATCTTAAACATTTATGGTGGGGACATGCCAGAGGAATGATGAAAACTGCCTTGCATATTTTTTTTACGACAAAAATGAAAATATATACAACAGATCTTTGTTTGATGAACAAGTGGATACTTTAGTCAACCTATTGATATTTTTAGTCATTTATAAGGGTTTCCTGGTTTATGATTGTTAAGTCGAGACTTTAAATTGTAAGGTTTATAGAGAATGACCCATATAGATAAATAGTCTACGTTTTAAGCCTGTGAACAAAGCAACATGTGATTAGTCATATTAAAACCAGAACCATAAAAATAAAGCGAAAGTTGCCATCGTTAGCACGTCAATAGAAGCACAAAACTCTTAAAAAAAGACTTTAGGGACCAAACCTAAAAAGATATTTGAAAGCATCACTAAAATCCTCGTAATTGCCATATTACAAATCTTAAATATTATTATTATGCTTTATCTCTAAAATTAATTTGGCTTAATAGTACCGTTCAATTTATTAATAGTCATACTGCTATGTCAGTTAGTATTGCTGTATATCGAGTAGCCCAGTCGGTAATATTCCCTCACCGTATATTGTTGTGACAGTAAAACTTGCCGTTTTACTGTCACAACAAAGCCACGCCTAATCAATATCGTGTTTTTTAGCCTACAATTCCTAAATGGTGGAAGAACAGATATAAACGTGGAGACAATCTATTAAGATCTCTCGACAATATATTTTTATCACAGCGTCAATATATTTTTTTAACAGCGTTGAAATAGTTAAGTGTAGTGTATCATACTTGTGCTTTTGTAAGGCATTGTTTCACGTGGTGTAATCGCGGGGGTCGTGGAGACAGACGACGACAGAAATGGCGCCTCCACTCTTTATTCACATCAAATTGTTCCTTTTTCAGACCAGCCGGGATATACGACTGAAACCAGTTAGTTGGAAAAAATATTGGTTGGTCTGCGCGTGTCCAGCCAACTAATTGAAATATTTCTTTTGTGGAATTTATAAGTTATTTATAGACGTAAACGTACGGTAAAAACGGCCGAAGGCGGGAGTCCCGAGACAATTACTACAGTCAGGTCAAAGTCGTTCCCACCGATAGTTGAGACCGTACGAACTGTCGTCGGTCGACCTCATTGCCTTAGTGAGAAGTTCTAAAAACTAGTCGGATTTAAAACGGGCTGTCCGTTCGCAGTGCCCATCGATGTAGAATTGTTTACATAGTTGGTAACGGTTACAAGTGAAGTTGAGTACGGCTGTGTGTATTGTTGTACTATTGTTATATCTGTTTGTACACTTAAATATGAAACACAATTCTCGTCAAAATTAAAGGTGACTTATAAACAAATATTAAATATATTATAGTAGGACTAATTATTTTATCGTGAATACTATACTTCCTTGGATAAACGGGTACTGGCGCTCATATAAGGCATTTCACGTTTGGGTTATATTTATTATCCTGCAAGGAGTACATCTGGTGGGTGGTTTATTAAATGTGTTGGCTTGGATTCAGGTGAAATGTGAAAAGCATGCCAAATCTTTGATCATTATTTAAAACCCCATCATGGAACTCTTCAAGGGTTCAACTTCAGCATATGCTTTTTATTATTTTTTTGTTTTTTGTATAAATTACTAAAAATAATGAAATATTATAATGATTAATCCTAGACCTGTGCTAACCTTGTGCATTTCTTAGGCACATGTAAGGATGTTTGAAGGCAGTGATGTCCGTATATAGTCTTAAATCCAATAACGGTCATGCTGTGTAGAACTAGTAATCTTGTTTATCCCAGTTACATAGGCTAAACCTATTAAAAAAATTAAAAATATAAACAAAAATGAATTGGTTGGATTTACATGTGAAAGTGAAGCTAGTTTATTTACTTTTCCTTTTTTTTTTTTGTAAAGAGGCTTCTCTAGTGTTGTATAAATGTTGCTACACACATACATCTGTCATGTTATAGAGAAAAAGAAACAGAGGCCGCTTTCTTATGGCTGCAGGGAACACCTCAGTGGCAGTTCTTTATGGATTACAACTAATGTGTCTTTATTCATCAGCAGTAATTATTACTAGATTTATCATTGAGTAAATACAGTGGAATGAGGAAGGGGTGACAGGAGCTGGCTCTGCCATCTTGTGGAAAACAGGAGAAATAACTGCTCTTCGCACATTTAGCACACAATAGATGTGGATGTGACCTCTTGTTTTATAGTCTTCTCTGTAGTCATGTATAGTCCAGTGCTTTAAAGTAAAACTAATCAATTACCTCATAATTATTTATAATAAAATATATTTTTATGAGAACTTGTAATTACGTATGCACTGCCTTCCAGATCAAAAGTAATATACTCACAGTATCCTCTTGTTGAGGGGGAGGGGGAGTCTGACAACACTTCTTGCATAAAATATTTCAAACTTATAGATTATCATATTAAATAAATTTGAATCATGTTTTAAATTCTAAATGAATATTTTTCACAATTTTTTTATTTTACAACATGAACTCAACTCTAGAAATCCAACTCCAGATCGTCATTAATCTTTTAGGACTAATGTTTTGTCAACAAAATGAGTAAACGATTTTATTTGTATCATAAATTTTATTGTCATTTTATTTACTGATTTCCATTTTCCATGTTAATGCAGCTGTACAGTCAATTGTTATTTTATAATACAGTAGAACTCCAACTATCCGAATCAATTGGGACCAGATCCTATTCACATAATGAAATATTCGGGTAATTTTTGTCTATAACTAGTCCATTTTATTTAATTGCAATATTTGAAATGTGAGAGTGCATTTATTACACAGTTAATTATATAATACAGTATATTATAGTGTGTATTTACATATCATCCTACAATAAATTATCCCTATTATGTTTCCTGACAGAATTTGGATTTGTTCTTTTAAGACGGTGTTACAGAGTACAGTATTTATTGAGGCATAGTATGTGTTATTTATTGTGATACATACATGTATGATTTGTCTTTTTAATGATTAAAAATACGATTACTACTCTTTGTTGTGTATGCTTTCTTTTTTTTTATACAAAATAAAAAACTGAAGATTGTGTGATTTTTTTTTAAGCCAGTCTGAAATCAATTCAGATAATTCGCAATTCGGTTAGTTGGAGTTTATATAATTGGAATTCCACCGTACAAGTAGAACAAGCAAATTAGAAACTACAACTGTTAACATTTCTAAAGTGTGCTGACATAGTTTAAATCTTTTTAGCAGGTGGAGGGCCTGGGTTCCCAGTGCTGTACCACAACCCAGGGCTGGCTCACACCCAGTCTGGCATGGTCTACGCCAGCCCAGGTCCTGGCATGCCTAATGGAGGAGTCATCTTCAGCCTAGGAAGTGAAGCTCCAGGCCGAGGACATTTTGTTATCCCTCTGCCGCTGACAGTGCCTACCGCCAACCCTTCCACAACACAACAGCCAGCAGACCTCACCAAGTCTAAGAAATGACACCTACCACCTTCCTCCCTCGGCGATTTAATTTTTAAAATGTTGTTGCTTTTCATTCCAACTTGAGACAACTTCTTGTTGTTTATTGTAATGTTTAAGCAATTGAGTTGTGGATTATTATCTGCTATGGTTATTCATTTTTAATCTACATACTGCTTTATATACACAGTTTTTAGAGGGAGGGAGAAGACATATGAAATAATTCATTGTGTACATTAAAATGTTAGTATGGTATTTTTCAATATTTTATCAAATAGCCCAACTTATTTCAATTATACT
The DNA here is from genome assembly GCA_035578905.1 of Stictocephala bisonia. Taxonomy (NCBI): domain Eukaryota; kingdom Metazoa; phylum Arthropoda; class Insecta; order Hemiptera; family Membracidae; genus Stictocephala; species Stictocephala bisonia. Next base: position 998,949 of record JAQJVL010000265.1, read on the forward strand.
TCTTTTATTGTAAAGTTTTATTTAGGCACTTAATTGAAATTTAATATTTAGTCCTAGAGTGAAGAAAATCATGACTTATGAGACTGATATGTATCTCCTCACAGGCCTTGAGGCCCGTAACTTCTTCACTACTGTTTGCTCTCTAACACTAACCCTTTCTTAAAGTTATCAAAACAATAAGTTCTGATAAATTCTTAGTGGTATAACATTCTTCATTTAATTATGGATGTGTGCTTCAATGCAGGTATAGTACAATTTTTATAACCGTAGTCTCGGCCGTGCACTACTAAACCAAACCAATAAATGAAGTCCAATAGTCATTCCTGCATCGAGTGACTTAATTTTAGTGAATGTTTGTAAGACGCTCTTTACAATGACACCCCTCCTCACCCCTTGCCTACCGCTGCTTCTGGAGTCCGAGTGTACCATTATAAAAATTGAACTATACTCGTACCATATTATTAACCTTTTACACTATTATTATGGAGCACTAAAGGCTCTCAGACCACTCTGAGTAAAATAATATACAACCACACAAGTAGGCTTATAGATCTAATTTACTGTTTCACTATTACACTACTACACACTTAATATACAACAAACTATATATCAGGCTACTTGCGGATGTTGGAGGGTGCTAATAAATACAAACGTCAACTGCAATCCACCATCCTGCAAGAACAGGACAGAACGAATTGAACAAGGCAAGCTATAAATGTTAATAAGAGTAAAGATTCGCAGTTTAAAACAGAAAACTCTTTTATGTACTAATTGTGGGACCAGGTCTGTCAAGCATCGCCCCACTCCTCCCTCGGGCACATGTAGACTAGCGATCGGCAAGAGAGAAGAGCAGGACGCTGATGACATACCCTGGCAAATTACAAATACTGGTGTATTTCAAGGTTGAATTCAGTGGACATTTATTTTGTATAATGCTCGAACTTGTAAAATTAAGTACTGCCTTCAAATACAGATATGAGATTAAAAAATCACTTTCAATGCTGATACTTCAATCCATGTATTTTTAGAAGAGAATATAAATTGAATTCTAAACAACTTGCGTATGCCTCTTCTCATTCTAAAGTTGTTGATAATGTTGACATTAGATGTAGAATGTCTGGTCTACACATATCATGTGGTTATTATTATTTTCAGTGTCTATCAAAGTTTCATCATAAAGTTGTATAACATCAGTGGCATTTTTGAATACATAATAACTATTAAAATATAGTTCAACCCTTCTTTTACAGGGCTTACAAGTTCTATTATAACTTGTTAAAATGGTTCAATGCAAGGGGTCGTGGATTGGATTACATTCCCGGAAGGTCCAACTAAATTTAGCTTAATGGGTTTGGACCTTTGAAGTTGGAATAATCAGATAAAATGCCACTGGTGTTGAAAGACAAAAAAATCGGTCCTTGTAATTTTGTAAATTACTGCTAATGCTTTGGAGGAAACAAAATATAAAGTATAGAATATATTTAAAACAAAACAAATTATACAATTTTAGTTATTTTGAAAAAACAAATTATATTTTTCATATTATTTTTTTTGTAAGAACAAATGTATTAAATTACTAAGTAAAAGTCTAGTCATGTCATCTAGGGTTTGTAATGGATATGAATGAGGAACTTGTATTTAAGAGTGTTTTGGGGTCTAGCAATAAAAATGTATCATATAAACCATGATTATCATATAAATATGCATATTTATGCTAATTTATTTTCTATGTATAGTTAATTCTTTTTAGTAAATTAAGGGCATTCAATTAAAAAATGGATTATTTTTTATACTTGCTGTTTCTTTCCAAATAAATGGAAGATAATTGTTGAGAAAAATGATTAAAGCTATGTGTATAAATTATCTTATGCATTTAAATTACCAAGTGTCTCAAAATGCCTTGGCGTTTTTAACTGTGTTAATATCTATTTTTTGAACATATTTGATAGTATATGTATAAAATAGTTCTAAATATTTGTAAAAGTTTATAAATATTGACATCTGTTATTTAGTACATTTCATGGGTTTTAAATTTAAAAAAATGTGATATGTGTTAATTTTGTCACTGATTGGTCGGTAGTGTCGTCAGTCAAAGGCCAACTTCATATTCTAAAGTTCTCAGTTTGCTCCCAATCAGAGTCATAACAAAATTTGAAAGAGATCAGCTGATAACCACCGGCTGTTCGTTTGTCATTAGGTTATTAATTAATGACACCTTCTAAGAAATAGTCAGCTTTATCTTGTAACAAAGATTACACTTATTGGAAAGACTAAACGTATTGTCACCCATTTCTTGACGATTTGTGTCTCAAGAATATATTAATACATACTATACTTAAATATTTTATATAACCATCATAATACCAGTATTTCACTACAGGGATAAAAGTATTCTATAATTCATGTAATACATAAAATGTTAATGAGATAAATGCACAAAATAATTAATAGAAACTTAGTTCAAGAAATGCCAATTAAAGATTTCAGCTTGACTCCCTCAAGGCCTTTACCATAAAGGGAATTGGTTAAAAATAACCTAACTCTAATTGCTAGTTTACATTGTGCAGGTATCAGAGAACATAAATGCAGCCTCAAACCCCTTATCTATGTACATATTATGATATAATGTGTTTAGTTGTACTCTTGAAATAAAGCATATATTTGTTTGTGGCAGCTATTATAGAGGGTGTCCCATGGAGAAACAAAGAAACTTTCAGGTCTTGTTCCTCATGTGAAACTAATGAAAAAATCTCATGTAAACATCTGTAAACGCTTTGTTAAAAATTTACAGGTGGTGAAAGATTTTGCTTGGATTTCGGTTCCTCTCTTTAAATGAAGCCATACAGGAAATTGAAGAGCATTAATTAAGGTGTAAGATTTAGTATATCCTATGTAAAATGGACTGACAAATTTAATAAAATAAGTCACAGACCTGTAATCACAGTAGTTTTTAAGGTATTTGACAAAATACGCAAATCTTAGACTTGAAAAACATATTACGTGTAGGTTTGAAGTACATTAACTTTGTTAAATGATTGGCAAATACGTTTTATTTTTGGACAAAATTTATAAAGAATTTAACTCTGGAGAGAATCATGTAAAATAGGCCAATAATAGATAGGCACAAAGTTTAGAAAGGTAACTGAATTAAACAAAAAAAATACGAAAAATATTCAATTACTACGATTACTCCTTTTGCATTACTAAACATTCTCTGTAATATTGCAAAAAATATGTTTACTATTAAAAATATTTGGAAAATAATTGATTTAGATTCGATAAATATATATTTAAACTGTATTTAATTAATTTAAACTTGTAAAACAAGTAATCTTAATCTAACAATAAATGTCATTTATCCTACAGTTATAAATTAGCGGTACTGTTATAACGTAGTAACGTTTGATCAACAATTAAAATGATCTACTTTGTTTGAAAATGTTAAACTGAATTGTCATACAGATGAAGGAAGTGTAAATTGATATCAGTGTTAAAATGCTGTTTCAATTTTCAGCTTCTAGACAATGCTGATAAGGTAAATTCAATTTTACTTATTGATGGAGCAACTTTTGCAATAAATGGTATCTTCATTTCTATAAATAGTCATTTATGGAGCCAAGAAAATCCCTTTAATTTAATGGAAAAAAGTTTCTAACACACATTTTACAAAAAATGTTTGCTATGGAGACCTCTACAAACAATATTACATATGATTTTTCAATACGATGGTGCAACTCCACTTTTTTCTTTAGCTGCTCTAAATCATTGGAATGCAAAATTCTTGGACTGGATTGGGCGCTGGACTAATTAACTGGCCATCACGATCACCAGACTCAACACCACTTGATTTTGGGGCCACTTGAAAAACATAGTATACGAACAGAGAGTAACATGGCGATGGTATAGTACTAGAGAGGAGTTACTTGTTAGAACTTGCAATGCAGTTGAATCTGTTTGGAACAATACGAACGTAGTACAGAAAGCCATTGAAAATATTTTACGTCGAGCAGAGTGCTTTCGCATTGTGAAAGAGGGAATTTCAAACACTTACTAAACTAAAATGATATATTTAAACAACATATTAGTATAACATTTGTGTTTTTAGTTAAAATAAGTTTGTTTAGTAATTAATAAGTCTAAGCAATTATGTTTATTTTTGTCTGTTTCGGTTGAACTAAAAGTTACTTTTTTAAAACATTGTGTTTGTCTATTACTGGCCTATTTTATATCATTCTCTTCATAATTAAATTCTCTATCCATCAATTAAAAGTATTTATTAATTACTAAACAAAGCTAAAGTACTTAAAATTTAAACGCAACATGTTTTTCGAGTCTGAGATTTGCGTATTTTGTCAGATATCTTAAAAACTACTGTGGTTAAGGTCTTTGACCTATTTTATTACATTTTCAGTTCATTTTACATGAGATCTTATAAATCTTACACCTTAATTAATGCTGTACAAGTCTTCATTCAAAGGGGGAAACTGGAATCCGGGCAAAATCTGTCAATAGCTAAATCGTTAACAAAGCATTTCCAGACCTTTGTTTATACAAAATTTTTTCATTTGTGTCACATGAGGAACAAGACCTGAAAGTTTTTCCATGGAACACTTTATATTGAAGTGTTGTTTAGTATATATTGTAATTTAGTACAGCAGACTCTCTTAACCAGCCACCTTTCAACCTGCAATGGTTTAGCTGGTCTCTTTCTCTATAATAGTGACTTCTATTATAGAGAACCTGGTCAAATGATTCTACTGTATTTATTTTTTCTAATATTTTACACATTTTTCAATAGTTTTCTAGTTAAAAGTATGTTTCATCTTTGTGAAATATAAAATATATTATAAAAATACTGATCATTAGTGGAAAGGATATCAATTTTATATTACTGCGTTAAGGTGTAACTTAATTTTGTTAAAATTCAATGTAAACGTGTTTTGGATTGCACATCCAGAGTTAACCCTTCTCAAATATTAGTTTTGTACTGGGGATGGATGTATAGTGTAATTTTTTAAAATACTTTTATTCCCGTTATATGAAGGTTTGTTTAGGTATTTTTCTTGTAATATTGTACCATTTCAAGTAACTAATTATATGAGCACTCTTTTCGATTTGTTTAATGTGAGGTAAATATTAATATGTAAATAAATAATAAATGCTAAAATGGTAATTGATATATATTTTTAAATTTTCAGAAAACTTATTCTGTTATTCCATGAACACAAAATTATAAATGGTTATAGATAAAATCTATGCTTTTTTAACCATTTAAATGTATTATCATACATAAGAAATGAACGTTTACATTAAAGTTAAACATTTGATCTGGAACATAAATAGAATGCATTTTTTGTATATTACGTAATTTTGGATATTGTTTGTGTTGTTTGTTACCATCAAGGTTGGTTGGTGCTAACACTACCATGTGCGAGGATTGTGATTGTTTGATATAACACGTAATGATTGTGTTTGTGAAGCTAGTCCTGTAGCTTGTTTTTTTAATGCTTACTTGCTAATACACTTGTTGTTCTAAGGTTGGGATTTTTTGAATGTCTGAGCTTTTCAGTCTTGGTAGATATATATTTTATTATATGTATATATATCTAATGTTTATATATAAAACACATTTTCTATGGTATCTATTTTTCTTAACAAATTCAAGAAAAGTCCTAAGCACCTATACAATAATTTCTGTATAGTTACTCCTCCTCCCATTATAGGGAAAAATAACATGTAAGTGATTATTTTATGTACAGTGTAACAAAACATTTTATTATGAATTAAAAAAAATATTCAATAATTTCACTTGAAAGAAAAAACAGCGTATTTATCAAATAAAATATGAAATGATCACAAGAAAGTTAGTGATTAGCGAGGTTCAGTTTTCACAAATTCATTGTTTGTGACCCTCCCACCCACACATACTTTACAATGGTTAACCCTCCCACCAACCCATATATTATGTTGTAAGTAGAATATATCTTACACTTCATAGTGTCCCTCTTGACTTTGTCTTGAACCCTCTTTAATCTTCATCGCTTCACCTAATTGTTCAGTGCTCTATTGTAAAGTTTTCTTCTCCTTCATTACTCATCATTTTTGCTTATTTGTGTTCCCTTCATAGTTGTCAGGTGAAAGTCTTTTGATTGTCTTTCTTATTATTGTCTTTGGTCCTTGTACATAATAAGTGAACGTCACACAACACAAATTAATTATGATATATTATTAAATATTATGGTGATCGATTCTGTAAACTGTAAGGAAGTAATTACCATTGTACATTTTGTACTTTTATTACTATAAAGTAGGGGGACACTCCTGTACACTTTGTATGCCAACCTCATCACTCGCTGTGCTTGTTATACCTCGGTCCTTGGCATATGACTTTTGATTAGAAATAATGGTAGAATAACTTCATAACATAAAATCACAAATTTATTTACAGTATCTCATTCACACTACTTACTAAATTTATTAGTACAAACACCCAATTGTATTACTTAGCCTATTTTAAACGTAATCATTGAATTTATTTTCGTTTAACAGCTGAGATTAATTAAATAAATAAAAACTACATTAGATTACCATTGAAACCTTCAAGTCCAGTAGAGCGAACCTCTACAATCGAATGTGAATAAAACCATGCTCACAATATTCCTTGGTTTAACATTATGAAAGATCTAACTTCCTCAATATTACAAACACCATTGTTTACATTCCAACAGCTGTTAAAACATTTTTGGAAATTATGATGTACGTTTGAACATCTTTTTGGATTAATTTAAATTTCTCTATAGCGTTATTCGTATGGCCGAAAAACGTTCTTTGTTAGCTTTCCATTCCCTTCAGGGTGAAAATATAGAATAATTAAGACCTTATTGCACAACTACAAACACAGGCAAATGTTTTGACATCCTAACCGTTTAAATTGGTCAAGAAATAAGGGACGAGTTGTGTTGACAAAAACCGCTTCACGTATAAGGATTTGTGTTTGGTGAGGTTCACTTGCTTTGTATTTCTTCCAACACGTAATATGATAATTAAGAAAATATTAGTCAAGGTGTAACTTTCATAATTCTTCTGTAGGTTGTAAAACAGGTACTACAAGGGTGTGGAGACCTGTAGACCTGTCACTTCCATCATCTGGTTGTCATAACCTCACCATATGAGGCTGGACTCATAGTGGTAGTGGTGGTGATGTCATGGTACGTCTGGGGCGCAGACGGAGTGACTGATGGAGCATGGCCCTTCCGGGACACTTAGGATGATTGTGATAACACCCAAGCGATAGATAGACGGCCTCAGTGGACAGCGGCAGCCTCTGCTTCGAGCACAAGCAAGTCATACTGAACTAGCCTTCTGATTAATTTTTCCTCGGAATATGTGCAAGGCTCCTCAAGGATTTACCGGCAGAGTGAGATCCACGCTGGAAGTGGTGAGTGACTTTAGCCTTGGCTCTGTCACACATTCTCCTTTTCATTTCAAATCACCCAAAATTTATTTGTCCTGGTTGTCCCAAAACTTCTTCTGTCGTATTTTTTGTCTTCAACTGGACAGTTGAAGACAAAACACAAGACAGGAGAAGACCCATGCTCACTGTCTAGCTGTCATTTTTTTGTATGCAGTTCACTTAAGAGTTTTCTGTTCTTTCCTAGACTTTAGTAATTTTCTCTTGATCACATTTTGAATGTTGTCTACATCTGTATGATTCCAATTAATTCTTCAATTAAGACTATCGAAATTCCTTCTCACATTACTTTTTTTAGATCTTCCAGATGGTAATATAATTTTATTTCAGCTCTGTTCCTAAATGGTGATTGTTTTTTCCTGTACTTCTCTCAAAATACCAGTTGTTTATTATCCCATTGTGTTAGTTTTAGTCATCACATCAATGTTAGATGATCTCCTTGTCTGATCTCAAATGTAATCTACAAACCTTTCTGTTGTTATGTCACTTCATATGCGATTCTGTCTGTACATGTATGAATGGGTGAGGGGGCCATTACCACTGGGTGAGAGACTTCCAGTCGTTCAGTGTAATTACAGAATGAACTTATTCAGTTGCATCAATTTTAATCAATATATATAATTTGAAATTCATAGGGCATAAATTAGGAGGGGAATTTTGAATATGATTTTACGATTTTTTAGAAAAGTTTATCTATCAAAACATCCCAACTTAAAAAGTTTGCTAGTTGTTTTAAAATTATCTAATTTTTGTATGATATGACAGTTTAAATAGAAAATAAATATCAATATATTTCTGTACATAATATAAATGATGATTTGAGGACATTGTTGAATGATATTGTTGTATAGTGCCATTATTAACAAATATTGATTTTGTATTATTTATTAGTTAAAAGATGTTTTCTTTTTTGTTACTTTCATTATATATGGTGATATGGAATTAAACACATAAAATAATAAAAAAAGATTTAAAAGTTTTTACTGAATTAGGTTCCATTAATTGTAGAATACCTCTCTCAACTAATCTGATTTAATATTACAAATGTTTAGGTTCTTTTAGGTGTCAGTAATAAGTTTTCTAGATTTAGAAGCCAAGTTTTCAAGAATTGAGAATTGAAATTTGTGTACAGTAATTACACATGTTGCACAAAATTGCTGTGTCGCTGGCACTTTCCTCAGGTGAGTAGAGTGTTGTTTCATTTGAAACCAAACCAATTTACAAGTTTAAATTCAGATGAATAATAATGGGTGATAGAATATAATTAGATAAAAGGAAGCTACAGGAAGAAGAGAGTTCAGTGGTGTTGTTGTTTTGTAATAATCCTCTAGTTGTAGAACTCTGCCAATTAATAGAAGGAATACTGTAGTAGTTTTTCATTGCTGTTTAGAAGGTAGCAACTTCTTAGATATTCTGGTGATAGGTTGTAAAATGTTGCTCCTCGATGCAAAGACTTTTTCTGCTACACCTGCTTCCACATTGGATTTTACTCTCAACGAGGGGACACCCCAGCACGTGCAGCAAGAGACGTTTTCAAGTGTTCACCTGCAAAATGCAGGAATTATACATAAACTGAAGCTAATTAATACAACAAGCATGGCTGGCCGTGTCCATTAGTACCTTCAGTAGTCAGTGGCGTATTTAGGGGGCAGCAAAGGAGTTGGAAGTTACCAGGCATATAATGGTATTTTGAGAATATTTGAAAATTAAGGGCGTCAATGTCAAGTACAAAGTACTGTTCTTTACAAAATATTATCAAATTACGGCTGTCATCTAACTGTGTTACGAATGTATGTATAGAGCGAAAGCGGCAGAAGTTGTGTACTTTTGTTGATAGGCGGGTCCGGGGAAGAGGGGTGGAGGAAGACGTATGTACCACCACTAACATTTCAATTAATAACACGATTAAAATAAATTGGTTTTAACTTATAGTGTTCAGCTTATGTTGATAACTAAGTTTTTAGTACAACATTAGCTATGATACAAACAAAGGGCGGGGGAGGGGGCGGCAGATAGCCGCTATATCCCCTACGCGGCAAAACGTGAAATACGCCACTGGGTGGGAGGGGGCGGCAAATCTTCAAATACGCCTCTGTCAGTAGTACCAATAGTCAGTACCTTCAGCACGCTTCCACTGGAGGAAAACTATGGTAGGAGAAGTTCTCCATCTGTCTCGCCCTACCCTTGCTAAGCCACTTAGCTTGGGTTTAACTTAACACATTTTATCTTATTACTTCATTTGATGATAATTTTTGTGTGCTAGTGGTCATAGCTGGGAGGTCACAAATTCATGTCAGTCCAGCTACCAGATTTGTTACTCATTTAGAACTACCCAGGGGGTACATACAGCTTAAAGATTTGAAATGAAATGAGAAACATCTTTATTTAATCAGGTAAAGTTGGGACTAAGAAGTCTCTTCTTCCACTTAATATTAAGATTTGCTATGGATGCGAACAACATGCATAGCAACTTCATTTTCCTGACTACTGGAGCCGTGCAATATAGCTCCTCCAGACGTCAGGCGGTTCTACTTAAAGAATTCAATAAGATTTTGCAATATAGCACCTCCCCATTATACAGGATTTCCTATGTCAGAACGGTCACTTAAAATCTCAAAATCCACCTCTTCTTACTGCTTTCCAGTTGAGCTGATCAAATATCTCACTCATTGCGTGGAACAGTTTTTATGGACGAAATAAGTTGCTTACTACCGTCCTGCTGTAGGTGGGATGAACCTCCCTCGTAGGGAATGGACACTGTTGAATCGCTTCTGAACTGGCGTGGGCAGATTTAACTTCTGGAAATATAAATGAGATTGACACTAGATAAGTCATGTGATTGCGGGGAGTCTTCTAAACAATGGATCCCTAGTTGCAGAGTGTCCCATGTGTTCTTTTACGGAGGGATTAGCTAGCATAAGTAGAATCAGTGATGCAGGTCTTAAATGGCTAGATGGATTGGAGTTAGCATTGTGACAGGAGATCACTTTGTATATTTTTTTTATATAACATGACTTTTGGACCTTTTTCCAAATATATTAAAGATTTTTTTATTTTCAAAAATTAATAAATGGTAGTTGACAGCAAACCATACGCTACATATATATATATATATATATATATATATATATATATATATATATATATTTGTTTGGTATATATATTTGATGATTGGTAAATTTGTTGGAAATTTCCATTGCTAAAAATGTTTAAAGAAAACACTTTTAGTGTTGAAAATCTCCAGCAAATAAACTCCTTCCTAAACTATCCTATACCAACAAATAACTTTCAAACAACACTTCATTTGACAGTATCTCAAAACTATATTTCATGTGCTATTTGTTGTAGTTGTTTCAGTGATAGGTATATAATAGAATTTTTTCTCATTTAGAAACAGTACTAAACTAACTAAAATATGTTTTATCATCACCAAACATCAAATATGTGAATTTCTGTCTGTATAATAAATTAAATCTTTAATTTGGAGTTGAAATAGAAGAACAATTTTGGAAATGAACAATTTGGAAATGAAATCTTCTGAGTTTAATATTTTAATATGTTGCCAAAGAAAATGGTCAAGGCTAAAACTGAACAAAACACATTTTGATTTAATTTTTCAACAATTCTGAGCTAACTTTATCTTAAGACAGTATCATACTATGAATTTAAACTGACCTGTCATAGAGCCTCACTAGCTAATGTTTCATGTTCATCCAGTTTAAGATCATTACCCACATTAACATAACTAACACTTTTGTCTTGCTAACTTTATCTTAAGACAGTATCATACTATGAATTTAAACTGACCTGTCATAGAGCCTCACTAGCTAATGTTTCATGTTCATCCAGTTTAAGATCATTACCCACATTAACATAACTAACACTTTTGTCTTGTTAACTTTATCTTAAGACAGTATCATACTATGAATTTAAACTGACCTGTCATAGAGCCTCACTAGCTAATGTTTCATGTTCATCCAGTTTAAGATCATTACCCACATTAACATAACTAACACTTTTGTCTTGCTAACTTTATCTTAAGACAGTATCATACTATGAATTTAAACTGACCTGTCATAGAGCCTCACTAGCTAATGTTTCATGTTCATCCAGTTTAAGATCATTACCCACATTAACATAACTAACACTTTTGTCTTGTTAACTTTATCTTAAGACAGTATCATACTATGAATTTAAACTGACCTTTCATAGAGCCTCACTAGCTAATGTTTCATGTTCATCCAGTTTAAGATCATTACCCACATTAACATAACTAACACTTTTGTCTTGCTAACTTTATCTTAAGACAATATCATACTATGAATTTAAACTGACCTTTCATAGAGCCTCACTAGCTAATGTTTCATGTTCATCCAGTTTAAGATCATTACCCACATTAACATAACTAACACTTTTGTCTTGCTAACTTTATCTTAAGACAGTATCATACTATGAATTTAAACTGACCTTTCATAGAGCCTCACTAGCTAATGTTTCATGTTCATCCAGTTTAAGATCATTACCCACATTAACATAACTAACACTTTTGTCTTGGTAACTTTATCTTAAGACAGTATCATACTATGAATTTAAACTGACCTTTCATAGAGCCTCACTAGCTAATGTTTCATGTTCATCCAGTTTAAGATCATTACCCACATTAACATAACTAACACTTTTGTCTTGTTAACTTTATCTTAAGACAATATCATACTATGAATTTAAACTGACCTGTCATAGAGCCTCACTAGCTAATGTTTCATGTTCATCCAGTTTAAGATCATTACCCACATTAACATAACTAACACTTTTGTCTTGTTGATGATGGTACATCATTTGCTTTCTAAGTTTATATTTTTTACTGATTCGTTTGCAACATAAGCTTTAAATATCTAAAAACCTCCTCTAAATATCTTACATTCTTACATATGAGACGCCGACACAACGTTGTTGGTATTTTAAGGCGAATATGAATGGTTATATGAGTGTAGGATGAGTGTGGGTGAGTGTAGTCTGGTTACTAACTGAGTTCAACTGTTCCTCAGAAAGGGCAATTTATTAATAGCCCAACAGCCAGGGCAACTAAGGGACCTACAGCTTTACATGGAATCCGAAGCACGTAGTGCTGGTCTGATTTTCAACTAATTGACAAGCCTGATACGCGGTTATCTCCCCCGCACAATGATCCCCTTCCAACCTGGACACCCCAGACTTCTCTAGTAGTGTCCACGCCGATAGCAACCATCAAGCGGACGCCATGTCGGTATTAAGAGAACCGAGCAACCAACCTATCGCCTACAATCTCCCAAACACTTTGTCCCCATGTTAGAGCACTGCGCCACCAGTGCCGACTAGATATCATGGAGAACTAAGGATTAGTTGATCAAGTTCATTAAGTCGATGGATTGGCAACACAAACGTTAACAGATCTTAGTTATTTACGAGCTTTTACACTATTAAAGTAAACTTTTGAAGCAAATTCTTTCATTTGCTCAGAATAAACTGTCTTAAATTTACTATTACTACCATAGCACAAATCCAGAATATTTATTTTCTAAAAGCTGCAACAACCTATCAGGGAAGTTGATCATTTATATAAAACTAGAATCCTGTGTTGCATTGACTCAATCTTTAGTATCTCTTCTATTTAAGCATTGCAGGAAAATTTTTTTATTGTTTTACTCAAGCATTGCTTTTGTAGTACTTATACAGAAGGCTGAACATAACAAAAAATTGTTTAAATATTATGATACAATGTTAATGATATATGCATTGATGGGAATATGTGGTGGACAAATATTTAATTTCTCCTCGATAAAATTAATATATTTTGTGTAACAAGAAATTGGTTAATGTTCAAAGTCTATGTTGCGATAGAAACTATAGAAGGGATTTGGCTAGGAAACTTACACTGTATTATTTTGTACATCGTTTATTTGAACAGTTGTATCTACAGTATAATATACATCTAGCATAGTATTCTGTTTCAATTCAGTTGATAAAACAATCCCAAAAGTTGTGTGCAGCTTGTGCTATACAGTCATATTCTCGACTAACTGGATAGTGGTGGGTGTAGCCGCTCTGAGCTGGACCGTATATTGCTTAGTTCTCAGCGTCAGCGAGCAATCCATTTGTATTTATATTGATGTTTATAGCAGTATACATTGATGGCACTATAAATTATGGCGCGCCATTGATTGAAAGGTAGGTGGGGGTAGCCTCTCGATGCCGGACCACATATCGCTTAGTTCTCAGCATTCAGCGAGCAATCCATTTGTAAATACATTGATGGTACTATAAATCATGTTGCGCCACTGACTGGAAGTTGGGAGGGAGGTAGCTTCTCAGTACCGGACTGCATATTGCTAAGTTATCTTTGTTCAGCATTACTGTATAACTTAATGTAATGTTGTGGCTGATGTCAATCGATTAATGACATTCATTTTGTCGATGAGTGAAGAGAATATACTACATATATTTACACAATCTGATATTACAAATGGAATACTATCTGTAGTAATTGATATTACTTATATGATAAAGTTGAATCTCAGAGCAATAAATAAAACTCATATTGTGTAATTTTTTGTCGAAATGTGAGCATATTAATTTATTGAGTGGTGCTCCTTTTAGTCGAGCACCTAAAGCAAACTGCTCATCAGTAGTTATGCCAGTGGTCTTGGAACCAGCCAAAGTTGAGTTTCCTCAGCAAGTGTCATAAATGTACTATGTGGAGGGGCATCAGGTAATTTCATCTTTATATATATAAAAGGCAAAGCCCTGGCTGACATACTGACTGACTCACTCACTCATCACTAATTCTCCAACTTCCCATGTAGGAGAGAGCTGAAATATTTTTTGCAATGTTTCTTTAGGTTTTTGTCAACGCAACTCCTCCCTTATTCCTTGACCAATTTAAAGGGTTACAGTGTAAAAAAATTTGCCTCTGTTCGAATTGGAGCAATAAGGTCTTAATTCTTCAATATTTTTATTCTGAAGGGTATAGGAAGCCTTCAAAGTTTGTTTTTTGGCCATGAAGATAAAATGGAGAGAGATTTAAACTAAACGAAAAGTAACAGCTGTTAAAGTGTAAATAATGATTTCCAAAAATGTTTAACAGCTGTTGAAATGTAAACAATGTTGTTTGTATTATTGAGGAGCTTAGATGTTTCATAATGTTAAACCAGAGAAGGTTTTATTCACATTAGATTGTAGGGCTTCACTCTTCTGGACTTGAATGCTTCAATGGTAATATAATGCAGTTATTTTACTTATTTAATTAATCTTCAGCTGTTTAACAAAAACAAATGAACACGTTTTAAATAGGCTAAGTGCCATAAGCCATTGGTATTTATACTAATAAACAGGTAGCAACGCAAATAATGTGAGTAAGATACTGTAAATAAATTAAATAGTGTGATTTTAGACGATACTGTTTACACAGTAATAGTTGTAGGCAAAATATAGTCTGAGGCCGAAGGCTGAGGTGTCACAAGGGTAGGAAGTGAAACTTACCACCAACCAGCATTACCGTGACATTACATTTAAGGCTGTGATGTCTCAAACACAGCGATTGACAGAGTTGTCACACAAAGCATGCAGGGGTGTCCCCTAGTTTTTTTAATGTTATACTATAAGTTTAATCTTCAGCTCTTAAACAAATGAAATGAACAAGTAATACTATTGGGTATTTATTACTAATAAATAGGTAGCAATGCAAGTACTGACAGAACAATAATTAGTCTGTGTGTGTGACATTTGTTGCTATTAATCATATTGCTAATGAATATTACAATAATAAATATTAGCTGACAATAATAATATAGATTTGACACTTGATCAAGACAACTGTTTTCAGTTGGCTAATGTTTTCATTAAAGAGCTCTCTTTTCACCTCTCACTTATGTCCAGCTGTCACTGGCCATGAGCACAGACTAACTGTTCAGTCAGTAGTGTGAGTGAGATACTACAAATAAATGTAATATTGTGATTTTACGTTATACAGTTAATCTACTATTATTTGTAGTTAAAAGTCACATGCTGAGGCGTATTGAGCGCAGCGAGTGTTAAAAGCATGCAGGGGTGTCCCCTAGTTTTAAATATTTGTTTGAGATACTAGCTTCATTATTATTAATTATCCAGTGTTAATTAATTTAGAGTAGTGTTGTAGATACTTATTACAATAATTACATTGTATGGTATTATTACTGTAGATTACTATTATTGTATTATTACTTGCATTAGTTTTGTATGTACGCAGTTTGGATAGTATTTTGCACCCGTGTATCAACTTTTTGATGATGAGCATTTAAAGAAACGAGGGAAATGTCAGTAAATTAACATTCCTATCACATCTGTTGATGCTGTGTAGTATGTAATTAAAAACCCAAAGTTTATGTTTAAACAATTTTACATTATATAATCAAACTATTTCAGATTATCGTACCTTGATCGTTTTGTGCATTGCTTCTCTCTAAAATTTGTAGGAGACACGTGGTGTTTTCCTCTTGTAAGGTTCATGCTTCTATCTGTGAACCAAGTCAACTCAGTCACTAGATACTGCAGTCTGGTGTCTCAGTACACTGGATACTTCAACCTCACTGATGACTAATTAACATCGAGTACCTCAATCACTCCCAGGCCAGTACAGTCTATCTACGTCTGGAAGAGAGAAGGATTTGTGGTTAGATAAGGAAGTGGAGACCTGTAATTGTAAAAGGACATGTTCGTAGTTTTTGGACTCAAGAATGTCAGTTTATCGTCTGTGACTGCAGAGTGCTTTGGATGACACAGGATTTCCTAGTATACTGATTGCATGACTGTTGAAGGTCTAAAGACACTCAGTAGCATACGTTCTAAAGGTCACTGATATGACCTTTACAAAGACGTGACTAGGTGGACATTACAAAGTTATCAGAGAGTCTAAGGATAGCATTATTTAAATAAATTTGTAATTTGAGTGAGTTTAAAAACAAAATGCATATCAAGATGATTGTATTTGTATTGAATAAATGGATTATTTATTCTTAGGTTCAGGAATGGATAATATTTCTCTATTTATTTGATAGAAGTATGTGACGTTATGGTTTCTGTACTTGCTTCGTTATTCAAGTTTAATAATGGGAGAGTTTCCTTCAATCAGAAAGACCCTGAAGCTCCTTCTTGGACTGATGTCTGTTCTTCATCTAGTACCCGATATATTCGAGAGGGTTGTGCTTAGCTATTTTATAACAGAGTCCAATATGAGATTTTCTCATCAGCACAATTTCTTGAGCTCTTTTAACCATTGCAAACATTACCTTTTTTTCTTGCAGCAGTTGGTCCAGAAGGCTGTTTAGGAGAGATATTTCAGTATTTGAGTATTCTACTAGCCAATGGAAGAATCAGTGGGGTAGGGGTGAGTGGAAGAAGAAAAAAAGTTGTTGCCTTGTGATGTCAGCATGCTTTTTATGTAAATTTAATCATAACATGTTTGATAACATAAACAATTTTTGACGCTCTGAGGTAACTAAAAAAATTCCTCACTGTCCAAAAATACATGGGGCTGTAATTTGTGATTAGCTTCCACTACTTTGCAGTGTCTTATGAAAATAGTAGACAAATACAGTGAGTAATCCAATACAATTTTTATTTCTAATAAAAATATATGTATTGTGTTTCAGCATTCCATAGTTGTGGCAACTTTGATAAAAATCGTTAAGCTGTACTCTGTTACAGCTTTCCATCTAGTGTTGTGGGTAGAGAAAGCGAGACCCCACTGTAGCTTAGTTCAATGCTCCCCTCCTATATGCTTCAGTATTCTCCCCTCCCCTCTCTAACCTCCTCATAATTCATATTGTTCTACAGATTTCTTCCTCGTCGAGTACATTACTTATAATTTTTATTCCGATTATTGTAATAGTAGCAAGTAAATTGTAGTTCAATACAACTTGGTGTGACTAAAGGCTACATGCTACAAAACATGCCATTTCGAGAAAGTTAAGGTCTAGGGTTCACAAGTATGCTTTGATATACAGTTCAGTAATAGTGGTGAGTTTAGATGTAATGACATTAATTAATTATTTGTGATTGTTGACATGGAAAGAATCTCAAAATAAATTAATAATTGAGTTTTGAGACATGTAGATTCTTATTTTATAAACTTAATTAATCTTGTGGGTTTCATCATAAATTCAGTGAAATTTAACCTAATGAGCTTATATACAAGCGGCCAGTTGAGTATTCCTCAGCTGCTTGTTAGAGGAAGTACCTTAAAGACTGATCTTCGAAAAGACCCCTGTGAGGTCTGGATGTCCATCACATGGATAATACTATACCTTTAAGGATGAGTGGCGATGATCCTCTCCAATGGCCAATGTAGAGGAGGTAACAGGTCATACAGGAGAGTGAGGTCTCCTATGTTGATCACCTGAGTTGGTGTATTCCATTTCACTTGCTGTTGGAGAGTGTGGAGGTATTCTGCTTGCCAACCCTTCCAGAAGCATTGATTGAATGCCTCAACAGTGCTAATGATAAAGTCTGTTCACCGGCAAATTATGTAGATGTTTCACTGGAACAGCAACCAACGGGGCACTTATAAAAACATGTCATGGAGTCAAGGCTGCGTAGTCACCCTACACAGAAAGAGGGGTGTGGGAGCAGAAGAGCAACATAGTCTCTACTTAGGTGGCTAAAGTCATGATTCAGAGAAAGTGTGGATATAGTCAGCAATGACCTGCTGAAGAAGGTTCTTGGCATTTTTAATGGTGCTCTACCAAAAGCTACTGAAGTTGGAACCCACAGGAGGGTTAAAACACTTTGAATGCTTGACAATTTTTTATTTTTAATCTGAGAAGTGCTAGGGTTTTTTCCTAGTTGTACCCCAGAAGTGCTACGCTCAAAATGTTAATTCATAACTTGCTTTGTAATTTAAGTTTTGTCATATTTTTTTAAAATTTTTTACTGTTATTGTCTATAAAATAAATATATGTATATACAGGTTGTTACAAAAAGGTTGGGCTGGCTATACATTTTGAGATTCTATGCTAAAAATTAAGAATACTATTTTTTCAATTTCCGGTTTATTTAGCAGCTAGACGCCATTTTGTTTTTATATAAAAAAATTTATATCTGTTGTTATATTTACGATTGTTACAAAACTTGGAAACCAGGTTCACGTTAGAGGGTTCTATTTGATAAAAAATTATTTTAAATTATCTTTGTTATTTTCAAAATGGCAGCCATTTTATTTGTGTTTTAACAAATACCAAAACCCAGTTGTTTTATAAAAATTGTATAAGGTACAAAAATATTTGTAAACAAATTTCCCTTTCCAATGATACCTCATTTGTAAAAATCGCTTAAGAAATAACAGTTTTATGAATTAAAGCACATACTATTCAAATACTGTCAAATTAGTAGCCATTTAGTTTCCATGTTTATTTATTTATTTACGGAAAACTCCATTTTACAAAAATATGTAGTACTATAATGGCAGACAAAGTGAATAGATATTATCGTAATCATTATGTCTAAGACTAGCACTACGATTAAAAACAGTAATAGAAATAGTAATTGAAAATATATTAAATACAATTAAGGTTCATGATTGCTAACTATAATAAGGGCAACAACAACTTGACATAAACTAATAGTAAAGATCAATAAGAACAACAACTTTTGACTAACCAAAATAACAAGCCATATACATAATTCATTTTTAATAATTACTATCATAATTAGAATATATACATTGCTCTATTTAATCAGCCTCACAATAGACGCTTCAATCGCAAGTACACAGCACCAACACCTTCACCGGAGGACTCATCCCTGGAAGATTTTTCTGAGAGCAGACTGGCCATCATCAAAGAAATCAAACTGGCGACACAGCTTGTTGCCTAGACGATATAACCTCGGGAGAGGACCATGCATGACATAGTTGGTGGGATGTGACCGACAAAAAAAAACACTTTGGATGAGTGGGTCAATCTTGAAGCATGTAGCTGAATTCCCCAGAGGAAAAGAGCATCAGCGTGTTGCCTTCTAGCGAAGAGAGAAAAAAGTCCAAGAAAAGCTTCAATAGTATCTATCAATGGGTACATTGGCATAATTATAACCCAGTTAAAGTTAATTCAGCATGTGAATTAAAGTTAATTCATAAAATCTTGTTTCTTAAGCGATTTTTACAAATTAGGGAGGTATAATTTGAAAGGAAAAGTTGTTTGAAAATTTGTTGTGTCTTAAACCATGTTCATAAAACCAGTGATTTTTCTCATATTTGTTAAAATAAAAATAAAATGGTTGCCATTTTGAAAATAATAAAAATAATTTAAAAATAATGTTTTATTAAATACTACCCTTAAACAAGAACCCGTTTACTGAGTTTTATAACAATCGTAAATATAACAACAAAGATATAAATTGTTTTATGAAAAAAAACAAATAGCGTCTAGCTACTAAACAAATAGCGTCTAGCTACTAAACAAATAGCGTCTAGCTACTAAACAAATAGCGTCTAGCTGCTAAACAAATAGCGTCTAGCTGCTAAACAAATAGCGTCTAGCTGCTAAACAAATAGCGTCTAGCTGCTAAACAAATAGCGTCTAGCTGCTAAACAAATAGCGTCTAGCTGCTAAACAAATAGCGTCTAGCTGCTAAACAAATAGCGTCTAGCTGCTAAACAAATAGCGTCTAGCTGCTAAACAAATAGCGTCTAGCTGCTAAACAAATAGCGTCTAGCTGCTAAACAAATAGCGTCTAGCTGCTAAACAAATAGCGTCTAGCTGCTAAACAAATAGCGTCTAGCTGCTAAACAAATAGCGTCTAGCTGCTAAACAAATAGCGTCTAGCTGCTAAACAAATAGCGTCTAGCTGCTAAACAAATAGCGTCTAGCTGCTAAACAAATAGCGTCTAGCTGCTAAACAAATAGCGTCTAGCTGCTAAACAAATAGCGTCTAGCTGCTAAACAAATAGCGTCTAGCTGCTAAACAAATAGCGTCTAGCTGCTAAACAAATAGCGTCTAGCTGCTAAACAAATAGCGTCTAGCTGCTAAACAAATAGCGTCTAGCTGCTAAACAAATAGCGTCTAGCTGCTAAACAAATAGCGTCTAGCTGCTAAACAAATAGCGTCTAGCTGCTAAACAAATAGCGTCTAGCTGCTAAACAAAGCGGAAATTGTTAAAATAGTACTCTACATTTTTAGCTTAGAAACACACATCTGAAAATGCATAGCAAGCCTTTTAACACTCTGTATACATGTGCAAAAATGTATAAAAAATATATTAAAAAGTCTATTTTTTTAATTTCTTGAATTAAAAGAACACTTCTACAAAAAATTGCTGGTATATTCATTAAAATATATTTCAAAAGTACATCTAATTTTGAATATATATGGAAAGTTTTCTGTCTCTGAGTTAATTTTTGGATAGTTTTAAATAAACATTTTTTCCTTAAAAAATGCAAAATTTGATAGAAATATCAGGGCAGTGGTTATAGCACAATTAATAAAATTATACTTATATGGTCTACAATTTGTTTTTAACTGTGATTTTGTGTTGTTTGGAATAGCAAAAAATATAACACGAATGTAAATACTGTATTTAGACCCTATCCTATTGAAAAATGCTCTTGTTGCAGACTGAACTATGGTGTTTTAACTTTATGGGTATATTGTCCATTTTTTACCATTCATTGCGTCTAGACTAAAATGATATTAAAATAAAACTAACCAGAAAGCGGTACTGTACATATTTAAAAACAAAATCCCACCAACTTCACTTCAGCTGTTGCATCAGAGGTATCAAATGCCAGTGGCTTTTTAATCATGTCACCTTTCAAAATTAACGATAAATGAGGATATTATAAATCAATTATTGTTATAGTAAACTTATCATAATGTTATTTGCTGTAATTTGTTTTAAGATATCACCAAAGTTTCGGCTGATATTATTTAATTACGCAACAACGATATATTCTTGCACATCATTTCTCAGCTGCATCGCCTTAACAATAAATCGTTGCATAGCATTTTTCGCTGACATGGCCAGAATGACGTATCATTCTACATCACTAAAAGGGTTAAAGTGAAAGTATATGAAGTTTCAAGTAAAAAGGCAGTGATTTTCTTGGAGTCGTCCGAAGATTTAACTGTCTCTTAGACAATGCGGCAGAGTACAGCATTTGCGCCTAAAAAGTTGGTGCCGCAGTTGCTATATATGTTGGTGCACAGTCCACTTCTGGAGGTGAAGCGAGTGAGGGCAGCAATAAAGGTATCAGTGGTGAGGTCAGTTAACAACTCTAAATGCACTGCTTTGTAGCCTGTTCATTTAGAGATTAATTCCATCTAGGCGACACCACTGCACGCTTCATATGCCAACCTCGTCACTTGCTCCGTTCGTGAGCATATATTACATATATACTGTCGTGAAAAAATTACATATATACTGTATATAAAGTATGAGCTAAATTTTAATTCACGTAACTTGTGGACTTAAGCTTTGAATACAATCTACACAATAAGCTCAGTAGCTGCGCAGCAATTTCAGGTGCAATTTGCAGAAGCCTTGAATGGACCATTATAATCCATACTGATTTTGAAGGAAGAGTCGTGATGGCTTGAACCGGAGTTTGCCATAGAGGAGTTTTATTTCTAGGTTTATATCTGAAGCATGTCAGACATCTGAAAATATTTAACAGATAACACTCCTGGCATATGATATCCAGAAGTCCTGGTTTATTATAGCCTGAGTCAGTTGAGGGCCAGAGTGTAAGTGCTTCACGTGAAATGAGGAGCCTAACAATGAGATCCACTGTATGGATCTCATTGTCAGTGTGGAGTATCACTGGGATGCTTGGATACTCTCAGTAATAAGAGAGTATGTTTAGAATCATAGTTGAGAGGAACTTTCTTCAGCCACCTTCCTTCTCTAATTAAGCAATCAGCATAAAAACATTGTTTCAGCCTATTAAGTTGAGCTACAAAATCCCCATCACTTAAGATCAATCAGCTCTTTTGTTAGACTAGAGCATTGAAATATCTCCATTATAAGAATGCTGTTCTGTTGAAGGTCTTTGGATCTATTTAAGGGCAATCTACTTTATGAATAGATAAACCACAGTATGTTACTCTCACTAGCTAGGTCCAAGAGGAGAAGTTAGTTTTTTGTTAATATTTCTTATTCGTCGACAGTTGTTGTTGTTAAAGCAGTGATGGGTATGGATTTTATTTCTTCCGCTGCTTCTAGTTGTCAGAGGGCTAATTTAGAAATAGGCCATCTTTCATGAGGCAATTTGGACCATGCCACCAGAGTAAGTGGTCTGGTAACCCTGGTGAGGTTATGCCATGAGAAGCACGTCTGCAGGGTTATGGACTCCACTAACGTGATTCCACCTTTATTTATCACATTTATTGTGAATAATCTCCTGTGTTTGTGCAATGCATTTTGCAACATAAGTCTTGAGCTGATGAGTAGGAGTTGAAAGCCATGTTACAACATTTGAGTCACACCAAAATTTATTAGAAGGAAAATTTACATTTTTCATAGAGCATTAATAAACAGTAAGCAAACTGTTTCACTAAAAATGAGCTCAAGTCTCTTTAATATTCAATAGAAGAGCTACACTGGCTTCGTATATCACTTGTTGAATTACAAAATTGTTATTTGGAAATAGCGTACATCTGAGTAGCCATGCTCATAAGGTCTAAAAATCTGTGTAATTATAAGAGCAAGTTTTTGAGATTTGAAAGACCTGGGTAACAGCAATTGTTGTGAGGACATTAGGTTCAGCCATGAATGCTTCCTCTATAGCATCTTGCTATCGCATAAAGAGGAATTATTAAAATTATCCTTAAAAACCAGCTTTATTGTAATTTTACGGCATATATGCAAAAGATTAAATGAGAGACTGCTTAATCATTAGGCATTAGATAGGGTCCAGCCCCCTAAGGAGCTGATCAAATCTCAGTACATTTGATCAAAATATTTTTATCACTACTTGCTAATAACAGATTAGGAGCTGTTACGTAATGCCTGAAGAGGAAGGGGGGTTTTAGGCAGCCTTATGCACCATTACGGGGAGGGGGGTGGGGTTCTACACAGCGTTACCTAACTATTAAACCTCAGCAATTTGTTTAAATTAATTTACAAAATGTTATTGTTTTTTACCAAAATACAAGATTTGTTGAGAAGATATTAAAGTTAGACATATATTTTCCCCCTCTTCCCCCATTAGTACTAAACTAACGGAAGAAGGTCTTAACAATGACTTTATCATAAATAAAAATATGTATTTAAGTGTATGACAAAAATTAGAGGAGGGGGGTTGGTAATAGTATTATGTAAATTTTTGAAGAGAGGTTTAGTATTACCGTTACAAGTCGTTACACGCGAGGGGGTCTGAAAAGGCCAATTTTAGATTAGGTAATTATGGATGGCCCCTTAGTTACATGTATGATAAATATTAATAATTAGAATCAATTACAATGAAAATTAGATAGCACAAAGATTGAATTACTTTTAACACAATCATTTTAGTTTTGTAACTATTACCTTCTGTAACAAAGAATTTCAAAGTTTGAATCTGTGTTATTAATTTTTACTGTAGTATAACAATTATCATCTATCCTCCGTGTTTTCCTACAAATGTCTTGGTTACAGTCAATAATTTCTTATATATAACTGTCAAATAACTGAATTTTCATAGTACATTTTGTACACAGAGAGTCTTAAAAATCCCAAAGTAATGCCACCACTGTACGTGTATGGGTGGGCAGGAATGTTATTTATCTAATGTATTGTAGAAAAGGGTAAAATAAATATACAACATATTAACATAATTTATCAAACATTTTTGATTGATATGAATTGAATATTTTATCGCACATAAATCCGAGTGTTAGTTACGTTTCAGCATATTCTTTGTTATGTTATGTTATGTAAAAAACAAAGAAACATAAAATGATTTACTTTGGGGAGTGTTTAAATGACCAACTGGGGTTGTTTTTTTATGTACAAACAATTTTGACCCCTCCAAAGTTAAGGTTAAGTCAAGCTATTTTAGGGGTAAGTCAAAATTGTTAAATTAGAACCACTAGCAAGTGACAGCTAATTTTAAAGAAGATAAAAATGCTAGAAACAAGAGGTGTCTAATGTTACTTTATTTTGTGGCTAATTGAAGTTGAAATTGTTTCGTAAAACCCTAATTCAAGTTATATAAAGATATTTTAAATCAGATAAAACACTCACCAGTTATTTTGAGACCCTCTGACAGCAAGTCTTGTGGAAAACTAGTTATGACAAGAATCAACATCTATAATTAACAGCATTTTTAGTTTTAAAGTCCCATTCCCTCCCCAACAAATGCCAGACATTGTGGGTAGCCTTACTATTACAAATTTTAATGAGGATTTACACGAGACATAGTTGCAGATTGCCTTCAGTGCTTATTCTTCAAGAGATTAGCTGATTTTACAGAGTTATTGAAGCTGTTTGAGGGAGGCTGAGTGCGTTTGATTTAGCTTTATAGAACACTTTACTTTTTAAATTTCTGTTTTTTTATTGGCTGACAATCATATAAATAGATATAGATGCATCATATTTACCATACGATATCTATAGTCACAATGTAGTGTTATGGATATTGTAGGCGATAGGTTCTAATCTCAGTCCTCTTAATACTGACACAACGCCCTTCAATGGTTGCTTCTGGCATGTACACTACTAGAGACATCAGTGGTGGCCAAGGTTCTGTGTGGTCTAGGCATATCAGATTCCACACTAAAGTTGTAAGTTCCTTATTTACTCTGACTACTGGGCTATTAATAAACGGCTTATTCTAAGGAACAGTCGACCTTATTTATTAACAAACAATGTCCATCCGTTTACATCCCTATCTTGATCAGGACCGTTTTAATACATAAGTGTATGTACTGCTACTGAAACAAATAAATGTTTTTTAACATAAGGTTTTACTACTTACCTGTTATATATGTCTTATTGTTCTTTTATTATGCTTTATATAACATAGTACTGTATTTTACAGCAGATTTTTCATCTGAAAATTTGGAAATTTATTGATTGAAATTTGATATAATGTTTTGAAATAATACCTATGAACTTTTAAACTTCAATTAACTGCTTAGAATTGCTTC
This sequence comes from Stictocephala bisonia, assembly GCA_035578905.1. Classification (NCBI taxonomy): domain Eukaryota; kingdom Metazoa; phylum Arthropoda; class Insecta; order Hemiptera; family Membracidae; genus Stictocephala; species Stictocephala bisonia. The sequence goes on from JAQJVL010000265.1 coordinate 1,024,552, forward strand.
CAAATAGGCTTAAAGATTATACAGGGCGTTTTTTAATTGGGCCACCTTAGTATTTTGTAAACTACAGTACATTCAGCGAGTGTTTGGAGCGAGGCGCCGCCTACGTCCTAACGGGACAAGGGGTCGTAGCCAATACTGAGAAGGGTCGACACCCCGAATGTCCCACTTTCAAAGCCCAGCTCACAGCCATCCTCAGTCACCAGCGTGCGTGTGTTGCTAATAACATGTGTTTTCCTATTTATTATTGAGTACGTTAGTTTTTGTATAAAGTGAATAGTATTAAATAACTTAGTTAATTATTTCAGTATTTTTATTTAGTTGTGAGTAATATAATTAAGTGTTTTTAATGTAAGGTTGTTATATTTTAGTATATTTTATTTTGCATATACAGTACTAAGATTTTGACTTTTAAACATGGATAATCTTTCTCCTGTGACTAAAAATAAACACGGACAAGTTATAAATAGTGGTAAGAGACAGAGTATAATTAATATTTATAAGACAACTCTCAATGACAATCCAAACATTTTAAAAGACAGAGCAGTGCGAAAGGTTGCCGCAACAGTAGGAGTAGGAAAAAGTAGTGTATATAAAATTATATCAGCTTACAACAAAAATCATGTCGTAGGACTTAAGTCACCTAAAAATAAAAAGAAAAGAGAGTGTATGTTCGAAAAAATTGACGATTTTTCAAAAAGCCCCATAAGGCGAAAAGTGCGTGAGTTTTTTTTAAAGGAACGAACAACCAACAGTAGAGAAGGTTTTGCGCGTAGTAAATGAAGATAAAGATTTGCCTAATTTTAAAAGAACATCGTTTTATGGAGTTTTAAAGAAGTTGGGGTTCAGGTGTAGTAAAAGGGCGAGAAATATGTATCTTGCTGATAGGGATGACATAATTCTTTGGAGACGAAAATATTTAAGGATGATAAAAAAATTTAGGGAAGAAGGTCGGCCAATATATTACCAAGATGAAGGTCATTTTGAAAATAAAACACCCTTCAGAAACAAGGAATCTCCTATTGAGCGTAACGGCTGTAGGGAGCGCAGCCAGGACTGCTTGTGAACGGCCCGACCTTGACGTCACAGCCGCAGTAGGCGGGACTTCACTCCAAACACTCGGCGAATGAAGTATATAAAGCTGACAACAAACTTCAATTGGGGATCACACCCTTGTTTTTGGAGGGGATAAAAAATATATAGTTTACATTTTTCTAAATGGTTACCATTTTTCAATGTGGCGATCATCACCTTGGTCTCTATCTAACTCGTATACGGTTTGGTATATAAAAAATTACCAAAGTATAACAAAGTCTTTAAATCATATTTACTATCTGAAATCATCATAAAACATTGACATTAGATCAGAAAAATTAATAGCACCAGGTAACTGGTACAAACTTTCTACCTTTCCCTTTGTTATGTCAGTTGTTTATAAAAACGGATGTTCAATTAATTAAATTTCTAAGGAGTGTACAGATGAAACACTTATTTTATTTAAATAAAAGTATGGAAAAAATAATCTTCAATAGAGTTTTTCAATTAATCACATAACCAGATTTTATATAAACAACCTTCAACAACTTGATTTGTGTCTTCTGGCCTCCAGCCCCAACTTAGTTTAAAATAATAAATAATTTTAAATTTTTTAGCCCAGCTCCAGACTAATAAATAAAACTAAATTTGAAAAATATTTAATTGTAATTTGTATCTTTACTGAAAATTTAATAAAAATTGTTAAAATAAAGCTTTAAAAAGTTACATTTTTAATGTTTTTTGCCTGTTTAAAAAAATGTTCTAACTAAAGAACTATTAAAGTTAGTGACATGGGGTTTTTATTAAAATATTTTAAATTGAAATTCACATCTTTCCTGAAAATTTATTGAAAATCGTTAGAACGGTTTTTGAGCAAACTCCATTTTTCTATGTTTTTACCTATAAAAATAAAAAAATTCCAAAAAAGTGAAAACTGGTCTGGAGATATTGGCTAAATACACCTACATACAAAATTTCATAAAAATCGATCCATCGGTTTGGTCCCCAACAAAGTGCTCATACACACAGGGAGACACCAAACTTAAAAAAACACTTTTTTGGGTTCAGGGGGCTCAAAAATGAATTTTTAAACCAACTGGTAAACAAATTTCTTTTGGACGATCTTATTTTAAATAAAATGTGAATGGTTCTTACAATATAATCATTTTTACATATCTCTAAGAGTATGTAAAAAATAGCGGCCATTTAGATAAATGCAATCTACATATTTTTAATCCTCTTCAAAAACAAGGGAATGTTCCCCATTAATACTTGTTTGTAATCTTTATAGTTTACAAAATTCCAATGGTGGCACAGTTACAAAAAACACTTAGTATAAAAATAAGTAAAGTCCGTAGTTATAAAAGGAGTTGTGAATATGTTAGGGGTACATTCTAGTCTCACCACTAAATATACTTATATATTACACCACCTTTGGAAAACAAATATTCCAACATTTCAGTGTCTGTAACTGATTTTGATATCAATAATAATAATATAGAGATAAGCAGGATTACTAAAAAAATAAACCAGGACAATCCTAAAGTCCTGCCCTTGTTTATTTTCCTTGCATATTAGCTTTCATTCTTGGGTGTATATACTGGATTGTCCCTGTTCAGTCATACCTCGCTATGTAACTGCAGAGGCCACTCTGGCAAGATCTTGCAACAAGGTAGGTCACGTAGGGAAGAGGAATGCTTCAAGTGCACCATACCACACTACTGGTAGAGACTTAAGGCACTTCAAGGAAACTGTTACAGAAGAGAAGGGCAAGCACGACCTAAGCTGACAAACCATCAAAAAGTCAGTATTTTAATTCTCAATTAATTCAGACACAGTCGTAACCAGCTTATCTGTGCAGGTATTGACAACATATGTAAGAACGGAGTTTCAAGTAGTAAGGCGAGGAGGTGTTTGAGCATAGCTGGGTAGCCAGTAACAAGACCACATTTTACGAGGCAGAACCACATTGCTCAATTGCATTTTCTAGGGATCATCATAACTGATTTCATAAGCAATGGATAAAACTAGATGAGCTTAAGAGGTCAAATAGAAATATACTAGATTGGAGAAGAAGTGAGAAGTGATGTTCTGTATTTAACTCCAAGGGATGCTTTAGGAGGCTCTGCCTAGTTTTGGTGAAGCGTAAGCTTAGATACCTAACAGTATTACAGGCAGAGCACTTTTCTTCAGAAAGGAACATAATGGAATTTTACAAAACCATGTTAAAACATTTGTACCCTTTATTGGTTAACATTTTCTGCTAACACATTACATCGCCAATCCACATAATGCGAGAAATACAATCACACCTCTCAATCAGTAAGGTATTACTTCTAAACGCTGGAGACTCCTTCCTCGCTGAAGACTGCCTGCTCAGCCCTCACACTAGTTTGCTACTACTTCTAAACCCTGGAGGCTCCTTCTTCGCTGAAGACTGCCTGCTCAGCCCTCACACTAGTTTGCTACTACTTCTAAACCCTGGAGGCTCCTTCTTCGCTGAAGACTGCCTGCTCAGCCCTCACACTAGTTTGCTACTACTTATAAACCCCGGAGGCTCCTTCCTCACTGAAGACTGCCTGCTCAGCCCTCACACTAGTTTGCTACTACTTCTAAACCCTAGAGGCTCTTTCTTCGCTGAAGACTCTGCCTGCTCAGCCCTCACACTAGTTTGCTACTATTTCTAAACCCTGGAGGCTCCTTCCTCGCTGAAGACTGCCTGCTCAGCCCTCACACTAGTTTGATACTACTTATAAACGCTCGAGGCTCCTTCCTCACTGAAGACTGCCTGCTCAGTCCTCACAATAGAGTGCTACTACTTCTAAAGCCTGGAGGCTCTATCCTCGCTGAAGACTGCCTGTTCACCCTTCCACTTTAGTATGCTACTACTTCTAAAGCCTGGTAGCTCCATTCTCACCGAAGACTGCCTGCTGAGCCCTCATTATAGCGTGCTACTACTCTAAACCCTGGAGACTCCGCCCTCGCTGAAGACTGCCTGCTCACCCTTCCACAATAGAGTGCTACTACTTCTAAAGCCTGGAGGCTACGTCCTCGCCGAAGGCCGCCTGCTCACCCCTCACAATCGATTCCAGATATTTAGAAAAACTGGTGATAAATATTAATGTAGTTGTATGTCGAACAAGTTGTAGCGTATTCCTGCGTAAACCGCTCACGTGTACTATGGCATGGATAAATATTGAGGAGGCGAGTGAAGGTTGCTAACAATAGTACAGCTGATTGAATTATAGTGTTCGTATTTGGTGTGGGCTATTGGTATGCCTGACCCAGAGTGGCCGCGCGCCTTGTACGGGCCGTCATTAGGCCAGTGCCGCATCGGCATCGAACGCTCGCATACTGATCGCTTCCACAAAGGGATTCCAACATTTAAATTTATCGCCGCGATGTGATGGGCCGTGGCAGGAGGCGCACGACTAGCCACCTAGCAGCTAGCTACTGGACGGGTCCTTGAACCTGTCGTTCTTAAACAACCACCTGATCGGAACAGAACAACTACAATAATATCAATGTTTGGCAGTAATAAAAAAAATACAACTATAAGATAGATAAAAATTACTTTTGTCATTTGGAACATTTCGTTTCCTCAAATGGCAGTAGCAGTAGGTAAGATGAAAGCCACACTATTTGAAGGTTTAATGATTAAGTCTTTGATGGGATAGAGAAATGAATGTAAAAGATTCTCACAATCAAGAAAAGAAAGTGGTGCACCGGTTCTATTTGGTACAAACCATAAATCGCACTTCAAAATCATCGTAACGTGAAAATACACATTTTCCCCGTAAAATTATGTGTGTTCTATTAGATGCAAGAGTATTTGGTCGAGAAAACCATATACGTTTAGTTTCTGAGTGTGTAAAGTAGCCCTTTTGAAAATTATAATATAGATCTACCTAAGGGTGGAGGAAACGAGATAGAGCTTTTTGCTACTCCTACCTAAGGGTGAAGGAGGCGAGATAGTGGTTTTTACTACTCCTACCTAAGGGTGAAGGAGGCGAGATAGAAGTTTTTACTACTCCTACCTAAGGGTGAAGGAGGCGAGATAGAGGTTTTTGCTACTCCTACCTAAGGGTGAAGGAGGCGAGATAGTGGTTTTTACTACTCCTACCTAAGGGTGAAGGAGGCGAGATAGTGGTTTTTACTACTCCTACCTAAGGGTGAAGGAGGCGAGATAGAGGTTTTTGCTACTCCTACCTAAGGGTGAAGGAGGCGAGATAGTGGTTTTTACTACTCCTACCTAAGGGTGAAGGAGGCGAGATAGAGGTTTTTACTACTCCTACCTAAGGGTGAAGGAGGCGAGATAGAGGTTTTTGCTACTCCTACCTAAGGGTGAAGGAGGCGAGATAGTGGTTTTTACTACTCCTACCTAAGGGTGAAGGAGGCGAGATAGAGGTTTTTGCTACTCCTACCTAAGGGTGAAGGAGGCGAGATAGTGGTTTTTACTACTCCTACCTAAGGGTGAAGGAGGCGAGATAGTGGTTTTTACTACTCCTACCTAAGGGTGAAGGAGGCGAGATAGAGGTTTTTGCTACTCCTACCTAAGGGTGAAGGAGGCGAGATAGAGGTTTTTGCTACTCCTACCTAAGGGTGAAGGAGGCGAGATAGTGGTTTTTACTACTCCTACCTAAGGGTGAAGGAGGCGAGATAGAGGTTTTTGCTACTCCTACCTAAGGGTGAAGGAGGCGAGATAGAGGTTTTTGCTACTCCTACCTAAGGGTGAAGGAGGCGAGATAGAGTTTTTTTCTATTCCTACCTAAGGGTGAAGTATTTTAACCGATTTGGATTGCCAAATTTAAGGAATCAAATTTAGTCCTCACCTGTAGTTACCAAAATATTGTTGCTTTTTCTCTATGATCTCCGCAACAAAATCTGTTTGCTTGCTGCGAACTTAAATGCCAATTAGACGTATATGTTAGTTACAAAAACAACTGCAGACTTACAGTCGTATTTTGAACTTGTCTCTATCGACACCAACTTCTATTAAATTTGTACAACGGATATGTAATCTTTAGAATTATTGATTTTGTTTAGCTCCTCTAAAAAAAGGTTATAGAGAACGAAGTATCCCCTGACCGGAAATAAATTTATACCGTACGAAGTTTACGTGATGTGTTGCAACCATTGGTAAAACTATTCCATTCTTATTCGAGATGCAGGTTAGGCATACTGTACTTTTTCCTCACGAAAAATGAATATCATTGAGTCAGTGGATTAAGCAACTTGCTTTTTCGCAAGGCTCTTTTCAAAAACATCCTCAGTCCAGCAATAACTAAAGCAGTTTTTAATTTGTTTTAGTACTGCACAATTATACTGGTAAAATTGTCTTGAAGGCCTATCAAGCTTCTTGTTTATGAATTTTTTGTCATTTAAAAAGGTTCAGTACGTAAGCTGGTATCTCTTAAAAAGACATTTTATGTTATCTAGAAAGCTCTTACTCTCAATTTTTGAATGCGTTTCTGCTTAGCTGCATAATCAAGTGACATCTTTTTACCTGATCAAGCCCGATTCTTTCACCAAGCTTTCCAGTCAGTTCCAGGATTGGCGCACATGTCAGTTCTTCATGGGTGGTTTCATGGATGAATGTTTACTTTCAAACCCTCAGGCTTTTACTATAGGCTACACGACAAAAAGTCAGTTTATGGACGAATCGGAGTTTACTGTCGGCGCAGAAATTATGTACACCCGAGTTTGAAGGTTGTTTTCTAAGGAACTAAGAGACCTACAAAGCATCTAATTACACCATTGTTTTTATCGTTTAATTGTACATTATAAATTTGCATTTTTAAATGTTAATACAAGTGACATAAATATTAAGTGTTAATGGGTTTATCCTAGTTTGATTATAAAAAATACAGAAATGTTTTCACTGTACATCAAATTTACACAGTTATTACTGAAGAACCCTTTAATATATTGCATATATATTCTATTACCTGGTTGATAGGAATGTTTCCTATAAGTTTTATAAATTTTAGAGTTTTAACTGTTCGAGAAAAAAAAGTTGTTACCAATTTCCTGAAACATTGTTGTATTGGCTTTTAGAGGTCGTATAATTAATTACTTTGTCTTATTGTAATCCGTATGACATGTATAATTACGATACATTACTTTCATATATGTAAGTAAATGCGGTGGATTTCAATCTAAGTGATAACTTTATATTGAAATTGATTTAAATCAATATAAAATCACTGCATTTACTTACATATATGAAAGTGATGTATCGTAACTTTTATTTTATCACATAATTTCTGCGCCGACAGTAGATGTTTTCTTAAAATAATTTACACCATAATTTTTCACTTTCTAAACCACTCTAAAACTGTGAACAGTACACATTTTTACTATACAGTGTGTATAGGAGAGTTCGTTTTAAAACTGGTAAAAGTCGCTTTTAATACACAAAACAAAAATGGAAAAATGCAGTAGTTTTTCAACCAAAACTTAAAATAAAAATAATAGCAATGCTTTATCATTTTGCTGTATTTTCCGCTGGACGTGAATTACACAGAGTGTTTCAAAACTCTCGCCCCAAATGTTGGCATATTGTTCCATCAACTAAAATCCACAACAAATAAATTAGTAAATAGTTTATCTCTATTCATTCACTGTCTGTCTGTACAAACACATTTTTCTAAATAATCGACCAAATTTATTCAAACTTATTGAACCTTTATCATAATTACATCTATAAATGCAATAAGTTTACTCATACTTGCCTAGTTAATTTTAAAACGGTGACCATTTAAAATATTTAAATTATAATAAATCAAACATTGTCAATTTTATTACAATTTTAAACAGTGAATTTTTATAGAATATTTAAAAACAAATGTAATGCTAGATTAGGCTTTTATATTGAATCTATTGTGATTGTTGCATTTCTTAGTTTCTCCAAAACGATCCAACAACGGACTAACAAATTATTTGAAACTGCCTCAAAACTCAAAGATAAAGAAACAAAACTTAAAATCCGTTTAAATACTTGTCTTATTTACCGATACAATTCAACAGCTTATTATGTCGATTGAAAGTAGTTTTTAACATTAAGCTGATTATTGTTTAGAAGTTTTCGTAGTTTATTTTTAATACTACATTATTCTTGTAAATGAAATAAGTATTTGTAAAACAATACTTAAATAAATCACAGAATTAGTGTAAATAAATTAACATATTTCAAATAATTTGTTGGTTGTTGTATGGTCCATTGTTGAGCTGTTGGCTCATTCTGGAGGACCTCAGTATAAGTACGGTAGGACCAATTTTGCAATAAGTCAGTTATTTGTTATTCTCTGTACAAAAGTAATATACAATTAAATTTGTCTTTCAAATACACTTTTCAAGCTTTTTTTACAAAATAAATATTTTTTTAGGTATTTTAATTTAAATATTTTAAAAGGATCGTCATTTTGAATTGAATCAAGCAAACGTTATCAAACTTTCTTAATTATCATATCTAGTTATATTAAAGAATTTATTTGAGTTTACTTAAATTTGGTTGAATATTTTGAAAATATGATTAGTTAAATAAAAAATACACACAGACAGTAGGCCGTAAACGAAAAGAGATATACCATTAATTACATTTAGTTTTGGCGTCTTTTGGTTGATGGAACAATATAACAGTATACCAAAGTTTGTAGCGAGTGTTGAAACACCAACAACTGCCTTGGTTCAGATCGGGTGCCTGGACTCCAATATGCAAATTAGTTTTTATGTTTAGCAATATGCGTAAAAAATGTTAAAAACAACGTGCAAAATAATGGATATATAACGAAAAGCAAGTACGTTTTCCAACGTTTGTATTACACAACGAGTTTTCAGCGGAGTAAAATATTTGTTCCCTGAATATGTAGACCAGATTAAACATGAAAAAAATATTCAGATTAAAAGCGTCGTGAGTCGGTTGTCCATAACTACATTTTTAACTGTAACAATTAATCTATTACAAACTGTCATTACAAGTGTTGAAATCTGCTGTTCATTTGTCATTAGGCTTTATTAATTAATGACACTTTCTAAGGAATAGTCGGCCTTACTTTGTAACAATGACTACATTCACTCACCTACACTCACTCGAAATACTCGAAACACTCGAAGTACTCTAATTTGACTCCATATATTACAGTCCTGTGATGAATTTTATGAAAGTGTTTTTGTACTACTCATATATTACTCTTTTTGGTAATTCATACTTTCTATACACCTCGGAAACTAATGTTTTGTTTTTTTTTTTTTTAAGTGGTCAAATTTTGAGTTTGAATCCATAAGTGTAGCATTTCCGCTGAACACGAATATTGGGTATATAATCTCACGATTCACCGCAAAAGTAGTTTTTCCGCGATAAATAAAAAAATAACTATAGGAGTATAGGAGACCAAAGTTTTCTAGTTCGTGTTAAGCGTAGGAGAGCCAACTAAAATAATAAAACTTACTGCAAATTCACGCTAAATAACTTTACATAATGAAAAACAAGATTTACGAAAAAGTATATTTCACTTTCTATCTGTACAACATTTGAGAACGTCTTAAGAGCACTTCATTACATATCCATTTTCTTCCAGTTTCATTCTCTACTTTGCTTTACATGGAGATACACTGACGGGGTCTAATATAACTATAATCCACATATTACTACTGTAAATTATATAGAGCTTGACGTATCTTCACCAAACAAAATACCACCCTGTGATCTTCAAGTTTGGCTTGTGTTTGCATATACAGAGTACCATGGTTGACGTATCTTCACCAAACAAAATGCAACCCTGTGATCTTCAAGTTTGGCTTGTGTTTGCATATACAGAGTACCATGGTTGACGTATCTTCACCAAACAAAATACCACCCTGTGATCTTCAAGTTTGGCTTGTGTTTGCATATACAGAGCACCATGGTTGACTTATCTTCACCAAACAAAATACCACCCTGTGATCTTCAAGTTTGGCTTGTGTTTGCATATACAGAGTACCATGGTTGACGTATCTTCACCAAACAAAATACCACCCTGTGATCTTCAAGTTTGGCTTGTGTTTGCATATACAGAGTACCATGGTTGACGTATCTTCACCAAACAAAATACCACCCTGTGATCTTCAAGTTTGGCTTGTGTTTGCATATGCAGAGTACCATGGTTGACGTATCTTCACCAAACAAAATACCACCCTGTGATCTTCAAGTTTGGCTTGTGTTTGCATATACAGAGTACCATGGTTGACGTATCTTCACCAAACAAAATACCACCCTGTGATCTTCAAGTTTGGCTTGTGTTTGCATATACAGAGTACCATGGTTGACGTATCTTCAGCAAACAAAATACCACCCTGTGATCTTCAAGTTTGGCTTGTGTTTGCATATACAGAGTACCATGGTTGACGTATCTTCACCAAACAAAATACAATCCTGTGATCTTCAATTGGCTTGTGTTTGCATATACAGAGTACCATGGTTGAGTATCTTCACCAGACAAAATACCACCCTGTGATCTTAAAGTTTGGCTTGTGTTTGCATATACGGAGTACCATGGTTGACGTATCTTCACCAAACAAAATACCACCCTGTGATCTTCAAGTTTGGCTTGTGTTTGCATATACAGAGTACCATGGTTGACGTATCTTCACCAAACAAAATGCAACCCTGTGATTTTCAAGTTTGGCTTGTGATTAGATAAAGAGGTGGTGTATATAACTTTATTTGATATTAATGGTTCAGTAAATAGTATTTTATTTTTGTAAATTCGTTAGGGTTCTGACAATACATGGCTTGTTAGCAGTGGCGAGGGAAGAAGTTTGGAGCAGGGGGTCAATCAGGACAAAATCGAGGGGGTCTGAGGGGACCACCCCCAGAGATCAAATGTGGAAAGTTTTTGAAAATTAATACACCCGAAAATTACATTTTATATTAACCTAGCACTTAAACTTAACACATAAGGTAAGTACATTCTACTGCAAACTAACAATATTATAGACAGTATTAAATAGTAGTTAATTTATTACATGTATCTTACCGTAGATTGAATATCTTCATGTTAGTCTAACAGAACAAGTAATAGCTTAATAGTCAATACCTAACTGCATTGCCGGAGCAGTACTAATGAACTGTCATAAAACAAATAAGATGGAATTTGTAAAATGAGTCAACGATAATAGGTGGAATTATGAAAACTACATACTGGTAACCAATATTACTCAGTCAATTTATTGTTACTTACAAATCGTTGAATGAGCATTTAAATTAGGCTATATGTAGCCTAAGATAAATTAACGAGCCACTTCAAAATTAAAGTGTTTAGATTGATTATCAAAACTAACCTTTTTCACCTTTGCTCAAAATTATAAAAGTATAAAAAATGTTCTAGCATTCAATCAATGTTTCTTCTATTACCCCCCTCCCCCCCACCTTTTCCTACAGTTTTAGGGGAGTCGGCGGACCCCTGGTTCCACCGCCACTGGTTGTTACAACATCATTCATATAGTAATATAAATTAATAAAATAATTATGAACAAAATTTTGAAGATAACCTCAAATACGTTTTTACAAAAACTTGCTTCACTACGGGGTGGTTCTCTACGCTGATTTACCATTCTCTCAGTGGTTATCTCTAAACCATCAATCAGTGGCGTGGCCACGGTGTGGGGGTGGGGGTTCGAGGTCACAACCCCCCCCCCTCTTGAGATTTAGAACAGTCCCCAAAACACTTAAGAAGGCCTCAATAAATAAAGCGATTATATCGGTTCCTGAAGGTAAAAACAGTTATCATCCGTAAAGACAAAGTAATGTTAATGCTAGAACAAAACCAATACACTGTCGAATTGTTACTATAGATCACATTTTATTATCTATCCGGTAAGACATGCATCAATTAATTTAAAAGCTCAGACTACTGCAGTTCTCCTAGATAACAAAGATTTATTTTTACTGTATTTCCATATTTATTATTACTTACGTGTTTCAGAGAGTTTGTCCAACATGAAAAACTGGACGACGCGTTTCAGTGGATTGATGGAGTGGATGGAATGGATGGAGTGATCCATTTTCAGGTCTTATGTTTCGTCTCTATTCTGTAGTTTTAAACACATGACACATGAACTTTGGTTACCACTGTACGTGTATAGGTGGTAGGATGAACCATTACCAAGTATATTAAATGGACAACCATTATCATAATTTACGATTAAATTGCTTAAGATGATATTTTTCCTTACACTTTCAGGTAATCTGTTGCACAATTTTGACCTAAATTTAGTATCAGTTAGTGCATGATGTACGTTCCATAATATTTTCCCTTTGATCTCCATAGTTACAGTTTCAATAAAATAATCTGTAGACGTGCACATTTTAATTGGACTCATCAAAGATCATGTGTATTTAATAAACTTCATAGCGATGAAGCATAATACATGAAGATGGTTCATTCGATCTGATCCATCTTCCACTTCAGTTTTCATATTGGACAAATTGACTTTATATAAACACAATATAAGCTGTTTACACTTGTAGGCTAGTAATAGAAATTTCTCAGAACAATTTTAGCGATGAAGTATTTATTGTTTTAATCAAATCCTAAGTTGTTAATTAATTAGTAATTGTTTTGGTTTTGTTATTTCTGCTTTTATTCTCATACAAACTTGGTTGTTAATTCGTATTTATTTGGCAAATTATAGCTTTTTACAAATGTTTCATAATCGTTCTACTCCTCATTATTAATAAGCTTTATTTAAAATACAGTAATGTGATAGCCCATTGGTATGGAGCCTGCGAGATAGATGCTTGTGGAGTCAAAGGGAATATCGGAATTTCCGGTGAGCACCAGCGCCATGCCACTTCCGCGTACTGACACATTACTCACTAGCTCCCGGAAGTAGGCTACGCCACTTTGATTGATGACTCCTCGTGCACCTATCGCACACAATAGCTCCTTCCATGACACCGTCCCCACTTTATTTCATCAACTATTACGTTGTTTTCTGGCCTCTGAAGGGAGCATCCTAGTCGCGCCTCACCGGTGAGCCTTAGTAAAACGACAGCTATACTATGAAGCTGTTATACAAAAAAAAGTACCCCTTTTCTATGACCTTAGATCATTTTTTATTAGCAATCAAGCAAATTTATTTAATTTTTTTATTTACATAATAATTGTTGGTTTGTTGATTTTTGAGGGGGCCGATTCCCTCCTCGAAAAACGCTAAAACACGGTTTTCTATTTCAACGATACGGTCAGGAATAATGATCGTATTTTAACACTTGAAGTTTAATTGTTTAGGTGTGAGGACCAGTTCTAGTGAACCATAAAATATTTTTTGTCAAAAATGTAGCGTTTTTATAATCTTGTTAAAGTTAAATACGTGAAACTTTGAATCTCATTTTTAACTATTTTAACTCTCATTAAATGTCATCAAGTATGATCCTCTAGATTTGACCTTTAACAATAGTACAGTGTTCTATAATGAGTTATAACTCATTATAATAATAAATACGAATCGTACAGTTGAAATAAAAAAAAAAAACATGTCCAAGCCACGGAGCAAGTAATTCGAATTACTTGTGGTTTTAGCCCGCTGACGATAAGATTGCAAAGACCTATAGAAATGTAAGTAGTTATGTATGTTTGGAACTGTCGACTTTCCATTGGTGGCTTGGCAGTCTGGGCCTGTCGACTTCCCATCGGTGGCTTGGCGGTCTGGGCCTTTCGATTTCCCAGCGGTGGCTTGGCAGTCTGGGCCTATCGACTTCCCATTGGTGGCTTGGCAGTCTGGGCCTGTCGACTTCCCATCGGTGGCTTGGCAGTCTGGGCCTATCGACTTCCCAGCGGTGGCTTGGCAGTCTGGGCCTGTCGACTTCCCAGCGGTGGCTTGGCAGTCTGGGCCTGTCGACTTCCCAGCGGTGGCTTGGCAGTCTGGGCCTGTCGACTTCTCAGCGGTGGCTTGGCAGTTTGGGCCTGTCGACTTCCCATTGGTGGCTTGGCAGTCTGGGCCTGTCGACTTCCCATCGGTGGCTTGGCGGTGTGGGCCTGTCGACTTCCCATCGGTGGCTTGGCGGTGTGGGCCTGTCGACTTCCCATCGGTGGCTTGGCGGTGTGGGCCTATCGACTTCCCATCGGTGGCTTGGCGGTGTGGGCCTGTCGACTTCCCATCGGTGGCTTGGCGGTCTGGGCCTGTCGACTTCCCATCGGTGGCTTGGCGGTCTGGGCCTGTCGACTTCCCATCGGTGGCTTGGCGGTGTGGGCCTGTCGACTTCCCATCGGTGGCTTGGCGGTGTGGGCCTGTCGACTTCCCATCGGTGGCTTGGCGGTATGGGCCTGTCGACTTCCCATCGGTGGCTTGGCGGTCTGGGACTATCGACTTCCCATCGGTGGCTTGGCGGTCTGGGCCTGTCGACTTCCCATCGGTGGCTTGTCGGTGTGGGCCTGTCGACTTCCCATCGGTGGCTTGGTGGTCTGGGCCTGTCGACTTCCCATCGGTGGCTTGGTGGTCTGGGCCTGTCGACTTCCCATCGGTGGCTTGTCGGTGTGGGCCTGTCGACTTCCCATCGGTGGCTTGGCGGTCTGGGCCTGTCGACTTCCCATCGGTGGCTTGGCGGTCTGGGCCTGTCGACTTCCCATCGGTGGCTTGGTAGTTTGGGAAACGGCCACCTTAAAATAATTAAAAAATATTAAATATTTGACTTCAATGGTTATTTATTTTTTATGAATTGTCTATATCAGGTGAACTTGTGTCTAGTGGTAAAAGCATATTTCAGTTTATTCTAATCATTACGGAATGATAATATCTGAACTGATTTTGAGCTTGAGCTTTCGTACACAGAAACTGCAAAATACATAATACTATTATTTAGTTCATTAAGTTATTTTCCATAATTATTACTGTATTTGACTACTAAGAAATGAAACGACTTACAAAATAATTAAACAAAAAAGCAGACACTATCCCACTTAAAAAGAACTCTTAAAATTTTACGGACACCTAAAAGCATAAAAAATGAGGTAAAATGGGGTTACTAAGAAAGCTTTTATCATAGTCAACTCAAACAAATTGAAGACTAATTGACCAAAAGAAACTAAGGAGGACTTAGAAACGATGTAAAATGTCACAGGAAGAAATCAACGACAGACATAGTCTACTTTTAAAGAAAAAGCTAGAAATATAAATTTTTTCAGGAAGCAAGAATGCGTAAATGAACAGAAAACAGGAAAAAGAACACATTAATGAGGAGGTTTTGGGAAGATAAGAGGAAGAATAAGTGAACGTTGTGTGTTGTGTGGTGTTCAGTTCTGTTGCTCTCTTTAAGGATAATAAACGGAAATAATAATAAAATATCCTGAATATATTGGCTTGTCAAACAGAATGTCCATTAAAACTGTACAATCTCGTATATATAGTGATGGTAACTATATAGTGATGGTAACTATATAGTAATTAAGATTACTGTTATGGTAAAAATAATGTTCACACACCTTTGTACTACATAAATAAATGTTAGTTATTTAGTTTCACATATGGTTTGTGAATGTAATATTTGTAGTGCAAACTAAGTCAAAACACTATTAGATTATAAGATTAATGATTAAACACCTAGTCTTGATTTACACAATGGTATAAATAAAATCATTTCAATGTCACATGACGTAAATTTATTACAAATAAGTGCAGAAAATTACCTGGTCAATGTGATCACTTCAGATTAATTTAGGTTAGGTTAGATTAAACCACTTTTACTGTCTTCATACGGGTGGGAGTCACGAAGAAATCAGACACATAAACATAGATCTTGTTAAAAAGTAGTAAAGTAATAATATTATTGAAGAATCTGAGTAAAAACTCCAATATTTCATTTGGAAAGAGCCGCAAAACACCACATTTTATAGTTAAGATACATAATTATTGAGTAACTCATAGATGGGTTAACTTAACTGTCAGTTGTACATGAATTGGTAGTGTGAGGTCGATCACACACGATGTCACATAAAACGATGTCAGATTGTGTTCAGTATTCTACATGACATTGATTAATTACTTAAGTGTCAGTTGTACATGAATGGGTGAGTGTGAGAACGATCACACACGATGTCAGATTGTGTTCAGTATTCTACATGAAATTGATTAATTACTTAAGTGTCAGTTGTACATGAATGGGTGATTGTGAGGACGATCACACACGATGTCAGATTGTGTTCAGTATTCTACATGACATTGATTAATTACTTAAGTGTCAGTTGTACATGAATGGGTGAGTGTAAGTACGATCACACACGATGTCAGATTGTGTTCAGTATTCTACATGACATTGATTTCTTAAGTGTCAGTTGTACATGAATAGGTGAGTGTGAGAACGATCACACACGATGTCAGATTGTGTTCAGTATTCTACATGACAGTGATTACAAATGTCAGTTGTACATGAATGGGTGAGTGTGAGGACGATCACACACGATATAAGATTGTGTTCAGTATTCTACATGACATTGATTACAAGTGTCAGTTGTACATGAATGGGTGAGTGTGAGGACGATCACACACGATGTAAGATTGTGTTCAGTATTCTACATGACATTGATTACTTAAGTGTCAATTGTACATGAATGGGTGAGTGTGAGGACGATCACACACGATGTCAGATTGTGTTCAGTATTCTACATGACATTGATTACTTAAGTGTCAGTTGTACATGTATTGGTAGTGGGAGGACTCGATATTGTGTCAGGTTGAGTTTATTTTGTCAATTAAAATCCATTTTGTAGCCCCTGAACTGTTGTAAATAGACTAAAATAGGTGTACTTTACCTTCACGTCAAACAGTTCACAGTGTGTGAGTTGAGAATACCAACCCGGTTGGTATTCTCAACTCACACACTGTGAACTGTTTGACGTGAAGGTAAAGTACACCTATTTTAGTTTATTTTGTCGAAATATATGTTATTATTAATGTTTATAAATCCATAGATATCTCAGCATAAGCGAAATCATTTATGTGCTCAGTATTATATATAATAAAGTGTGATCGTTTTGCCAAAGATATTACATCGAAGAAGTTAGTAAAACAGTATCACCGAATTTTAAAAACTAGTTTTACACTTAAGTGATTTGACAAATAATGCTTTAAGTGATAAAATATGATTTATTCTAAATGTAATTGTTTTATTTTTGAATGATATTATTATCATGAATCATGACATGACATGAATCATTATGAATATTATTATCATGAATGATAATATCATTCATATTATCATATCTAGTAATACACAGTAGTATTGCTTATGGCACTCTATAAGCTTATACAGTATTGTCGTTTATCATTATAGTTGTAGTTAGGCCTAATTTAATTATACAAATAACAGATGACGAACTCAGGTAAACCTATTAAGATTTACTTTTATAACAGTTGGAAACAAGTAGCGCTGTTAGGATTTGCTTTTGTAGTAATTTTCTTTTTTTTTATTTTTGTAAATTTCACATCACATCGTAGATAAAAATGAGTGATTTTCTTAACATACTTATTTCGGTCGTCTTCCATCTGCCGACATAATTGTTATGCTTTGTTTTGGTAATATTAGTATTTCATTTAATAGATTTTTTCACATTACCAAAAAGCCAAAGTGGCCTGGTGCGGTAATCAATAAACAGTTTTTCAGTCTTGGTTGTCAAAGGTACTTTATATTAACAAACATCACAATAAACATAAGGCAAATATATGCATTTTACCCAATCCCGATGTCACCTCCGCTGTGTGCACAAGTGCCAAGATCGTGGCTTAACACACCCCTCCCATATGTATTTTGTATTCTTTGTTCTCGTAACTGGTAGTTGCCCTAGATTCCCGGCCCATATTTCAGGGGGTTTCCAATCGTAGGAATCTTCTTTCAACTTAAAGTTGTAACAATGAATTCGTTGGTTCTAGACGTTTGAACGGAGTTACCTACTCTGTAACTCGTTGTCTTCTATCAATAAGTAACTAGGTTTTATGTGCAATACTTAGCACATAAATACCAGAACTAAGGGACAAATTCACAAACCTTTATTCATTATACGAAGCCAATCCCTTGCAAATTTCACAGAGGTAAAGCGAGAAAATATCCGGAAGTGACAATTATAATTTATTAATTTTTCAAATGTTAACGAGTGAGTCTTGGGTTTTAGGGAAACTTGAACAATCCTTCTCTTACCTCTTCTGTTGACCTCTATGTACTTCTTCAACCTGCCTTGATTAACTCGATTTTCATTTCATATTAAATATAGTCATATAAATTGAATAATAACTATAATTAAGTACCCTTTATTCATTTTTTATAATAACACATAACTGGTTTCGGCTCTTAGGCTTTTACATTAGTAGTACATTAGTAGCCCTAACTCGTGAACCAACTTATACATTTAAATATAGTCAATACTTAAGTGTATGTATTTTTAAACGAGAGGCCGATTTACTTTTTCATCTTACTCTGCCCATTCCCCATAGACTATTGATCTAGTGAACATGAAAGGGGGCGTAGAAACGGAGTGAGACTAGGAAATACATAGAGAGAACGCATGTAAGGATATCATGTCTAGGATATACTTCAAGGGGACGAGTCTAGAGAACGGGAGAAGGTACGTATCTAGGGTATACATCAAGAGAACGTATGTAAGGATCGTGTCTAGGATATGCTTCAAGGAGACGAGTCTAGAGAACGGGAGAAGGTGCGTGTATTGGGAATACATCAAGAGAACACATGAAAGGGTCGCGTTTATAGTATGTTTCAAGGGGACGAGTTTAGTGAGCGTGAAAGAGTGCGTGTATAGGGAATTTATCAACGAGAAGCGTCTACAGTCGGATTCAAAAAGCAATGTAATCCAGTTTAAACCACTGTCACAAAATAAATACTCATCCGATTTCGTTGTGCTGTACACCAAAATTTAACTTATTTAATTCTAAGTAATTTAATAAAACTTACATGTTTTTTTAAAGTCTTTAAGAATGTTTTATATGGGGTAGAATACAAAAAAACACGAAATTTTAGCACTTCTGGAGAAAAGCTCAACTTTAAAAATGTCTAAAACAAAAAGTACTAAATATAAGTTGTGACACTTTAACCACATGTGAAGAAAGTTGTTTTTTGTAGTTTGTCCAAATTATAGAATTTGACAAATTTGACGACAATTCAAATTGTTTTGTCACAAAATGACAAAAATTCAATCTAGAACTCTTTAAAAAAATGTTCTGTTGTAATTTTTATAAACCCTTGCAAACTTAAAAATGGCTGATAATGAAACTTCCAAAATAGTTAAAAATTACCTGATAAATTAAGATTATAAAACGGTAAGATCGATAAAGAGGCTTGCGATTTTATATCACATGATAAATCAACAGACTATAATGTGCCGTAACTCTCACTACCGGCCGAGTCACCAAACACTGTGTTGCTATTTAATGCAGCTGGACTTCCAGCTCGTATTATGGGACTTTTAGCTATGAATGACAGGTATACATGTTACAGCTAAAGGCTAATGAATCACTCACAATTACTAGAAATGTGATAAGTACATCCTGCAAATCACCAATATGGTGGCTCTCGTTTTCACGTTACATTCAGCTTGTTACATGTGAAATTTACATAATTGTAGAGCCTGTAAATGAGTTATTTTTTTAATTTGATAATATTTTTAGAGCTATAACATTTTTAAACCTTTCGTTGGAGGTCCAAAGCTCTCGTGACAAAAGGTGATTAAAAAATGGTTTAAATTTAGATAGAAAACATGGTTGATCAACTGTTCAATACTTCCACAATGATAAACCTTTCGTGCACTGTTTAAATACTTCCAGGCGCACGATTTGACAACGCCGAAATGCTCAGTTGAAACTAGCTTTGAAGTGCTGCCCGAGGGGATTTGCTTACACATGACGGCATATTGATGTCCGTTGAATTATCATGTGATATAAAATCGCACTTACCGTTTTATAATCCTACTTTATAATCCCGATTATTTTGAACTATTTTGGAAGTTTGTATGATCAGCCATTTTTAAGTTTGCAAGAGTTTATAAAAATTACAACAGAACATTTTGTATAAGAGTAAACATTCTAGAATTTGGACAGACTACAAAAAACAACTTTCTTCACATGTGGTTAAAGTTTCACTGACTTATATTTAGTATGTTTTGTTTTAGAAATTTTTAAAGTTGAGCTTTACTCCAAAAGTGCTAAAATTTCGTGGTTTTTTGTATTCTACTTAATATAAAAAACGCTTAAAGACTTTAAAAAAACATGTAAGTTATATTAAATTACGTAGAATTAAATAAGTTAAATTTTGGTGTACAACACAACGAAATCGGATGAGTATTTATGTTCTAGCAGAGGTTCAAACTCGAGTACATTGCTTTTTGAATCCGACAGTAAGGATCGTGTTTAGGGAATGCCTAATGAATGCCTGAAGTGAAGGTGAAGAACGTGTCAATGGTTTATGTAAAGGAATTATTTCTAGGAAATACGTCAAGGGAACCTGTTTAATAAGCGTGTGTAGGGAATGCGTACAGAAAACGTTTGAAAGGATCATGTCGTATAAACGTGAAAGGGGATGTGTACATCGAGTTTGTGTAGGGAATGCGTGAAGGGGCCGTTTCTAAAAAGCTTGTCTAGAGCGTCTACAAGAGGACATGTTTAGGGAATTTGCAAAGAAAACAAATCTTGTACTAATAAATAAATAACAATTTATTTTGATTTATAGGTGATATCTCAAAGTGAACAAACAATATGGATTTTTCACGAATTCATTTTTGTGAGTGTGTATTGTTCAGTCATTAAAAGTAATAAAATATATCTTTTTCGGTAATGAGATTTGTCAGTGAAAGGAAGAATGGTAATATAATTGCAAAAATTCTGCCATAGAAACAATGTTTAAAATGTCTAAGATACTTCAATAAGACGTTACAATCAAAGCTAAGCCGATGGTGGTACGGTGAAGAGTAGTCAACGACATCCATCGCGACGGTTCAACATCCTGGACAGTGTAGGTGGAAGGTGCGAACATTTCGCGCAGGCAGGAAAGGCCCTTGTCCGTTACCGCGGAGACCGGCTGCACCACACAAGTGGGTTAATGTTCTGTGACCTATCAATGATTGACAAAGCCTCATGTATTAGCGCGAGTGCGCGTGGCCTCAGTCACTGCTGGCCGCTCCACCCCTCAGGTACTCACATAGGTCGGGGCACTGTGCGGACCTTCAGGTACCTCTCTAGTCATATAAATTGCACATTTCTCGGGACTCAACGATCTCCTTGTATTAGAACTCTTTTGCCATTATTGCCGCCCACCCACCCATACACGTACAGTGCCCATACGTATGGTACCTACGCACCCACCCGTACACGTACAGTGGTACTGACCCAACCACTAACTCATACACGTCCAGTTATACCTCCCCACACATACATGTACAGTGTAGCTATCTATCCACCCAACCGTACACGTGCAGTGTAATGACCCACTCACTTACGCATACTCGTACAGTGGTACTGACCCACCCACATACGCATACACGTACAGTGGTACCTACCCACCCACCCTCACACATGGTGGTACTGACACCCACCTACCCATACATGCATAGTGTTAGCTACCCACCCACCTACACATACACGTACAGTGGTACCTACCCACCCACCCTCACACATGGTGGTACTGACACCCACCTCCCATACATGTATAGTGGTAGCGACCCACCCACCCATACACGTACAGTGGTACTGACACCCACCCACCCATACACGTACAGTAGTACTGACACCCACCTACCCATACATGTACAGTGGTAGCTACCCATACACGTACTCTGGTATCGGTACCTCTCCACTCATATTAATAGCACATTACTAGGGACTTTGTACTATCACCTTGTACTAACACTATTCTCCCATTATTGTGTATAGAACACCACTCCTATGGTACAATTGTGTGGCTTTATGGACACTTTACAACCCTTCCGTAAACTGTGTTAGCTTGTCAACCAAGGCCGGTAACGTTTATATAGTTTTAACGTAGACATTTTCTGTTTTTGTGAAATATATTCTTACAAACATAATTAGTTTTTGGTGATTTTATTAAGTAGTGACAATTGAACAGTTTGTAGATTGTAATTTGTTGCAAAAAATCATCTGAGCTGACGACTTCATACATTGACGTAGATACGGAAGTCTCAATATCATTACGTCACACCTGGAGTGTATCACACACTTCTGCAATCTCAGTATCACATTTCCTTTACTGCTTAGGAAAAATTACTTGGAACCAGATAAAAATAACATTTTTGGTTGTTGTGTTTATTTTTAAAACGTGCCTTACACTCTAGCGTATCTCACACCGTACTAAAGTTTCTTATTATTTATATATATAAGATTTTATTTATTTTGTTTTTTCAATTATATAAAGTGTCACGAAAAGATGTCCTTGCTGTTAATTTTCGTTTTTTAAACCTAATTAAAGTAAAAATGTGAATGATACAATTTTCTTTAAATCCACGACTTCTTCTAGTGTCTGTCTTTGTGTTTTTTTTTTTTTTTTTTTTTTTTTTTTTTACAAAACATTAATAACTGAAGAACGTATGACCGACTGACAACATTTTGCAGACATATTGACTTCATCATTTTTAAATGGCATAAAAAGAACTATTTAGTTATCTTATTCATTTTAAAATTGTGAAAATTAAAAATACTTCACCTATTTTTGGTTAGCAAGAAATTTGGAGTTAAGTATTTGAATCGGTCAAGAATAACACAATGAATATTTTTTATAATTTTAATAATGTTGTATTAAAGAAGTGTTCAAAATTTTAAGCCCGTCGGTCAAACCATTCATAAGTTATTATTGTTAAAAAAAAAAAAAAAAACACACAAAAAACAAAAATAGACGCTAAGCTGAGTAAAATTAGAACAAAATTTTGTCCATCATATTTTGTTCTATATCAGGTGTAGAATCCGGAAATTAATAGCCATGACACATTTTTTGAGATGCCAGAAAACATTTATTTTTTGGTTTTTTTAACGTGATTCAAAATAAAATTTGCTTTTAATAGTTTGGCAGCACAATGACCAAACCTGCAATTACAATTAATTTGTTCGTAACAATAGCACTGAGGAGTGTTGCATGAAGTGGCGAGTTCAATTCTCGAAATTGAGTAACTTTCTTTTGAGTAAAACTCTTTGACTAAAAAATATTATTTTTATAATTATATGTAATTATAAAACTAATAGTACAGTCAAACTGATGTACAAAATAAATCCTTAAATCATATACTTAAATAATTTAAGACCAAATATAAAATGTACAGTAAAAAATGAAAGTTACAGACAAATTCCTTTTCTCAATTTTTCAATTACAAAAATCAACTGAAAGTAGCAACATTTCAATACTGTTTATGAACTAACGTTTTTAACGAATTCAAACAGTAAGTAAAACAAAAAGGTGGTCATTTGAAATGTGTTATTATAAAAGTGAAAAAACCAAAACATGTCTGTACTACAAAGATAAAATGTAATTATCAAATTAAAAATGACTCATAAGAAATGTTAAGTATAAATTTAAACACATTAAGAAAAAAGACAATTAAAATTCACAAAGGGCCAATACAGTAATTGTTCCTTACATGGTAGGCGAAGGTTGTCTCTGTATAACGCATTCTCTTCATTACAGTGACAGGAAATGGCGTTGTGTGGTGCAAATACACTATCTGTATTCACCGGATGAAGGAACGCCGAGTCTAATACTGTGATCTTAGGGCTATAGGAAACAAAGCGTCACAAACATTTAAATTATTTCCATTGCCCTAAACCTATTGTGTCGTGCGTGTGTCGCTACACGTTCGGTATTTGTTCCGCTAAAAACAGAATAAAACTAGTCATCTTAAATCGAGTCAAAACTGATCTTTATGAGCTCTCCGTTAGTTGGAGCCATTAAAAAACAGTTCATTACTTTGTAATCTGTTCTGATCAAGTGAAAACTAAGTACATTTTTTAATGTTTCACAGCATATTGTTTTGATTTGAATCAGATGTTAACCACTTACAAATCCCACCAAGGACTGGTCTGCATCGTCAGACCACCAGAACAAGACCAGATTTGGAAGGCAATTTTCTGGGTTCGTAAAAAGCAATTCTTAAAACTAATGGAGAAAGAATCGTGGAAAAGTATGTACGAGAATATCATTGGCGTAAATGAAAAATATGAGGCATCCTACTACCATTGATAATATCTGCTCGATATTGCGTTCATTAACAAAATTATAAAAATAAAGCAATCAAAAGATAATACAAAAGTACCTTTGGATGAAGAAAATGTGAAAATAAGAGACCTAATGTACTATAAGTATTTAAAAACAAAAGATTAAGATGCCACAAACTACACGAGACAGTATTTTCAGACACTGGAATATATATACAGATGTAAATATATTTGAACTCATTCGACAAGCAAAATCCTACAAATTTAATGAAATAAAGTAAAATCTGATAGTAATTCCAAAGAAATATGAGGAGCCATTAAAGACAATATAAACAATATTAACAATAAATAGAAATAATCCTACCTTGAGTTGATCGAACATCCACAGCTGGTTGTTAATGCATTCAATAAAAAAATGTTTTCTAGCATAGCAAAGGTCAGTAAGTACATAATATAACCATCGGATTATAGAGATAATAGTTTTTAAACTCACTTTTAATTCATCCCACAACTGTAAGGGAAGGTTGAGAGCGCTATCCATAGTCTGGAAAGAAAAATACTACGGGATCGTATGGGATACAGTCAATGCTGATAAAAGAGTTTTATAACATATTCTCTATCCCCTCAACACACCTAATAAAATATTCACTAGAAAATGGAACACTAAAATTCTCCGTTGTAAAACCAGACATTATAAAGGGAATGGTGGCTGTATGAACATTTTTAGATTTTATGATGTTTGTTTCAACAATATATCAAATATTTAAAAGACAGTTTTATAAAGACTGACAATTTCTGTACAAGAATAACATGCAATATTCGCCATTACATCAACTATTGTCTTGATAGTAATAACCATTGCATTAGACATTTTTTTACCTAAGCAAGGCCTTCTATAGAGTAAATCATGAATTACTGTTACAGAAACGACATTATGTAGGAATTAGAGGTTTAGTATTAAAAGAGATAAAATCATACATAACAGTTCACAGTCACTATGTAGGGGTAACTCGGGCTTCGTCATTGTCCGCAGGGTTCTGCCTAGGACCTGTACTGTTACTGAAACGACATTGTGTAGGAATTAGAGGTTTAGTATTGAAAGAGATAAAATCATACATAACAGTTCACAGTCACTATGTAGGGGTAACTCGGGCCTCATCGTTGTCCGCAGGGTTCTGTCCTAGGACATGTACTGTTAAAGAAACGACATTATGTAGGAATTAGAGGTTTAGTATTGAAAGAGATAAAATCATACATAACAGTTCACAGTCACTATGTAGGGGTTACTCGGGCCTCATCGTTGTCCGCAGGGTTCTGTCTAGGACCTGTACTGTTACAGAAACGACATTATGTAGGAATTAGAGGTTTAGTATTAAAAGAGATAAAATCTACATAACAGTTCACAGTCACTATGTAGGGGTAACTCGGGCTTCATCGTTGTCCGCAGGGTTCTGCCTAGGACCTGTACTGTTACAGAAACGACATTATGTAGGAATTAGAGGTTTAGTATTAAAAGAGATAAAATCTACATAACAGTTCACAGTCACTATGTAGGGGTAACTCGGGCTTCATCGTTGTCCGCAGGGTTCTGCCTAGGACCTGTACTGTTACAGAAACGACATTATGTAGGAATTAGAGGTTTAGTATTGAAAGAGATAAAATCATACATAACAGTTCACAGTCACTATGTAGGGGTAACTCAGGCCTCATCGTTGTCCGCAGGGTCTACCTAGGACCTGTACTGTTACAGAAACGACATTATGTAGGAATTAGAGGTTTAGTATTGAAAGAGATAAAATCATACATAACAGTTCACAGTCACTATGTAGGGGTAACTCGGGCCTCATCGTTGTCCGCAGGGTCTACCTAGGACCTGTACTGTTACAGAAACGACATTATGTAGGAATTAGAGGTTTAGTATTGAAATAGATAAAATCTACATAACAGATCGAAGACACTATGTAGGAGTAACTCGGGCCTCATCGTTGTCCGCAGGGTCTACCTAGGACCTGTACTGTTACAGAAACGACATTATGTAGGAATTAGAGGTTTAGTATTAAAAGAGATAAAATCATACATAACAGTTCACAGTCACTATGTAGGGGTAACTCGGGCTTCATCGTTGTCCGCAGGGTTCTGCCTAGGACCTGTACTGTTACAGAAACGACATTATGTAGGAATTAGAGGTTTAGAATTAAAAGAGATAAAATCTACATAACAGTTCACAGTCACTATGTAGAGGTAACTCAGGCATCATCGTTGTCCGCAGGGTTCTGCCTAGGACCTGTACTGTTACAGAAACGACATTATGTAGGAATTAGAGGTTTAGTATTGAAAGAGATAAAATCATACATAACAGTTCACATTCATTATGTAGAGGTAACTCGGGCATCATCGTTGTCCGCAGGGTTCTGCCTAGGACCTGTACTGTTACAAAAACGACATTATGTAGGAATTAGAGGTTTAGTATTGAAAGAGATAAAATCATACATAACAGTTCACATTCATTATGTAGAGGTAACTCGGGCATCATCGTTGTCCGCAGGGTTCTGCCTAGGACCTGTACTGTTACAGAAACGACATTATGTAGGAATTAGAGGTTTAGTATTGAAAGAGATAAAACCTTCAAAAGAGATCGCAGGCAGTATGTAGAGGTAACTCGGGCCTCGTCGTTGTCCGCAAGGTTCTGCCTAGGACCTGTACTGTTACAGAAACGACATTATGTAGGAATTAGAGGTTTAGTATTGAAAGAGATAAAATCTACAAAAGAGATCGCAGGCAGTATGTAGAGGTAACTCGGGCCTCGTCGTTGTCCGCAGGGTTCTGCCTAGGACCTGTACTGTTACAGAAACGACATTATGTAGGAATTAGAGGTTTAGTATTGAAAGAGATAAAATCTACAAAAGAGATCGCAGGCAGTATTTAGAGGTAACTCGGGCCTCGTCATTGTCCGCAGGGTCTACCTAGGACCTGTACTGTTACAGAAACGACATTATGTAGGAATTAGAGGTTTAGTATTGAAAGAGATAAAACCTACAAAAGAGATCACAGGCAGTATGTAGAGGTAACTCGGGCCTCGTCATTGTCCACAGTGTTCTGTCCTAGGATCTCTACTGTTACAGAAACGACATTATTTAGGAATTAGAAATTTAGTATTGAAAGAGATAAAATCATATATAACAGTTCACAGTCACTATGTAGGCGTAACTCGGGCCTCGTCGTTGTCTTCAGGGTTCTGCCTAGGACCTGTACTGTTACAGAAACGACATTATGTAGGAATTAGAGGTTTAGTATTGAAATAGTTAAAATCATACATTTCAGATCACAGGCAGTATGTAGAGGTAACTCGGGCCTCGTCATTGTCCGCAGGGTTCTGCCTAGGACCTGTACTGTTACGGAAACGACATTATGTAGGAATTAGAGGTTTAGTATTGAAATAGATAAAATCATACATTTCAGATCACAGGCAGTATGTAGAGGTAACTCGGGCCTCGTCATTGTCCGCAGGGTTCTGCCTAGGACCTGTACTGTTACAGAAACGACATTATGTAGGAATTAGAGGTTTAGTATTGAAATAGATAAAATCATACATTTCAGATCACAGGCAGTATGTAGAGGTAACTCGGGCCTCGTCATTGTCCGCAGGGTTCTGTCCTAGGACCTCTACTGATACGGAAACGACATTATGTAGGAATTAGAGGTTTAGTATTAAAATAGATAAAATCATACATAACAGATCCCAGGCAGTATGTAAAGGTAACTCGGGCGTTATGTAGAGGTAACTCGGGCCTCTAGATAAAATTACACATAACAGATCGCAGGCATTATGTAGAGGTAACTCGGGCCTCGTCTTTGTCCGCAGGGTTCTGTCCTAGGACCTGTACTGTTATTGAAACGACATTATGTAGTATTGTAATAGATAAAATCATACATAACAGATCACAGGCAATATGTAGAGATAACTCGGGCCTCGAGCTTGTCCGCAGGGTTCTGTCCTAGGACCTGTACTGTTCTAATTTTTATCAACAGCATACCCAAAACTACTCAAACCGGCAACATCTTTCTATTTGCGTGTGGCACGTAGTGTGCGTAAATGTTTAGTGCCAGTAGATGGCCTTTTTGAAGGCAACAGTTTGCTTCAGTGGTTTGACATCACAACATGCTTTCTTTAAATGTTAAAAATCACATTTTGTTCCTTTTACTACCAGAAACAGGTATAATGACAGAGAAGATACTGTCATATTATTTGGTGACATTTTTTTAGAAACCACAGATTGCGTCAGTCAAGTCGAGGTATATTACTGGATAACATTTAAATTTCCATCTACATATTGATTCCGTATGTAGGAAACTGAGTGCAGGAATTTCCAGCAGAGGATGGCAGCATTTGTTGACCAATCAGTTCTGTTGACGACCTACTATGGAGTCTTGTATCCGTATAGGTCATGTTCAGTCCCAATTTGGAGATAGGATAGCAAAAAGACGCTGTTTCTTTCAAGATGCAGAAACGGGCTGTGAAGGCTACCTCGGGTCTATATAATCGCCAATCTAGCAGAGAAACACGTATTTCAAAAATTTTCACCTTTCCTAGTACTATTATACTATACTATAGTATACATCTATAATAGAAACATCAGTACTTGTTATGTGCAGCCCCAAAACATTTTCTTCTGTTAACACTAACAGTCTGAAAATAAGTATTCCGTCACATTTTACTTTCAGCCACCTATTCTATGATGGAATACAGTTATTCAATTCTCTTCCAAACATGTGGAAGTTGGAGTAATTTATTCAAAATATGTTTAAAGGATATTCTGTCGGCCAGCCAAGTCCTACTACACTGTCCATGAGTGTATTGCTGACAGGTTCTCACATACACTTTACACCTGATATTGATGTAGCGAATGCAACAATGTTAAAATTAAGGGGGCGGAAAACAGTAGCGTACTATTGTACAAATACAAGGTGTTCTAAACTCTCTGATAAGCTTTCTTGCTTATTGTTCTTGTTCATTTAGGATCACAAATATCATATTTGAAGTGTTCAATATACCTAGGTTGTACTTGAAAACGCTTAGGTATTTTTTTCTTTCTTTTTTTTACATTTATATTTCAAAAACAAGGTTTACCTTGGTCTCAAGGTTTCAGCTGCAAGGTGACCTAATGTCAGATGCAGCTATTTCGCATATTTTCATTCTATAATAAAATATGGAATATTACTGTGGGGAAACTAGTAGAATCCAAGAGGTTTTAGTCTTACAAAAGAAAACTATTAGAATTATTTCAAATATAAATTCAAATTAACACTGTAAGCCATACTTCATTAATTTAAAAATCCCCACTGTAGTTAGTTTTGACATATATGAATTAATTACTTATATTTTAAAGAATCCTCAGAACCTAGAATTTCGTAATAATTTACACAAATATAACACAAGAGGGAGGGATTTAGCAATCGTAGGAAGCACAGACTAACAAAAACGTCTCAAAACTACAATGTACTTTCAATTAACTTGTACAATAAGTTAAATATATTAATTAAGAACCATTCAATTAGAGACTTTAGCGATACGTTTTATTATTGGCTAATTTTAAATCCATTTTATACACTTCAGGAGGTTTTTGATCTAGAAAAT
The DNA here is from genome assembly GCA_035578905.1 of Stictocephala bisonia. Lineage (NCBI taxonomy): Eukaryota > Metazoa > Arthropoda > Insecta > Hemiptera > Membracidae > Stictocephala > Stictocephala bisonia. The sequence continues at coordinate 1,054,412 of JAQJVL010000265.1, forward strand.
ATTATATTTTAGTATTTAGTATAATTTTATTGAAATGCATGTGATTACCAGTGATGTTTGTATATTATTGCTGTTGATTGTTATAAATGTTATTAATATATCTATATTATAGTCTATTTTAGTTATTGACTTAAGCTAAAAAATATGACGTGGCAGCTTCTGCAACAATTATGATTTTGTATATGACATTTTGTTCTTATGACAATAAAAATGATTATGATTATGATGATGATTTATCAAGCTGAACATAAACACATTTTTTGAGAAAAATGGTGGGTTTTGTTCATGTATCAAAATTTTCAAAATGGCGGCCATTTAAAATTTAAAACCCTTAAAATGTACAAAGTCGGCGTCTTATATCCAAAATTCAAAAATTTCCTACATACATTTTTATTGGAAAGGGGTTGTTACAGATAACAGAAACATTACTGAATTCCTGAAATTTTAAGTAGCTTACATTCATTTATAACTGTGTAAAATAATTTAGTTTCGAATATATTTAGTTAAACATTTATGTTTACTTGACTTCATATTTCGCTTAGTAATGTTTACAACATTTATATACTGTAGGCCTACAACATACTTAACTTTAACGTTGATAGAGAAATATTTCCATTTGATACAATGTTTATTTGTCAACAACAACAACATTTAATTTGGTTTAGAATTTAAGAAAAAGTTCAAACTTGCATTATTTTTTTCGTTAACTGTAAATGTATTACTGTAAATGTATTTCGTTAACTGTTACACAAACAAGAATTGTATACAAGTGAAGTGTAATAATGTATTTCACATCTCAAATGCAGCTGTGTTTTTGTTACATTTAATGCTACACTGTCGTTTAGTTCATTTTACTCAGTGAGAAAGTCTTTCCAAAGACGGCACTTCCGGTGTCTGGGGCTGGTCCATTAGAGTGCTTCCACTTCACCACTCCGGCAGTGCGGCTACCCTACTTCACAGATGAACGCACAAGTTTTTGGCTGTCATTTAAACTTTTGTTTCCGCCCGTAAACATAGCGTTTTCTAGCTATCAGTATTATGGCAATTAGAAATGAAAATATGCAAACTAGGCTCTAAACGATTCTAAACGAACTGTTCTAAACGAATATTCCAAATTAATGCCTACTTGGTTCCATATTTTGTTAGTACTAGGAATTAAGTTTGAGTGGTGATTTTCAATTATGAATATACCTTTTTATCTTATATATTGAGATCTCAGGTTATTCTTATACATATGACAAAACTTTGTGCGTATTTAAAATTTTATGAATATGAATGGTTTTATGCGTGTAGGATGAATGTGGATGACATGTGTAGTCTGGTTACTAACTTAGATCTACTAATAATCAGAAAGGGTTATTTATTAATGCCAAATAGCAGGGCAACTAAGGGATCTACAGTTTAACGTGGAATGCGAACCACGTAGTATCGGTCTGCTGATTTTCACCTAATTAACCAGCCAGAAACTCAGTCTCTCCCCAACACAACATCCGGACACTGACTACCACAGAAAACGGACACACTGGGCCTCTCTAGTGGTAGCTATATCCATGGCAACCATTGAGCAGACGCCATGTCGGTACCAAGAGGTCCGAGCAGGGATACTCACTACGCGGCCCTCGGGCCACATGCGGCCCTTAATACAATTTTTTGCGGCCCTTTCATTTTTTTAGAACTGCAATGATTTATTAAAGTAACAACCGCTTTGGTATTTTTATAAACCACAAAAACGCTCAGAATGGTTCGTCTTTGTTATAATGCACTAAATACTAAATTAATAGCAGAAAGACAGACGAAATGCAAGCTAGAAAACATACGAAAAACTGTATGTATATGTTCTTGCGGCCCTTAAATTATATTGAGAAAAGAAATAAGGCTCTTCATGAAATCCTAGAGAAAAACCCTGGGTCCGAGCATAGCAATAATGCCGGTGAAATTATTACGGACCCTCTTATACTTTCAATATTACCATTACTAAACAGTCAATAATGTTTATTAGAGTGTCTTCTCTTCTTCTTCTTCTTCTAGACCTTTTTAACAAATATAACTTGCCAAAGATACGATTCAGGAACAGTAATAATTAGTTGAAATTAATTGAAAAACAGATTAGATTTACAAATAATTAATCCAAAATGATTAGTAACCGGTGCATTCTATTACACCGGTATCTATCATATTTTTTTCATTGTAAATCACCTGCTAAGTATTGATTTTATACACAAATAGATTTCCCATCCAATGTTAAATTTTGAGTCTCAAAATATCAGCTGTTTTTGTGGTCCATTGTGGAGCGCTAGTGTAGTCCCATGTAAATGTAATGCAGTTTAAACCAGCTGTGGTTGCGGGCCTCACTAACTAACAAAATTACTGCCACAAATATTCCTAATAGATGGTTTATCTATGTAGGTGTATATAATCAAGGGTATTACTTTTTTTAGAAAAATAACCCTCTCACTCCCCGTAGCACACTACAGAACACATAGAACATACGCTGAGACGAATGTATACTAGTACGTACGTTGGCCGGTCGTTTAGGTCAAAAGACACCTACGTAAATGCGAAAACGTTATGACGTCAATAGGTATTATTTAATAGTAACTAAATTGTAATAATAAATCCTGGGCCATTTATGCTTCTCTAAGTTAACGTGGTGAGTTGCCAATTGTTTCAAAACTAATAAATTCGTTTAATAATTGCCGCAATTCCTTTTTTCTGAATCCTTTATTTTAAATATTGAAAATGTTTTTTACAGTCATTTATTGTACAGCGTATAGTAAATAAAGAATAATTGATAAAAAAAGGTGATGAACAATGCTATGAATATTAAAGCCAGATAACGTATTATTAAGAGAGCTCTGGTGATATTAACTCATTAAAACCCTTAAATTATCTTGTTGTCTTTCCTGATTTACAAGATTACCCTCTTGTAATTTGTTAAATTTTATGAAACAGTGATTCAACTGAGATTTTAGTCTATTATTATCATTTGCAACTACATTCAAGGATTATTAAAAAAAAATGTTTACTTTCGTATGACTGGCCACATGTAAGGTGTTTAATTGTTTTAAGTTAGAATGACTGGCCATATGAGAGGTACTTTGTTTGTTTTAAGTTGGTATGACTGGCCACGTGAGAGGTAGTTTAGTTGTTTAAAGTTGGTATGACTGACCATATGGTAGTTTGTTTGTTTAAAGTTAGCATGACTGACCATATGGTAGTTTGTTTGTTTAAAGTTAGCATGACTGGCCACATGAGAGGTAGTTTAGTTAAGTTGGTAGGCCTATGACTGGCCATATGAAAGGTAGTTTGTTTGTTTAAAGTCAGCATGACTGGCCACATTCCCAACACATATAGCTGAGAATTGACCTTCCAAGGACGAGAATGTACATAATGAGTTGAGGTCAGTCAATATGCTAAATGGTAATTACTTCTAAATCCAAACTCCTTGAAACATTCGATGTGAAAAACAGATATAATTAAAATGGTGTAAGAAAACTGTTTCAAATCCCTGAGTTAAACGAGTCCTTGTTGAGAGCAGTCTATAGATGGGCCTTGTCATTGCACCAGCTTTTCACTCTAGTAATGTGACACGAATTGCAATGATGGGAGCAGCTGTTGTTACTGTTGGTGAAACTGAAACAGGTTAGCCTTGTTACAGAACAATACTAATCTCTCTACTGTTGAATTACTAATCACACAATGCCTTGTTTGGATTAAAAAAAAAAAAATCTTTTACGTAGTATGGCATAGCATGTAGTATGACAACAGATGAAACCCTAAACTGTCCGTTCATCTGTTGTAGGGTTACACAGGTTTCAATTCATATTTTCTTGAAAAAAACGCCACTTTTAAATGCAAATATATTAATATGTCATATTTCATTATTTAATGAGTCATTAAATAACCAAAGAGTCGAATTGGTCTTGGGAAAATGTGTTTTTTTTAATGTAACAAACTACTAAATTTAGGATTTTAAGTTGGTATCCCCGGGATTAGTTCTAATTAGCTGATGGATAAACATTGCTTTCTTCATCTTCTCAAAATTAAGTTTATCGACGAAGGACCTTCTTGAAAGTTCCACCTTGGTTGAACAATGTTCTGCGATTAGCACTCTCTATTTTCTATTTGTTTTCCATTGTTCGATCTTCTTCCCCCCATTTTCACTGAAGGGGGGAAGAAGATCGAGGATAACGAGGTGTCAAGACAAAGAGTTCTCCTCAGCCGATATAAAAAAGTTAGTAACCCATTAGGACATTAATGTTGATGGAGATTATGCTGAAAAGCATGAAACGTCTTGTTTTGTTAAAATAAACTGTTTTTTTCTCCGGGTCATTTTATCTCTTTTTATTGTATGAAACCTATGTAATAGAAAAACGTGTAATTGGACTTGGAATAATGTTATTCCAATGGTCCAATGGTAATTGGATGGTCAATAAATGTTATGTACTTGTCAATTTCGACTAGTATTCGTTAAAATACTTAAGAATCCTGTGAATTTAGTAAATAGTATGCAAACAATGGGTACGAACCCAAAGACAATAGGAACTGGAAGAACTTCTTTATAAACTATAACTTTTATTGCGGCTGCAGAAAAATGATAAATTGTCTGTTGTAATGCACACCTGGTTCTGATAGGCGGTCTTAAGATTTCATCTGTCCAAGGAAATTAAATCACTTCAGTTTTTGCTGTTGTAAGGTATAGCAGAATTTCAAAGGATAGTTCCGAAATGTACTTATTGTCATTACGATGCCAGCCAGCTGCGTCGATGGAGAATTGATAAGGTTGTAGCAGCCAGCGCGCAAGGCATGCGGTCTCGCTGTATAAGGCAGTGGATGTACGCGCACGTAGTACGCCGGCCAGACAGCGAGGCACTGACCACCTGGTATCACCAGTGTTTTATTGTACAAATATGAATAATCAGTTATAGATTTTCAAGCGCTAAGAACATGCGAATTCTGGAGATCTCAAATAAACAGAAAATGAGGCTAGAACATGACTGTCTCACTGGTTATACACAGGTTCTTGTTTAGCTTACTTAGGGATCATAAAAATAATGATAGCACCTCAAACAACTGTAGAAGAGATTACAGAATACTTAATTTAGCTCTATTTGAAATCACTATAGTGAATATATATATATATATATATATATATATATATAATATATATATATATATATATATATATATATATAAAGAACCACACTTAGCAATCTTTTCTTGATCTTTTTAATGTTTAAAATCGATTTCGGTCTCGAAAGACCATCATCAGTTTAACATAGAATACAAAAATAATACAAAAAAAATACAAAAATGTTAAACTGATGATGGTCTTTCGAGACCGAAATCGATTTTAAACATTAAAAATACCAAGAAAAGATTGCTAAGTGTGGTTCTTTTTATATATATATATATATATATTAAATATTAAGCAATCTAATAGCTAAAAATGTCAAACACTATAGTGACGTTTGATTCTGCATAATCTTAGCGAGCCTTCCTACCTACCCTATGCACACAACCCTTGAAGGGTACTTCTAAGTATACAAATAACAAATAACAAAATAACGGATAAAAAATTGGATACACATCCGTATAGTCGGCATTGGTGGCGCAGTGCTGTAACCCAGCTACTTGGGGACAAAGTGTTGTGACGATTGTAGACGATAAGCTCTATACTCGGTCCTCTTAATACCGACATCGCGTCCGCTCAATGGTTACCATCGACGTGAACACTACTAGAGAAGTCTGGGGTGTCCATGTTGGGTGTTAGTCAGTGCCCAGATGTTGTACAGAGGGGAGAACTGAGTGTCAGGTTTGTAAATTAGCTGAAAATCGGACCAATACTACGTGATTCGGATTCCACAAAAAGCTGTATGTCCCTTAGTTGCCCTAGCTATTGGGCTGTTAATACATGGCCCTTTCAGAGGAAAATCGAACTCAGTTAGTAACCAAATTACACATTCATATTCGGCTTAAAATAAGCACAAAGTTGTGTCGGCGGCCTTGCAAGCTTCTTACTTAACCTGTGTACTTACGACCCATCTATAATGCTATCTTTTTTGACACTGCGTAAGATTCAAAGCTGCAATGTCAGAATGATTGCAAGTTACAACACATGGCATAACGTGAATAGTATGAATTGTCCGTCCAGAAACACAGTATATAGCCTGCAGATTCCAAAGCCAGCTATCAAACTGATATAAATAAATGCGTGGTTCGGATTCCACGTAACGCTGTAGGTCCTTTAGTTGCCCTAGCTATTGGGCTATAATAAATAGCTCTTTCTGAGGAACAGTCAACCTAAGTTAGTGACAATTACTACACCCGTTCATCTACACTCATTCGACCCTGATATTCGCCCATATCTTGACGATCGGCGTCTTATTAATAATAAATACTAGTAATAATAAAATGTAAAATCAGACCAATTAAACAATAACTAAATAAAATCTACAAAACAAACTACTTGTGTGTAAGTGTTTAAATATTGATCTTGTTCTCAGGCTAAATCCAGGTTTTGTGACTATTCAACACACTGTTAGCTGATTCCTCCTGAGAAGAAAGTCATAGGCAATCATGAATTGGGTGATCCAAATTTATACCTGGTTAACGCCCAGTTGGTTTTTAGTGAAAATTCTTTTGAGATTAACTGGAAAACTAATCGAAAATGCGGTATTGTACATTTAAGTCATGTTGTGGGATATCTTGCAAAAGAGGAGATTCGGAGTAGGTGAAATATTTTTTAACTCTGAGCAGTGCCCCTTTGCGTCTTATATCCGGAGGAGCTAAGCTGCATAGCACTGGAAGCCATGGTAGAGGGTTGCACATCACCAGCATTCCTTTGGGTGGAGCTAAACAAACGACGATTCTGGTTGCTGAATTGTCACTTAAGGATCTCCCAGCACACCAACTGCCTACCCAAAACACAGTGATTTTTTTTGGAGTGACTTGTTTGCGGCAGTCATGGTTGGTAATAAGGTGAAATATCCGTTCAGAAACACAGTAATATAGATGGAGTGACTCGCCTGTTGCAATCATGGTTTGTGATAAGGAGAAATATCCGTTCAGAAACACAGTAGTATAGATGGAGTGACTTGCCTGCTGCAATCATAGCCAATCGATTCACGTCGAAGGTGACACTCACGCCATGCATGATAATACCCTCATTAAAGCCTTTCTAAATACACTGCATTTATACATCTCTCAGAACAATCCCCAGATGATAACAATAAATCATTGTTCGTGTATGTTTATTTATACTCGAGCAGCAAAAATATACTTGCTATGTTAATGTGTGAAGTTGTTTTGCCTTTCTTTTTGAGTTGGAAATAAAGGTTCTTTGGTAGGTTATTTTATTTATCTATTCGAAGTCGCCGTTCGTCAAGATATGGTCGAATATGGATTTCGAATGTCTGTGAGTGTTAATGAGCGAATGTAGTCATTGTTACATACCAAGCCCGACTATACCTTAGGAAGTGTCTTTAAATAATAGCCCAATTACAAATGAACAGGCGGTGGTTATCAGCGGAATCCTACTTCTACTTTTCACTTTACTGGTAAACCCCCTTGAAATGTTATTGTCATATATAGATTTTGAAATTTTTTAATGAAGGAATAAAATGGCAAGATGGTTCAACCTCTTTGTGTCATCGTCGAGGAGGTGACTACTAAACCACGCCACGTTCCATTTAGTACTAACATTTGGTATATTGTTCATCATCAAATTCGAAAGTTGCCGGCCTGGTCAACGTGTGAATCACTTTATCCTCTTTTACGTCAAAATAATTTGAAAGTTCCTATCTTAATCTTTGTGGTACCAACAAATCTACATTTTAGTATTTATTTATATTTTGCAGAAATTCCAATTTTGCCGGGCTGAGCGGTCATTGACCCCCTAATAAAAAACGTTATTACTCAGAAACGGTTAAGGTATTTAATTTTTTAATTATTGGTAGCATTTAATACCAATTCAGTTCTAAAATTTAGTATATACTATATATATACTAGTATATAGTACATTCATCGTCAAATTCGAAAGTGGCCGGGCTGGCATGTCGCTGGCCGGGCTGGCATGTCGCTGGCCGGGCTGGCATGTTGGTGGCCGGACTGGCATGTCGCTGGCCGGGTTGGCATGTCGCTGGCCGGGCTGGCATGTCGCTGGCCGGACTGGCATGTCGCTGGCCGGGCTGGCATGTCGCTGGCCGGACTGGCATGTCGCTGGCCGGGCTGGCATGTCGGTGGCCGGACTGGCATGTCGCTGGACGGGCTGGCATGTCGCTGGCCCAGTAAACGTTAGTCCTCAGTTTCTCTTTAAATATTTAGGTTCCTATTTTTTCTTATGTGGTACCATTTTAATACTAAATCATGATATTAATTTTTTATAAAAAATCCTATATGACCGGGCCAACGAATGCGTCCAACGAACGAACACACGTTGCATGAATCGAAAGCCGAAAAGATTTCGTTGTTGCGTTTGGAGAATTGAAGGAGTTGTAAAAAAGCAGTTGCTGCCCTTGCTTGCACCATTGGTAATACTGTATAGGGATATATAACTAAAGCTTGCACTATCACTCATCATAATTTAGACAAACTAGCAAATAAATCATTTTGTGTTGTATAATTTTTAGCAGCGTTTTTAATAAAACACGGTGTTGGTGTTTTAAGACCAAATTTATTGAAAACATAACCACACATTCGAACCTACTTAAAGCAAATACATTAATCCAATCTGATCATTGTCACCATTACATTTACTATTTAAATAGTGAATTCCTCCCGCGTAGATACAGGGAAGTCATCGGTCACAGAATGGCTGGGTGACTCACAGGGCTCGTTACTCGTCTCTGGGCCACAGGCCGCACAGACTGTCTGGGTGACTCACAGGGCTCGTTACTCGTCTCTGGGCCGCAGGCTCCACATACTGTCTGGGTGACTCACAGGGCTCGTTACTCGTCTCTAGGCCGCAGACCGTACAGACTGTCTGGGTAACTCACAGGGCTCGTCACTCGTCTCTGGGCCGCAGGCTGCACAGACTGTCTGGGTGACTCACAGGGCTCGTTACTCGTCTCTGGGCCGCAGGCCGCACAGACTGTCTGGGTGACTCACAGGGCTCGTTACTCGTCTCTGGGCCGCAGGCCGCACAGGCTGTCTGGGTAACTCACAGGGCTCGTCACTCGTCTCTGGGCCGCAGGCTGCACAGACTGTCTGGGTGACTCACAGGGCTCGTTACTCGTCTCTGGGCCGCAGGCCGCACAGAATGTCTGGGTGACTCACAGGGCTCGTTACTCGTCTTCGGGCCGCAGGCTGCACATACTGTCTGGGTGACTCACAGGGCTCGTTACTCGTCTCTGGGCCGCAGGCCGCACAGGCTGTCTGGGTGACTCACAGGGCTCGTTACTCGTCTTTGGGCCGCAGGCCGCACAGAATGTCTGGGTGACTCACAGGGCTCGTTACTCGTCTCTAGGCCGCAGGCCGCACAGACTGTCTGGGTGACTCACAGGGCTCGTCACTCGTCTTTGGGCCGCAGGCCGCACAGACTGTCTGGGTGACTCACAAGGCTCGTTACTCGTCTTTGGGCCGCAGGCCGCACAAGCTAGCCACATACTTCACAGTATGCTGTAGATACACGGCCGTCAATCATCAATCAATATATTGTTATTTTTTCACAACAATTGAAACACAGAGTGAGAATTTAGCAATAATTGTTGTGTGATAGTTTAAATTAGGTTATATGTATGATAAATTAACCAGCCACTTCAAAATTAAAGTGTTTTGCTTGATTAAGATATGATAACAAAATATTTGGCTGAGAATTATTAGTATTCAATGTTTCTTCTATGACCCCCCTGACCCCTTCCTACAGTTCAAGGGGGGTCAGCTGACCCCCCCTAACCCCTCCCCCCGGTTCCGCCGCCACTGAACAAAAAACAATTGTAGTATTAGTTTTTCACAACTTTTTTTAGTATCGTATTATTGTTTCCCAGTAAACAGTTAAGGGGGTTAACTAACAAAATAATAAATATTGATGCATGATCGTTTTAAACAAAACAATAGCTGTTTTAATATCCTACTTAACTTACTCCACATTGTTGAATTCGTTAGATTACGTAATAAATACCGGAATATATTTTCCTGGTTTTTTAAAGCTCTAATTAGGCCACTGTCAAACAGCTGTGTATACCGGTACTCACAGAAAGGTAGCGGCCACCACACTAGTGTAAGAGGAAGAATACATAACTCTAATGAGCGGTTGGCAAGTACCCTACAAAACAACTTGATCACATTGACAACAATTTAATTAATTGTCGGCACTGTTGGTGCAGTGCTGTAACCCAGCTACTTGGGGACAAAGTGATGTGGAGATTGTAGATGTTTTCTTAATGCCGACATAGCGTCCGCTATAAATGGTTCGGTGTAGACACTACTAGAAGTTTGATCCGTGTTGAGTGGTAGTCACAGTTCAGATCTTGTGTAGGGAAGATAACTGAGTGTCAGATTAGTCTAGTATCAGTATGTTAGTTAGACTAATACTACGTGGTTCGGATTCCACGTAAAGCTGGAGGTCCCTTAGTTGCCCTGTCTATTGGATTATTAAAAAATAGCTCTTTCTGAGTAGCAGTTGACCTTAGTAACAATGAATACTCATTCTTTACACTCGTCACACTGATTCACCTATCATATTCGCCCATATTATTAAGATTGATGTCTTAATTTTGATAATTTACAAACAAAGGTGAGGCGTTGAACATTATAAATAACTTAATACCTTGGACACCGACACCCCACTCTTAGCTAAGGGTTGGTTTTCTATGCTTGCTTATCCTTCGCCTCGTGGTCTAACCCATCACATTTACATAAAAGCCCTCAGGCTCGACACTTCAAGAGTAAAATCTCAGCATGCAGCATTGCCATATGACAATACCCTTTATATTGACTGTCTCATTTCTAAAGTGACCAGACTGAGAGGAAATATGTCTTGTTCTATAAAATGTAAGAGTTTTTTTTGCTGAGAAAGCATATAGGAATGATTTCAGATTGCATAAATTGTTAAGTCAGACGCACAAATTAAACTCTAGCTCTACGTAAGAGAAGATGAGATGGCGTAAAAAGTCATAGGACCAGTTGTGGATCATCTCAAATATGATACTGGAAATTATAATAATTTTTAAATTGGGCAATTCGTTTAGCCGCTACAGGCAAAATCGGATAGCTCGGTTTTTTGACATTTTAACATTTCCGCACTTGAACGGTTGCCATTTCGGAACTACGTAGAATTTTTCAAAATTCATTCTTATTGAATACTTACAAGATAAAACAAACAATCATCTACATATTTCAGCCTCGGAGGTTCAGTAGTTCTCGAGATACATTGATCAGGGAGATGTAGTGAGTCATAATGTTTACGCTGTCGATAGTTAATAGTTATAAACCTTCACGCAATGGTATGATATATATTTACGAGATAAACTGAAAGTTTTATCAACAAAAAAGGAGAAAGAGCTAAACTTCAATTTTAGCAAGTAATTGGTAATAAACCGGATATGAATAGAGAGTTTTCAAATACAAAGTAGAACTGACAAAGAAATTCTTCAGAAAGTTAGTTCCAACCAAAGGAATTTGCAAGTAGGCCCTACATTTGTAAATAAGAATATGACACCTCCTAACTAATTGAAACGATAATTTATGCCACCAACAGAGTTTAGAGAGAACGGTAATTTCTGCCACCAACAGAGTTTAGAGAGAACGACCATATCTACCACTAACAGAGTTTAGAGAGAACGATAATTTCTGCCACCAACAGAGTTGAGAGAGAACGATAATTTCTACCACTAACAGAGTTTATAGAGAACGATAATTTCTGCCACTAACAGAGTTTAGAGAGAACGACCATATCTACCACTAACAGAGTTTAGAGAGAACGATAATTTCTGCCACCAAAAGAGTTTAGAGAGAACGATAATTTCTGCCACCAACAGAGTTTAGAGAGAACGATAATTTTTCCCACAAACAGAGTTTAGAGAGAACTATAATTTCTGCCACCAACAGAGTTTAGAGAGAACGATAATTTCTGCCACCAACAGAGTTTAGAGAGAACGATAATTTCTGCCACCAACAGAGTTTAGAGAGAACGATAATTTCTGCCACCAACAGAGTTTAGAGAGAACAATAATTCCTGCCACCAACAGAGTTTAGAGAGAACGATAATTTCTGCCACCAACAGAGTTTAGAGAGAACGATAATTCCGGCCACCAACAGAGTTTAGAGAGAACGATAATTTCTGCCACCAACAGAGTTTAGAGAGAACGATAATTTCTGCCACCAACAGAGTTTAGAGAGAACGGTAATTTCTGCCACCAACAGAGTTTAGAGAGAACGACCATACCTACCACTAACAGAGTTTAGAGAGAACGATAATTTCTGCCACCAACAGAGTTTAGAGAGAACGATAATTCCTGCCACCAACAGAGTTTAGAGAGAACGACCATATCTACCTCTAACAGAGTTTAGAGAGAACTATAATTTCTGTCACCAACAGAGTTTAGAGAGAACGACCATATCTACTACTAACAGAGTTTAGAGAGAACGGTAATTTCTGCCACCAACAGAGTTTAGAGAGAACGACCATATCTACCACTAACAGAGTTTAGAGAGAACGATAATTTCTGCCACCAACAGAGTTTAGAGAGTACGGTAATTTCTGCCACCAACAGAGTTTAGAGAGAACGACCATATCTACCACTAACAGAGTTTAGAGAGAACGATAATTTCTGCCACCAACAGAGTTTAGAGAGAACGATAATTTCTGCCACCAACAGAGTTTAGAGAGGACAATAATTTCTGCTACCATGAGAGTTTAGAGAGGACAATAATTTCTGCCACCAACAGAGTTTAGAGAGAACGATAATTTCTGCCACCAACAGAGTTTAGAGAGAACGATAATTTCTGCCACCAACAGAGTTTAGAGAGAACGATAATTTCTGCCACCAACAGAGTTTAGAGAGAACGACCATATCTACCACTAACAGAGTTTAGAGAGAGTGATAATGTGACTGTTCTCCCAAAACAAAGAATATAAATTTCTATAATAAGTGTAATCCTACGTTAAAAATTTTCCATTGCGCAGTGCTATATCGATACGTAGCCAGTAGAGCGTCTTTTCCTTCAAGTTAGTGTGAGTAAGAGAGAGAGAGAGGGAGAGAGAGAGAGAGAGAGAGAGAGAGAGAGAGAGAGAGAGAGAGAGAGAGAGAGAGAGAGAGAGAGAGAGAGAGAGAGAGAGAGAGAGAGAGAGAGAGAGAGAGCGCATCAACTGTAACTATCTTTGTTGAACCGTCGGTTGACCACATTTATCTCACACTCTCAGGAGCAGAGTACCCTCTCGGCGACTTATTAAATCTAAATAGGAATGACTGACTTTCAACATAAGGTCTGTTCTTCTTATGGGAATGTAACCATTGCTAAAAACCAACTAGGATTAATTAACTAACTTGGCTGAACTCATACACGATGTGTAACCGTAAGACCGTGTTGGGAGAGCCGAACGGTCTGGCGCGTCAGGACTTTTAACCTGAGCTAGACATATTTTATTGGCAAATTGCAAGCGAATAGTCGGGTAAATGCGGATTGTAATAAGCCTGTATTTATTTATACCGAAATTATTTAGGATTTCGTGTACAAAAACATTTTCTAGGAAAAGTCGTAATTTTAGGCTACTAGGTTAGAAGTAACTTAATATAAATTTGTGTGAACTGTTAAGAATTGTCCTCTGCCATATATCGGAGAGAGATAGTAAGAGAGAGAGGGCGGGAGGGAGGGGAGAGAGAGAGAGAGAGAGAGAGAGAGAGAGAGAGAGAGAGAGAGAGAGAGAGAGAGAGAGAGAGAGAGAGAGAGAGAGAGAGAGAGAGAGAGAGAGAGAGAGAGAGAGAGAGAGAGAGAGAGAGAGAGAGAGAGAGAGAATCTGAAAAGTTCCGGGATATTTCAAGTAACCAGTTATTCCCGATGCTGAAAATTAAATTCTCGATAAGAAGTACGAGATGGTAAATAGGTGTGTAAGTACTGCCACGGTATTTCACATCCACTATTAGTGTTAATACATCATCCTGTATGGTTGCAGAGGCTGTGTTAATTACTGAGGGGTGCTGCAATGCAAATGGTCGCTGGATAGGCAGCTATGGGTTGCGGTTCCTCCAAGTCTGCGGTGCTGCCCGTCGGAGACGAGGTGCCTACCAACATCACCATCTCCGCAAGGACACGTGAGTTGCTCTGTAGTTAGACGGTCATTCGGATATCACCAATAGTGATTTGCCAACATCTTATATTAAGAGAAATTGATTTTAATTTAGTTTAAAAAACGAATTAGTATAATGTATTGACAAACCCAGTGCTGTGCAAATATATAATTAAAATTGATATGTTATTGGGTGTAAAAATTATGGCTCATATATTGTAATGGAGTAGGGGTAGTATGTAGTGTTGGTGGGCGGAAATGTTTGTCTGTTCGTATGAAGAGAGAGTGGGTGTGCATATTATAGTCCGTCTGTCCATATGGGAGGGTCGGAGTCACATTACGTCCCATCTGTTCGTATGAAAAGATGGTGGGTGTGCACATTATAGTCCGTCTGTCCGTATTGGAGGGTGGGTGTCATATTACATTCTGTCTGTTCGTACTAAGAGAGAGTGGGTGTGTAAATTATGGCCCGCCCGTCCGTCCGTATTGCAGGGCCGGTGTCACATTACCTTCCGTCTGTTCGTATGAAGAGATGTTGGGTGTGCACATTATAGTCCGTCTGTCCGTATGGGTGGGTCGGTGTCATATTACGTTCCGTCTGTTCGTACTGAGGGGGTGGTTGTGCACATTATGGTCGGTCTGTCGGTATGGGAGAGTCTGTGTCACATTACGTTCCGTCTGTTCGTACTAAGAGAGGGTGGGTGTGCAAATTATGGCCCGCCCGTCCGTATGGGAGGGTCGGTGTCACATTACGTTACGTCTGTTCGTATGATGAGAGGATGGGTGTGCACATTATGGTCGGTCTGTCCATATGGGAGGGTCGGTGTCACATTACGTTCCGTCTGTTCGTATGAAAAGAGGGTGGGTGTGCACATTATGGTCGGTCTGTCCGTATGGGAGGGTCGGTGTCACATTACGTTCCGCCTGTTCGTATGAAGAGAGGGTGGGTGTGCACATTATGGGCCGCCCGTCCGTTAAAGAGGATCGGTGTGATATTATGGTCCGTTTGTCCTTTGGAGAGAGGGTGGGTGGGTGTCTTAAGGACTGTAATATCGTGTGATTAAGTAATATAACTTTAACGCAATTTATTGCTAACATAATAAACACTTTTATTAGCTGTCTCGATATCTCTTGGTTACTTAACTGTTTTTATAATATCTGGATTTCCTAACTATAATAATATTATTATTGCGTTATATTTACATTTTCCTTCAATTTTTTTTAAATAATTTGTATTGACATTATTGTCAAATGATTTGTCAGTAGTGAAATAAAGGGAATATAATGGATGTTGATGGCAGCCCAGGGGCTGGCCTTTGAGGTACCTCTGCACGACAACGCAGAAGAAGAAAGTCTCATCAAGAAGCACCCGCCCAAGAGGCTGCAGCGCCTGGAGGAGCAGCAAGTCTCCCCACCTACCCTACAGGAGCTGGAGGAGAAGCTGGCTGAGGCAGAGCAGCGCAGACAACAGGTTAGCCCATCCCCATCTGAAGGGGATCACACTTTTGGGGTTTAGTCTAAACTGTTTATTATATGTTATTTGAGTTAATCGTTGCATTAATTTCCTAAAAGAAAGAGTACTTCTTAGATATAGGCGTTATATAAATGTAAGTTATTTCATGTTTTACGTAAGGTTTTTTCATGTTTTTTTATATTACTATTTATAGTTTTAATTTAAATTATTCATCCATCAGGAATTATCCATATCCCATAAATTATTTGAGAACATACATTTCGCGAAGGCTACATTTGGACATTCGGGATATATTGTGTGATTTGGCATTATGACTAGGTCGTTTCACTAGATTGTTCTATCATTGAATAGAATTTGGCGTTATTTGAGGAAATAAATACGCGAAGGCAAAAATATATCCAATGTTATATCTGTAATAACGTTAATTATTGGCGATATTGAAAGATATTTGCTTTTTTAGGTGTTTAAAGCATATACTGTCTGGCAGTTGAGGGTCAGTAGTGTAACACCATTATTTTATACGTTAGTCTCAACGTATTTAATTCCAGGTAGCTGTCTTTCTTAGGTAAAATGTTTCAGCCGAGTGACCGACATGTAACCGCCCGGTTGCTCACCTCAAAATTACCCTTCACTGCTGCCTTCTCTCCCTGTTCCGCAGTCTCACTTTCCTCCTTCACGGATCAAAACTCCTACACCCATAGAACAGGGATCTTGTTGGTTTTGGTTGAAATTTGTTTTCACAAAGTGATGATTTTTTTGTAGTAGAAAAGCCAAAAAAATTTCGAAAATGAGAAAAAAACTGAAAAATGTTTTCTTTAAATATATTGATGTGGGTACTCAAATTATGCGGAAATTTCCCCTGATTACGAATATGACAGTGTCTTCAATCGAACCATTACGAAGCACTGTAGCGCCGGAAATGTGCTGATTTCAGTAAGGTTACGTTCTGTTACGGTAGGGCTAGGTTGGGTATTGATAGATTAGGTTGTATTAGGTTTGGTTAGATTGTGTTCGGTTTGGGATTGTAAGGTACCTAAGTTAACCTAACCAAACCTAACAAAACTTAAACAAACCTAAACACCTTTTTACGAATAAAGAAAATTCTATCTATCTATATTCGTAATGAGGACAAAATTCCGTACAATTTGAGTACCCACGGGGATATTTACGGAAAAAAAAATTTTTTTGTTTTTTCCTCATTTTCGCTGAAAAAAAACATCATCAGCTGAAAAAGTCAGCTAAAAAAATCGACAAGGGGTCCCTGTTCTATAATTACCAAGAAGATTAAACAAGTTAAAACAGTCCTAATACTTGAGTTATGCCATTAAATAACTGAAGCTTCATTAACAGTTATTTTATCATACGTCAGACCACTAAACAAGAAGCATTAATTAATAACGATTCCCTTTCCAGCAAATTTCGTTAAGTTTGAACAGTAAAATTAAGTTAAAATTATATTACCTTTCATAGATACTTTAAGACATATCGGCTGACACTAATCTAAATAAATTAATACACAACCAAAGACATACCTACTTAGTCAAATCAGCAACTCTATTCATAATTTTATTGGATTCTATTAATAATTATTTAAAATATTGGGGATTTACATTTTTAATCAGTAAATAACTACTTTAATATAAGCAACAGCTGTTTAAAATGTTTGAAAAAAAAAATATGACTGCGTAGATTCTTCATACATTTTTAATTATGCTTGTTAACTGATGTTTTACTTACCTAACCTAACCTAACCTAACTATTACCAACTTGTTACAGATATTAAGTCAGCGAGTTGCCTCAGCTAGAGCACGACAGAAACTAAAGCGGGGCGAAACCAACGAGGTATGTATTTTACATTTGGTCACTAGTTATATTTTCAAACAAGTAATATACTATCATTTAAAATATTTTGTCCCGTAAACTGGTTATATTTAGTTTATACGGTGGTTAACGAAAGAAAGGTCAAATCAAATCAAAATCAAATCAGTTTTTATTGCAGTAAATACATAAATGCATTGCAAAAGTCAGAATGGTTTTAAAATAACTATAATTTTGTTATCAATCACTCATACAAAATTCACTCATACATACAGATTTAGAAAACATTCACTCTTCCAATTAATTAATCCCACTCCCAGCATCGGTGTCAGCTTACCAACTATATGGTCTCCCAGTTGTTTGACAAAAACTCGTCCACAGCATAAAATGCATGATAGGCTAAAAAGCCTTTAAGACGACTTTTGAAGGCTTTCGGATTTGTGGCGATTTTCATAGAATTGGGCAGTCTGTTGTAAAGATGCTTCTGAGGGCAAGTGCTCAAACGTTACTGTTCTGTGTCTCCCGGTCCTGTAGTTGTCCCTGCCTCTTGTGTTATATTCGTGAATGTCTCGCCCCTGAGTCAAGGAGCATTTAGAGATGAAAAAAGTTGTTGTTTCGAGAATGTAGAGGCAGGGTAACGTTAAGATCTTCAAATTTTTAAAAATTGGACTGCAAGAGTCTCTGAAGTTGACTTTTGCGATTATTCGTATTGCCTTTTTCTGTAGCCTGAACAATCTAAGAAATTGATTGTTCGTACAGGATCCCCATAACACTACGCCATAAGCTAAGTGAGGGTATATCAAGCCATAATATGCCATCAACAGGACCTGAATAGGGCAGTATCTGGCTAAAGACCTCAAAACAAATATGCCTGATGTTAATTTAGCGCACACCACGTCAGTATGGACATTCCATGTCAACCCTTGATCCAGGTGTATTCCAAGGAATTTCAACGTGTGAACTTCTTCTAGCATAGTGTCTTCCAACATCACATTGGGGCTCCTTTCTAGGCCACAAGGACGTAAGGAAAAATTTAAAAATTTAAAAATTTTGAACTGTTTGTTTTTAGGTTGAGGCTCTTGAAGTGTTGAATGCATTTATTCAACTCTAAAAATGCTTGTTGTTCTACAAGATCCGGTGACTTGTCTCTAAAAAACAGGGTTGTATCATCTGCATACTGTACGATATTCCCCTGTTGCAGTGATGCCCCAATGTCATTGACATAGACTAAGAACAGGACTGGGCTGAGAATTGATCCCTGAGGGACACCATAACACAGATTGATTAATTTAGAAGAAAGATTGGATATTTGAACTAATTGAGTTCTTTGGCTGACGTATGAACTAAGCCAGTCAAGAGGGACGCCTCGAATACCATGGGATTCCAATCTAGCTAGCAGTACCTTATGATCAACACAGTCAAACGCTTTTGATAAGTCTAGAAAAACACCGAGGGTGGATTCACGACATTCTAATCCCTCCACAACCATATCAATCAGACTCACCACTGCGTCTATAGTTGATTTGCCCTTTCTGAATCCAAATTGGTACTCAGAGAGCTGGTTGTGTTTATTTAAAAAAATTAACATTCTTGTTAGAAAAAGTTTTTCAAATATTTTGCTCAATATTGGCAAAATAGAGACTGGCCGATAGTTACTGATTGAAAAAGTATCTCCTTTTTTATAAATTGGTATTACTTTAGCTGTTTTCAGGAGTGAGGGAAAAACTCCAGTTTGAAAAGGCAAATTTACTAAATGTGTCAATGGCCTCGAGAGATGCTTGGAGCATTTCTTTATTAGAGCCATTGATATGAAATTTAAATCATTTGATTTTTTGGCTGGGAGCTCATTAATAATTTGAGACACTTCTTCCTCAGAAACAGGTTTTTACTATCAGGAAGAAGCAAATGTTTTATCATTAAAATCTTGACAAAAACTTGAATGTAACAAAAATACCCTGTAAAATGGTAAATTAACAAACTTTTTAATCAAAATAAGTAAGTTTATTCAAGTGGATAATACTGTTTGGTCAAAAGTATTTCTTAAAACTTCAAGTGTTTTAAGAATCAAATACAACGTTTCGGCATGTATAAAACACTGTCGTCTTCAGGTACTACTTACTACCTTTGCCTACATTTATAAGTAGTTTTTTCCTTTTTTTAATTTGTTTCCTTAACCCATAGCTTGGGCCTCGAAAAACACTTCATAGTTATGCATTCTTACATTCTTACATATGAGACGCCGACACAACGTTGTTGGTATTTTAAGGCGAATATGAATTGTTATGAGTGTAGGATGAGTGTAGTCTGGTTACTAACTGAGTTCAACTGTTCCTCAGAAAGGGCAATTTATTAATAGCCCAACAGCCAGGGCAACTAAGGGACCTACAGCTTTACGTGGAATGCGAACCACGTAGTGCTGGTCTGATTTTCAGTGAATTGACAAGCCTGATTCTCTTGTTATCTCCCCCACACAACATCCGCACAATGATTACCACCCAACATGGACACCCCAGACTTCTCTATTAGAGTCCACGCCGATAGCAACCACCAAGCGGACGCCATGTCGGTATTAAGAGGACCGAGGATCCAACCTATCGCCTACAATCTCCCAAACACTTTGTCCCCATGTAGCTGGGTTACAGCACTGCGCCACAAGTGCCGACTGTGGTGTGGAAGAAAGGAAAAAATGACAAAAAAGAAAAAAGGAAATAAATATTCATAGATGTAGACTAATCCATGGCTCACCTAATGTAGTGGGGCCAATTATGATTATTTCGAATAAAATTAACTTTAAACTTAGATATCGGCTGAAAGTCCCTGTAAAGTTACTATAAATACACATCGGGAGGCTGTCTACTGATGATTATTTTTTTTAATCCTATACCCTACTTTTAGTTTATTATCAACAGAAGTCAACTTATTGTTAATAATACAAATAATGCAGCCAATCTGCTTGTAATGGATCATCTCCTAGCACATAATATTATCATATATTCCAAATATTTGCAGAATCATACAATCTTTAAGATCTATTCCTGCCCAGGAACCCAGGCAATTTAAAAACAATAAATTCTTCCCTATTCACAGCTCTTCTTACATTATTTGCCATGTAAACCCCTTGACCATCCCTAAGCATGATACAAACTAAAAAAAAGCGTTTGCACCTTGTATTAAAATAGATAATAAGTTGCAATCTATTTATAAGAATATTAGGCTTAATAATTTTGTTTCCTTCGGAAAACGTTTAAGTTTTGTTGATCAGTAAGAAATATCACAGTTGGAATAACGTCCTCGGTGATAGGATACAGGGAGACAATTAAGTCTTAGGACGACATGTAACTTTTAAATGACAAGAGATATTATCACAACCAAATTTGGCTGGTAATAATAAGCTGATTTTCTGTGTGCATGGTGATCAGATGTCACCTTTGGGGGACGGCCCGTTAGGGGCCAGAAGAAAATCTTTAATTACAGCCTATGTTGAGTTTTACATAATTTTAAAGGTCTAGTTCAACTAAAAGCAATTCCGCAAACCGAACTTAAAAAGGTTGATCCAGTCGGAAGTAATTGCTGTTCAAAGCAACTACTACACATTTTGAAAAAATCTTAAATTCATTGTATTTATGAATAACAGAAAATTACAAGTTGAAGGGAATACTTGAAGGGAAATGTAAATGCCAACAAGTATCAAGATATGCTCAAAAATGAGATAGTTCCTGCTCTACAAGCTAGTCTGACTTATGTTTTTCCAACAAGACGCCACACTATGGTGTTCAGGTGGATTGGAAGACGTGGAGCAATTGAGTGGCCGGCCCGTTCTTCTGACCTAACTCCACCGTACTACTTTTTATGGGGCTACCTCATAGACAACGTTCATGAAACTCAGCCTACAGATCTGATTGATCTGAGACTCAGGATCAAGCTGTACCACGAGAATACATAGAAAAAGCAGTTGCTAGCTTTTATAACCTGTTAGAACATTGCCAAACTGCCAAAGGGAAACATTTTGTGAACACCTACTTTGAAAGGAGTTCAGTAAGTATTCCCTTCAACTTGTAACTTTCTGTTGTTCGTAAGGACAATGGTTTAAACATTTTTACAACTTTGAACAGCGATTATTTTCGATTGGATCAACCTTTTGAAGTCCGGTTTGCGACATTGTTTTTAGTTCTACTAGACCTTTAACAATTTGCACAACTCAACATAAGCTGTAATTAAAGATATTCTTCTTACTCCTAACGGTACGTTCCCCAAAAATGATATCTGATCACCATGTCACAGAAAATTAGGTTACAATTACCAGTAACGGTATGCCAAATTTGGTTGTGATATCTCATGTCTTTTAAAAGCTATAAAGTTGTTCTAAGACTTAATTAATTGTCATCCTGTAGAGTTATTATTATTTAATATCTTGATAGATGATGATAGTTTACGAAAGCAATTGCATATAATATTTAGTTATCATATTTTAATGTACATATGTCATTTGTTATGGAATTGAGTTTGTATATAACAATAGAAATCGTTGCTTATGACTAAATATGACAAAATGTTGTTGAGTAATTTGAAAGTCAACGAGTTTGGTCGGCTTAATTATCTGGCAAACATGATCAGTCGGTATAAATTAACCAATGAACATGCATAAAGCAGATGACAAGAACAGCCACAGAGAAAAAAGAAACAGAGGTCGCATCCAATAGTCCACTGAAAGTGTATCGAGTAGTTATTTCCTAGTTTGCTATGTAATGGCAAGGCCAGCACCTCGGTGATTGGTCCTTAATCCCACCAAATCATAAAATATAAACCTAGTAATTATCACTACAGATTTATGAAGATGTACATTAGTTGTAATATTGCCCCTGAGACGTATGCTGCAAACATAAGAATGCGACATCTGTTTCTTTTTTCTCTGTGGAAGAATAAACTACGGCCTTAATTTATTAGGTACATATTTAATTTCGAGTGGGAGGTGCATGGACAGTCGATAAGCGTGTCAAGATGAGTATGGTTGCAGAGTAAGGCCAACGGACTGCTGATCGAGCGGATGTACCAGGAGCCGAGCACTGTGGAACTGTGATCATACCTGGACTTTACCACGTCGTGCCACCACGATGACGACCTCAGCCTGAGTCCAGTGAGGCTCTGGAACCCGACACCTCGGAGACTTGTACTCAGCACGATCAGCACCAGACCAGACACCATCATGAGACTGCTGAGGGACTATGATACTCTTATCTATAGCTATCCTCCTGTTTCTACCAGTACTGGTTCTTATCATCTTACTTCTTATACCCATCCTCTTCTTTTGACGAGAAATATACAGCCGCTAAAATTTTAGGTGCAACCATGTTTTGGCATTTTTTTTGCATCTTTAACATTTTGAACATTTTTTTGTTGGTTTTTTATTGTTTAGCGTATAGTAGTTAAACAAACATGTGAACATACAAAACACAAGTTGTAAAGAATAAGTAGTTTTATACCCATCTTTCTTATAGTCGAGGTATTATAAATAAATTATCACAGAATCAAAATTAATCTGTCCGTTCGTAAGTTTGTTACGATCATTACATGTGTATATGAATCTTCCCATGCATTCGTAATATTACGATTATTACAAAGTTTGAGAATTCGAGAGCTGTATCAATTGAGTTTACTCATAGTTACGATTCAGAAGTGTTTTGCTACATTTCTTTTTTCAGGCCTCTTTACGCCCATAAGCTTCTAATTAAAAAAAATTAATATAAACCATTTCAAATACAATTAATCAAATAACAAACATCACATAACGTTCATGGATACTTTATTCATACAGACACATTACATTGTTATTCTATGTATGACATTGTTTTGGAAACTCACCCGTACAAAACGGACATGGGAACTTAACCTCAAATATTTTTATATTAATGGAAAGTAACATTAGATGACCTTGAATATATTTTTAGTTTGATGTAGATTGACAATATCATTCTTCCTGTTTGAACAAATATTGTATTGACAGTTGATGTAATAATATTTATTAATTTGTTAGTTTATATAATGCTAATATAGGCTTAAGCACACTTTCAATTCCATTTTAAAACCACTTATTACTATAATGTTATGCAGGATGTCCATAAAGTTCCAACCTCCACGATTTGGAAGAAGTTACTTTCTTTTGGATTTATTATGAACGTATTATGAACTTTTTTCTTAAACATTGAAATTTTTGTACGTCCCCTACAGGGGGAGTTGCTGAAAAACGTTAAGTGTAGAACCCCTTTAAATGACCCCTCAGGACTTATAAAACCCCCAAAAAATTCGTAAAAAAGGCGATTGGTTGAAAACCAGATATCGATATATCATCTACCAACTTTGGCGGCCATGTAAATTTGTACTAAAACACTACAAGCCGTTTTCCCACTTAGTTTGTCAAGCCTAATACTTGTCAGTGAAGAGTGAATAGTTGAAGATTATAAAATATATATTGTTAAATATGGCACAAAATATTCTGAGGCTTACCAGAGTATTGATAACAATTTGGTTATCAGTGTGTGTACATTGATACAAGAAATTCTTATCATTACTGGTATGCTTCGAAATATTACGTGGTATAAAAAAATATTCTGTCCAACTATCTAGACATGAAGCATGAAAGAAATGTTCGTCATTAAGAGTTTCAGCACAACTTTACATGACCAGTTGTGGTTATAGGACAGGTCATGATATTAATTTAAAAACAGACAACTGAGCCACAATAACATAAAATTACAATGTAACAGCAACATGCTTTGAAATTTCCATTGTTCTTATCTTACCAGTTTCTACAATCCACTTTTACCTATCTTTTGCGTAAAGATCAAACGTGTACCAATCAAGGCCGCGGCCTTCCCCCTCCCTGACCTCAATCCCCTAGCTGATATTTCGTAGAAATACGAAGTGCATGTGCGCGTGCGCACACACACACACACACACGCACGCACATGGACTACACATTCTAGTAAAGTGGTATTGACTTTACCCACTCACCCACCCATACACATACAGTGGTATTGACCCAGCCGCCCACTCATACACATACAATGGTATTACCCCGCCCATACATGAACATTGGTATTGACCCACCCGCCCACACATACATGTACTGTGGTATTGCATCACCCACCCACACATACATGAACAGTGGTATTTTTGTTTTTAAGGCTATAAAACAAAAATGTCTGGATGTCTGGTTTTCACCAATCCCCGTTTTTTTTACAAATCATTTGAATTGAGGGTTTATTTAAAGAGGGTTTATATTTAATAATATTTAGTTGTCATTATCCCTCTCTTTAGGGGCACATACATTTTCAAATATGTAAGAAAATACTCCCTAATTATTTTATAATACAGGCCGAAACAAAATTTATATAAAGGGTTAGGGACTTTATAGACACCCTATGTGTACAGTTAAAGCCTAGAACAGTTTTAATAAAATAACTTTTTTAGTTGTTTTAAGGCTATAAATAATAATATGTAATATTTAGTGCTGGAATATAAAATTATAACATTTGATATATGTATAGATCTTGTAATATTTTTAAGAAGTATCTACCAATAATCTGTAGCTTGTTATATCACTTTGGTTCCGTCTGTAAATATATGGATGACATTTAAAAACGTGTCACGCATAAAAAGAAAAGCACTCTAGTTCTCACATATAAAATATGAGATAAACAGATAGGCCTATGTTATTTTTATTTAAACATCTAAAGTCAAGTCTATTAAGTTATGACCAGAAAAACTACCAAAATTACTGAATGATGCACAAAATTATGATCTACCATGTAGATTTACACAATTTTATTACCCCACAGACTTCTTCAAGTACTGTAAAGTAGCCCGTAGTTAACCAACTACTTGTGTTAATGCAAGTAGTACGTCCAATAATTATTCACTCTGGGATGTTATTACCCCACAGACTTCTTCAAGTACTGTAAAGTAGCCCGTAGTTAACCAACTACTTGTGTTAATACAAGTAGTACGTCCAATAATTGTTCACTCTCAGATGTTATTACTCACTACTTACCATACGGTCATATGGTCTGTGTAGACAGGGAGGCTTAAACGTCTGGAGTCGGTTTAATATTTGTATTATTAATTAGGATAGGGGATTAAAACGATGTAAATTCAATTGGAAGCTAAACACATATTTTTAAAGTTCTTGCGGACTCTACCTCCGATGATGGATGGTCCACGAGGAGTCAGTAGATAGTTTTAAACGTAATCACGGTTTTGACATGCACATCATATTTAAGAACCTGTAAAGCATAAAAAGGACCTTTACGCTTCCAATTGAATTTGAAAAGTTTTAATCCCCCATCTCTATTAATAATTGTTAATAGATAATAATTATTAATACATAATAATAGATTTATTATGTACTAAACATCTCCCAATTGTTTAGCATCCCTGTCTAAACAGTTAATTAATTGTATGATAAAGTTTCATATACATTATGTATTTGAATAATTTTACTGGTGGTATTTAACATAAGCCTACAAACGCTTGGTTACATTTTTCTAAAAAATGTCAAACTAATGCAAGAAAATGTCTTTATCGACAATTCAGCCTCTCTTAGATCTATCCACTGATTGAAAAATAGATATTACAATCTGAGTAAAACAATGAAAATATAAGACAAAATTATTAATGAAAGTGAGGCATTGCAAGATAATAGTTACCAACAACGTTTGCACTAATGTCGGGCAGTTCTGTGGTTACTTGTACGGTATTGATTTGCAACATTAATACCGTTGCAGCAATGAAATATATTAACATTTCTATGTTGTTAATGTATTTCATAAATAAGAGCAAAACAAGTTTATTAAGTACAATAAAACACATAATCATACGTTTGTTTACCAAATTTAACGTTTTTATAAATTTAGATATATTGAACAAGAGACTTTTTTAAACACTTTAAAAATCTTTTTATATTTTAAAAATAATTTTAAAATAAAACATGTATAAAAATACATATATTTATAAGATATTCATGGTTTATTTACAACTTATAATTTAAAAAAAATATATTTTCATTTAATAATAATGGTCAAATTTGGAAACAGGCATTAATATCCGAACTGTACTTTAGCTGCAAGACAGTTTCTACATTGGTAAGTTTTTTCTTATATCAACTCTACTAGTATATCCACTGAATAAATAGCTTATCTATCAAATAAAAAATGTGGTAGATAACCGTTAATTAAAGGGCCTATGGGCTCATATTTTGTATTTAAAATCAATACTGTATTTAGTTTTTCTTCAATCCTAAATAATCTTTGTCCAAGACTGTGGCTATTCCTTAACGCCTTCATTCTTCGAAATGCAACATGACTGCTGTATCCATATTGCATCTCACACTAAACGGCGCTCCTTGTGTAGCCTCGCCTCTCCTCACGGTGCCTCGTCTTGAGTAAGCTATTCCTTCGCCTTCGCTTTATATGGCGCTCAGCGTGACCTCTGTCTGTAACGGAACAATTATTTTAATCAAGAACTAAACCTACAAAACACATTCAAATGTGTGGCCACTCTTACAGGACCAATAGTTATGCACTTTTTATTAAATTTCCTTACAACTTAGT
This sequence comes from Stictocephala bisonia, assembly GCA_035578905.1. Classification (NCBI taxonomy): domain Eukaryota; kingdom Metazoa; phylum Arthropoda; class Insecta; order Hemiptera; family Membracidae; genus Stictocephala; species Stictocephala bisonia. The sequence goes on from JAQJVL010000265.1 coordinate 1,081,536, forward strand.
GATAAATATAATGCTGCACGACTGAAAACTAAATTTGACATTCTTATAAATTTTGTTGAAATATTTTATTATACCTATTATTATAAAAGGGATAAGATTTTCCCAAAAAATAAATGTAAAACGTTTCTTGATATTAGAATAAACAGTACAACTGAACGCCACATAACACAAATATATTACAATATAAACACAAAATGCACAAATATACTATAATACAAAATGTATAAATATATCAAAATACAAGCACAAAATGTGCAAATATACTACAGTACAAGTACAAATTGCACAAATATATCAAAATACATGTTAAAAATGGACAAATATTTACAATATAAGTACAAAATGCACAAATATTATAATCGTCCTGATTCTTATGTGATTCTATGGTCTGAAGTCTGAAGAAATTGAGTGTGGTCCACCGAAATCGATCACGTTAATATTTGTGCATTATGTACTTGTACTATGATATTTTTGTGCTTGTATTGTGCTGTATTTTTGAATAATGTACTTTTATTGTAATATATTTGTGCACTTGAGCTTGTATTTTGATACATTTGTGTTGTGTGACGTTCACTTGTACTGTATATGTACCAACACGTATTATGCTAATTAAAAAACTAGAATTAGAATATGTAAGTATAGTTGCGTTAAAATGTTGTGAGTTGTACAGAAATGGATATTTTTCGTGTTTAATCGATTGTTTATAGTTTTGTAACCCAACAAAACATATTTCCATAAAATAGAACGATCATTTATATATTTATTTTTTTGGAAATTGGCAAACAACAAAACAATTACTGTAAGAAAACCTTCATGGCTGGTCATACTTAAACATTTATTACAATATTTCCTTGAACTGTATCTCAAATTAATCACAAGATCTCATTTGTGGGAGTTTAATACTTAACATGCTTGGAGCTGACGAGTCCACAGAAGTTTGACGTTCAAAGCACTTGTTAGATAATGATAGTATATTTTATTACCTTGTAATTACTGCTTCCATTTTGTTTGTGTTGACTTCATACGGCGCCCTAAGTGCCTCTAACTGTAAATGATACATAAGATCACACTCTGGTATTGTTGTAAATGATACATAAGATCACTCTCTGGTATTGTTGTAAATGATACATAAGATCACACTCTGGTATTGTTGTAAATATAATAGTTCTAATATGGTGCAACAAAAGTTCCTTAAGATAATTAACTGTGTAATCCCTGGATTATTCCCCATTACCACAGTTTAGTGTAAACCTATATTTGCTCTGTTTCCTCACAGAGAATAAAGAAACATAGGTCACTTTTTAAAGGCCACAGCGAACACCTCAGTGGCAGTCGAATATAGATGGACTAATGGATATTTTTATACATCTGTAGTAGTAATTACTACGTCTATCCTTGAGGATTTGATGGGAATAAGGGACTACAAGGTACTAGCCCTGTATTCACATAGTAATCTTGATAAACACCTACTCGACACACGCTATTGTGTGGAACCTGTGTTTCTTTCTTCTCTGTGATTTCTCACATAGCATGTGCCTCAGGGGTTTCAAGTTCAGGACATGTAATTGATGTTCGTATTTGAACACGAATGTAATGTAAATTTATTTTGAATTCATTTTAGAACTACAAATATATTATGAGGTATGTTTTATTAACTAATAAAATTACGTTATTGGTTTAGATAAAGCCGTTTGAAAAAAAAAATGAAAAATATCTTTATTTTTCACAAGATCTGAAATTAGGACTACAAAGGCTCTCTACCATTTAACATCAAACAATTTCAGAGGACAAATTAGATGACAATTAAATACAGTGGGTTTTGGAAAATAAGTTAGAAATTAATTGTGCTTCATGACCAGTAATTAAATGATCTTATTATACCTAATAAAGAGAGCTTCAAGCACTGTGAACAGTCTGCCTCATGGTCGAGATAAGCCTCCAACGACTTACAGTTTATTACACTATCATTAATGCCCATAATTCATTATTAATTTAATTTACATTTGAGAGGTCAAGTTTCTCATCATAACGTGGTTCGAATCCCACGGCAAACCACAGGTCCTTCGACTGTAAAGGTGGGGACTCGAGTCATTACAGATTGTGGTGGTCACTGTAGGTTTTTTACGGGGTTTGCTCGTTAGCTTTTTTTAACAATTATTTTTAACAGGTTGTTGAATAAACTCTTTAAGTTTATTGGTTTTTGGTTCTTCAATTTACTAGTAATTTCAAGTTACCTATTCTCGGTCTAGAAGTATATTAGCGGGCCAAACAAAAGGTTTGGCCTTTTGTAAACTATAAAAAATGTGAAGCGCATGATCACAAATATTAAGTTAAAAAAATAATATTCACTATGATTAACATTATATCTTACAAAACCTAAAATATTATTCTTACTCAGATATGAGACGTCAACACAACTTTGAACATATTTTAAGGCGAATATGAATGATTACATGAGTGTAGGATGGGTGTGGATGAGCTGTGTAGTCTGGTTACTAACTGAGTTCAACTTAGGCTCAGAAACGTCAATTCATTAAAAGCCTAATAGCCAAATCTTATGTTAATTTAGAATGAAGAAATATTCCAATGTATCTTGGTGATTTCTTGTTAGTATATTTATATTGACATGACATTTTAAAAATAAAATTGTTGGAAGATCACAAAATTTACTAAAAAAAGGCATAAATACTTCTTTTTATACGTACTTGTGTGATTCTAAGCGGCGTTTTTATGTTATTAAAAAATAATAAGTCATAGGATATAATTTATAGCAATAGTTGTATGCACGGTTTATTTTAGCTTGAATAATGACCATTTGAACCATGGCATGATCTTAAAAGCACGTACTCTTAATTCTTAAATCTTATTATTTCTTTTTGAATTAGGATCGTTAGAAGAATATATTCTTACACTTGAGTTTTTTATGATTCTAGGTGTCAAACGAGAATTCCTCTTTGATTTTATACACGTACATTGGTATCGGAATACACGTACATTGGTATTGGGGGGTTGGTACGAGGGCTTTACGTGGACACCTGCAGCACGTGGAATACGAACCACGTAGTATTTGTCCGACTTTCAGCTAATTAACAAGCCTGATCCTTAGTTCTTCCCCACACAACATCCGGGTCTTGGCTACCATCCAACAAGGACAACCCAGACTTCCCTAGTAGTCCATGCCGATGGCAACCATTGAGCAGACGCCATGTCGTTATTAAGAGGACCGATTATAGGACCTATCGCCTACAATCTCTACAACACTTTTTCCCCAAGTAGCTAGGTTACAGTGTCGATTTAATGAAATAAAATGTATCTCTCACTCTCTCCCTCCCTCCCTCTATCTATCTCTCTCCACTACACCCACATATGTCCAAAGAATTAACCTCCCACCAAAACAACTTAATTACTTCTACTAATAATTTTAGTGAAAAAATAAGTCAAATATTGGCTTAACATTCCTGTTAGTATCCAAGATGGCCGACCACCATCTGTCAAGAGAGGGGGGACACACAAGTAAAGACAACACGTGTGAGGAGTCATTTATTCAGTCTGTACACCAATTACCCGTATTGAACATGGAATTAAAGCCTTATATAATCGGCTCCATACTTTATTGTTTTTATTTATAAACTCAACAACATTTTGTATCGACTAATACAAACTTTAATACTAATTTACAAATAATATTAGTTATTACATTTTTATATTTATATTTATTACAAAACAACCGTTGTTATTTCTAATGTGCGCTGTCGTTACGTCAGGCTACGCAGGAACTGAGCCACACCTCCTCAACACAACAGTAAACACTGGCCACTGTTGACGGTAAAATATTAAACTTCAACAGAAAACTACCCAACTGAAATAACAACTATTGTTTTTGTAGTTTGAGCATTTACTACTTGCATATTTACCAGCATTTTATCATTTGTATTAATAAAAAGAAAAAAGTAAAAAACAAATAAAAGTTACTGATAAATAGGGCAAAAAAACACTTTAAAAGTTTGGTATTTTATTATATATCAGTTAAATTATATTTTTTTAATTAGTGTTATCTACGACAGTAATGTCATTTTTAAATATAATTCAAAGTATCATTATTTGTAAGTATTCAACTAATATTTTTAAATAATTTAAAGTTTTATTTGTCTTTAATATTTAAATTGCTGTAGGTAGATTATTTAGAAACAGTGAAATAAAGATATAATGTATATCTCTCCATTTATTTTTATTATTTTAAAAGAGGAGTAAAAGATAACAGGAAAAGAAAGTTAAAATATGTCCTATTTACAACTAATTATTGATAAGATGTTTTGCGCATTATTAAAATACATTCGTTCAGTTTTTACGATGAAATAAAAATGTCAGGCATTGAATGTTCTGAAAGGAAAGAGAAAAACCATTGAAATAACTGCTTTAAAATGTCAATAAATCTCAAAAGCGTCATTTGAGATAATTTCTCCCCGCCGCTCGCTAGTCACCAACACGTTCTTAGATACGTTAAATTTCGGCAAAAATTTTGATTTGTCCTAAGAATTAACATTTTTATTTACAACATCTCGATTGTCAAACATTTTACAAGTCGGTATTTAACTACAATAACATGAGTAGAATGTACAACTGAACAATACATCACTTCCATTGTTGGTAGTGAGTCGAACCACTTACACATATGTATGTATAGTAACCATTCCTCCATCATTGATAATACAAGAAATAAACACACAACATTAACCGTTACAGTAAATATAATACTAAAAATACACTGGTGTGAAACGAAAACAAAATTTCGATTGAACTTATATTTCTTGTAAAAAATGTTATTTGAAGATTTTGTAATGTATGTTCTTAATTTAAAAACAAGAATATTACTTAACACAACTAAATGTACATTACCTGACATCACACAAAATGAACATGAACAATATGAAAAAAATAAAATAAAAAGGCAAAATAATAAGTACTTTTTCAATATTTATTAGAGTTACCAATGTAGAACCAGAGACAAAGCAATAATTTTTACTATGTATATTCTGCAGACATTTAGTGTTATATTACTGTAAGTAAATAGTATGTACCATAATTCAATGCCAACATTTTATAAAATAATATTGGAAACAAGATTTTCTGTTGAATACAACTCAAAAGGTACAGGAAAAGGAAGAATATCGTTATTACTACGAGTTGGGTCACTCGAGTCGACACATCACTAATATTCAAGAAGAGCCATTAGTGACAATAGTTAGTTTCAACAATGTATTACACACGGATATTATTGAGTATTACCGTTGATTATACACACCTATAATAGATATCCCATCTAGGCCTAATAGTAATAATACTTGTGTTATTAATTTGGTTGGTTATTGAGGTCTGCTACTACAGCTGTTTTAAACTGCTTTAAAATAACATGGGATTACACTAGAGATCCACAATGGGCAAAAAAAATAGCTAATATAATTTGAGACACAAAATTTAACATTGGATGGGAAAATCTATGAGTAAGTAAAAAATCAATGGTATTACGTTGCGTTTTACCTCTATCACAGTTCCACACTTACTACAACTCCCGATGGATCTGAACCTGTTTGAAAACGTCGAACACATGTAAAAATGAAAGTTTCCATCATTTACTGTCCGATGTATTAAGAATGAACTTGGAAAATATACTATATTGCCTGTGAAGTTGGACCGGTTTAATTTTAGTATAAAAATTATTGTTTACTCTAATGTTTTTTTAGTTTAACACGCCAATGTTTACATTACATTTTTTTTTTTAAATCAACTGTAATACTTGGTTTGAGAATTATATTGAATATTATTTCTATTTTATATAAATTATTTTGTATGTATATATATTTATTTATTATATTTATCCTTTTAAGGTAAACCAAACAATTACGGTAAGTGAATGTGGAAATGGAACTTGACAATCCAATTGTTTTGACCTAACCTATAAACAAACAGATCCAACCTGACACATAATCTAATATACACCCTTAAATAGCAAAACAAGGTAGCATGATTATACTTTTTTATTTTGCATTTCAGGTTCCAAGTAAAAAAAATCTCATTAAAAACATCCCCAAAACAGTTATTTGAAAAATCAATTTAGAGGATATAAAATATTTCGAAACTAAAAATTGTTAACTAATATATTCGAAATATCTCAGGGGACTAGTGATTGACTGACAGTCCCCGTACAGTACGTTATAACTATGCACTCGCATTAAGAAATATATATAGTAACATTAATGTTGTTCTAACTCGATCGTGTTAACGAGAGAACCTATAACGTCCTTCCAAGGAAACACAAACGACACATGTGGATTCAAAATAAGGAACTCTGGTTAGAAAGTTATTTGCTAACAATAGATTGTTCATGATCAGTTTAAATTGTTGGAAATTTACAAAAATTCAAGTGTTTTAAGGAACAAACGCAACTTTTCGACAGATTTATACCTCCCATCGTCTTCAAGTGCTACTTTACTTCCTTAGCCTACATTTAAAACTATGTTATGGTTTGACTCTTAAGAGATTCACGTGTTCTTATAAACTATCACACATAGCTCACATATAATTATGTATACAACATAAAATAAAAAATACAACAACAAAAATGTCGTTTTATACCTGTAGAAACACTTGTGGCACTGAAAATCTCCAACAATTTTTACCGATCAACGAACCCTTGGTTAGTAGAATTTATACAAACCACAGTAAGGAATACATAGTCTCAGCAGAATATAGGGACTAACATACGAGTGTTGGACTGTGAAGCAAACTGGGGTATCTACTAAATTGTGATATGATGTAATGAGATGACAATATTGGGGGGGGGGGTGGAGAGGGGTAATCTTCCATTGGCGTACTTAGTAACGGAGAAAGTAGCCGGTAAACTACATTCAGGAATAAGATGTACTACAAGAAGTGCCTCACATGTGGTTCAGTCTGGAATAAGATGTACTACAAGGAGTGCCTCACATGTGGTTCAGTCAGGAATAAGATGTACTACAAGAAGTGCCTCACATGTGGTTCAGTCAGGAATAAGATGTACTACAAGGAGTGCCTCACATGTGGTTCAGTCAGGAATAAGATGTACTACAGGGAGTGCCTCACATGTGGTTCGTTCAGGAATAAGATGTACTACAGGGAGTACCTCACATGTAGTTTAGTCTGGAATAAGATATAATACAGGGAGTACCTCACATGTGGTTCAGTCAGGAATAAGATGTACTACATGGAGTGCTTCACATGTAGTTTAGTCTGGAATAAGATATAATACAGGGAGTACCTCACATGTGGTTCAGTCAGGAATAAGATGCACTACAAGAAGTGCCTCACATGTGGTTCATTCAGGAATAAGATGTATTACAGGGAGTGCCTCACATGTGGTTAGAGTAAAAGATACGTCTTTATAGTTCTTTAAAAATGCCGTTAAATAGTTACTTATTAGCAAATAAGTTAACTTAAAACTATATGTATGATGAAACATATAAATACAACCATAAACATTAAACATACAAGTCAACATAACATTTTGGATACATTGTTATTTGCTTGTCTCTGGATCTGATTGTAACAATGTATTAAACAATTTAAGAATACTGTAAAAAAACGTAAATTTTCAAAAAGACTGCATTAATATTTTATATGAAACGATTTCAATGTTTGAACGTTTTATAATATTGGTTATTTTAAGCACAATAGGACAATATATGCTTAAATTTTCTTAAAATATAAATAAGCTAGTTACAAGTTTACACTTGTAATTTTTAGACTTAATTATTAAATATAAATATAAGTGAGAAGTGCATGAATTATAATAGATTAGGTTAAAATTAAATGTAAAATCACAGTAAACAGGACAATGTCATACGGCTTGTTGACCACAAAATTGTTACCATCATGGGCACTGGAGATTCACGTTGAAAGGTGGAAACTTCAATTTTACCAAATAAAACGAGACATAACCCAATAAGAGACTATACCATTGATGACTATACATACAGCTGTTACTCTGTTTGGGGAGTATACACCTTACTTGATGAGTCACTTTTATAAATATGATTCATTTACTTTTACCTCCTTTTAACAAATAAAATCTGTTCATCATTAAACTAATTTTAAATTTAAGAAATTGAATTTTGTATAACCAAAGTTAAACATCATCATTAATAGTTTCTTAAACTTAGACGTCACATGTAAAAACATTATAAACATAACAAGGGATTACCTAAAACTGAATTAACATTGAGCAAAACTAGGCTATTAAAATGATGACTCGGATCGCTAAGACACATTTAGCTATCAGTATGTACAAACACATATAATACATGACCTAGACTGTAATGTGTGTGGGGTGGGTGGGGGTGACTGATCTTGGTCCCACGCTGCTGCTTCACTTCGCCCTCGTCTTACCATAGAGTTACAAAATGTGTAATTTTTCAATACGAATTTATGGCTAATCAATTGAATGTTTGGACAGGAATGGGATTCTTACATAAGAGACGCCGACACAGCCTTGGCCGAATAAGAATGTTATTTGAGTGTAGGATGACCCTTGCAATTTGGTTTCTGGAACTTAGTTCGACTTATTAGGTCCCAATAGCCAGGGCATCTAAGGGACCTACAACTTCACGTGGAATCCGAAACACGTAGCAATAGTCTGATTTTCAACTGATTGACAAGACTGATACTAGGTGCTCTCCCCAAAAAAACATCCGGACCCTGACAACCACCCAACATCTCTAATTGCGTCTACATTGATGGCAAACTTTGAGCGGACGCCATGTCGGTATAAAGTCCTAAGGGTGTGTGTGACATGTTGTAATGTCCATAGGGAGAATGGATGTGTATAAAGTCCTAAGGATGTGTGCCATGTTGTAATGTCCATAGGGAGAATGGGTGTGTATAAAGTCCTAAGGATGTGTGCCATGTTGTAATGTCCATAGGGAGAATGAGTGTGTATAAAGTCCTAAGGATGTGTGCCATGTTGTAATGTCCATAGGGAGAATGAGTGTGTATAAAGTCCTAAGGATGTGTGCCATGTTGTAATGTCCATAGGGAGAATGAGTGTGTATAAAAGTCCTAAGGATGTGTGCCATGTTGTAATGTCCATAGGGAGAATGGGTGTGTATAAAGTCCTAAGGATGTGTGCCATGTTGTAATGTCCATAGGGAGAATGAGTGTGTATAAAGTCCTAGGATGTGTGCCATGTTGTAATGTCCATAGGGAGAATGAGTGTGTATAAAGTCCTAAGGATGTGTGCCATGTTGTAATGTCCATAGGGAGAATGAGTGTGTATAAAGTCCTAAGGATGTGTGCCATGTTGTAATGTCCATAGGGAGAATGAGTGTGTATAAAGTCCTAAGGATGTGTGCCATGTTGTAATGTCCATAGGGAGAATGAGTGTGTATAAAGTCCTAAGGATGTGTGCCATGTTGTAATGTCCATAGGGAGAATGAGTGTGTATAAAGTCCTAAGGATGTGTGCCATGTTGTAATGTCCATAGGGAGAATGAGTGTGTATAAAGTCCTAAGGATGTGTGCCATGTTGTAATGTCCATAGGGAGAATGAGTGTGTATAAAGTCCTAAGGGTGTGTGACAAGTTGTAATGTCCTTAGCGAGAATGGCTGTGTATAAAGTCCTAAGGATGTGTGCCATGTTGTAATGTCCTTAGGGAGAATGGGTGTGTATAAAGTCCTAAGGGTGTGTGACATGTTGTAATGTCCTTAAGGAGAATGGCTGTGTATAAAGTCCTAAGGGTTGATGCCATGTTGTAATGTCCTTAGGATGGAAGGGTAGTTGTGTGATTGTTAAGGAAGACGGGACCCCTCCACCTATGGGACTTTACATATTTACACTCATCATCCCTAAGGGCACCCACCCACACTAAATAACAGATTTACAACCATTCTCTCTAAGAGCCATCCTTACAAGATCGCACGCATCGTAAGGACATTACAGATCTAGATCCATTCTCCCTAAGGGCATTACAAGAATGAAACCAACCTTAGTACATTACAGATTTACATTATTCTCCCTAAGTGCATTACAAAAGAGATCCACATTTTTACAGACATTACAGTTTTAAACCAATCCTGCGTAAGAACATTACAAGATGGCACCCACCCGTACTAAATAAGAGATTTACAACCATCCTCCCTAAGGACATTACTGATTAACACTCATCATTCCTAAGGATGCCACCCATTATCCTTGAAAGACCATATTCTTCCTCTCTAAAAACAGTACCAGATGGCATCCATCCTTAGGGCATTACAGATTTACACCCATCCTCTCCAATGACACTAAGAAATGCCTAAAAGACTCTTACTTGTCCCCCAAAGAACATTATCAAACTGTAGGACTGTGACACCTAATTAATCCTGTCCAGAAGCACACACTAGTCGTAACAACGATAATTTCAACCCTTATGTAATATGATTTGATTTTTTATTGGGGATGTGAAGGGAAGCAGCAGTTCTGTGTAAATCACCGCCAACAATTGAGCTGAACACAACACACAAAGTTATTAAAATACAACAGATCGTATGTTTACAACCTGTTCTAACACTAGACTGAGTCAGTTGTAATTGAGTTGTATTATGCACTTTTCAAGTCTCTGTTACAAATAATCTACACATTCTGATTTACACCATAGTTTTATTAAGTACAGAGTATAAAAATATTTTAGTTTTGTTACTTGAGGATAAGTAATGGCTGTAAAGTATTTAAGTTAATCTACATATTGGTTAGTCGTCGTATCCGGATTAATTGATCGTGTTTCACTATGAACCCTAAAATAACTAAACTAACAGACACAACTAACAAGAAATACAATGAAAGGTCTCTACAGTACACTCAACTAGTTGTAGATTTTATGTGACGCGTTCATTATGTTTAATGAATTTGAAACTTGGAATTAGTTTCAAATTTGTTCTACATTTTGGTGTTTTATCAAATTGTTATCTTTAATTATAACGTCAATAAACTAACTTTTTATCAAAGCCAGTGAATTAGTGTAATACATTAATGTGTATTATGTTTTGACCTTTTCAGACATTTTCACAAGAGCGTTGTTTGATATATACAATACTTTTTACTTTTATTTCATAAATTCTGCTTGAGAGGCTCCGAACAATGAGTATGATTACAATTCAATGGTGCTTTTTTCCTTATTTGTATCTAAAAAGGTCGTTGGTATTAGAAAAAAAATGTTATCGTCTTGATTAATTGACAAAACTATAGTTTTTGTCTGGATTATAGTGTATATTTTATGCATTATTAGTACTGCATAATATAATTATATAATATTATATAATATATAATATAATATATTATATAATACATTATATGATATTATATAATATAATTATGCATTTTTAACACTGAAAATTTATAAAATATGATGCAAAAAACAAAAAAACCTTTATAATAAATGGAGGAAGGAGTAATTCTGAAAATATATCCTTTCAAAAAACCGATTCTTCCTGAAACTTGGCCATATATAATGATGATGTAAAACACAAGAGGAGATGAATCTGACAATGACAGCCCGGCCTTTTTTGTGCCCCTCGCTTGAAAGGATTGTTTTAAAAATAAAACATACACAGCAGTTGAAGTAGCGTAAAGTCACTTCTTTTCAGCAAAATATGTAAGTCGGTCATTATTACACGATACAGTGATCTACCTCAATTTACTCAATACACTAACGAAAATGATTCATTCCTATTAAAGACAAACACCTGCTTCGATGCCAAGTGAAATTCTGATTAAATTACTGCTAACATAGTCCAAAAGCAGCCTCGATGCAAGTGAAACACTATTCAAAATGACTTACTGTATCAATAGTCAAACGAGCAACCTCGATATTAAGTGAAACACGATCAAAAATAAATGACTTAATATTACAATAGTCAAACGAGCAGCCTCGATATCAAGTGAAACTCTATCCACGTTGACTTAATGTTACAACAGTCAAGCGAGCAGCCTCGATTACATGTAAAATACAATACAAAATGGCGCATTGTTACAATACTCAAATGAAAAGCCTTGATGTCAAGTAGAACACAACCCAAATGACTCACTGTAACAATAGTCAAGCGAGCAGCCTCGATGTTAAATAAAAACAATACAAAATGGCGTATTGTTACAATACTCAAATGAAAAGCCTTGATGTCAAGTAGAACACAACCCAAATGACTCACTGTAACAATAGTCAAGCGAGCAGCCTCGATGTTAAATAAAAACAATACAAAATGGCGTATTGTTACAATACTCAAATGAAAAGCCTCGATGTTAAGTGAAACACTATTCTAGTGACTTACTGTAACAATAGTAAAGCGAGCAGCCCCGGTATCAAGTAAAACACAGTACAAATTGGTGCATTGTTACAATACTCAAATGAAAAACCTCGATGTCAAGTGAAATACTATCCAAGTGACTTACTGTAACATTAATCAAGGGAGCAGTCTTAATGTGAAGTGAAACACCATGCATATGACTTATTGTTACAACAGTCAAGCGGGTAGCCTCGACGTCAAGTAAAACACTATCCAAAATGGCGCATTGTTACAATACTCAAATGAAAAACCTCGATGTCAAGTGAAATACTATCCATGTGACTTACTGTAACATTAATCAAGGGAGCAGTCTTAATGTGAAGTGAAACACTATCCATGTGACTTATTGTTACAACAGTCAAGCGGGTAGCCTCGACGTCAAGTAAAACACTATCCAAAATGGCGCATTGTTACAATACTCAAATGAAAAACCTCGATACCAAGTGAAACACTATCCAAGTGACTTACTGTAACATTAATCAAGGGAGCAGTCTTAATGTGAAGTGAAACACTATCCATGTGACTTATTGTTACAACAGTCAAGCGGGTAGCCTCGACGTCAAGTAAAACACTATCCAAAATGGCGCATTGTTACAATACTCAAATGAAAAACCTCGATGTCAAGTGAAATAGTATCCATGTGACTTACTGTAACAATAGTCAAGCGAGCAGCCAAGTGAAAGTCTGCACAAGAAAACAAGTAAGTCATTGTAAATGTTAACAATTAAGCATTTAAATGATTATAACTGTTGATAAGTGAAATCAATATCAAAATGTGGTCACAGCAAATCGACTCTTAAAAATAAAAGGTAAATTTAGGAATGCCATAATGTTGGCTAAATAGAAAAAGTCCAGATTCTTGTTAGTTGAGAAGCCAGAGCTTAGTAAAGTTAGTCAACTAAAAACGTATTTGGTCAAATCTTCCCAGACAAGTAGTTTTTGGTACATTTTACTGTATACTCAATATTATATTTCCAAAGAAATTGGTTGATTTATTTCATTATTGTACGGATTTATTTACCATGTGTGTTAGATAAATTTCAAAGTTAACAAATACTGAATATTTTAGGAGTGGTAAACCAAAAAATAAACATATTGGAAGTAGATGTTTACCTCACAAACAGCTGAACAGAAACTGTCGTGTTCCGACATTTTGACTGCTTATGATTTTTTTAAACTTTACCCCACATAATTTCCAAGTCGTTAATTACGCAGTGTATTACTAATCCATCGTAACTATGACGAACAAACGACATATTGTAGCCCTTTAATTTGATTAGTGTTTTAAGGTCAATGGAAATTAATTTTATAGAGTAATGTGTGACTTCATGACGTCACAAGAGTAACTTTAAATTATACAATATACAACTATTTAAGGTAAGGAATCGCATTAAAGTACTATTTCTGTTATCAGACTTGATAGACACTAATGTTTACCCGTTTCTAAGTTGTTCCAGGACATTGTAAGTGAGAACAAACGTTATTATTACTGTATAAACATTGAGAACCACGGCTGTACTTACGTATAAAAACATTAGGCCAGACTTACCTCAGCCTCACACAGGAAATAATTATGGAAATATTTAAAAGTATGCACATTTTATGAGCAAAGAATTAACAAATCAACTCATATTTATTTAGGTCTCTGAATTACGCACCATACGAAATTTGATTTAAAAACACACAATTATTCTTATTAAAAATATTTTATAAAATGATATTAAACTCTTCCTTTGAGGAATATTTATTATAAAGTTTTTATATCACGTACGTGTATCACTTAGTTATAAAAACCTCTGTTCATGGCCGTTCGGTTTCTGTTGTGCCACTTGCAAGTGAGAATGCGTAAATAAGTCCGTCTGAATGACGCATTGCACAGAGCATAACACACGGGGTTGATTGTACTATTTATGTAACATAGGTAATAGAAGAAGTCCCAGAGTCCCTGCGGGATGCAATCCGTGCACGCCGTCAGGGGCTTGAGCAGCACTAAGATATTGTAGGGCGTCCACGTGATGATAAACGTCAACAAAATTGCGGACAGCGTCTTGGCTGCTTTCTTGTCGGCTTTTTTCTCTTGTGTCTTCTTTTTCTTTTTGGCTGGGTGGTGTTTTGTGCCGGTCAGAAGAGCCTTGGGCCCGGCTGCCAGCTGCTTGGGGATGATCTTTGCGTTTGGGTTGAGGGGAATACGAATGTCTGGAATATGTGAGGGGCGTCGGGTGTGGGCGTGGCCAGCGGGATGGAGGCTCCAGTCCAGGGTATTGTTGTGGGCGTGGCTATGGGCGTTGGTGGATACAGAAGGACGGCCCAAAGGTGGTGGGCGTTGAGGATCCTCTGCTATCATAGTGATGGAAGGCTGGGCCTGGGGGTCAGCCGCCCCCTCGCAGTCTCCCGCCTCCGGCAATCGTATGAGAATTGTGTATACCTGTGGACACCCAACATTTCATAAACTAAGCGTAATGATGAAAAATGTTCAAATAACTATGTGATTTAGTGTTTATTTTGGAGAACAACTGTATTATAAATATTTTCTGTAGATAATTGAATATAGTTCATTACTTACAAACGTAATACGTATTAGGTATTGTACCAATTACAAACACTGTGACACAATATCACAGGACGAAATACAACAAATTATACTTTTCCACAGGAATTTATTGTAGGCTACTTGTGGGGAATGTGTACACCCACTTAGGATGAGTTTAGCAGGATTACAAAATGTACGATAACACCTGTAGAAACGTTGTTGCCAATTTCTTTATATGTTATAAAATGGCAATGTATTCTGCCCCCCCTCCCCCGTATATCAGACTCCACCCCACCTGGTTTCCAACTTATTTCCCATGTTATTAATATGAAGATTGTTTGTAAGATGTTTAACACTGAAATTTAACATCTAATTAAATTAATGTTTCAAACAGTAGCATTATTATCAGGTAGCAAAACGGTCGTGACATATCGCTAGATATTGGTAACAAGCACGACGCTAGCGATCCCAGCGGCCAGCCCGCAGCAGTGAGTATCTCTGCACTGTTTACATACACAGTTGAGACGTGTAATTGTCAATCTGATGATTTTATTATGTCGTCGTACCATTGTACTTGCAATTATTCCACTTCTTTGAAAATACAATGAGTAATGCAGAGTAGTTGTGTTGTGCTGGCTGACTCCTTGGAGTTCTATCATCACAGCAGTAAGTGTCGTGACTGTATGTTGTTAGACTATGGGAGCAACTCAAGTACAGATAACCACGGTAAATTTGGAACGAGCTTCTTCAGTAAATGATGGTTTGATATTTTAAGAGAACCAAGTTTTTTGTTTAGGAGGTCCTAAAAAATATTTTTAGATGAACTTGTAAATATTTTTTTTACTACCAGAATACCTTTTCTATTCTACGTACATGGAAGGAAATAAAACTTCTTAAAACTAATCAATGTTTTCAGTTTTATTATTTAAACCATTCCATTGATATTCTTTCATATAGAAAAAAAAAAAAAATGAAACAGAGTTAGATTTCTGATGGCCACAGTAAATACCTCCGTGGTGGTTTTATATAGATTAAAACTAATGTACTAATGTTTATATTTACACACCAGCATTAATTAATACTATTTTTATCCTTGAGGATTAGGGAGAAATAAGGGATGGCCTGTCAAGCTGCTGGACCTGCCATCGCACGGCAAACAGGAGAAATAACTGCTCGACACACATTTAGCGCACTGTTGGATGCGACTAGAGCGAAGCACGAGTAGGGTCTAACCAGGAAGTAAATATTTAAGAATTAATTGATTATAAGAGTTCTAATTGTCTCAGTGTAATGGATTTTCGTGTTCAGTTATTTAAGATTACTGATGGGCATTCAAATTCTATTTTTAAAATTTTTATTTATTTTTTTATCAATCAAAATGAGAATTCTTTCTTTCCTTAAACTCCCTTTAAAATTTCAACCTTTACATGGTTTGTAGTGATCGTTTACTTGTAGATAAAGACTATTTTATTTCACTTGCTAAAAGGTAGTTCAGTGTGAAAAGAACCTTAATAATGATAGTATAACCAAAAGGTGTGCGAGGGAGGAGGGCCTCGCCGCTTCATTAGTCTAAACAGCCCCTGAGTTGAGCACCACTCCCCTTGCCATCACATTAGTCCTTTCAACTTTGCCTCTTACTTCTTAGTAATTATTAACATAGAGCAAACTGCTACAGCGGTTTATCGATGTGCTTTTAGTGAGACGTGCTCATTGTCTACATACAGGAAGGGTGTGTGACATTTATGTACGCAAGGTATTTCCATCACTTTGTCGATTGTTCTTGAATCTTTTTTCATAATAGATCAATAACTATTTTGAAAATTTTTAGTTACTAACTGGAATCCCAAACCAAAATTCTGACTCAGTTTTGTTGATGTCATTTTTTGCATTTTGGGAAGATCAAACTGATATTCAAAAAACTTTTTAAATCATATAAATAACTTGAGACCAACAATAAAATTTACATTAGAAAATGAAAGCAATGGACAAATTACTTTTCTAGATGTGTTAGTTACAAAATCAACAGAAAATAAACTTATTATATCACTATACCATAAAAAAAGTTTAGGGGACAATACATGAATTATTTTTCAAATCACCCTCAACATGTGAAAATTGGAATGATTCAAAGTGTATTTCAGAAAATAGATAATTTAGTAACAAACGACGAAGATAAATTAAAGTCAGAACAAGATGCTAAAAATTTATTAATAAAAAATAACTATCCTACAAAAATAATTGAAAAGGTGAAATTAGAAAATAAAATTCAACCTAGTAGACACGATGAAATTACCAATTCTCTAACTACAATTACAATTCATATATAAAAGGCTTTTTCAGAAAAAATAGAAAAATCAACTCAAAATTCAATATCCGTACTTCTTTTAGTTCAACTAATAACCTTCGTAGTCATTTAACAAAATGAAAACCTAAGAACAAAATTCAAGAGACTAAAAATATAATTTACAAAACTGATTGTGAATGTAATAAAACTTACACTGGCCAAACCTCTAGACCTACTAGTACAAGAGACAAAGAACACATATATAATTAATTACAAAACACAAAATAAAGAAAAATCAAAATTAGTAGAACAAGCTCTAAATGAAAATCATGACATCAAATTTGACTCATCCAGTATTATATTTAAAGAATCATCATGGACCAAAAGGAATCAAATTGAAAGTGCCTGCATATCTGTTATAAAAGAACAATGTCCTCGTATATCACAACCATCTATAAATTTTAGTAATATATACTTACCTTTAGTTAAAGAAGAAATCAAACATAAAATAATTAATTATAAATCATATTTTCCAATTAATAATTTCATTTAAAATTACTTTCTACTGA
The DNA here is from genome assembly GCA_035578905.1 of Stictocephala bisonia. NCBI lineage: Eukaryota > Metazoa > Arthropoda > Insecta > Hemiptera > Membracidae > Stictocephala > Stictocephala bisonia. Next base: position 1,099,266 of record JAQJVL010000265.1, read on the forward strand.
TCCATTTAAGTATTAAATTCTTTTAAAATATCTATATTTTATCATATTTTAATTTATATTGTTTTAAACATAGGCCCATGTTGTTTCTGTTTACATTTAAACTGATGTTGCCTTAACCAGCGAAAGCGCTTCTTTAGTTAAAATGTGTGGAATAATGTTTAAAAATGTGTTCTTTTTTAAAACCCAATATATTCCACCAAGTATATACAACTGGAAAGGATATAACCGTAATTTTTCATCGGAAAAGCCGGGAAAATTAGGAAAAACGGAAAAATAATGTTTAAATATAGTGTCATAGGTTGTGCGGATTTATATCCTGATCTCGAATATGGCAAGGGCTTTGTAATAGGACCATTATTAATAATGGAGAAATAAAATATATTACCTTGTCCAATCACTTTTATTTCCAAACACTACATGTTTCGATCCTTAGATCATCTTCAGGTGTATATTTCAAAAAATATTATGAAGGCATCAAAAGTGCATTAATGTCTTATCAGTACGGTCAGTGTATGTACACAGAATAAAGCTGTATAGGTCACTTTCATAATAAAACTTTTAAATGGTTAAAACTTACTAATCTAATAATACAAAAAATAATTAACACTTGTTAAACATTGAACAAGTTAAAATAAACTATGCAGGTTAGCCACTTGTCACTATCAGAGATAATGAATGAAATTAAAATGAAATGTTGGGAGTCTTCTTCTTCACTTGCAATCCAATGGTATCTAGATATCTTCCTGTTGTATTTTTTTCCTTTTTTCCGCTATGTATCTTTTCTATTATTTTAGATTAGTAAGTTTTAACCATTTTAAAGTTTTATTATGAAAGATACTAATGACCTATACAGTTGTATTCTGTGTACATACACTGACCGTACTGATAAGACGTTAATGCACTTTTGATGCCTTCATAATATTTTGTTGCAATATACACCTGAAGATGACCTAAAGATCGAAATATTTAGTGTATTAAATACAAGTGATTGGACAAGGTAATTATTTTATTTCTCCATTATATATTATTTCAAATTCAGGGCCAATATGATTATTACTATTATTAAATTGCGTTAGCGCTGGAAATGTGCAGTTTTCAATACGGGTACGCTATATTTTGATAGTACAGTAGGCTATAGGTCTATTAGTATTTTTTCGCCAAGTTGGTTATTCTTAAGTTAAGTTATATTAGGTTTGGTTACGTTAGGTTGTGTTAGGTTAGATCTGTTTGGTTAGGTTAGGTTAACAAAACCTAATCTAAAAAAAAAAAAAAAAAAAAAAAAAAAAAACAGCATAACCTCTAAAAACATAAAATAACATAATTCGTTTACATCGAGGCTGTGTCGGACGCGTAAGGTATACTCTGCTCAAGGAAAAGTGTACCTAAGAGGATATTCAGTCCAAGCGTTTCAACGATATTTCCAGATAAGAAATGTTTCTCCAGTAAGAAATAAGGTGAGTTAGTTGACTTTGAGGTGTGTTTGTGTTCAGTTCTTAATCGATTTAACAGTGCTTGGTATAGTTTAATCACTAGTTTATTTTTATTGCAGTTATTTAGTTTTAAAGCTATTACAAGTTTTTCAAATTTAGATGTGACAGAAATGTTATAGGATACAGTCTATATATAACTATCAGTGTTTAGTGATATTTTAATATTTAGGCCCTTTAAAAATTTATTCTATTAGTAATTGACAAGATGGCCTTGAGCTTGCAATTGAAGAAAGCAGAGCTGACTGCTGAGCTTGTTGACAATCTAGATTTGAAAACTAATAAACTTACTTCGTAGTTCAAGAAAAATGTATTTGACACGTGAGTACGATTTTAGTATCACTTAAATAACACAATTAATTTAGGTTTAAAGAAATTTTGTCTAGCGTTTGTCGTTACCGAGTTTGCAAGGGTTTACAAAATAATTAATTTCTCATTAACTTGTTTGAATTATTAAATGAGTCTTATAACAAACTAATCACAATGAATTAAACTGTCATAAATCCACAATCAATAATTTTATCATTATTCTCGCTACAGTGACAGGTAAGACGACTCACGCGCAATTTCACTCATAAAAACTTGTTCTTAAACACATATATCACTATAAAAAGCAAATTAGTTCAAGCAAAATCTCCAGCATATTTTTTTCTTAAAGAATATAACATGATGGACACTATAAAATTAGTTTGAAAATCATTGCTTACTTATTTTTTAAGTTTAACAGCAAATTAAAATTCAGAGTTTCGTCATATCAGACCAGCGGCGCGTGTCCGTTCCGACAGTACCAAAGTTATTTTATTCGGACTATAACCTAACCTGAAGTAACCGTAACGGTAAAATATTTCCATTGAAAGTTTTATGCCTTGGACCAACAGTCCGGTAGCCTAGCCGACAACCCTTGCTTCGCTACGGGATGGTTCTCTAAGCTTACTTAGCCTTCCCTCCGTGGATCTCTAAACCTCAATATAAAAAGTCAGCCTGCTGCCAGTCTCACAGATAAGGAAGTTTTATAGTTTCGAAAACCTTGTAAGTCTACTTTAGAGGGATGCTAAGTAGCCAATCATGCCAGAGATAGTAGAAATTACCTTAAACATTTCACGATAAAAACCAAATTACCCAAGCTTTTGTGTTATGTTTTTGTTTTTTGTTTAAGCTGTTTGAAATAAAATATTTTAAATCAATGCCAATGTTACTCTTATGGCAAACAGGGAATGGAATTTTGTAAAAGCCTTTCTTAATGGGTTTATATGATATAAAAGCTAACTTACCACCAAATTTCACCAAAATCTATTCAGTGGTTTCTGATATTTCGTGATGAGTGAGTTTATCCTTTTTGGATTATATATACATTAAGATTATAAACCACAAACCATGAATACCAATTCACTTATAACTAGGTATCACTAGTTACCGAGTCCGTGGAGAGAGATCGAGCCTGCAGGCGGTTGGAAGAGGTCAGTGGTAGACTGCGGGAATCGTAGTGCACGTGATGAGTGATGATGGGACCGTGAGGGTGTGTACGGGACGGTGGGGTTTGTGGGTGGGCCGCTACGTAAGGGTCGCGGATCACATTGAGCGACGTGCCCCGGGAGAGGCTGGAGGGCAGGGGAGTCTCCACGGACACGGGGGTGGCATAGCCCATGTCGCTAGGGGTGTCCTCGATGTCTCCATCGTCGTCTTCCCTTCCGGAGTGCCACCAGGCCACGCACCAGTCACGGATCCATGCCCATGTTAGCGCCTTCGCTTTCTGACAAACAAACAGAAACGCTTAATAAAGATCACTTAAATACTGTAAAACAATAATTACTTAAAACATCTAGTTTAATAGCAATTTTTTGATTTTATTTCATTTTATTCTTACCATAACCCCATTTTTGTAAACAGAAAACTTAATTTAGGTAACTGGTCAGCTGGACAGCTAACATACCCATAATAATATCTATTGAATGGTAAGAACATAATATTGATGAATATAGCCTATAAACAGTGCCTAGAGACTGAGTACATTATAAATAATACCACCCAACTAATCTTCCAGAAAGGATAAAACTATAATGACAATTATGGAAACAACAGTAGTAAACAAATAAATAACAACAAGGAATCAACTTAAGAGATATAACAATATCAGACCTAAAAAACAATTACAGTAATAAACCTCACAACAATAACAGCTATGATAAACAATAGCAGTATATAAAAAACACAACAACAAATCATAAACTTAAGTGATAATAAAAATAATAGACCTTTCCATTAAGAATGATAAATTCTAATATAACAATAACACTCCTCTGGAAAACAACAATAAACTGGTGACTAATAAGTCGGAGGTCAATCCATCAGATGATTCATGGCACGTCTCTTGAAGTTTAAAGACGAGATCTTAAAGTTTATTGCATTTATATTTTATTATTTATTACTGTTATTGTATGATTATTAACGTATGTATTAGCTGTCGCTGTGTCTACACACTATGATCTTATGTACGACTACTTATATGAAGGAACACGCATGAAAGGCTTTCATGAGTTGTGTGGCTGTTTTTGATATAGATGACAACATATTTAGCCGATGCTGAAGATTTTTATACAAAGAGTGCCCTTGTAACATTTATCTGGGATTTGAATCTGTAACATTACTAATGTAAGATGTGAACCACTTAACTGGCAAGCCACGAATTATTGAAAATTCCTTTTTCTACAAATGAAGTTTATAGTAACATAAGGAAAAGCTCTCTAAGACTTCAACGACTTCAAGTAGGCCTACATTACACTTACTTGTTTAGGCAAAGTAATTCATTTTGTTTATGTGACAAAACACATTTTTAAAACCTATGTATTTGAAAAAATAAAAAACACCTTTTCTTGTTTTATAAAAGGGCTTAAAAGATGTCACTTACTCGTAACTTGACTATGTTAAAGTCGTTTATCTTCTCATCGACAGCTCGAAAGTTACACTTTCTAGATTTGAATTTTGAAGCAAGTGTAAGATTTTTTACATGCGAAAAATCTATAAGGTTTGAAGTTTATTATATTTATATTAAATTTAGATAAAAACGTGTAAATGAAGTATCAGCATTGACACGTGCATCTACGACCCCTGTCCCTGTACTCAGGTTGGCCTACGTGTTTTCGAACTATGTCTACTAAATACGTGGTGTATACTTTGGTTATGTACGAATAGCAACATTCTTCCGTTAACATGTGTTTTTGTAGGTATTGCACGTTTTTTTATAGCATTAGTGAAAATGCACGTTAATGAAAGTATATCTGCTGTTAAAAATATAATTAGAAATCGTCAAATCATCTTAGCCTAGATACCTAAACCTGATATAACTCATAATGAAATATGGCATCTTTTCAAGGACCAACAAGAATGCTGAAATTACCATACGAATGAAAATAGTGTAAAAACAAACCTTTATTTCAAAAACTCCGGATTTGGTTATTTATTTAAGCAAGACAAAATTGATTCTCATATTCAGGTGTAATAATATAAAATAAAGTATTATTGTAACTTTTGTTAAATTAAAAAAATTCTGTATAATGTGTGTAAGAGGAAAGTGAGTGTGTGTGTGTGATAACATTATTTTTATTACCTTAAAAAAATTTCCTGGTCGAAGAATTATATATTTGACAAAAGTTTCAACTTCCCAGTTAATAGTTGTTCAAACTAAAAAACGTTTATTACCATAATAATTAGTGGGACTGTGTTCTTCAACATTGTTATATCTTACAAGATTTTACTAAAATTAAAGGGGTTTTAAATATTTAGCCTTGACAGTTTATAATTACCGTAATTAAAAAAAGACTAGAGTACAACAATTAAAACATTAATAAATATATAATCTATTAAGACCAAGATTAATACCAATTTCGTAATTTAATCCCGAGTAACTTCTGAGATATCAAAATTTTTGTAGCCATTCTAGCTTTACCTCTGAGGTTTGCGTGCTAAACAGGAAAATCGACATCGGCAACGTCGCACGGCCTCAGCCTCCTCTAATTTTTACATCCGGTGACTCAAAATTAGGAAGAATGTAGGAGGATACAAATGTATTTTTTTTTAGCGGGAATTTAAATTTATTTAGTGTTTAACTGGGAAGTACTTTTTTTACTGGTTAATGTAAAATAAAGTCAGTCGGACAATTTTAACTTATAAAAATCATCAATGTAAAATTTCAAATAAATTAAAACCAAACCGGAATTAAATGAAAATTACAGACGTCATCTGTAGGAAATTTTATGAATACAAATGTACATTTAGACATAAATAGATTGAATACAAAATTCTTAAAACACGAATAATATAAAAATATAATTCTATCACAACGTAAAAAGAATTAATTAACATATTATGTATTAGTAACAATTACGAACAGAAAAAAATTAACCGTGGAACAAGATAGACAATGTTGCGATGTTGTGCTTCCCTCAGAGGTAAGGTTAGAACGGTTTTTTTCCTTTGGAATAAGCTCCTGAAGTTTGGATGCCTACTTATGTGGTACCTTATATATCAATCACAATCAGGGAATTCCTTAAAAAAAGTAATAACATGAGAATTTGGACTGAATATTTTCAATGGGAAAAGAAAGATAAAATAGGTCAAAATTAATTACTGCATAGTTTTCAACGGAAAATTCTGATACCGTATCGACACATCTCTTCAAACTGGCTTTAAGTTCATAACTATTTTGAACTACTGAGAAAGGAGAGATGTGAAGTATTCTCGTTACTTCAGCGAGGAAAGTATCGGCACTAGTGGCGCAACGATGTAACAACAACTTGGATACAAAGTGTTGTGGAGATTGTAGGCACTAGTGGCGCAACGCTGTAACAACAACTTGGATACAAAGTGTTGTGGAGATTGTAGGCACTAGTGGCGCAACGCTGTAACAACAACTTGGATACAAAGTGTTGTGGAGATTGTAGGCACTAGTGGCGCAACGCTGTAACAACAACTTGGATACGAAGTGTTGTGGAGATTGTAGGCACTAGTGGCGCAACGCTGTAACAACAACTTGGATACAAAGTGTTGTGGAGATTGTAGGCACTAGTGGCGCAACGCTGTAACAACAACTTGGATACAAAGTGTTGTGGAGATTGTAGGCACTAGTGGCGCAACGCTGTAACAACAACTTGGATACAAAGTGTTGTGGAGATTGTAGGCACTAGTGGCGCAACGCTGTAACAACAACTTGGATACAAAGTGTTGTGGAGATTGTAGGCACTAGTGGCGCAACGCTGTAACAACAACTTGGATACAAAGTGTTGTGGAGATTGTAGGCACTAGTGGCGCAACGCTGTAACAACAACTTGGATACAAAGTGTTGTGGAGATTGTAGGCACTAGTGGCGCAACGCTGTAACAACAATTTGGATACAAAGTGTTGTGGAGATTGTAGGCACTAGTGGCGCAACGCTGTAACAACAACTTGGATACAAAGTATTGTGGAGATTGTAGGCACTAGTGGCGCAACGCTGTAACAACAACTTGGATACAAAGTGTTGTGGAGATTGTAGGCACTAGTGGCGCAACGCTGTAACAACAACTTGGATACAAAGTGTTGTGGAGATTGTAGGCACTAGTGGATCAACGCTGTAACAACAACTTGGATACAAAGTGTTGTGGAGATTGTAGGCACTAGTGGCGCAACGCTGTAACAACAACTTGGATACAAAGTGTTGTGGAGATTGTAGGCACTAGAGGTGCATCGCTGTAACACAACAACTGAGGTACAAAGTGTTGTAGAGATTGTAGGCACTAGAGGTGCATTGCTGTAACACAACTTGCGTACAAAGTGTTGTGGAGATTGTAGGCACTAGAGGTGCATTGCTGCAACTCAACAACTTGGGTACAAAGTGTTGTAGAGATTGTAGGCACTAGAGGTGCATTGCTGTAACACAACAACTTGGGTACAAAGTGTTGTAGAGATTGTAGGCACTAGAGGTGCATTGCTGTAACACAACAACTTGGGTACAAAGTGTTGTGGAGATTGTAGGCACTAGAGGTGCATTGCTGTAACACAACAACTTGGGTACAAAGTCTTGTAGAGATTGTAGGCACTAGAGGTGCATTGCTGTAACACAACAACTTGGGTACAAAGTGTTGTAGAGATTGTAGGCACTAGAGGTGCATTGCTGTAACACAACAACTTGGGTACAAAGTGTTGTGGAGATTGTAGGCACTAGAGGTGCAGTGCTGCAACTCAATAACTTGGGTACAAAGTGTTGTGGAGATTGTAGGCACTAGAGGTGCATTGCTGTAACACAACAACTTGGGTACAAAGTGTTGTAGAGATTGTAGGCACTAGAGGTGCATTGCTGCAACTCAACAACTTGGGTACAAAGTGTTGTGGAGATTGTAGGCACTAGAGGTGCAGTGCTGCAACTCAATAACTTGGGTACAAAGTGTTGTGGATATTGTACGCTCTAGAGGTGCATTGCTGTAACTCAACAACTTGGGTACAAAGTGTTGTGGATATTGTACGCTCTAGAGGTGCATTGCTGTAACTCAACAACTTGGGTACAAAGTGTTGTGGATATTGTACGCTCTAGAGGTGCATTGCTGTAACTCAACAACTTGGGTATAAAGTGTTGTGGAGATTGTAGGCACTAGAGGTGCAGTGCTGCAACTCAATAACTTGGGTACAAAGTGTTGTGGATATTGTACGCTCTAGAGGTGCATTGCTGTAACTCAACAACTTGGGTACAAAGTGTTGTGGATATTGTACGCTCTAGAGGTGCATTGCTGTAACTCAACAACTTGGGTACAAAGTGTTGTGGATATTGTACGCTCTAGAGGTGCATTGCTGTAACTCAACAACTTGGGTATAAAGTGTTGTGGATATTGTACGCTCTAGAGGTGCATTGCTGTAACTCAACAACTTGGGTATAAAGTGTTGTGGATATTGTACGCTCTAGAGGTGCATTGCTTTAACTCAACAACTTGGGTATAAAGTGTTGTGGATATTGTACGCACTAGAGGTGCACTGCCGTAACTCAACAACTCGGGTAGAAAGTGTTGTGGAGATTGTATGTACTAGAGGTGCACTGTCGTAACCCAACAACTTGGGTATAAAGTGTTGTGGAGATTGTAGGCACTAGAGGTGCATTGCTGTAAGCCAGCAACTCGGGTAGAAAGTGTTGTGGAGATTGTATGTACTAGAGGTGCACTGTCGTAACCCAACAACTTGGGCATAAAGTGTTGTGGAGATTGTAGGCACTAGAGGTGCATTGCTGTAAGCCAGCAACTCGGGTAGAAAGTGTTGTGGAGATTGTATGTACTAGAGGTGCACTGTCGTAACCCAACAACTTCGGTATAAAGTGTTGTGGAGATTGTAGGCACTAGAGGCGCATTGTTGTAACACAACAACTTGGGTACAACGTTTTGTGGAGATTGTGGGCACTAGAGGTGCATCGCTCTCTAACCCAGCAGCTTGGTGGTCAAGATTGTAGGAGACAGGAATCGGTCCTCTTAATATCGAAAAGGCACTCAATGGTCGTTATCGGCGTGGCCACTGCTAGCGAAATCCGGGGTGTCCATCTTAGGAGGTAGTCAGTGTCCGGATGTTGTGTAGGGGAGAGAATTGATTATCAGGCTTGTCAATTAGGTGAAAATCAGACCAATACTACGTGGTTCGGGTACACGTAAAGTTGTATGTCTCCTAGTTGTCCTGGCTATTCGGCTACTAATTAACGGCCCTTTCTGAGTATACGTCGAACTCAGTACCTATACTACACGTATCATCCACACTCATCCTACACTTATGTAATCATTCATATTCGTCTTAAAATACGCACAAGTCGTGTCGGCAACTCTTTAATATGAGAATTTACAATAGTAAGAAATTGAATTGAGTAAATCAGTAAGGCGTTTGGTAACAGACAGTGAAATTACATGTCTATATGTGTGGCTGGTCATCTCACGTGAAAATTACACGTCTATATGTGTGGCTGGTCATCTCACGTGAAAATTACACGTCTATATGTGTGGCTGGTCATCTCACGTGAAAATTACACGTCTATATGTGTGGCTGGTCATCTCACACGAAAATTACACGTCAAAATGTGTGGCCGGTCATCTTACGTGTCAATTCTGTCTAAACTCTGGAATGTTCGCCATCTTACAAGTTACAGAGAAATGCTTAGGAAGCTGGAAATATCGAACGTTTAAAATGGATGTAAATAATAATTCAATCAGGTGAGTTTGTACGGTTTGGTCCGTTGGAGTAGTCGGTATATAGGGCAAGAAGATGGGGCAGAGGTGTGACTGAGACTGTCTGTCAACTGCCGGCAGCTGGCAGCATCAATTATCTGACAAATCTCTCACCCCCTCCCTCCGAGCCACCCACCACCCCCTCACTCCCACACAGACTCACCCTTTCCCGCTCTGCTCTGGTCTCAATCAATTCCACGCGGGCCACTACTCCTGTTAACACCTTTTACTGATAATAGACTGACCTTTGGTGCAAAATTAACTTTTCGTCCTAAACCAACTTCATCCCTTATGAAGGACTATTTTCCTAGTCTTATGTAGCTAATTTCAATATGATGTGGCGTTTAAAATATTTACTCACCTTTTGACCTCGATTTAAATGATGAACACTGGGAGCTTCAAGTGTGACATTAATTTCAAAAATAAATTCAAAATTGGATTTTTGAAATGTTGGATATCTAGAAGGGCTAATAAATGGTTTTGGTTTCAAGTAACACCTAATACAACAAATAGCTTTAACATAAATGCTGACCTAGAAACTAACAAGATGTGGTTGTTTACACTTTTTGAGTGTGACAAGATGTGGTTGTTTACAGTTCTTGAGTGTGACAAGATGTGGTTGTTTACAGTTCTTGAGTGTGACAAGATGTGGTTGTTTACAGTTCTTGAGTGTGACAAGATGTGGTTGTTTACAGTTCTTGAGTGTGACAAGATGTGGTTGTTTACACTTCTTGAGTGTGACAAGATGTGGTTGTTTACAGTTCTTGAGTGTGACAAGATGTGGTCCCGGGAAACCACTGTTACAGGCCTCAAGCAATCCAAGTATAGACTTACTTAGGAGAATGGAATCATTTTGTTTAACCTTAGATGTCAATTTGTAACGCCTGCTTGCTATTTAAACTCCTTTATCTTCAACAAGGAAGCTTGTTTTTTAAAGTTAACTTATGCAATTAAAACTTATTAAAATCTTAACACGCAATTTTGGTAAATATGAAGTTTTGGGGTCCAACCCGAATTTCATGATTTTTTAAAACAAATAAATACTTAAACCACGACCAATATTCCATAGACATTTTAGGTGGAAATACCAAGTTAAAAAAAAAAAATTAAAAAAAATAATGCATTAAAAAAACGGATGAAATTAAAATTGTCTTTATTGTATATACAAATAGCGAGGTTAGGTCTACATAGTCCATTCACGATGTATTTAACATTAATATCATGTAGTATTTTTTCTCCTTATCACAAATATGAACCTCGAATTCTTCAAACGACTAATAATAACTGATGAGTGTTCAACAAAATAATGGACTGTGTTTTGAACTGTTAGGTTAGGTAAAGTTACGATAGTACAAGTACCGTGAATACATATTGCTAACATAACCAAACCTAACTTAACATTTTTTGTTAATCATATCTTTTTAATTGTCGTAAGAAGTCACGTGTATCAGATTCGTGTTGATGAGGTAACACTAACAAACGATGTTTCTCCTGTTAAAATATTTTCTTCAAAAATCGGCATTTCCGCCGAAAAATGTTTATGCACTCCTACATTATCCCATAACAACCCTCAATATTAGACTAAACATTTCAATCTGTCATCCTAAATAATAAATATCAACCCTTGAGGGATCAGCAGAACTTCTTTATGCGGGTCAACTCCAAGTATTTCAGCTACGTCAGAAAAGCACCTCCTCCCTACCTGCCTTTACCTGACTTAAACGATTTCACTTACCAAGTATAAGATTTTAAATTTTTCTGTAGACACGTACAGAACAAAATCTTACACAGTACAAAAAAATTAAATCTTTCTTCATGTATAAAAAATACTATCGACTATCACAATCTGTATGCGTTATTTGTCAAGTAGACATCACTTGAGTTTAAATTAAAAACAATAAGATTACCACTAATCAACTCAGTATCACAAAGAATTACTTACTGATGATTAATGATCGTCCTAGACAGTATAAGGTCCAATATATCAATTTATATACAATTGGTAATAATTAAAAAAAGGGGTCCTGTACATCAGTAATCAGTTATAATAGAATTAAAAGCATGAACGTAATGGGCCACAGGTGTAGATGTTCGTACAAGCACTAGGCCAACATAACACAGCAGTCGTAAAAACAGCTGACTGAAACAGACTTGTCATATCACACCGCGTGGCCATGCCAACAAACCTCGGTCACATAGCAGAGGTGTGCAGTGCTTGCGACAGCGACCGACAACAGGCAACACTGGAGCCGAATATTACTGAAATGTATCCCTGAAAAAGTAGCCCCTGGAAAAGTACCCCTCCAGTGGAGGCATTCGTCACTTTGACGTCATAGCTGGGGGGTACTTTTCCAGTCGCGAACACTCCTCACAGTGATATTTCAGCTGTTTGTTCATTGTGAAACTATCAAATGGTACAGTTATTATCATTGAATGATATTACTTAATGAATTAAGACCATAATGCATACTACTACTACCATAATGCATAATGGCCATACAAAGTGGATTTGTGCTGACTGGAAAGTACCCACAAGGCTTGTTGAGCGGACTGTATCAGGAAACTTGAAGGCGTTTGCGTTTTGGATTTGATGCTTCGGTACAGGCACAGGGAATAGCCATCCATATCAGTTCTATTCTGTGTGCGTTGGTGTATTATGAATTATAAATAACCTGAACATTCGTTACTATTCAGGAAGCATAACATTTTTTTTTTTTTAGTAGTCCTGATCAACTAAGTAATCAATTTATTATTAAATAACGATATAATAGTTGTCTAGCTCATGAAAATTAGCTAAGCATTATTAGTTTTGTAGTAATTTAGCAAGTTAGCCTAAGGCTGAGTTGTTTAAATAATTTAAATAAAAATTGATGTATACTGTAGGCTAAATTTCTAAAATTCAGGACTAATCATTTAGTCCTACTGCAGTAGGACTAAATTTGAAAAATATATGAAATTCATAATATTATCAAGAGAATAATACTGTGGTAATATAGAGCGTTTTCATAAAGTCTTTAGTTGCAATTTTACCACCCAGTATAATTATTCAAAAAGAGGTGATATTCCGAAAGGCAAAAAGAAAAACTTATGCAAAAAGAATAACACCACAATTTGCATAGGTTTTTAAAATTAAATTTCATTCTACTATTCCTAAAAAAAAAAAAAAAAAAAAAAAAAAAAAAAAAAAAAAAAAAAAAAACGCTATATATTCAGAGATTTTTCAAGGTTTAACGAATATGATACTTAAAAATTAGCATACAATGAATTAGCACATTCGAGTTTGATACTGTAATATTATATAAGTAAATAAATAATCACAGAATTATTTGTGTTCAATTTTTTCGTATACATGTTGTCTGAAGATTGTTTTTTTCTTACCAAGACAGTCATTGCAATGAATTTATAAACTTATTAAAAATAACAAGGTGTCCATTTGAATTCAAATCGAGATACAATATCAAAGCTAAAACAATATTAGATATTTACGGAATGTTATGTTTGTGAAAAAATGTCATCAGTTTTGTGAGAAATTCGTTAGCCATGCTGATTCGGTTATTGAAGTGTACAGTTCCTTACTCAATTTGTAATAAAAATATAAACTGATACGTATATAACTGCATTTTATCATAGTAATGTCGTATGTATAATAGCCTATGCATTTAGAGAGTAATACAACTGAGAACGCAATTTACCGACAATCTTGAATAAAATAAAAGTTTCCTTTAAAAACCAACAAGTGTACTTGTCATAAATATAAAATTCTGAACGTGCGAAATATTTAATAGAATGTATTTGACTCCGTATACAAATTATGTCGTTATCGGATAAATAGTTAAATGTTAAATACATAAAGATTACGCATTGAAAAATATGAAAAACTCGGTACGACGGAACCGGTTCTGTTTTCTGTCTGTCTGTGTAAAATATTAATCCGTATTATTAACAATTAATAGTGAGATTAATTTTTAGTTTTCAAACGCCTGCAACTTGGTTGTGGCAATCTCAAGGCAGATCCAGCCTGGGGAGGGTACTTTTCCAAAATTTATAAATCCGATCAAAACTCGATAAATTTGATTATAAATTTACATTAGACTATATTGTTACATTCAGCAAATTTATTAGATTAGTCACCGAGGGGTAATTTTCCAGTCACGGACACCAGTTTCGTCAGCTGTCCAAATAAAGTTTTTGTGACGTAGGCAGTTGCTGGGGGGGGGGTACTTTTCCAGTCATGGACACCAGTTTCGTCAGCTGTCCAAATAAAGTTTTTGTGACGTAGGCAGTTGCTGGGGGGGGGGGGTACTTTTTCAGTCATGGACACCAGTTTCGTCAGCTGTCCAAATACATTTTTTGTGGCGTAGACAGTTGCTGGGGGGGGGGTTCTTTTCCAGGGACTACTTTTCCGCTACCCCATCTTATTTACTCCTCGCTGACCGAAGATTATCGAACTCTCTGACCCGACTCCCCAATACGTTCCTGCTTTTAATTCTAAGATAGTTAAAGCTAGGTACTTACCCTAGGCCGGTACTGGTCGTAGGCCCCGCCTTGGCTGACGTAGGCTGAGTCTACTTCGTCGTTGCCGGCGCCGGACTCAGCGCGGGCCCGCCGCCACTCCTCCAGGTCCACCGCCTCGTCACTGCATTTAACCACATTACTGAGAACCCCGCTACGGCCACTCCACAACAGACAACCACAGCGGTCAGCCAAGCTAGCGACTACACTGCCGGGCCAGACTTGACCAAGTCAAGTCTGCTCCAGTCTCCAGTAGCAAGTTAAACGTTAAATTCAGTTTTGAACGAATAAATTCACACTTGGGATACATAAATATATAATGTATAAGGACAACAGTTTTAATATTTTAATTTGTTAGATTGAATGGCGTAGACTATCCTTAAATCTGTGATGCAAGCCAGGCACTTGGTTGCACGTTTAAATACAAAGTAGAGTTAACGTGCAAATTTAGTACAAAGTCTAGCATCACAGACCTTGCAAGACAGGTATGTTGGCACTAACAAAAGAACCTCATAAAAACGTAAATTACTGTATTTTATCATTGATTTTACTATACAGAGATATTTAGTAAAATCGACGTTTTTTTCAATGAGCGAAGTTGCAAACTGCAGATAATTTAAAACATTTTAATCATGACAAATCTTCGTTAAAAAACTAAAACCTGAGAGGAATCCTGTTCAGTTCAAATTGTTCGTAATCCCTGGGTAAAAAAACAAAATAATAGTTAGCATCAAAGATATAAATGACATCAAAGCATCAAATATATATTTTTAATGGAATTCAGAAAAAATACAGTACGGAGGAAACGAGAGATATCAGTTTTTATGACTAAAGAAGACGTAGTAGAGTAAAGTATTTTAATAACGTATTACTGTATATTGCATTTTTAAAACATAACTAATCTTTAAATATAATTATGAAAAGTGAAAATACGATAAAAATAGAATATTAAAGGAGTAAATCTGTGTACAAGACCACCACTTAATAAATTTTGTATTTGCCTAACTTATTTTGGACTATTTTGCGTCATTTTCAAAGTTCAGTCAAATACCACCTCACTTTAAAAACCATTGCATAGGATTAAAATTGCAAGGATTGCATTGCAAAGGAGTAAAATTACCAACACTAAAATACTTTCATTATGATGCTAAGACAACCACAATGGAAAACAACAATTAATAGTAATTGCTGAAACTGATTTATAATGTATTTTAGTTTTGAATGGATTTAGAAATTAGTAGTTATGATGAAAAGACAACTGCACTCATCAATACAATAAATTAATACAAATGCGTGAATTTATTAAGAAATTCGTAATTATATAGCATTTTTTAATTAATGTATTCGTTTTAAGCAGGCGTGCAACGGGACTTAATGGAGGATTTACTTTGACTGTTTTGTTAGCAGTCAGGTTCTACAGTAAAACGGCCTCACTAACTAATTATATACATTTCTTATAATTTTTAAAAAGCTAAACAATGTTTTGCTTAGACAAATTACAAGTATTCATGCAGTGAAGGTGTAGCGAAGCGGGTTGTGCAAGAATAACAATGAGTGAAACTACAACAGACACTACTACAGTGACTCAACAACGATAACACCTACAGTGTCCAGACACCGTACTAGACAAAATGTCCCCGTCACAGTCGACATAGTGTGACAGTTACACTCGACAACCGTCACCACTACATTGTCTAGATACACTACTGGACAAACTGTCCCCGTCACACTCGACAAAGTGTCACAGTTACAGAAGACAACCGTCACCATTACATTGTCTAGATACAATACTGGACAAACTGTCTCCATAATACTCGACAAAGTGTCACAGTTACAGAAGACAACCGTCACCACTACATTGTCTAGTGGCAGTACTGAACAAACTGTCGTAGTCACAATCAACAACTGTCACCACTACATTGTCTAGACACAGTACTGGATAAACTGTCCCAGTCACACTAAATAACCGTCTCCACTTCATTTTCTAAACACAGTACTAGACATACCGTCCCCGTCACTGTCGACATAGTGTCTCAATCACATTCATCTACTGTTACCACTACATTGTCTGGACAAAGTACAGGAGAAATTGTCCCAGCACTGGACAAACTGTCTCAGTCACATTCAAAAAATTGTCACAGTCACACTCAACAACTTTTACCACTACATTGTCTAGACACATCACTGGACAAATTGTCCCAGTCACACTCGACGAAGTGTCCAATGACAATCAACAACTGTCACCACTACATTTTCTAGATACAGTACTAGTTAAACTGTCCTTAATATTAAATTTTAAATTTTGTTCCTAATATGGTTTCTTAAATTAAATCAACATGTTAAAAATCTAGTAAAATAATTTTATAATCATAATCAGTGTTGTGTTTTTGAATGAGCAAATCTGCAGCCTAAATTCCTATAGTTTTTCAAATTTCCCGAAAAATCCCACCTTCTTTGAGCCAGTTATTTATGGTAGTATCGGGTGTAAAGTTTTGCATTGCTTCGAAGGATAAACTAACTTACTATGGAACTCCTCCAATTATCTGACTCCAACTATTCAAATTGCCAATTATGTTAATTACTTTCGGAATATTGTATAAATACCTTTAAAATATTTAGATTTTTGTTCTCACAAAACCTAAAGCGAATAACAACGCATTTTTAATCTGTAAACAGATAAATCATACATACGTTCATCACAATAATAATGCATAATTAACTTCAATAAATACTGTACACACCGTCTTAAAAGAAGAATAAATAAAAAATCCGCCAATAAATATAATTTGTAATTTTATAAATAATGCTCTTTCTCATTTAAAATATTGTTTTTTTTTATCCCATTACAGCAACATACGGTAATAAAATAAACTGGACTGCGTGTTGACTAAAATTCTTTTATCTGAATGTTTGATTAACCGAATGGGGTCTGGTGTCAATTGATTCAGATTAGATTGGAATTCTACTGTATTTAAATTTTATTTTACAAAATTTCTTCATGAAGATGCTCAGAAAATAACTTTCCAAGATCTGACTGTACAAAAAAGGTCATTTAACCTCTATTGTACTAACCCATTAGTTCAAAGAACCGTTATAGATCCTGTAACTTTTTTAAACCTATGCCAATCCTTTTCTAATTCTAGAAGCTGTGATTGTTACGGTGTTACACTAATGGACGATGTGCACCACATACTATAGACCCATTACCTGGAGTTGGACCGTTTACTGCTGTCCTTCTTGCCAGCCTGCAGGTTGGGCAGGTCCTTCTGGCGTTTCTCGGTCTCTCGCCAGATGCGCCAGTATAGGAAGCACATGACCGTGACGGGAACGTAGAATGCCGCGATGGCCGTGCCGAACGTGATGTACTGGTTGGTCTCTATAAACTGGATGTAACACTCGTTGTCCCGCACGGTTCGCACACCCTCGATGTACGGCCAGGCGTAGATCCACGGCGGCCACAGCAGCAGAGAGATCCCCCATGCACAACCTGTCATCAGTGAAGAAGAAGGGTGTCCAGGTCATAAAGAAAATCACAAAGTCTGTCACTTATAATAAAGTATCGTTTCTTTTTCTGCTCCTAATTTGGTCGATCAAGACATTTTGGATACTATCTTTAAGGGAAAAATAGGCAGAAGTCATTACGTCCGTGTCTTGTTACAACGGGGTAAACAACGGAGTAATACTTGCGCACAACCCTTCGACCTGAGATCTGGAAGGTGTTAGAAGCGCACGTCAGGTTGGACTCAAGTGTACGCTTCTAACACCCTCCGAACGTCAGGTACAATGGTTTTGCGCAAGTAACTCGAGTTTTCTCCTAGCTCAAATAACACGTGCGCAAGTAACACGGAACCTTTGTGACAGTTAAAACGTATTTAAGTTTATTAGTTTATATTGAATATAAATTAACACACTCACACAAATCTGTAAGAACATGTACATTTAATTGACTACACGTTTCCTTAGCTATAACCTTCCACCTTCCTTCTCTTTGCTATTCGACTAGGATATACAAGTGGCAGAGGGAATATCCTAGTCACTATTATAAGGGCAATTGATATGATCATTAGTACACGGACCCTACTTATGATGAGGATGCCCGTGTAGGGGTAGATATGTAATGTAACTATCTAGGGTATATGATTACATTAGAGTTTTTTGGCTCAATTACAAGGGCCTGGGAGCTGGTCTTTGCTATTAGAGGAGATAATATATGATGAGGATGCCCGTGTAGGGGTAGATATGTAATGTAACTATCTAGGGTATAGGATTACATTAGAGTTTTTTGGCTCAATTACAAGGGCCTGGGAGCTGGTCTTTGGTATTAGAGGAGATAATATATGATGAGGATGCCCGTGTAGGGGTAGATATGTAATGTAACTATCTAGGGTATAGGATTACATTAGAGTTTTTTGGCTCAATTACAAGGGCCTGGGAGCTGGTCTTTGGTATTAGAGGAGATAATATATGATGAGGATGCCCGTGTAGGGGTAGATATGTAATGTAACTATCTAGGGTATAGGATTACATTAGAGTTTTTTGGCTCAATTACAAGGGCCTGGGAGCTGGTCTTTGGTATTAGAGGAGATAATATATGATGAGGATGCCCGTGTAGGGGTAGATATGTAATGTAACTATCTAGGGTATAGGATTACATTAGAGTTTTTTGGCTCAATTACAAGGGCCTGGGAGCTGGTGGAGATAATATATGTTAGTGTTTTGGTTAAGCTTAAATGATTGTAAAAATAAATTCTCTCCACAATAACGTTACCTATCATGAAGGCGGCACGATTGGTGGTGCGTTTGGCACGGTAGGTGAGTGGCCTGGTCACGGAGAAGTATCTGTCGAAGCTGATGATGAGTAAGTTGAGTACACTGGCGTTACTGGCCAAGTAGTCGAGGGCCAGCCAGGTGTCACAGATGTACGGTCCGAGAGGCCAGTAGCCTAGTAGCGTGGACACAGTGAACAGTGGCATGGAGATGAGCCCAATGGCAAAGTCCGCTACCGCCAGGCTAAACACAAAGCATTTACTTTACAACAGTTTAAATTACAAGTATTTGAAGCAGTTAATATGAACAACTGAAATTCAAATGAAGTTTATATTTATTAAACTCGTGTCTTTAATTCCTCAAGAGAACATCTACAGATAGGCCGCTTAGATTGCGACCCAGTAAAAGCTTTGGTACGAGATAAGTGCACTGAGTGGTGGAAGTGAGATAGAGAACTATTCTTTCCCCGATATGTCATTCCATTTAAAAATTGTTATGGTAACTAGGAAGACGGTACGTCACGTGCTTAACAGAGCAGTAGCAAGTCCTGCCCATTACGTCATCAGAGCAGCATTACGTCATCCTGCCCATTACGTCATTGGTAGGTTTGTTCAACACTACCGTATCAAGCTTAGAACTATTAAATTAAATATTTTTTAGTATTCACATAAAAATTATTAATAACAATGAAAAATGAATATCATTGTTAACAATAAATAACAACAAAACAAACTTGTACGGTTCATTAAAGTTAGTTTTTACAACTAAACTGAGGGCGGAAGTTAGTCAATCCCGTGATATACGGCGGCGAAGCGGTGTAATGTTTCCCTCCGCTGTTGTAACCCCTGAAAACACGCAGGTCGAAATATGTTCGGTCCAATTGTAGTTTGAAGAAGATAGAATATTACCTGAACAAAAAGTAGTTACTGATGGTCTGCAGCTGTTTATCAATTTTGAAGGAGATCATGACCATGCTGTTACCGACGACGGTGGCGATTGACAGCAAGCTAGCTGTGATGGCAATAAGAACGATCTGGGTGATAGTGTAATGACTCTTGGGCTCCTCTAACGGCACTGTCTGCGTCGAAGTCAAGTTGAGCTCCACATCCATGTCGTCCGGTCACCAATCCGTCATCCTGCAACATTCATCTATCAGTAAAAATACAATCATTAAGAATTGAATATCAACAAGTAGGGCTTGTAGTAAGAGTAAAATTATTACAACAGTAATGAACTAATCTATGTAAACACGTAATTGGAGTGTACATGTAGCGTTCACGTTTAGCCAACCAGAATCTGAAAAGAATTTTATCTTAATTTCTGTCAGCTTGTTTTTAATATTAACTTGTTGTCGGTAATATTAACCTGTTCAAAACGAAAGTGTAATTTTGAATGAAATTTGTTCATTCTTACTATAATCAAAAATGTAAAAAAATCCATCTTAGCAAAATTATTTGTTCAATGTTCGATGAGTGGTCAGGTATACCCTCGTGAGCCTCGTAGTTCTTACTAAAAATAACTGTCTTGTCAAAATTGCTGGTGATTTCAACGTAGACGTTTTGAAGCCTTTTTATCAATATCATGTTCTTCAAGACCCATTTCTAACTTATAATTTGGTCCTTACTGTTGACGAAATCACTCGAGTCTCACCCAGTGGCGGTTCTTGTCTCGATAACATCTTGACTGATCTTCCATCAAACATATTCATGTACTAGCTCAGATACTTTTCTCTGTCGGATTATAAAGATCAAATCATATCATCGAATATTAATAAGTCTTCATTAAAAAAAATGTCAAACAACAGAAAACCTCGTTGGTTGACACCAGAAGTAGCTATTAGAAGGAAAAGGTTGAAGGATGCCTTCATTCTTCAGAGATCTTGTAAATCTGAGCTTCTTGACTACCATAAACATATAACATTCTTTGAAAGACACTCAATCTAGACAGACAAGGGAAACAATCATGAACAGTAAAAACCGTATGAAAGTCACATAAAAATTAATAAATAGTTTCAGGCCTGGTGTTGGGTATAGGGAGGGAGCAGATTGGTCAATAGAGTATGACAGCACCACAACCGATCATCCCCAAAAATTTCAAAAAACATTTAAGATGTTATTTGTCCCAGAGGGTTCTCTATAATTTTTCAGAGCTTTAAGATGATATATGCCTTTAAAATAACTATCTATTTTATAGTACGCACCATTTAACCACTATTTACTACACGTTTTAGTAATCAAAACATAATATTGCTAGATATGTAATGTTTATTGTATATTGAGATTTGGTTTAAAATAGCATAATGGAAACAAAGTCAACGTATTATTGTATTGTGTTTACGTACATATAAATGTATTTAATCAGCTTTGATGGAAATAATTTTAATTCTATTGTAGGTTTATTGGATCCTTCAAATTCAACTTAAGACATCCATACTGTGCTATTCTCATAGAGAATATTATGTTTTGTAACGTTATATAATTTGTTTCTTTGTTCTAAATATCAGCTACGGCGGCAAATGTCTGTATTAAAGCACGGGTATACATTTAGAGATTATATATAAGTAATCTGGTTTGACTTTAAGCTAAGTACACTCATTGGCACCGAAAATCAATGTTCAATGAATTCGATTTTACTGAACGTGTTCATAACCATTTAATATGTTTGCAGAAGTGCAGACAGAAGATTATAAATGTTAACTATCTGCTGAAGAGTGGAGAAACAATAGAGATACCCTGACTGGACTTTAGCCCGCAGATCCCCTGCCTGGACTGTGGCCCGCAGATCCCCTGCCGGGACTGTAGCCCGCACATCCGCTACCGGGACTGTAGCACGCAGATCCCCTACCGGAACTGTAGCCCGCATATCTCCTACCGGCACTGTAGCCCGCACATCCCCTGCCGGCACTGTAGCCCGCAGATCCCCTGCCGGAACTGTAGCCCACATATCTCCTACCGGCACTGTATCCCGCATATCTCCTACCGGCACTGTAGCCCGCAGATCCCCTGCCGGAACTGTAGCCCGCATATCTCCTACCGGCACTGTAGCCCGCACATCCCCAGCCGGGACTGTAGCCCGCACATCCCCAGCCGGGACTGTAGCCCGCACATCCCCTGCCGGCACTGTAGCCTGCAGATATGAAGACTAAAATAATTAATTAAGACAACCGTTTGTACAAGAGCTGATTGAGTGTAAGGTGGTCATATAATATAAATAATCTCTTAGTATTTTTCGATTACTATTAGAGCAATTTCTGGAACACCATTAGTGGTTAAAATAATTTAATATTAAGAGTAATTAAAATATTTGCACGGCAGCCTGGTAGATTGTTTACGAATATATTACACTAATACAATTGCTACTGACTAAGGAAGGCACTAATGACCTATAATTGGCCTGCAGTTCTCTCTCACTGCCACTGATATAATGCAATAGTTTCTGAGGAACAGTCGACCTAAGTCTTGCTCATCACAACTCATCACAATCATTCCCCTCATTCGATCATATAGGCGCCTTAATAATAAATAAAATAAACAACTGCTGTTATATAGATATAGGTTGAACAAATATATCAATTTGTTAGATTTAGTGCAATTATAAATCAATCTACCTGAACGGGTTAGCTACGATGTGGAGAATTCTCAGGACATGAATGTGATGTGAATGGAGATTCTGTATGTTCGAATGGGGTTTTGATGTGGTGTGATTGTTAAAATTTTAGAACTAATCTGACGATTGCTATACATTGTTATGTTCTGGCAAACTCCTGAAACCTGGTTCGACCTTTCTATTGGGCTAGCCCCCCCCCCCCCCATGGCCCAGACGACAGACGAGTTATTATGACTACTGGTGGGAATGGAAATCACAAAGTAGGCCTTTACATTAAGTTCTCCGTATTTTACTAGATAGACGGGTTACGTCTGGAGGACCTGTTGCGATCAACCTTGATAATATTTGCATATTTAACTTGAACCATTCTTAGTGTTTCTTAAAATAAGACTAGTGTCACTACATAAGAGTCGCGTCTGTTTACTCCTTATACTACATACATTAGAGGCAACTAATCTACATATATATAAACTAAATATTCAGGTGTTGGTGTCTCAAGCACCAGTAAGATGACCATTATAGATTTGTACCTATACACAGACGGCAGATATCGTCTCCCTGTCGACCTACTAGGAGATGGCGCTCTGCCAAGGACGTCTCCCCGCCACCCACGGGGACTACCACTATAGTGGTAACAATTGGCGCTGAAATATATTTTGTACGTCATTATTGACTTATGGCTATTAGTCGGCTTTCTTGTGTGAGAGGACGTTTTTGCAAATCACCGTACATTTCTCCAAGAGGTGGTACAATTGTATACCATACCACAGAGAGAGAGAGAGAGAGAGAGAGAGAGAGAGAGAGAGAGAGAGAGAGAGAGAGAGAGAGAGAGAGAGAGAGAGAGAGAGAGAGAGAGAGAGAGAGAGAGAGAGAGAGAGAGAAACAGGCCAATTTCTTATGACCGCAACGAACGCTGCAGCGGCAGTTATAAATTGATTATGACCAACGTACTTCTATATAAATATATAGTAATAATTACTACGTTTATATCATTGACGATGTAGTGGAGTTAAAAGGGAGGGGCCGGCAAACTGGAGAAATAACCACTCTACACACACTTGCATGATGCTACTACTGTTATAAATAATACTTTACTCCCCGATAGTGACACTGGTCACAGATATTTCTAGTAAATATTTATCTGATTATGAAGTCAACACAAGTAAATATCGTATATTTTAGATAATATTCACAACGATCGCATAAAAATAGCGTCTTCGTAATTTTTTTTAGAAAATCCTACGTGACATTTTAACTGGCAAAGTTCAATTAATTTCAATAAATTAGTCGGTTCTTTTCAGAAATGAGGTAATCTAATGATTTCTAGTTGCCAATAAATGAACTAAGACGTAATGATCAAAGTAGAGGAAGAATTTAAAACAAAAACGAAACTCATTTGTGATTTTGTCTGGCGAAACAAAGAATCTGTGGCAGAACCCCGAGGCGGTGGCTTATTGTGAAGAAAATTATTGGAAATGGAAGCCCCTAGCGACTTGTCTATCTGCTCACTGCAGTAATTAATGTTGAGAGTCTTTCAATAAAAATGTTTTAAAGAGTATATTTTATATAACTTTAATGTGACCTTATGAATTAAAGACCAGGGGATTTAACCTCCTTTATTAATAAAGAGACGTTCTTTCAGAGTTAAAACAACGTTAAACTGCTTATATGCTTACATTATTACACTACATGCTTACATTATTACACTATATGCTTACATTATTACACTATATGCTTACATTATTCCACTATATGTGTACATTATTACACTATATGCTTACATTATTCCACTATATGCTTACATTATTACACTATATGCTTACATAATTCCACTATATGCTTACATTATTACACTATATGCTTACATTATTACACTATATGCGTACATTATTACACTATATGCTTACATTATTCCACTATATGCTTACATTGTTCCACTATATGCTTACATTATTACACTATAAGCTTACATTATTACACTATATGCTTACATTATTACACTATAAGCTTACATTATTACACTATATGATTACATTATTACACTATATGCTTACATTATTACACTATATGCTTACATTATTCCACTTCATGCTTACATTATTACACTATATGCTTACATTATTACACTATAAGCTTACATTATTACACTATATGCTTACATTATTACACTATAAGCTTACATTATTACACTATATGCGTACATTATTACACTATATGCGTACATTATTACACTATATGCGTACATTATTACACTATATGCGTACATTATTACACTATTTGCGTACATTATTACACTATATGCTTACATTATTCCACTATATGCTTACATTATTTCACTATAAGCTTACATTATTACACTATATGCTTACATTATTACACTATATGCTTACATTATTACACTATAAGCTTACATTATTACACTATATGCTTACATTATTACACTATAAGCTTACATTATTACACTATATGCTTACATTATTACACTATACGCTTACATTATTCCACTATATGCTTACGTTAAACACGCTTGGATTATTCGCTATGTTTTATGAGTACCACATTAAAAAATTACTGTTCATCATTTTAATAGAAGGTATTAAACTCGTTGCCGGTTTACACATTAAAAAAAGGCATTAAAACGCGTTTTTTACATTAAATACGCAATTGTTACTCTTATTCTTACTCTATATGAGGCGCCGACACAACTTTGTATATAATTTAAGGCGGCTATGAATGAATACATGTTTTAGGATGAATGTGGATGACCGGTGTAGTCTAGTTACTAACTGAGGTAAAATGTTCCTCATAAAGGCCCATTTATTAACGACCCATTAACCAGGGCAATTAAGGGACCCACAGATCTACGTGGAATCCGAGCTATGTAGTATTGGTCTGATTTTCAGCTAATAACAAGACTGATACTCAGTTATCTTCCCTACACAACATTCTGAACCAGACTACTTCACAACAAGAACACCCCAAACTTCTCTAGTAGTTTCCACGCATATAGCAACCGTTGAGCGGACGCCATGTCAGTATTAGGAGGACCGAGTATAGAACCTATCGCCTATAATCTCCACAACACTTAGTCCCCAAGTAGCTGAACTACAGCACTGCGCCACTAATACTCAGTTTACAAACACATTCTATACTTGTTATTGTCCAGACGGTATACGACTGAATAGTTATGGCTTTTTATAACTTTAGGAAATGTTTTCAACTATCTGATTTATTTATTGTGACAAATCACTTCTACAAAGTGGTAGAGTATAAACTGTATATGGTGTTACCTAAATACCTTTCACGACCAAATAAGTAAAGTTCTTAATGGCTACCATGGCAGCAATAGTTGCTTGGACTCCCAATTAAATCTCTATTGGCAACAAACACAATTGTAATTTCCTCATAATAATGATTTATCCTTAACTGACTGTAATGGAAGCAGACGTTTTATTTGGACGAGTACTATTCATAGTGAGTTTTAAGTTAACCCCCAATTTGTTTCCACGGCTTATAAAAGATTTGCTTTTTGAATACGTCACTAAATTAATAACAACCCAATTAGAGTGTTTCAATTTTATAAATGATAACATGGGGTCCAATATCCATGAGTCAACGTAAAAATTTTAAATGGAACGTAGTTAAGTGTCATTTAACATCGCTCTTGCAATCTGAAAACGATAGCACAATGAGAATTTAAAATGATGTGTAATTCTTAAGTTATTCATTAAGTGTTATTTATTTTATTTTATCGGTAATCGCCTGTGTATTTTCTAGCTAAAACTGATTTCTCATGACTAAAACAAAACTAAAGTTGTGTTTTTTGTGTTTTATGGTAACTAGGGAACAAAGCAGTTTTAATTAGGAATATACAAAATGGTGACCAATTAAATAAAATAACAAAATAATTATTGGTTACAAAATGAAACATCCTTTTTCAATTCTTATTACACTATTGTTTTCAACTTACACTATGGTGGTTTTAACTGACCACGTTCTCGTTGAAGTTGACTCCTTGATCTCGGACCCTAAGTGACCACTAATAATTTAGAATTTTGTGTGAGTTAGTATCAATTTAATCACATGTTCAAAAAGCGAACCTTTTATAAACTGTTAAAACAAGTTAAGGAGTAACTGTCTTAAAACTCAGCCTTATACAAACATTCTATATAACTACGTACAGTCCACGAATAAACTGTTAAAACAAGTTAAGGAGTAACTGTCTTAAAACTCAGCCTTATACAAACATTCTATATAACTACGTACAGTCCACGAATAAACTGTTAAAACAAGTTAAGGAAGAACTGTCTTAAAACTCAGCCTTATACAAACATTCTATATAACTACGTACAGTCCACGAATAAACTGTTAAAACAAGTTAAGGAGGAACTGTCTTAAAACTCAGCCTTATACAAACATTCTATATAACTACGTACAGTCCACGAATAAACTGTTAAAACAAGTTAAGGAGGAACTGTCTTAAAACTCAGCCTTATACAAACATTCTATATAACTACGTACAGTCCACGAATAAACTGTTAAAACAGGTTAAGGAGGAACTGTCTTAAAACTCAGCCTTATACAAACATTCTATATAACTACGTACAGTCCACGAATAAACTGTTAAAACAAGTTAAGGAGTAACTGTCTTAAAACTCAGCCTTATACAAACATTCTATATAACTACGTACAGTCCACGAATAAACTGTTAAAACAAGTTAAGGAGTAACTGTCTTAAAACTCAGCCTTATACAAACATTCTATATAACTACGTACAGTCCACGAATAAACAGAACGCCAAATCTTGTGTATTGCTATTGTCTGATGGTTCTCAACATTATGTAATATTGTAACGTGCAACATACAAATTACATATTTTTATAGATAAATAGAAGTTAGCTTAAAAAAACTTACTTTTAATATGTTGTTACCTTGTTTATAAACAAAAAAGTCAGTAACCAAATACATCATGAAAAATTTGCGGACTAATTTAAGCCATTATGGAAATTTTCTACATCCGTCAAGAAATGCTGACTAGTAAGTCTAGTCTACTTTGCAACGTAATTCATTGTGGGGACTCGTGATATCCGTCAAGAAATGCTGACTTGTAAGGCTAGTCTACTTTGCAACGTAATTCATTGTGGGGACTCGTGATATCCGTCAAGAAATGCTGACTTGTAAGTCTAGTCTACTTTGCAACGTAATTCATTGTGGGGACTCGTGATATCCGTCAAGAAATGCTGACTTGTAAGTCTAGTCTACTTTGCAACGTAACTCATTGTGGGGACTCGTGATATCCGTCAAGAAATGCTGACTTGTAAGTCTAGTCTACTTTGCAACGTAATTCATTATGGGGACTCGTGATATCCGTCAAGAAATGCTGACTTGTAAGTCTATCTTGTAACGCAACTCATTAGCCTCCTTTATTTACAGAAACTTTCCGTGATGTAAAACAATGACAGTGTTGATGGGGGAAATGGAGTGGGGAGTAAGGGGGCGGCTCAAAGAAAACCCCTTAGACAGCAATAGGTGACGTCATGTCCAAACCTGGATGTTCCACAGCAGTCTTAGAGAACACGTCTATTTCTTAGAAAACAGTAGAAAACATAAATAAATACAAAGCTAGCAAACACCAAATGTACCAATAAATGTACACATTTATAAATTGGTCTGAAGTTAACTTTCTAGGGAAAAGTAGGCCTTAGTTTGTAACAATGACTACATTCGCTCATCTACACTCATCACACTCATTCGAAATCCTTTTCTATCATATTTTGATGATCGGTGTCTTAAAAATAAATAAATAAAAAATAATAATATTCATAAAACGTTATATAAAGATGTATTTTAAAAAGTGGCGCTCTTCTCTCTAACTTTAAAGTCTTTTTGGATTACATCCATCCAATTATTTTAATATTTGCTAAAATAAAAAGTGTTCAGTTTGGAAAAATCTGCTAGTATTGTATTCGTTCTTCATTGCAGCCTTTAAGATAGTGGCTGCAATGAAGAACGACAACAACCAGAGAAAGGCACTTCCTAAAGTTTGACACCATCCAAACACGCACTGGAATTAACTCTCGTTGTGGGAAATTAACAGTTATAGAGTAAAATGCAGCCATTTATATTTTATTTTGTTTTTAAATTCGTGAAAAATAGAAAAACGCAATTATTCTAGATCTAGTTTGTTGTATAAATTATTGCTTCAAGATTCCTGTTTCAATATTTGGATTTTACAAATTGAGATTTGTATTTTAGAGGGTTGGTGTTTATTATTTTGTGGCAATTTTAACTATAAATATTTTTCAATAAATAAACTATGAATTAAATCACACTTATTTTTTTCTCTTCAGACATGTTCGCAAACTCAAATCTCTACCACAGAATACCAAACCCACCTCTCATTCTTTCGTAAACAAGAAGACACATATCCTAAAAGTAGTTGCCATATTAGATTTGCATTGCATACCACAATGTTAAATGTGGTACAGCACCATGAATAATTTTTTCCAATCGTTTAATGAGCTTAAAATATCTTTTTAAACATTTATATTGTTTATTTGTATTTTAAATAAATAAAAACCAATGCACTAATTTTTATTTCATCACAAATAACATTTTATAAAAAATAAATAAATAAATAAAAAAAACTGTTCTATGCACATGCATGTAATTACACCAATATTTGAAAGTAGAAGGAAGACGGATATAAGCTTTTTATCATTTATTTTATCACGCTTAAGTACCTGTTGATTGCTAAATTAGGAAACGATGCCATTTTAAACAGTAAAGGATGATGAAATAGAAGAATTTTACAAGATACCTTAAAATTATCATAGTTAATTTTCAGATATAGATGAGGTTGTTAGAAGTGTCAAAGTGAATTAGAGAACGAAAGTGGAAGTTAATAAATTTTAATATGAAACAAGAGTTTTTTAATATGGTTAAACTAAAGTAATTAATCTATTAAGTGAGATCAAACTCTATCACAATTAACGTAAACAAACACTACACAGTAAGTAATTGATAAACTTGGCTCTAACGACTGGGGCAACCACGAGCTGTTTAACAACGCAAGATCAATCTAACACAATGAGATAACAATGCAACTGGGCTTCAATACAATTGTGTATTTAAATAGTGACAAAACGAAATAATGTTAATCTATTTTCTACCTTTAATTAATCCAATAAAATATCAGTATATAGTTCTTGTTGTATCTCTGTCGACGTTTACCTAAACGTCAGTTAAAATTTTCTTAATTTTTTCTGAGAAAAATGTCAAAATATGAATTTTTTAAGTGTAAAAAGTCCCATACTTTAAATCAATGCCTTTAATGATACCTAAAACATTACCTAAATGTGCATTTACATGTAAATATGTACAGATTAATATTTTAGGAAAGTTTTTAATATTTTAAATTGTTGATTTTATTCATAAAGCATTTTATTTTCTACATATTTTTTATAGATAAATAGAAAATAGCTTAAAACACTTACTTCTAATATTTTGTTACCATGTTTATAGATAAAGAAGTCAGTTCAAAATATATTGCATTATTAATAATAATCTTCATGGTGTATAAGATCAAATTTAGGTAAACAACTATTTAGATGGAGTGAAAAGAGGGTGTGTTCAAATTCACACCCCATTAGGAGTACCATCAGTCACATCCAAATTCACACCCCTGTCAAGCCAGTTTGATCTCAGCGAGTCAAAATGTCTAAATTCACTTCCCTTGGCCATTTCAGGAAGTTTTTGGTTTTGACTGTACCTACCTTTAGGCCTCCGTTGCAACTCCCCTCCTGATCAAGCAGTTCTTAGACATTGCAACCAGTCGTGAGCCATTGACAAACAATGTTTTTGCTATCCCAAGCACCTTTGAAATAGTGTACATTACACTATACTTACTTAAGAAGACTAAAGTACGTGATTGCTTTTATAAAAAAAATTTTTTTTAATAATAAAAAAAACGGGAATAGTTTGTTTATTTGAAATACAGTAATAGTGTTTAAGCAATTCTAAGAACAAAGTTTTCTCGATAAATTATCCTGTGCAGCCACAAGCAAACATTTAAAATAGTAATAAACTGTATTTTAAAAAAAATCAGGTTTATCCTTTGTAGCGAAAGGGAGTTTATTACACACCCTTAACACTACACTAGTTAAGGGAATGTAATAATTTTCAATAATAAATAATATTAATACTCAAATTA
Source organism: Stictocephala bisonia (assembly GCA_035578905.1). NCBI lineage: Eukaryota > Metazoa > Arthropoda > Insecta > Hemiptera > Membracidae > Stictocephala > Stictocephala bisonia. The sequence continues at coordinate 1,130,072 of JAQJVL010000265.1, forward strand.
ATAGTAAGTATATTACTTATTTATAATAGTATTATTAACGTTTCTATTTTAAAAGTTCTGATTTATTTGTGAAACCATTCTGAGAAACTTAGTATACTAAGATTTTTGTTGCACATGAAACACATTCCAACACTATAAACTATGGAAAAAATCCATCTGTTGCAGTAAATTAAAATTTTCTTTAACACTGTAAAAATTGGTGTCTGCTTGAGGTGTGCATAAGGGTTGAAGTATTTATAAAATATATTGGTAATATATTTTAGCAATATAAAATATATCAAAAACACGTGTGCTAATCTAAGTGAACAGTTTTCAAGCTTAAAAATACATTATGCATTTGTTACTTAATTAATTAAGACAACTATTTCTCAAGAAATAACAATATTTCGACAGTGTTCATATGAGATAGAAAGTCAATGACTCATTCATTGCCTTGCCCCAGCTGAATGGAAACTGTTGTCTATGTACTTACTTAACATTATTTATTTGGGTACTTGCGCATACAAACATATAGGCATATTCTTTAAGTACAAAGTACTTTATCAAGACAGAAAGTATCAGTAGCTACAGATAAGGTACACTGTCTCATGTTACAATACATTGTTGTTACACACTAGTAACGTTTTCGTATAAGAAGGTAAATATTAGTTTCAACTTTGTTATTAAGATATTAATATTAAGGTAGCAAAAAGTGAAAACCGTAATCTTACTATTTTTGCAAGTTTGAATTCAAATTCAATAAATTAAATAAAAACTAAATAAACAATACTATTATACTACATTCATTGTAAGGGCCTTCTTTGTCATGTTCCAAAGGCATATGGAATGGTGAACAATTGTCTGCAGATGTCTCACGGTTGGTTTCTTCGAAATCTGACAGGGATTGACTAGAAAGGGGCCTAATAGTAGTTTGAGAATTTCTTTAGTTGCATAGGGGTGTGAATTTGGTCATTTTGAGAGCTCAAATCGAACTGGTTTGACGGGGGCTGTGAATTTGGATGTGTCCGCTGGTACCCTAATGGGGTGTGAATTTGGATGTGTCTGCTGGTACCCTAATGGGGTGTGAATTTGGATGTGTCTGCTGGTACCGTATTTGGGTGTCAATTTGGATGTGTCTGCTGGTACCCTAATGGGGTGTGAATTTGGATGTGTCTGCTGGTACCGTATTTGGGTGTCAATTTGGATGTGTCTGCTGGTACCCTAATGGGGTGTGAATTTGGATGTGTCTGCTGGTACCGTATTTGGGTGTCAATTTGGATGTGTCTGCTGGTACCCTAATGGGGTGTGAATTTGGATGTGTCTGCTGGTACCGTATTTGGGTGTCAATTTGGATGTGTCCGCTGGTACCCTAATGGGGTGTGAATTTGGATGTGTCTGCTGGTACCCTAATGGGGTGTGAATTTGGATGTGTCTGCTGGTACCCTAATGGGGTGTGAATTTGGATGTGTCTGCTGGTACCCTAATGGGGTGTGAATTTGGATGTGTCTGCTGGTACCCTAATGGGGTGTGAATTTGGATGTGTCTGCTGGTACCCTAATGGGGTGTGAATTTGGATACGGCCGTGAAAAGAGACTTACATATGGCATATATTCTTAGAACTAGGTCAAGATAATTAATTAGAAAGGAAATTTAGGTAGTTAATTTTTTAATAAACTAAACATATATTCATTGACAAGGGCCTTACTATCAGTTCAGCATGATTTGCAGGGACATTTAGGTAAGAGAATTTTACATGGGTTAAAAAATAAGATTTATTATTATTTTAAAATTAGTTCAATATACTTTGTAGTGACATTTATGTAAAATACTTTTTACGTGGGTTAAGAAAACTTATATTTGGCTTTTTGATATTTGATTTTTACCTAGTTCCATTAAACTAGAACTAACATTTTAAACCCCAAATTTTTACTGAAATTAAAAAGGATTCGTATCATTTAACATTTTTATTAGAATCAGGACTACTACAAGGACTATACCATTTTTTAGAATCAGGACTACTACAAGGACTATACCATTTCTTAGAATCAGGACTACTACAATGACTATACCATTTCTTAGAATCAGGACTACTACAAGGAGTATACCATTTCTTAGAATCAGGACTACTACAATGACTATACCATTTCTTAGAATCAGGACTACTACAATGACTATACCATTTCTTAGAATCAGGACTACTACAAGGACTATACCATTTTTTAGAATCAGGACTACTACAAGGACTATACCATTTCTTAGAATCAGGACTACTACAATGACTATACCATTTCTTAGAATCAGGACTACTACAAGGACTATACCATTTTTTAGAATCAGGACTACTACAAGGACTATACCATTTCTTAGAATCAGGACTACTACAATGACTATACCATTTCTTAGAATCAGGACTACTACAAGGACTATACCATTTTTTAGAATCAGGACTACTACAATGACTATACCATTTCTTAGAATCAGGACTACTACAAGGACTATACCATTTTTTAGAATCAGGACTACTACAAGGACTATACCATTTCTTAGAATCAGGACTACTACAATGACTATACCATTTCTTAGAATCAGGACTACTACAAGGACTATACCATTTTTTAGAATCAGGACTACTACAAGGACTATACCATTTCTTAGAATCAGGACTACTACAATGACTATACCATTTCTTAGAATCAGGACTACTACAAGGAGTATACCATTTCTTAGAATCAGGACTACTACAAGGACTAAACCATTTCTTTGATGAGGGCCTGGTGGTACAGCTTTAGTGGAGTGGAATAGTAACGTCTATTCATAACAGTTGTATCAAATAAAAGAATAAATCATTAGGAATAAAATCATATCCTATCCTACAACACAGATTATATGTTATAAATATATAATCTTCATGAAAGATTATAATACGGCAACCTTTTTTTCATAACCTATTTTAACGTGTTAAGTGTTAAACAATTTGCCCATGTTCGTAGTTATACATAAAGGTATTCATTTTAAAATAATTTCACCCTGAAGGCCATGAAAAGCTCTCAAAGTACGATTGTACCATAGGAATAACACGGAGAGAGTTTTAAATTGCTCAAAATATAACAGCTGTATTATTGAGTTAATAGATTTTTATAAATTTTTAAAATGGCTATTAATTATTATTCATCTCTAAGAATATGAGGCGTGAATTAGTGTGATGAGTGTAGATGAACGAGTGTAGTCATTGTTACTATCTGAGTTCGACTTAGCTCAGAAAGGACTATTTATTAATAGCCCAATAGCCAGGGCAACTATCGGACCTACATTTTACGTGGAATCCGAACCATGTAGTGTTGGTCTGATTTTCAAGCTGACAAGTTTGACACTTAGTTCTCTTCCCAATACAACACACGAACCTTGACTACCATTCAAAACAGACACTCCAGACTTCTCTAGTAGTGTCTATATTGATGACAACCAATATAGCCGATTGAGCGGACGCCGTGTCGGTATTAGAAGAACCGAGCATGGAACCTATCGCCTACAATCTCCCAAACACTTTGTCCCCAAGTAGCTGAGTTACAGCACTGCGCCACCAGTGCCGACCTAGATAATATAACTTTAATCTAGATCAATATTTTTCAAATCAAAATAATCTTTAATCCACAAAAATAAACAGCTTTCAGTCTTACTGAAAGCTTATTATATAAAAATGAATGGTGTCTGTTTGTATGTTACTCAATAACGCAAAAATTACTGAACCCATTTATCTGAAATTTTGCATGGGCATTTATGGACATTCTTAGGGTCTCTGGTTAACACATAGGCTTATCTTTATTTATAAATTCCATCAGGAAACCACCCCAGGGGTTCTAAGAAGTATCAATGCAACCCCTATGGCAATACCAGTTTGACAAGCAATTGTTTATAATAGTTTCATTTGTCACATGTTGGAATAAACAAACAACTTACATAGTTCTGAAGTAAATACCGTACAACCACGGTAACTAGAAAGGACGAGGTAGGTATCACGACGAGACTGCGCAGTAGACTGTGACGTCACATGGGCGAAATCATCTGGTTTGATTATTCGATAAAATACTGGTGATCGAATAATATAAATCTACCAATCGCATGGAAGCATTCAGTTAAATACTTGATAAGTTATTTACCACTTACCAGCTGTAATTGTAAACTACGGGATTTAGAACAGCATTCTTGAGTTTGTTGTTGCCATTTCGCCCATGTGACGTCATAGGAGATGCGCGTGATTCCTACAATAGCCATGGGATATCTTGAGCTATGGCTTACGTCACGGTACTTGTCGGGGGGAGGGGGATCTCCACCAATAATCAGCGTTTAGCGTGCTACTAACATTGTTGTAAACATCAACTCACCATGCCCACAAGTTACCTTTTTCATAACACAACTCCCATATGATTACTCACTGATACTAGTATTTATTTATAATCTTATTATTTGGTATTGTAATGTGTTATTATATTACGATTATAGGCCATTATTATCTTAGTCTAAACTATAATAAGAAAAATAAAATAAAATCATAAGTAATACCAAATAATAAAACACTAGTGAATTTATAGAATGTAGGTTATGTTAGTAAACAAGCAATGTACAAGTTTTGATTGTATGCAGTGCGTAATTTAATTTTATAATAAGATACACATACTCGTGAATAAATTTGTGAACAATTTGCAATTTAATTAATATTTAAATTACAACATCTTTGGCTAAGTTATGAAATACATATTAGCTAACAATTATAAACAAAATATGCACTAATATTTGCAATAACAACAAGTTTTCGATACAAAAAGAAAGCAGCGACAGTCCAATCAGCTGATCAGCAGCGGTAGACAATGTCTGTATGCCAAGCCACATAGACAATGTACAAAGCCACGCATGCGTATGCCCGTACCCCTTCCCCCTAACCACCAAGCATTTAAAAAGTAACGGTTTCGACAGCTCAAGATATTCCGTGGCTACTGTACCGTATTCTTTCCTAAGGATACTGTAACCACAACGCACTTTTGGATTATGCAGATGCCAGTAAGTACATGTTTTGTATTTCTAAATGCAATAAGCACAGTATAAATCAACGTAAACCACGTACGATGGACGGGTACTCTGCTAGTAAGTAACAAATTAGTAGCACAGTGAGGCTAGAGAGTGAGATACTTTAAGTCAATTTATATATTATTATTTTATAAACTATTCACTATTTGACAAGCGAATCGTGCAGGGTTGTCCACTAGTTAAAATAAATTAAGATTAAATCATCAATTTAAATCTTTTCAGTTCGAAAGCATTAGTAAGCAAGATTAAGATAAGACTAAGCTATTTTTTGTTGTCAGGAAAATACTTCTTGTGAGATAATTGTAGAAAATACTCAATTTAATTTACGAGCCCAAACAATTTGTTTACTTAATCACGCCCTGCGTAATTTTTGATAAGTTAATATTCGAGGTTCGCGTTCACTCCTTGAAACATCGAGAAATATGAATATTTTCGCTTGTTTTTCATCCGATTTTCAAAAACAAGATGTCATATTTTGTAATATATGGCACAATAAAATTCTTGTGAGATATTTGTAATAGAATGTTAAATAAAATATTACGCTTGTAATTATTTTTAAAAAAAACTACTGGTTTTGTGGAATCATAGATCACTGTCAATTTAAAATAGCTGTAATTTTGAATTGTTTGATCAAATTTATTTTTGTATTTTATTACGTCATAACAACTTAAATTATTTTGGAAAATTTGAAATTTCTTGGTCTAAATGTTTAAATCCTTAGATATGCCGTTTATAACTAAAAATACAAAATGTTGGCTAGCTGGTTAAGAAGGGTTTTTGGTCCCGTGTGTACAGGAACCTTTTTCTTATTGTGACCCAAGGAACCAATCCTTAAGTTTGGGAAGTAGTTTATGGATATCATGGTTTTTAACTGGCCTATTTATATCCGTCTATCAGAAATTAGTTTCATTTGAGTCATTACTGAGAGAAACAACAGTAGTCAGCTTTAGTTTTATTTGTGTATTGAAGAGTGGTCAGGACATAGGTTTGTGAGTAAATATTTGTGTACAATGCAATTCAATAGAAAATATGGACTATACTTATTATAACTAGCCGACGAAAGCCCTTACTTCACTACAGACTGGTTCTCTACGCTTGCTTACCCTTCCCTCCATGGTTCTATATAACAATATAAAATTTCAGCATGCTACCGTTCTTTTAGATCGCAGATTTTGAAAGTCTAGAAAACTCAATAAGTATACAAAGTAGTCCAATCTCTCCAGAGTTAGTAGTAGATGTTTATGTTTTTTATATCAGCCGTTTTAAATAAACTGTTAAATTATGCCAATGTAAAAAGAAAATGGGGACTGTTTCTACTGCTGAGGTATGGAATTAAAAAATCATTTCTTATTGGGGCTGTATGATACAAAAACTGGCTTCTCTCCAAATGCCATCAAAATCTGTTCAGTGGTTCAAGAGATTTCGTGATGAGTGATAGTTTTTGTTTGTTTGTTATTACTTATTAAGATTAATATTTTAAAATGTGTACACAAGAAATAAATATTTTGGTTTGATTCTTAATGCTTGTTAAAAGAATGCTTATTGATTTTTTAAATTAAATGTTTAACAGAAAAGTAAGTTTTTCTTGTCCCCTCACACGGGAGGTCAAGTACGATTTAGGTTCTCCCTTTCACCTCACTTATTGTACTATTTTGTGTAAAAATCCTTACTTATATGTCAGTTCTAATCATTAATACTATTTACCAATGACAAATAATAAGTTTTTAATCAAATTTTGATCATGCTCTCAAATTATTATTTGCTCCAGAAATATTTCCTAAAATACCCTCAAAATGATTTTTTAACCCAAATCAAAACTTTTCCGGTACACAAAGTCGACCAGTATTATTTGCGGCTGAAGACTATCGTTGCTTCAGCAGGTATTTAATTTCCTGCGGCTTGTTGTGCTGACTCCGAGTCGATAGCTCTCCTCCTTCACTTCATTTCCGCCAATTATTGTTATGCTGTCACTGTCTCCCTTCACCCCATCCCTCGACCCTGTCTTATCTCTCCTCATTCTTTGGACAATATCACTCGTTTAGAAATGTTACGCTTGTTTTAAATAAAGTTTGGCCAGGTTTAAACTTTGTTCGTTGTAGGCCTATTATAATTCTGTATCATAATAAAACATTGTTCATGCTAGGAATACTCAAGAATTCTCAGATATGAGACGCCGACACATTTTGCTTATTTTTAAAAGGTAAATATATGAGTGTAAGATGATAATGGATGACCTGTGTAGTCTGGTTTACTAGCCCTAGGTTAGTGTGGTGAGTAATAGTAACATTATTAGTGTGGTGGGTGTCAGAGACCAAAAATCTAAAAACCCTATTAAAATTGTTTATATCAAAATTTAGAATAAACATACAATGTTTAATGCATTTTCATTGTTTTTTATGGTTTTATAAACTTTTTTTGTGATTAAGAACCTTTTTTACTCTGTAGGATTGAGACCATAACGTGTTTAGTGTGGTTGGTGTCAGGGACCGAAACAGAGTTGTGCACAGTTGCAGTCGTTAAAAAATAATGCCACTTCAAGGTCATGCAAAGGCTCCCCCTAGAGGAAGGTACTGGGAAGGGGAAGGGCGTATTCTTATCCGGCTGCAATATTTTCTTCTTAGAAGTACTAATTGGTCTCTCAGACCGCGCCACACTAACGTAGGGCTAAGTGAGTTTAACTTGTGTTCAGAAAGGATTATTAATAATAGCCCAATAGCCAGGACAACTAAGGACTAAACTATTTATTTTCGGCTAATTGACAAGCCTGATAAGTTCGAATATGACTATCAAACCCTGATCCATCAGGTATTCAGCTTTCCATCTCACATACTAAGATTCGGCCCACTGACTCTGCCTACCCGGTCATCCTTGTGGCTCTTATGCTGATGCCGCTAGACTCCCTGCATCTCTTCAGTCACCTCCTTGCCTCGATACACCTGCTATGACAACTCACTCCACAGTATCGCCAGTGACATTTCAAGTCTTTTAAGTGACATTTCATAGTTCTTCTAAGAATATTTTGTTTAGGCCATCTAAGAGTAGTTTAAGTGATATTTGTAACCAATCATCTAGTTGTAATGATGTTCCTTGTGACTAAAGTAGCAACAGATCTCTTTTTAAACTGCTCCATCAGAATATAAGGGGATTAAGTATTAACATTGGTGAGCTCGAGGCTGTTCTTCGACGTAGTATGTATCACGGAGCATTGATCAGGCGTCAGGACAGGTCTTTCTCTCAATGGTTACCGCCATATAGCCTCTTGTTGTAGGTCTAACGTAGTTCGTGGTGGTGCTGTTATTCTGTTGAAAGTCACACATAATTGGCATGTAAAGTGTCGACAGGATATAATGCTGTAGCCTGGAGCAGCACTTTGAGGCTGCAGCAGTGTCGATACCTGAAAGTACCCTCTACTAAGTTCTTAGGGATTCACATTGACTCTGATTTACAGTGGAATTCTCACATACAATTTTTATGTAAGCAACTTAACTCTGCAACTTTCGCTTTGAAGTACCTTTCATCGTTTGCTTCTAAAGATGTTCTTACGCTGGGTTATCAGGCTTGTTTGAGTCCCGGCTGAGATACGGTTTGATGTTCTGGGGCTTTTGTAAGACCTCCCCTCTTTAGCAGGGTTTTTGTTCTGCAGAAGAGAGCTCTGAGAGTCGTCTGGGGGATGGAGCCCGGGGATAGCTGTGCAGAGCGATTACGATCAAGAGGGATTCTCACATTGCCTTCCCTTCTCATTTATCAGTCTGCAGTTTTTGTTTTCCTCAATAAGCACATTTTCTCCTCTGCAAATCATGATAACAACACTCGTTTCAAATTAAATTTGACTTCAGAAAAACACAGATTGAATATTTTCAAGAACTCCATTTTTTATTTGGTCCAAAATATGTTCATTCACTGCATATTCATATTCAACAAATGAAACAGTAACACTTGTTTAAAAAACATCTAAGGATACACTTGATTGGGAAAGCTTTCTACAGCCTTAGGGAGGGTCATTTGTTAGTGTAGTAGTGTAGTTAGTGTAGTAGGTTAATAGTTAATATATGTTCTTTAATATTTTACTATGTTTGTATAAAAATAATAATCTTAATAGATTAATTTGTGACTTACACAGAAAACTATGTAATGTTCAATTGTGCGAATAAAGGATTTATTTATTTAATCAGTTTTCTCACATAGACAACATAAGGACACCGACTACCACCCAAAACGGACCCCAGATTCTCTTGTAGTGTCCACGTCGATGGCAATCATTGGGTGGACGCCATGTTGGTATTTAAGAGGACCGAGCATAGAACCTATCGCATAACACCATCCATAACACCTTTTCACTAAGTAGCTGGGTTACAGCACTGCACCGCTAGTGCCGAATAAATTACCAGTTTGCTTCTAAATTTATTTTATTTCCAAGATGTTTTATACTAAGCTCACGTGATGTGCTAGACTACTTACATACCTAATAACTACCGCTGCTCTTTAAGGCCGTGGAGTAGGTCCGAACAGACGGATTTGTCAAGGTCCTGTAATGGACTTGTAAACGTAACTCGATGAGGATTTTACACGCGTAAAAGAACTTTTACCTGTTATCATCCTTGTAACCTTAATATATAAAACCCAAAACGACGTACTTACTCATCACGAAATATCCGGAACCACTCAACATTAGGAGGAAAGTTACATCTATACATCATAGAGAAAGGATTCATCGAAATTTCATTCCTAAGGGGTAGAAACAGCACCTCAATGTTAACTTTTACCTCGTAATATATTTCCATTAATTTAATAATATATTTCAAACAACTGATAAAACATGAACTTCACACAAAAGCTTGGCTGTGTCAATTTAGTTTTGATTGTAATATATTTAAGGTAATGTCTACTATAATTCATTTTCATGGGTTGGTACACTTGTATATTTCATGTTATTTTGATATGTGTTTGTTGATTAATGACATATCCTCCTTATATTTCAATTTTATTAACATTTTACATTCGTATATTTAAAGTTAATCGATATTACCACCTTATTTTTAAATTTCGTAAGTTTAGATATATTCCATGTTTAGTTGGCGTTTTCGTTCTTTTACTTTATATTAGATGTATACTTCACTAGATGTAACACTAGATGTATAAGGGTTAAACACCTATACGTGATGTGATTAACCATTATATCCTACAAGCACGTTGAAATAATGTAGACAACCCTCATATCCAGTAACACCTATACGTGATGTGATTAACCCTTATATCCTACAAGCACGTTGAAATAATGTAGACAGCCCTCATATCTAGTAACACCTATACGTGATGTGATTAACCCTTATATCCAACAAGCTCGTTGAAATGATGTAGACAACCCTCATATCTAGTAACACCTATACGTGATGTGATTAACCCTTATATCCTACAAGCACGTTGAAATGATGTAGACAACCCTCATATCTAGTAACACCTATACGTGATGTGATTAACCCTTATATCCTACAAGCACGTTGAAATGATGTAGACAACCCTCATATCTAGTAACACCTATACGTGATGTGATTAACCCTTATATCCTACAAGCACGTTGAAATAATGTAGACAATCCTCATATCTAGTAACAACTATACATGACGTGATTAACCCTTATATCCTACAAGCACGTTGAAATGATGTAGACAACCCTCATATCTAGTAACACCTATACGTGATGTGATTAACCCTTATATCCTACAAGCACGTTGAAATAATGTAGACAACCCTCATATCTAGTAACACCTATACATGAAGTGATTAACCCTTATATCCAACAAGCTCGTTGAAATGATGTAGACAACCCTCATATCTAGTAGCACCTATACGTGATGTGATTAACCCTTATATCCTACAAGCACGTTGAAATAATGTAGACAACCCTCATATCCAGTAACACCTATACGTGATGTGATTAACCCTTATATCCTACAAGCACGTTGAAATAATGTAGACAACCCTCATATCTAGTAACACCTATACGTGATGTGATTAACCCTTATATCCTACAAGCACGTTGAAATAATGTAGACAACCCTCATATCAATTTCTATATTACTGCACTTGTATAGGTGGGTGGGTGGGTCAATATTATTGCACGTGTATAGGTGGGTGGGTTGATACTACTCCATGTGTATGACTGGGTGGGTGCAACTGTGTGTAAGTGTTCACCATACCTGTAAGTGATGTGATGAACACCCATTTCCTACATACACTTACAAATGATGTAGACAACCCTCATATCCAGTAACACCTGTAATGCCCAACCCACACAGAACTCATGGACCCTCCTCTCCAGCCAAATCACACACGTATTTGATAGACCATCATGCACTCATAACACATTCCCGAACACAATAGGTAATCCTTCACATACAACACACGATGGACCCTACTCTCCAGCCACATCACACACGTATTTGATGGACCATCATGCACTCATTACACATTCACGTACACAATAGGTAGTCCTTTACATACAACACACGATGGACCTTCCTTCCTAGCTAGGTCATAATGCCTATCTTTGCACGATGAATCCACCTTCTCCCATAGGACATACATGAACACGACGCACTCTCATTTACATATTACATACACAAGTAACATATGATTCTCGTCCACGCACAACACATACACGTACGTACTCTGCACACACTACAATGACAAAATCACAATGGACCTTCCTTCAAATAAAACCCAGTCATTGTCTATGTACATACACGTACATGATGAACCTCCTCAAACACCACTGGTAAATACCCTGTCACACACCCATATACGTACAATGATAAATACATTCCCACCCACCCATACACGTACAATGTTAAATGACCCTCCTATCAACCCATACACGTACAGTGGGAAATGACCCTCCTATCCACCCATACACCTCGTAAAGTGGTAAATGACCCTCCTATCCACCCATACACGTACAGTGGCAAATGGCCCTCCTATCCACCCATACACGTACAGTTGGAAATGACCCTCCTATCCACCCATACACCTCTTATAGTGGTAAATGACTCTCCTATCCACCCATACACGTACAGTGGTAAATGACCCTCCTACCCACCCTTACACCTCGTACAGTGGTAAATGACCCTCCTAACCACCCATACACCTAGTACATTGGTAGTGACCCTCCAATCTAATAATATACGTTCATTGGTAATGACTCTTCCAACCGGGTATACACACAGTGGTAATAACATAAACTTCATTTGGTTTATTTCTCAAATTCAAACTCTAATTTAAACTACTTTGAATGAAATAAACACATACAACACGAATTAAGCTTAGTCAAACATTGCTAAAAATACTATTGACCGAATTTTAGACCATTAAAAAATTCTAATTAGCATTTAAATTCTTGTTAAATATTTTTAATTAGTTTCGAACGTACTAACTGTCGCTTTATAAAAACTCAAATTTGGTGTTTAAACTTGAAACATTTGACACATTTTTAGGTTTAACACTTTTACCTAGATCCCTCAGCCCCCTCCATGGCTTGCACTAGTAAAGTGATACCTGAGTTAACTTTTATTATAAAACTCCGTATTAACAATTTACTATTATCGAACAATTAATTTCCAAACGTACCACATTCAACAGCTGAAAAGACCTGGTTGACCAATCACATGTTTTCTTCGCCTATTTCACTCGAGATCTAATTATCCGCCACTGACTGACATCTGAGAGTCTCGGGACGCACAAGACACTGTGGACGAGGTCCAGCTGGTGCTGTGGGGCGCTCACACCCTTGCTCACACTTGACATTAAACAATTAAAAATAAAACAGAAAATGTAATAAAAGAATCAAGTATTCAATTACATTCCCTTACGTTTATGGCCTTATGGTTCACTAGTCACACCCAAATATTTTTGTTTTATGGCTCTCATTGATTAAATGAAAATGCGTCTATTAATATGTTTATTACGTGCAAAGGAATTTATTAACACCAACACCAATAAAGGAAATTTGCATTTTTATGGAAACGATATCGTTAATTTTCGTCCAACGATTGAGGAATTAGCGTAGATAAAACTCGTGATATAAAGGATTTCTTACATCAAGTACATATAGTAGAGGGGTGGCCGGGGGACAACACATAAATGTAGATACGTACGTATGGTTGTGTGAGCGAGAGTCACTGCCGACCGACCACGGTACAAGGCCCGTTTCCGTGCATTTTGGAGATCGGCGATCACTGGGGTCCCGGGCTCCAGTGCTGGCTGGGTGTGCCGAGGGGGCGCGCGCGCAGCCACATCGATCTGCCGCCGGACACTCTCAGCTGACTGGAAAAAACAAACAATTAAACTATTTCATGTCCAGGGCTGAAATATTGACTCACTATTATTTTACTATTCCTAAACAAAATTTAATTTCAAACTCGAAAAGTGGCCCCTAGACGATTATTTACGATCATTATTTTTAAAGACAATTTTCTTACATTTACTCGCAAAAAATGATAAAAGTAAATTAAACCTGTTACATTTACAATAATAATTACTTAAATGAGCAATGATAACAATAACAAAAAATAAAGTAAAAGTGTTATATGAAAATTTAAACAAAAAAACTATTATTCTTATTTCCCCTAATATACATTGGTGAGTTAGACATGTTTTGTGGTCAAATATCTTTTTGAAAATATTGTGAAGAACTAAATTATGGCTTTAAAGCTTTAAAAAGGCAAAAACCAAACGGGATACTAGTTTTACTGTTCAAAATCAAAACTACGTAAAAATTACAAAAAATAGTCTCAACGCCATGGTTTTTGGACTGGGAAAAATGTAACTACGTATTTTTATCACTTTTACAATGTACGTAAACAAAAAAAAAAAACTGTTTACTCTAACTTCATTTTACCCTGTATGTATTCAATGTTTATATAACATCCCACCCTGAATTTTTATAAATACCACAGTCCTCTAATTTTTTATATAGTGTTATACACATTTTTTGAGAAATTAAGAGATGAAAGTAATACATAACACAATTTTTAATAAGTGTTAGATTAATTTTAATATATCTTCAATTATTTGTTTGAAAGATCTCATATCCCTATCACCTACAAACTCCCCAACACGTTGTCCCCAAGTTACACATTGCACATTGCAGCACAATAAGAAATAAAATAGATTAACTGAAATAAACTATATTTAAAACTCTTCAACTAAAAAATATTTGACTTGCCTATATTTGCGGCTCTCCTTAAAATAATAACTTATGTTACCTCCTTACTTAATGTATTACTACAGCGTACAATCTACCATTGGTCTACAGTTCCCGTCTTTACCAACATTACCCACCCCGAGATATTAGATTATACACGAGTACAAAAATACGAGTAGTACAGTCAAGTTTTGGAGATTTTAACATTTTGTTTTTAAATGTCAAATAACGGTCAAATTTCAAGGAACCTCCCTAAGATTTTCACAACAAAGAAATTAACTGTTGAAAGATCTCCTGAAAACCCAGGAGATGAAGTGTTTATCTTGGCACCCAGTTGATCCCTTCAAGGAATTAAGAGAACCTATCACCTACAAACTCCACAACACGCTGTCCCCAAGTATCTGGGTTATAGCACTGCGCCACTAGAAGAAATAAAGTAGATTAACTGAAATAAACTGTATATTATTTAAGAGTCGGTTTGTTGCACATATACTGTTAGATGGGCTTCAACACTAGACGTCAGTGAAAGAATTCAATAAACAATAACATAACAAGATTATTAATTTCAATTGTACATTAAATCAATTTGGATCTTGTAGTAATTACATAGCAGCCCGTTTTTGTAGTGCAGAGATAATGACACATAAATGTTATTCTATAATACATTTATAATTATATAAATTAGAATTCCAGTTTTAGGGCACTGGTAGCGTAGTGCTGTAACCCAGCTTCTTGAGGACAAAGTGTATGTAGTGAAGAGATTGTAGGCGATAGGTTCTATGCTCGGTCCTCTTAATACTGACATGGCGTCAACTTAATGGTTGCCATCAATGTGGACAACACTAGAGAAGTCTGGGGTGTCCTTAATGGAAGTAGCCAAGGTCAGAATGTTGGGTAGGGAAGAGTATCAGGCTTCTCGATTAGCTAATAATCAGGACAATACTACGTGGTTTGAATTCCACGCAGAACTGCCAGGACCTTAGTTGCCCTGACTATTAGGCTATTTAATTTATTTATGTTTATCTACGCCTGTGGCATTTTTTTAGTTACTTTGTTAAAAAAAGTTTTAAAAAAACTTTGTTAAAGGATAACGGTCCAAACCCAAACAGAAAATTTTAAGTGGACTTCCCTGTAATTTCAAAATGTTACAGCAGATTTGAACCCGTAACAATCTGCATACGAAGCAGAAGTGCTAACCACTAACACAACAAGCAGAAGTGCTAACCACTAGCACAACAAGCAGAAGTGCTAACCACTAGCACAACAAGCAGAAGTGCTAACCACTAACACAACAAGCAGAAGTGCTAACCACTAACACAACAAGTAGAAGTGCTAACCACTAACACAACAAGCAGAAGTGCTAACCACTAACACAACAAGCAGAAGTGCTAACCACCCAACACAACAAGCAGAAGTGCTAACCACCAACACAACAAGCAGAAGTGCTAACCACCAACACAACAAGCAGAAGTGCTAACCACTAACACAACAAGCAGAAGTGCTAACCACTAACACAACAAGTAGAAGTGCTAACCACTAACACAACAAGCAGAAGTGCTAACCACTAACACAACAAGCAGAAGTGCTAACCACTAACACAACAAGCAGAAGTGCTAACCACTAACACAACAAGCAGAAGTGCTAACCACTAACACAACAAGCAGAAGTGCTAACCACTAACACAACAAGCAGAAGTGCTAACCACTAACACAACAAGCAGAAGTGCTAACCACTAACACAACAAGCAGAAGTGCTAACCACTAACACAACAAGTAGAAGTGCTAACCACTAACACAACAAGCAGAAGTGCTAACCACTAACACAACAAGCAGAAGTGCTAACCACTAGGCTAGTAAGAGGCATATTAGTAAATGGCTCCTCCTAAGGAGCCTAAGGAGCAGTCGTCCTTAGTTAATAGCAATGACTACACTCATCACACTCATTCGTCTCCCATATTTCCCCACATCTCTACGATCTCCGTCTTAGAAATAAATAGTAAAAATAATAAATATAACTGAACATTAATTTATTATAAAATAAAAACTAATTTGAAACCAACAAAGAGAGTGAAATAAAAACTCACTTGATTTAAAATTATAAAATACAGTAACAGGAACAAGTATTACAAATTACGGTCTCAATAGAATACGAGGCACAAATGTTGGACGGACTAACTAGACGAATTCTGAAGACGGAAAACGAGTTGAGAGAAAAAAAATTAGATTCGCTATCAGTGGAAAGAATTGTTCGTAAACCCTTACACATGAAAATAAATGTAAAACGATTCTGGGTTTGGAGAAAAGGGATTTATATACGATAATGATGTATTCTTACTGAAATGAGAAGGGCAAACTGAAAGTATATAAACATTGAATGTGTTTACTTCTATCTTGCCTGCCTTGGTCTCACGACTCCAGTACTGGAATCCCAGTCTTATGGATCGTTAAACTAAATTACAAGATTAAAATATTTTAAGATTTTATTAATAGTAAAAAAATAAACATCAATTTGTCAAGCTTAACTTTTGTTAAAGTCAACTTTAAATAGGTAAGACTTCAAAGAGAACTTAAAAGTTGATATTTAGACTCCAAAAATATTTGTAATAAACTTTTTAAAACCACTTACAAATGTTTCTTTCACTTCCCACAACCATTTATATATATATATATATATATATATATATATATATGTTTTGTACTTCACACGAAAGCAACATGAATTTGCTCAGAAGCGCCTTACAACTCACTGTAGATGCAAAACCCGCACGACATACTGGTAGCTGTTTTGAGTCTAGCGCCTGAAATATGAAGTGCGTCTAACAACACCATCGAATAGCCACCGGTATGACAAATAGAAATATCATTATTCGCATAATTTAAACTGTTTGAGCTTTTAGAATGGCTGATAAAATGATATTATGAAACTATAACAAACAAATAAATATATTTTGTATCAATTTCAACGGCGTATTTTTACAGTAACACTTCTGGAAATTGCCAGATTTCTATCTAGCCCCCCCCCCCCTAAATAAGGTTGCTGTCGTGGACTGTGTGGTCCATGCCAAAAGTTGTGTTATTAGAGAGAAAATGGGTCATGCTAAAAGGTGAGTGATGTTTTTTCCCTACACAGTCATGTTTGTTTCTTTTTCTTGTTTCAGATGTACTTAGATACTTTCTTAAAATTTATTAACATTGTATAAATTATTTAGAGAGTGTATTTAAAAATCATCTGTTTCCGGTTTAAATCAATTTAACTCTAAATTAGCATATCGTGTACGAAGCTTTCCTGGTGGATGTGTATCCTACACAACTCACGTCTTTCCGATTTTTGTTTGTTGTTATGGGTTTTCTTATCATTAAAGACGGATAAGGTAAGATTATCAAAAATCCGAAACGTTCAGGTTCAATGACTTCTCAACACTAATGAAAATGTTTACTAATAAGCCAATAGAAAAATAATAAACATGCAAACGAATAAATCTCTCTAGACGTGTCCAGTTATGTTTTAAAAGTATTTATTTCAATTGTGTTTTTGTGACTTACTGAACACTAGCCTTGAAGTTTTAAAACAGATATATTTACATTTATGTAGTGAATTCTATCTATAAATGAAAATATTAAAAAATTATATTCTAAAATTAATATATAACACATCAAACATACCATTTTAAAATTGCAAAATTCTCTCATATTTAAAATACGGATAATAAATACCACCATTACTAAAATAATAATAGCGTTATTTTATATTCTCTAAGATATTTGAAATCGATTACTGAGGGAAATAAAGATAAATCTGGGAAGAAGTGATCAGGAGGCGGAAATGTTTCAAATGGAATAACGCTGATAGCTGAGAGATCTCCCCGCCTCTCTCATCGTCACCAGTACTTGTACAGGGGCCAATTTACTGACGAAAAAACGTAGACTAAATGAAGCTTAAGTAAAACTTGATACAAACCAATAATACGGACAACTTTACATGTAACTAACACAGCATTGTTCTTGATACAAACTAACAATACGGACAACTTTACATGTAACTAACACAGCATTGTTCTTGATACAAACTAACAATACGGACAACTTTACATGTAACTAACACAGCATTGTTCTTGATACAAACTAACAATACGGACAACTTTACATGTAACAGAGCATTGTTCTTGATACAAACTAATAATACGGACAACTTTACATGTAACTAACACAGCATTGTTCTTGATACAAACTAACAATACGGACAACTTTACATGTAACTAACAGAGCATTGTTCTTGATACAAACTAATAATACGGACAACTTTACATGTAACTAACAGAGCATTGTTCTTGATACAAACTAACAATACGGACAACTTTACATGTAACTAACAGAGCATTGTTCTTGATACAAACTAATAATACGGACAACTTTACATGTAACTAACAGAGCATTGTTCTTGATACAAACTAACAATACGGACAACTTTACATGTAACTAACAGAGCATTGTTCTTGATACAAACTAACAATACGGACAACTTTACATGTAACTAACACAGCATTGTTCTTGATACAAACTAATAATACGGACAACTTTACATGTAACTAACAGAGCATTGTTCTTGATACAAACTAACAATACGGACAACTTTACATGTAACTAACAGAGCATTGTTCTTTGATACAAACTAATAATACGGACAACTTTACATGTAACTAACAGAGCATTGTTCTTGATACAAACTAACAATACGGACAACTTTACATGTAACTAACAGAGCATTGTTCTTGACATTGTTCTTGATACAAACCAATAATACGGACAACTTTACATGTAACTAACACAGCATTGTTCTTGATACAAACCAATAATACGGACAACTTTACATGTAACTAACACAGCATTGTTCTGATACAAACCAATAATACGGACAACTTTACATGTAACTAACACAGCATTGTTCTTGATACAAACTAATAATACGGACAACTTTACATGTAACTAAACACAGCATTGTTCTTGATACAAACCAATAATACGGACAACTTTACATGTAACTAACACAGCATTGTTCTTGATACAAACTAATAATACGGACAACTTTACATGTAACTAACACAGCATTGTTCTTGATACAAACTAATAATACGGACAACTTTACATGTAACTAACACAGCATTGTTCTTGATACAAACCAATAATACGGACAACTTTACATGTAACTAACACAGCATTGTTCTTGATACAAACTAACAATACGGACAACTTTACATGTAACTAACACAGCATTGTTCTTGATACAAACCAATAATACGGACAACTTTACATGTAACTAACACAGCATTGTTCTTGATACAAACTAACAATACGGACAACTTTACATGTAACTAACACAGCATTGTTCTTGATACAAACTAATAATACGGACAACTTTACATGTAACTAACACAGCATTGTTCTTGATACAAACCAATAATACGGACAACTTTACATGTAACTAACACAGCATTGTTCTTGATACAAACCAATAATACGGACAACTTTACATGTAACTAACACAGCATTGTTCTTGATACAAACTAACAATACGGACAACTTTACATGTAACTAACACAGCATTGTTCTTGATACAAACTAATAATACGGACAACTTTACATGTAACTAACACAGCATTGTTCTTGATACAAACTAATAATACGGACAACTTTACATGTAACTAACACAGCATTGTTCTTGATACAAACTAATAATACGGACAACTTTACATGTAACTAACACAGCATTGTTCTTGATACAAACTAATAATACGGACAACTTTACATGTAACTAACACAGCATTGTTCTTGATACAAACTAATAATACGGACAACTTTACATGTAACTAACACAGCATTGTTCTTGATACAAACTAATAATACGGACAACTTTACATGTAACTAACACAGCATTGTTCTTGATACAAACTAATAATACGGACAACTTTACATGTAACTAACACAGCATTGTTCTTGATACAAACTAATAATACGGACAACTTTACATGTAACTAACACAGCATTGTTCTTGATACAAACTAATAATACGGACAACTTTACATGTAACTAACACAGCATTGTTCTTGATACAAACTAATAATACGGACAACTTTACATGTAACTAACACAGCATTGTTCTTGATACAAACTAATAATACGGACAACTTTACATGTAACTAACACAGCATTGTTCTTGATACAAACTAATAATACGGACAACTTTACATGTAACTAACACAGCATTGTTCTTGATACAAACTAATAATACGGACAACTTTACATGTAACTAACACAGCATTGTTCTTGATACAAACTAATAATACGGACAACTTTACATGTAACTAACACAGCATTGTTCTTGATACAAACTAATAATACGGACAACTTTACATGTAACTAACACAGCATTGTTCTTGATACAAACTAATAATACGGACAACTTTACATGTAACTAACACAGCATTGTTCTTGATACAAACTAATAATACGGACAACTTTACATGTAACTAACACAGCATTGTTCTTGATACAAACTAATAATACGGACAACTTTACATGTAACTAACACAGCATTGTTCTTGATACAAACTAATAATACGGACAACTTTACATGTAACTAACACAGCATTGTTCTTGATACAAACTAATAATACGGACAACTTTACATGTAACTAACACAGCATTGTTCTTGATACAAACTAATAATACGGACAACTTTACATGTAACTAACACAGCATTGTTCTTGATACAAACTAATAATACGGACAACTTTACATGTAACTAACACAGCATTGTTCTTGATACAAACTAATAATACGGACAACTTTACATGTAACTAACACAGCATTGTTCTTGATACAAACTAATAATACGGACAACTTTACATGTAACTAACACAGCATTGTTCTTGATACAAACTAATAATACGGACAACTTTACATGTAACTAACACAGCATTGTTCTTGATACAAACTAATAATACGGACAACTTTACATGTAACTAACACAGCATTGTTCTTGATACAAACTAATAATACGGACAACTTTACATGTAACTAACACAGCATTGTTCTTGATACAAACTAATAATACGGACAACTTTACATGTAACTAACACAGCATTGTTCTTGATACAAACTAATAATACGGACAACTTTACATGTAACTAACACAGCATTGTTCTTGATACAAACTAATAATACGGACAACTTTACATGTAACTAACACAGCATTGTTCTTGATACAAACTAATAATACGGACAACTTTACATGTAACTAACACAGCATTGTTCTTGATACAAACTAATAATACGGACAACTTTACATGTAACTAACACAGCATTGTTCTTGATACAAACTAATAATACGGACAACTTTACATGTAACTAACACAGCATTGTTCTTGATACAAACTAATAATACGGACAACTTTACATGTAACTAACACAGCATTGTTCTTGATACAAACTAATAATACGGACAACTTTACATGTAACTAACACAGCATTGTTCTTGATACAAACCAATAATACGGACAACTTTACATGTAACTAACACAGCATTGTTCTTGATACAAACTAATAATACGGACAACTTTACATGTAACTAACACAGCATTGTTCTTGATACAAACTAATAATACGGACAACTTTACATGTAACTAACACAGCATTGTTCTTGATACAAACTAATAATACGGACAACTTTACATGTAACTAACACAGCATTGTTCTTGATACAAACTAATAATACGGACAACTTTACATGTAACTAACACAGCATTGTTCTTGATACAAACTAATAATACGGACAACTTTACATGTAACTAACACAGCATTGTTCTTGATACAAACTAATAATACGGACAACTTTACATGTAACTAACACAGCATTGTTCTTGATACAAACTAATAATACGGACAACTTTACATGTAACTAACACAGCATTGTTCTTGATACAAACTAATAATACGGACAACTTTACATGTAACTAACACAGCATTGTTCTTGATACAAACTAATAATACGGACAACTTTACATGTAACTAACACAGCATTGTTCTTGATACAAACTAATAATACGGACAACTTTACATGTAACTAACACAGCATTGTTCTTGATACAAACTAATAATACGGACAACTTTACATGTAACTAACACAGCATTGTTCTTGATACAAACTAATAATACGGACAACTTTACATGTAACTAACACAGCATTGTTCTTGATACAAACTAATAATACGGACAACTTTACATGTAACTAACACAGCATTGTTCTTGATACAAACTAATAATACGGACAACTTTACATGTAACTAACACAGCATTGTTCTTGATACAAACTAATAATACGGACAACTTTACATGTAACTAACACAGCATTGTTCTTGATACAAACTAATAATACGGACAACTTTACATGTAACTAACACAGCATTGTTCTTGATACAAACCAATAATACGGACAACTTTACATGTAACTAACACAGCATTGTTCTTGATACAAACCAATAATACGGACAACTTTACATGTAACTAACACAGCATTGTTCTTGATACAAACCAATAATACGGACAACTTTACATGTAACTAACACAGCATTGTTCTTGATACAAACCAATAATACGGACAACTTTACATGTAACTAACACAGCATTGTTCTTGATACAAACCAATAATACGGACAACTTTACATGTAACTAACACAGCATTGTTCTTGATACAAACCAATAATACGGACAACTTTACATGTAACTAACACAGCATTGTTCTTGATACAAACTAATAATACGGACAACTTTACATGTAACTAACACAGCATTGTTCTTGATACAAACTAATAATACGGACAACTTTACATGTAACTAACACAGCATTGTTCTTGATACAAACTAATAATACGGACAACTTTACATGTAACTAACACAGCATTGTTCTTGATACAAACTAATAATACGGACAACTTTACATGTAACTAACACAGCATTGTTCTTGATACAAACTAATAATACGGACAACTTTACATGTAACTAACACAGCATTGTTCTTGATACAAACTAATAATACGGACAACTTTACATGTAACTAACACAGCATTGTTCTTGATACAAACTAATAATACGGACAACTTTACATGTAACTAACACAGCATTGTTCTTGATACAAACTAATAATACGGACAACTTTACATGTAACTAACACAGCATTGTTCTTGATACAAACTAATAATACGGACAACTTTACATGTAACTAACACAGCATTGTTCTTGATACAAACTAATAATACGGACAACTTTACATGTAACTAACACAGCATTGTTCTTGATACAAACTAATAATACGGACAACTTTACATGTAACTAACACAGCATTGTTCTTGATACAAACTAATAATACGGACAACTTTACATGTAACTAACACAGCATTGTTCTTGATACAAACCAATAATACGGACAACTTTACATGTAACTAACACAGCATTGTTCTTGATACAAACCAATAATACGGACAACTTTACATGTAACTAACACAGCATTGTTCTTGATACAAACCAATAATACGGACAACTTTACATGTAACTAACACAGCATTGTTCTTGATACAAACCAATAATACGGACAACTTTACATGTAACTAACACAGCATTGTTCTTGATACAAACCAATAATACGGACAACTTTACATGTAACTAACACAGCATTGTTCTTGATACAAACCAATAATACGGACAACTTTACATGTAACTAACACAGCATTGTTCTTGATACAAACCAATAATACGGACAACTTTACATGTAACTAACACAGCATTGTTCTTGATACAAACCAATAATACGGACAACTTTACATGTAACTAACACAGCATTGTTCTTGATACAAACTAATAATACGGACAACTTTACATGTAACTAACACAGCATTGTTCTTGATACAAACTAATAATACGGACAACTTTACATGTAACTAACACAGCATTGTTCTTGATACAAACCAATAATACGGACAACTTTACATGTAACTAACACAGCATTGTTCTTGATACAAACCAATAATACGGACAACTTTACATGTAACTAACACAGCATTGTTCTTGATACAAACCAATAATACGGACAACTTTACATGTAACTAACACAGCATTGTTCTTGATACAAACCAATAATACGGACAACTTTACATGTAACTAACACAGCATTGTTCTTGATACAAACCAATAATACGGACAACTTTACATGTAACTAACACAGCATTGTTCTTGATACAAACTAATAATACGGACAACTTTACATGTAACTAACACAGCATTGTTCTTGATACAAACTAATAATACGGACAACTTTACATGTAACTAACACAGCATTGTTCTTGATACAAACTAATAATACGGACAACTTTACATGTAACTAACACAGCATTGTTCTTGATACAAACTAATAATACGGACAACTTTACATGTAACTAACACAGCATTGTTCTTGATACAAACTAATAATACGGACAACTTTACATGTAACTAACACAGCATTGTTCTTGATACAAACTAATAATACGGACAACTTTACATGTAACTAACACAGCATTGTTCTTGATACAAACTAATAATACGGACAACTTTACATGTAACTAACACAGCATTGTTCTTGATACAAACTAATAATACGGACAACTTTACATGTAACTAACACAGCATTGTTCTTGATACAAACTAATAATACGGACAACTTTACATGTAACTAACACAGCATTGTTCTTGATACAAACCAATAATACGGACAACTTTACATGTAACTAACACAGCATTGTTCTTGATACAAACTAATAATACGGACAACTTTACATGTAACTAACACAGCATTGTTCTTGATACAAACTAATAATACGGACAACTTTACATGTAACTAACACAGCATTGTTCTTGATACAAACTAATAATACGGACAACTTTACATGTAACTAACACAGCATTGTTCTTGATACAAACTAATAATACGGACAACTTTACATGTAACTAACACAGCATTGTTCTTGATACAAACTAATAATACGGACAACTTTACATGTAACTAACACAGCATTGTTCTTGATACAAACTAATAATACGGACAACTTTACATGTAACTAACACAGCATTGTTCTTGATACAAACTAATAATACGGACAACTTTACATGTAACTAACACAGCATTGTTCTTGATACAAACTAATAATACGGACAACTTTACATGTAACTAACACAGCATTGTTCTTGATACAAACTAATAATACGGACAACTTTACATGTAACTAACACAGCATTGTTCTTGATACAAACTAATAATACGGACAACTTTACATGTAACTAACACAGCATTGTTCTTGATACAAACTAACAATACGGACAACTTTACATGTAACTAACACAGCATTGTTCTTGCTATTTACTATTAAATGTTCTTTTATAAAATGTGTTTCAAAAACAATTTTAAAAACTCTTAAGTGATTTATAATAGATAAGTAAATAAGAATATATTTCATTTCAGATATATTGGTTGCGTGTTGGTAGCCCACTAAAATATTATAGACTAATAACATTTAATGGCAACGTTATTAAACTAATCGTGCCCGATATTGTTTCGAATACATTCAAACTTTTGATAAAACTTAGAACTTATGGCAATACACTGCAGCAACTGGACGCTCCTTACTATATTGCCACTGCCGACATGTGACTTGACTCTGTTTCACAAGACTCTTTGCTTCTTGTATCTCAGAAACTACTATCTTATCTCTTATTTGATTATAAACTTCACGCACTAGAGTCTAAACTCAAATTCATTCGATATCGTAACTCTGCTGTAAGACGAGCTCTGCTGTAAGACACGGCAGCTCTGCTGTAAGACACGGCAGCTCTGCTGTAAGACACGGCAGCTCTGCTGTAAGACACGGCAGCTCTGCTGTAAGACACGGCAGCTCTGCTGTAAGACACGGCAGCTCTGCTGTAAGACACGGCAGCTCTGCTGTAAGACACGGCAGCTCTGCTGTAAGACACGGCAGCTCTGCTGTAAGACACGGCAGCTCTGCGCATTGAATGAGTTTTTTTTTTTTCTATTCATTTAATAATCATGGTGGATAAGTTAAACTATCTTTTAACTAATTTTTGTTCACGCTCCAATAATTAAAAAGTGAGTTACTAAAGGACCAACTACTTGACTTACTTGATTCGTCCGTCACTTGCAATTCTCCCTAAACAAATAGACTCAGCTTTTCGTCATCCTAAAAGGACATTATTATCTGCCTTGGACTGGGCTATTAATAAACAGTTAAAAATTAAATCCATTATCACATAAGAAATTCTAATATTGTATTATGATTCTTTTTCTCGAAAACTTTCTACTTACTGCGTATATCATGGTCTAAACTTAAGAAGCTAGGAATAAGAAAAACCCAACAGGATCCCAATATTCTTTGGTCTTAAACTCCCTCAACGATTTCCACGTTATAGTTGAAGTGGCTGGTGCTCGAAGTTACTATTTCCCTACTGTAACAGTGGCCTCGCACCTGCAACAGAGGCTAGTGAGACTATCTATCACGGTGACGTCCAGCGACGCTGTCAATATTCCCATCCGATTTATTTATAGATGCATTACCTGTTACTCTATCCATGATAACGTAACATCTGTTTTTCAGTTGTCTGAAAACATGCAGTAGTATGTCCATTACAAACATGCTCCTCGCCTAACTATCCTTCTGATTGTAGGGCTGTCAGTGTTCTGCCCTTTCCCAATGGCTTGAACAAATTGTTAACGTAACTAAATGACACCACATGTCAGTCTGGCCTTCGCCCTTATCTACTAATGTAATGCACTTGTTTAGATTACTGATGGCATGGTTAAAATACTTGTTACTATTTTAATTTTATTTTGGTGTGTTTTGCTAAAGATTTCGATTGTTTATAATCTTTTGCTTCTAGTTAAGTTAAAAATGGCCTGTCTCCCAGATTTTTGTTTTAACTAGCCTATATCGACAGCTATTTGTGAGGGCAGGGGAATGTCAGACTGAAGATCCATCATTCGGGTTACCCAGTGCTCTGTCCTAGGCCCTTTGTTATTTTTCCTCTACATCTACGTTACAGACGTTATTTTTCAACTTGTTCCACTTGTACGAAGATGATTTACATAGAAAAATAAACTTATATTTTTTCTACTAAAGGTGCAAATGATTTTGTATTTTTGATAAACGACATCATTGACACCAGGAATATGTTTCAGTGAGAGAATTGCTGTAAAATAAAATATGAGTTTACATCCCACCAGTAATTTTACTTCAAGATCCTGATCATTTCACTAGGTAAGTGTGTCTCCATTGAGTAAAGTAAGATTAAACCCTAATGTATTTCTGTGTTTTTTACAATACATACATATCCAACGTTTCCATTTCAGTGGGTCTGCTTAGCACAAAGCCCTCTCCACCTTCTTATATCCTCCCATATTCTCTCTCCATCAGCACAAAATGTTCCTACTCACTTCTCACAGCACTCTCCTTTCTCTAGGCAAGCTCGTTGACAGTAGGTTTCCTCCCATCCTGTTCATAATCCCATACCACATAAACTGCTCCTCTCAATCCCCTAATGCAGTGGATCCTCCTTACAGTTATTCTAATCTCATTGCTTCTTATCCCTTCACTTCTTGAAACTCCAATACTACTTAAAAATCTCATCTTGCATGTTTAATATAGGCACATATTATGCTCTATACATACATGGTTTTCTGAGATATATACTTCTCACCCATGAAAGCTCCAACTTGTCCCTCTCTTTAATTAATCTGTCTACGTTTACATCCTTTTGTATTATACTCCCCAAATATTTAAAGATACCAACTCTCATCTTCACTTCCTCTTCACCCAAACTCAGGTTTGCTTTCTCTTTCTTTTCTATTCTAGCCATCACCAAGTATCCATTCTTCCCTGATTGAACTTCATACTATACTGTCCCACTTCAGCTAACCATACACCCAACTGATCCTGTAACTCATCCTGCTTATATCCCATAAAATTATCGGCAAATGTCATCACTCTCAATCTTCCTTCACTAATCCTCTTTGAAGCCCCTTTCATTATCTCATCGAGAACAACAATAAATAGAAGAGATACCAGCAGACTTCCTTGTCTCAGCTCTGATTTTTGCTTAAATTAAAATTTCACTTCTACCTTTACACAAATCTGACTACCATCATACATTTCCTTTGCTCTTTCTATTATTTATACCCCTACTCACTTTTTCTCATACTTTATTCCTATTCACACTATCACAGGCTTTCTCCATACCGAGGAAAACCATCATCATGTCCTTTCTATAGTCATAGTGCCTCTCCTGAAGCTGCCTTACTGCAAATATGAAATCTATGGGCGATATTCCTGATTTAAAAATATGCTGTTTCTCTCTTCCTCCTATAAAATCAGTCATCCTTTCATAAATCTTTGTGCAGAAAAGTACACTAGTTTTGGCATTCCTATAGTTCTGGCATTTCTTTCTGTTCCTCTTTAAAAATGGGCACTATCACTGCCTTCTACAAATCGTTTGGTGTTACCCACTGATAATATTACCCTCTGCACTATACACAACCACTGCATCCCTATCTTCCCTAATTTTGTGATAATTTCTTCTGTTACTTCATTTAATCCTGCTGAACTATCCTTCTTTGTTCTTTTTACAGCTTCCTTCGTCGTTAAATCTTTTCCTCCTTCTGTCTATCCCTTCTCCTAATCACACTCATTTGTGTTAAGTAACCTCTCAAAATACACTTTCCAAAACTCTTTCAAATCATCCTCTTCAACAAATTCTTTCCTTCTGTCATTCGCCTTCATCTTCCTCCATTCCTTACATTTTATTTTAACCTATCACTTCTCTTACAGCCACCTTTAATACTCCCACTCCTCTATCTGTTTCTTCTTCTCTTAACTCACTCTCATACTTGCTCTTCTGTTAAGTCTTGTTTACTTTTCTCTTGCTTCTTATGTTATCGTTATCTCTTGGAACCTCCTCCTAAATTCCAAGTGTTTATCTACTACAACTTCTCTCTCTTATTCTGTCCACCAAAAAGTCTCTTTACTTTTCCTTCCTCTAACACTATCCCTGCAGCTGTTACCGTCCATTCCTGAATCATTTCCGTCCTTCACTAAATACTGTCTGGTCTTTTGGTGATTTCTCTTTTAAAATGTACTTGAGTTTCTCCACTTTCCCCCTTTATTTTAATCATCATTATAAAACGCTGATCGTAGAGAGATGAGAGCGAATATGAGGGCCGAGTGAATGTGATAAGTGCAGATGAACAAGTGTAATCATTTTATTAATTAAGGTAGACTGTTCTTCAGAAGGAACTACTCATTAATAGCCCAATAGCCAGGGCAACTAAGTGACCTACAGCTGTATGTGGGATCCGAACATGAAGTATTGGTCTGATTTTCAGCTAACAGACACTCAGTTCTCTTACCTACACAACATGTGAACCTTGACTACCACCCAACATTTACTTTCCAGCTTTCCTAGTTGTATTCACGCCAATTGCAACCATTGAGCGGATACCATGTCAATATTAAGAGGAATGAGCATAGACCTTTCGCCTAAAATCTCTTCTATACTTAGTCCACAAGTAGTTTAGTAGCATCCATCCTGCTTTCTTTTTCCTCCATTCCTCCTGTTTACTTTCTAATTTTCATGAACATTACCTGTGGTCACTATCCAACATTTCCAATCGGATGATCTTACATCCATTACCATTCTTATGTCCTCTAGATAAATCATGTAGTTAACCAATAACTTTCTTGTCCAATCCCCACTACACCATGTCATCTTAGAACTTTCTCTCTTTTTGTGCAAGATCTTCTAATTACTAGATCGGACTCCAATTTACTATCATCCTGTCCTATCTACACTAACGTTAAAATCCACTAATATTATCACATCACTGTTCCACATTTACCTTTGTAGCTCTTCCTCCCTCTTTTTCTCCAGCTGTGCAACCGACCTGTGGAGAATATTATTTGTATTATCTCCTCTACTCTTTTCGTCAATCTAGCCCTTCTCATTTTGTCATTCACTGTCTCTTTGTGCATTCTGTCTCTCACTACAAGCGTCCAATATTTATACTTCGTTCCTTGTTCCCACTCCAATACAACATGAATCCTTCTCACAGTCCTCATTTACATTCTCTACCAGTCCCAACACATATACAGTAACTTATTCTCTTCAACAATTCCATACACTCTTCAGTTAACCTTTTAGCATTTTTTTTCCATTTATTCCATTATTTTTCTTTGTACTGTTGTTAAAAGCAATTGATAATCCACTACTAGCTTGCTAGACCTATTGTAGCTGCTTTGTGAGATATCCTGAGTTTTTAATATGTAAGATTCTCCTTACCCCCAGTTGTCTTAAAAAAGGTTTTCTGCCTTTAAAAGCAGTTTCCCAATCCCTCTTCCAGGACAATGGAGTGCCCTTTCTTCAATCTATCATTGGCAGAGCTGAAGAGTAACTCCATATACCAGGAGTTCCTCAGTCCCTCCATTTGTTTGCTACTTCATACTAAAAAAAAACTCTTTCTCCCGCAAGGAGGTGAATGAAATGAAAATTGTCTTTATTAGGCGGAGTTAGGACTATTAAGTAAGTCCTCTCTTCCACTCAACCTTACTTTCATTTCAGTATGTGACGTTTTCAGTAAACAAACCTTATAAAAAATATTTCTTGAAGTAGTCCTAACTAAAAGAATAACACTTCTGTAAAGGGTTTTTAGTTAATTTCTGAATTTGTTCAAAACTGCCCTTATGGCAAAAAAAATTAAAAACCTTTGAGTGGTTCCTTGATATTTAAAAATTCAAGCCATTTTAAAACACAATGAAGCAATATTAGTACCCATTTTGTAGTTTTCATTTGATTCTAAATTCATGGAACATTTGAAGCAAGAATGATTGGTGTATAATATGATTGTAATATTATTGTAGAAGTGAATTAGGAGTAAATTTATACTGTTCATTTATTGAAAGTGTTGTTTATTTAGACAAAAACGATTATTTCCTTGGATTTATAATGTTGTAAAACCTAGATCGGCAGTTGCCAAATTTGCCTTTTTGGAAATAAATTGATTGTACATTTATAATACATTCATAGTAACCTAGATCTGTAAACTCAAAGCATGTACCTAATTTGTATTTTTTAAATATATTTTACATAAATAAACAATGTCATTTTCAAACTGCAAATTAGGAACATACCTTGAACTACAGATATACACTAAACAATGTTACTAAAATAACAAAAATTGTCATTCATTAAATTAGGGGTGTGCGAGTAGTGATTTTTGAGTTCGAGTAGAGTAGTTGGCATTTTTTCGAGTATCAAGTATTTTTCGAGCGAGTATTTATAGAAGGACTCCTTGTTCACCCACGACAACTGTTAAAAGGCAGACACCATCCTAAGCCTATGTTAAGTTTTGCCAGATTCGTAAATATATACATCTAAACTGAACACAATAATTTTTATTTGTTGTTTGTAACTGTAACATTTGATAAATAAAACTTGTTACTTCCTGCCTTCCTACATTTTTATGTGGCATTGTTTTGTTTAGTATTTTTCCTTTTTTTCAGAACTAATATTATGTAAGAAATTAAGAAAGTATATTATTAATTGAAACAACGTGGAATAAAGATTTAATCTGTTCACTCATATCACAGATCAGATTTTCTATGCAAGCCAATTATACTGTTTCACAGCCGGCCGATATGTTTATCTGATGGTTCAGTTCAAAGTGTACCGCGAAAACATAGTGAAGCTTGTTGGCAAAAGCTGCATTCAACCAAACTGATGCTAAAATTCAGGCAATATCGCCAAATGCAGTCATTTGCTTTCATAATTGCCTCCTCTCAACAAAAAATGTATTATGTACATGCAAAGAAGAGTGTATTCTGTGGGTATTTAATTCAGTGATAACAAGGTTACAACTAACTGGAAATAAGCTGTGAATGAAGCTGTGTTAATTTGAAAATCTGGATGACAAAGACTGTAGTTCAATCGATTGATAATAATAACTAAGCAGGTTTACTAAAAATAAATTTTAAAGCCGCTTAGGATGAATTAGTTTTTAAATTATGATTGGTAATGAAATGTGTGCAACTTAAAACTACTTGGATATATGAGGCTACACTGAACAACAGATAAATAATTATGTCATAAAGAGAAATTCATAAAAACCTGGTGTAATCGAATGAAAACCATAGACGTAGTCGGCTAATATAATAGGTCTACCCGATATTGGCGATGAGATGCAGTCTGAAATATCAGCTAAGTGCCAACTAGTGATACAGTGAAGATTTTGGGCAGCTAAACTAAAAACTTATGAATAAAAAACGAGACGTTTGATAAGGCTTCGGCTCACTAAAAATTATTTTCCGAATCTCTAAATTCGTCGTATTTTGTTTAGAAAAGGTCTTCCAACATGTTTCTCCCTCACTTTGGTTGATTCGTGATTGTTTTACAGTTCACATCGACGTCAATATGAACAGTTTAGTGAATTTACGAAACAAAATTATCGTACTTTACCACCTTTTACACCCCAACTGTGTTATTGTCTAACCTAATCAGAAAACCGTTCCAACAATTTGACAGGAAAAAATATCGTATGCGCAAATATTACACACAGTTTTTTGCGATCTAAGGCGTTTTCGGAATAATAATTAATAGATATTTGCCACGGATATATATTTTTTATTTGACGGAAAATAAATCAATAATGTCGTGTCAGGCGCTGCTAGAACGCCATTACCATATTTTATATGATATAATACGGTATTTTTTTACGTCAAATCATTGGACGATTTCCTGCTCAGATTAAAAAACAAAATAGATGTCAATCGACTCGCAAGAAATATACGATAATTTCATTTCCGAAAAGGAGCTGAACGGTTCTTTGAACGTACGTATACTACAACCGAGATAATCTTTAACCTAGAAAAGATGGTAAGTTCAATTCTTGGGATGTAAAGTGACCTGTTCTCGGGACCCTTTTGATTAAATGGTATTATTGATATGAACGAAAATAAGCATTATTTCCACGGTGCACAGACTATTAGATTTGTATTGGTAACAGGTTTTTTTGAGCATCTTGAACCGGATCTCTTGTCCCCTTTCTTGGGTCACAAAGACACTAACCAGCACTTCTGTTTTATTCACGCTATTTTAGGTTAGGTTACAAGTGACTATTAGCATTGATTAAATACACCTACGATAGATAAAACATCTAATAGGAATATTTGTGCCTGTAATTTTGTTAGTTAGTGAGGCCCGCAACTACAGCTGGTTTAAACTGCATTACATTTACATGGGACTACACTAGCGCTCCACAGTGGACCACAAAAACAGCTGATATTTTGAGACTCAAAATTTAACATTGGATGGGAAATCTATTTGTGTATAAAATCAATGCTATTAGACTCGACAACCAACATGTGTGATCGCTACCTTCCCAGCTCTGTTGATCACTTTGAACTGAACTAGTTCAAATCATAATGAACGAACTCGTTCACTACGTCGACTACTACCTTCATTTGACTGTCGTCGACTACTACCTATTCTTAGGCGTATTGTTCAGTTCATAATTACGCGTACCAAACTGATAACGTATGATTAAGGGTAAAATAAAACACAAACTTTTTTTATTGATAACTTATAAAACTGTTTACTCTTAAAACTAAACTAATATGTAAATATAATATTTCGTGAAATACAACTACTGATCGAACTTGAGTAGTTTTAGGAGCTTCGAGCCGAGTTCGAGTAGTACAATACTCCATAAAATACTCGACGTTTCGAGTACTCTCACACCCCTACAATAAATATAAAAACTGGACAAGGTAGGCAAATAAAATAACTAAGTTGTAATGAAAAGGTAACAAACATTTTATTTTAACCTAAAGAGTAGGAACAACATCACTTGACAAGTCAAGCTTTACAAAGAAGAGCTCTAATGTAAGGATTGTTACGATTCAGTGCTTCATTTTTTAGATTTGTTACAGCTTCTGCCAATGCTGAGTCAGACAAGTTTTGCCCTGCAAGTTTCTTGCAGTCTTCAATCATCTCTTCCATTATCATTTCTCCCTCCTTTAACATAAAAGAAATCTCATTAAAAAAATTACTAAGAAATAAAATTGTTACTTTATTAATTCTGATTAGCTGCCAACAATAAGTGCCTTACACTTAAAAAGTATATTAACATTTAAAATTATACTCAGAAACAAACAATCAATACAATAAAATATATTTATTTATTTACGTGGCCCACTTTCTCAGCTTTGCAATCACAAGTTGAACTATTGTTTGTGCATTTGTTTGCGCTTGTAATATGATAAAATTATGGACTGCCTTTAATACTGGAAACAATGAAATAACAAGGAATTTTTTCCACATTTGTGGAGAAAAGTAGTTCTCAAACACAATCTGACAAATTTTAGTATAACTGCTGTGAAGTGTCAGGATGTCTTATTACAGTCAGGTTTGTAATTTTGGCTATTCACAAATACTTAAACGGTAGCATCTTGTATATTTTTTAGCAATCATTTATAATTTTAT
The DNA here is from genome assembly GCA_035578905.1 of Stictocephala bisonia. Taxonomy (NCBI): domain Eukaryota; kingdom Metazoa; phylum Arthropoda; class Insecta; order Hemiptera; family Membracidae; genus Stictocephala; species Stictocephala bisonia. The sequence continues at coordinate 1,164,953 of JAQJVL010000265.1, forward strand.
CTTTACTTTTCTGTGGCAAGTCATGAGCCTTTTTCAGGGGGTTTCATCAAATACCTAGTCATATTACACCATACATATTAGCAGCTCTCTGTTAAGATTTTTATTTACCTTTCACCAAATAACAATTGAGGGTTAAAGAGGCCAAAAGTATGTGAACAATATCCTTATCCACACAATGGTGATAAATATCCAAAATAATTTCACAACACAAACTCTTGTCAGTAAAAATTTTGAAAACAAAATAGGTACCACTAATTCTTCAATTGGCAGCTAATCTTTCCCTCAGTAGCAAGCCATTTTTGGCAAATCTGCAATAACTTTTTAAAAGATGTGTTAAAAAATCTACATTTTTGTTACTGGTCGTCGTGGTTTGCCAGGCTGCCTAAGATCGCTCGTGCGCTGCGATTTGTTTACTTTGGTGGCCGTTGGCTCAGACTCTGTCGTGCCATGTTTCCAGCTGTCGGTCTGTCCGGTTGGCCTGTTATATGACTTGTTCTCGGCGCCCTCTCTTCACAACATGTTTGTTGGCTAGAGACGCTTAAACTCCAGGGTCCTTGAGTGGGACATTTTTTACCCTCAGCTGGCCGACCGGAGGAAGTTCTGCCATCTCTACTGCTAGCCTGGCCTGGGGACCATGTGATTGAGCCAAGTTTCGCCCCGCGCTGCCCTCTCTACATCTTTGGGTGGGGTTCTTCAGTCCTCATGTCAATGCATTCCTTGTTGTTCCCGGCGGCTGAGCTGGGGGTAGTTACCTATTTAAAATATTAAAAAAAAGAAAAATATAAGAAAAAAAGATTCTCCACTAGACCACGCCCTACAAAGGAAATTATAACAAAAAACTGGACAGTGTAAATTTATGAGACAGCCATTGGACCTATATATATATATATATATATATATATATATATATATATGAATTTTTATTGTTAGTAATCTTAAATTAGTTTAGTTAGTTGTTATTTTTTCAAATTTTATCTTTGTTAGGCAATTGTTAAATTTGTTTTCAAACAGTTAGTATCCGTGATCTATAAATATTTTGTATGCCTAAGATTTTTTTATACTGTTTAGATTCAGAGATTGTTCAAATTGTTGTTAGGCCTAGTGGTTAACTTTGTTTGAGTGTTATTTATTCGTTAGTTGTAGTATGTTTTGAAGTGAATTTTTACTAGAACGGTACCGTGTTATATTTAAAAAAAATTTTAATTTTTAAATATTCACCAAAAGGGGTTATTGCATTATTTCTTTAACTTCTAATTCGGAGCTGCCCAAGGACTCCGGCTTACTCCTTGGCCTCAGTGTAATCATGGGATGTGGGCTAAATTGCCGGTTAATTGGTGTTATCTAAATTTTTCGTTGTAAGTTTTCTTAAAAATTTTTGTGTGTCTCTATTAATTCTGCAGATAGGCATGTGCCTATCTGCACATGTGTGTTATATAATTTTGGAATGGGTAGCGTTTGTTGTTTTGTGTTAGTTTGTTAGTCTCTTGTTTAATTTAATTGTTTCTTGAGGATTGTTTAAGTGTAACTTTGATATTGTGGCCTTCTGCTCGATTTGTTTATTTTTATGAATTCGTCTTTTTGAAAATAAATTAGTTTTGCTCAGCTGCCGAGTTGTCATTTGACCCTCTGACTGCCACCCTTGATCCTATCGCCTGACTGGTTTTGAGCCATCCCCCAGTTGGCACGACTTCCAGTTTTGGTGGGGGGATGGGTCTGAACTGTAAATCCAGTTATGTTTACTATCTTTCTAATCAAAGTGAAGTGGGCCATCATAAATAAATAAAACATAACCAAATGAACAAAACTTATTCTGGTCAATAACTTAAATCTTAAAAAATTTATTTGAAAAAAATTGAAAATAGTTGGAGGTATGCCATACAAAAATTTGTAATAATAAAATAAAAAATTCAAGATAGCCAAAATATCCAATATTTAATCTAGTTTTAGGAAATATAGACTTACTGTAGAAAAAAAACTATAAACACTCGAGTTTGAAACATCACTGTAAACTAATTATACTAGAAAAAAATACAAATGACTTTACAATTTTCCTTGTCTATCTTGCGCTTTTGAGTGTAAAAGGAAAAATGTTATCTTTTAACAGCATTTTTTTAAAATCATGGGTAAAATAAAAATATAGCATGTAAGAGAAATGAAGAAGTTCCTCCGGTATCCAAAGAAGAACAGACAGCTATTAATTTTGTAAACAGCGTTAGTTCTCAGCCTGTGAACCGTAGAGAAACAACTTACACTGTGAAGCTCAATCAGACCATACAATATTTCCAAAACCAACATGACAATTAAATGACTGAAACAGTAAGTTTTTATACCTTGTGCATAAATCAAAATACAATATAGAAAATACAATCAAAACCGTCCGATAATATACAAAACTAAACATTGGTTACCATGAAAACAGTAATATTCCATGTATAAATGCTACAGAGTTCTAACATGTACTACAATTTAGCTAAAACAGTGTTTTTTAGAATGAATAAATTATTTGACTGTTTTATGATAGTTATTTGTCAATTTGTAAACATAATGAATGTTTAAAATATATAAGAACCTAACAACATATATGCACTATTTTGCTAGGCCCACAGAAACAACTATATATTTGGTTGGAAATATATTATTCACTCACTACCACACTTATTACAACATATTAACACTACATGGACATTTTACTAATATGCATAAATAATTTACCATAAAACACTAAACAACAAACACTGTTTACAAACAACAGCAATGGTGAAGTGTAAGAGTTGTACGTCTTCTTATTTTCGTGAGCTGTTGGTCTCCAAATAACAAATTGCATATTACTATAGACAACTAATTATGTAGTGTCTAGTGACATTAGAATCGTGCCGGTGATATGAAGCTAGTTACTTTAATAAATGTTTTTCACTGCGGCTGTAGTTTAGCAGCAGATTTACGGTGCGGTTACGTGCTATGCCAGCTTGATAGCTTGAACAATGATTTACATACTCACTGCTTCAAAAATTAGTAATATACATTTTTTAAGGCAACTTTAACCCTTCTGGGATAAAGCTAAAGCTCTCATATTACCAATTTTGAGACTTCTAGTACCAGACACAGTCAAATTTAGTTTACTTCACGTTTAGTGGAGCATGGCTGTGCATGGAGAGAAACAACCCGAAAAAAGTAGACATATATTAATACTAACAGAAAAGAAAATACAAGACGTGATTTTTTATTTTATAAAAAAATTAAATATTTTCTTTTCATGACTCTCTTGCTTGTCAAAATTAAGTACAAATCTTTCGAATTATCTAATGGTTCGTTTCCTTAAAGTTCACCTGAATTATTTTTTGTTTCTTGGCATCATTTTCAGCTACTACCATACTTTGATAATCCTCAAGTTCAGCAAGTTTTCTTTTGGCAACCTAAAAAATAAAGAATAGTAATTATTACTTTGTAGGAAAGGTGACTATTTTAGAATTCAATTTGAAACAACTTAGCATTACTATATAACATTACTAAACAAAACGGATAATTTGTATAGCTTCTCAACCATTATAGCTAGGAGCCCTTCATGGGCAGCTACGGTCGAATGAAATTTTAATTTAACCCCCTCCCTACCATAGCAAGCTTAAGAGATCCTTAAACATAAGTTAAGAAGAATCGAATATATCATTAATTTGATATCAATAAAGTAACACTTATTTATGAGTTTATTATAGATATACAAATTTATTAGCCAGCTGTTTGCGTACATATAATTAACATTAATATACAATGGCATCGCAACTATTCGGATTGCAACTATCCGGTCCACATTACAATAAAGATAGCTTATTTCTTTAGCGTTAACATTGGGTAGGTTTCCACTTCTAAATGCATTATATAAGAGTATAGTGGTAAACAAGTGCTGCAAATGAATGCACATTTAGTTCCTGATCCTTCTATTGTGGCCAACATAATATTTCCCACCCCTACCGTACTTATAGAATGCAATAAGCTAACAAGCAATCTTGTCACTAGTAGTCACTACCCAGCAGATTATTGAAATTTATCTACTACTTATTTCATTTTTCAGCCATTATTAAAACAATGAAACAACATGTATCTAAACTGAATATAAGCACAACAAAATAAACTAAAAAGCTAATACATACACAAAGGAATAGAACAATTCCTTGCAAAAATCTTAAGAAGGAAAATTGCTTGTCATTGAACAATCAGATTCTGGTTAGGAAAAAAAAAACACTACAGAATTAGAAAGCAGTACTATACAGCACAGAACAAGCACTGTAATTGATTACAACATTTACACACGAGTCTTTATCCATCCTATGTTTGTTAGCAAAATAGTAAATGTCATAGTCTACATTTTAGCATTAGATTATCAATTATATTTGAACAATTTATAAAACAACATAGCTCTAACTGTAGTAAAAGTTAATTTTAAAAGTGCAGAAATCTCAAACCATAACTTAGATACTGTATGGTTGAAAGGACATCAGCAAACTTACCTTAAAAGACAAGTTCACTAACATCAGAGTAGTAGTCACAAACACAAAATACACAAAAGCTCACAAATTTTCAACACCACTGGCATTTTCTTCAGGTGAGTAGAGGGAGAGAGAGAGAGAGACACTGAAATGACTTCCACTATTGCTGGGTAGGTGGCTGTGGTGGGGGGGTGTACATCCATAGAGCAACACTCAGGTGTAGATGCAGTATTTCAGTTAGTATATATATATAAAAATATAAATGAAGTTTGCTGATGGGGAAGGGGTTGAAGGGAAGTGGTCTATCTTATGTTCAGATTAGGTGGGTCACGGGATTTTGTTATCCATTGGTGTGCTAATTCCATCCTTCGGAGTTGGGAACTATTGGCATGGGAAGGAAGGGATCTGATTACCTTAGTGGTGTAACACTGATCAAAATTTTGATCAGTGTTTGATCAAAATTTGATCAAAATCAAATTTTGATCAGTGTTACACCACTAAGGTAATCAGATCCCTTCCTTCCCATGCCAATAGTTCCCAACTCCGAAGGATGGAATTAGCACACCAATGGATAACAAAATCCCGTGACCCACCTAATCTGAACATAAGATAGACCACTTCCCTTCAACCCCTTCCCCATCAGCAAACTTCATTTATATTTTTATATATATATACTAACTGAAATACTGCATCTACACCTGAGTGTTGCTCTATGGATGTACACCCCCCCACCACAGCCACCTACCCAGCAATAGTGGAAGTCATTTCAGTGTCTCTCTCTCTCTCTCCCTCTACTCACCTGAAGAAAATGCCAGTGGTGTTGAAAATTTGTGAGCTTTTGTGTATTTTGTGTTTGTGACTACTACTCTGATGTTAGTGAACTTGTCTTTTAAGGTAAGTTTGCTGATGTCCTATCTCTCTTAATATACTAATTCCTGGCCTAGTGCCCTTTAACCTAACCTAAAATTGTATGGTTGAAAGGTCATCATACTCGCACGGACTCCTTAACCTTGAACTCTGGCGTATATGACATTAATGCTATCCGGATCAGTCTGCTGCCACACTGATCCGATGTCACGAGTTTAATATATAGTCAAAAATAATTTGTGCTATATCATCTGAAAATGTTAACATTACAAAATATTTTTCTAAAGAGGAAAGAAATGTCTACTATAAAGGGTCACTACCACTGTATGTGTATAAGTGGATGGGTGGGTCACTTCCACTGTACGTGTATGAGTGTGTGGGTGGGTCACTTCCACTGTACGTGTATGGGTGGGTCACTTCCACTGTACGTGTATGGGTGGGTCACTTCCACTGTACGTGTATGGGTGTGTGGGTGGGTCACTTCCACTGTATGTGTATGGGTGGGTGTGTGGGTCACTTCCACTGTACGTGCATGGGTGGGTGTGTGAGTTAATAATAGTTAGAAGATACATTTAAATAATGTTTTTAATAACCTAATAAATGTTTGTGCACATGGCATAATCATTGTAACATATTTATAAATCGATGAAAAAAAATTACAAATTGAATATCCATCCAATTGTATGTCATCTGACCTCTATCACAGATGGAGGGAAGCGAGCCATCTGAGCAACATGGATGCCAAAACTTTGATCACAGGCACCAGGTCGCACCTGATACAGCAGAGTGAGAGCATCTTCCTGAGTCACAGCTGTTACGTGCAGATTGGCCAATGTTGACACAGTCTCAGACAGCCGAGTTAATTCATGGAAATGTGTGGCAAACAATGTGAATGCCTTCGCCGTTACAGCCAGATGCCTGAAATCAAAATAAAACAATTTAAGCATCATTTGGTTGTTTGTTTTTAAATTTTGTTAGTTATCACTAATAGACAACACTAACCAGAGTAAATGAAATTAACTTTTGCAATGAGAAATTTGACAAACTAATATAATTTTATCGTTGTAATTTGAAAAGTAAATTACAGGGAAAATATAGTTCTGTAGATATTATAATTCATACTAAAATTGATTATTTTCAAGGTCAGATACTCAAACAGTTATGGCTCAAGTTATATCCCCTATACTTAATTTTTAAAACTATGCTATAGCTTTTACAAAAATATCACAAAATCAATTTCATTTCCCTATTTGATGAGTCAAAATTATAAACAACTGGATCAAAAGGTCATTAGTCCAGTTATTATTGGATTAAATTCAAATAAGAGTACCAGTGGATTGTTTTTGGATATAAAAAAAGAGTTTGATACTGTAATTATAATATTTTGTTGAATAAATTACACAAATGTGGAATTGGAGGAGTTAACAAATAAATTGTTTGAAATTTATTTAAAAATAGAACTCAATGTGTAAAAGTAAATTCTACGTACTAAGTCACGAGTAAAGTCCCAATTAATAAACTTATCTTTTGATCATGGAGTTTTTCCCTCACTCCTGAAAATTGCGAAAGTGTGTCCAATTCTTAAGAAAAAGTATCCTTCATTTTTGGGGGATTAGCCTCCGGATCACTGTTCAATACTTAAAGTGGTTTATATACCTGCATTCAAGTAATCCAAGTCGTTGCTTCTGCAACCGGTTTCAACTCGTCATGAGAGTCATCTTCAGGCCGTACAAGGATGTAATAAAATGTGATCACTTCATATGAAGGTCGTCACGAACACATAACGAATAACGGACACTACGAATATACGAACACATAACAAAACACTTAAAAACGTTGACATTAATGAACAACTAAAAATTCGCGACGCGTGCCGGGCTGGAGCGTAGTCTAGACTGCCACGGTCAGGGTCATTGGCAGTGACGTCACATCCTTATCTGTTGTTCCAAATTCTATGAATAGGACTCCTTTCCCTCTCCAATATCTTAATCGCTGTATCGTAAATAAAGTTTGATTGGAAAGACAGCTTGTCGTTCAGTACATTTTGTTTATCTGATTTAACTGCTCTGTATATTTCAAATTCTTCTAATGTGTTTCTATTGTAACGATCTTGAGAAAAATGAAGAATGTCCATGTTATTATCAATGCTTGTATAATTATGGTTGTTTGAAATTAGGTGTTCGGCAAAGTTTGAGGTCTGGGGGGATGTGGTTTTTCTAGGTATATGTTCTTTGAATCGTTTTCTGAATGAGCGGGAAGTTTGACCAATATAATATTTTGGGCAGTCGTTGCAATTGATCTTATAAACCCCATTCTTGTCGTGTATTGGTATGGATTCAAGTGGCCGCTCTTTCAATAAAGTGTTGAGTTTGTTGCCTGTTTTAAATGATACTATGACGTTGTTTTTGGACATTAAATTACTGAATTTGTTGTTGAGAAAAGTGCCATAATTTGCAGAAATGTAGGTTTTTCGTTCTTCAGTTATTTCTAGAGTTTTATTTTTGTGTTTATTAATAAGTTTATCTATCATACAGCTGCTGAAACCATTTGCAACGGCAATGTGTTTTATTATATTGATCTCTTCATTGAAATCATTTGGTTCCATTGGTACAGAGAGCATCCTGTGTATAAGACTATTGTATGCGGCGAGTTTTTGGGAATGAGGGTGGTGTGAGTCTGCATGTATGGTTTGGTCTGTGGATGTTGGCTTCCTGTAAATTTTAAATTGTCATCGTGTTTTGTTATTGTTAAATCCAAAAAATTGAGTGTGTTGTTTTTTTCCTCATCGAGAGTGAATTTTATGCTTGGGTGCATGTTGCACTTCATGCCCTCTCCAGCTTATAGAATTGCAAAGAAATTGGACAAAATTATCAGGAATGAAATCGTTTTGGAAAATAACCATAGCATAAAGAACAGTTTAGAACTAGTTGAGAAAATCAAAACACACACAGTAACAAATAGTTATAAACTAGCCTCTTTTGACATTGTCAATTTATACACGAACGTGCCAATACAGGAAACAATAGTGATTTTAAAAAATAACCTGCAGAAAAATTAAAAAATGACATCAGAGGCAATAGCACAGCTTATACATCTTACCGAAACAGTATTAAAACAGAATTACTTTAAATTCGAAAACAAGTTTTATCAGCAGAAGGAAGGCCTGGCTATGGGTTCCCCTCTCTCCAGCATCTTGTCAGAAATCTTCCTTAACCATATTGAAAACAATAATCTTTTTACAGATACCAATCGGCACAAAGACAAAATAATATTTTACCATAGATACGTAGATGATACTATAGTTCTTTTTAATGGAAACAGCAGACAACTGTCCTTATTGAATAATTATCTATGCAACATGCACCCAAGCATAAAATTCACTCTCGATGAGGAAAAAAACAACACACTCAATTTTTTGGATTTAACAATAACAAAACACGATGACAATTTAAAATTTAAAATTTACAGGAAGCCAACATCCACAGACCAAACCATACATGCAGACTCACACCACCCTCATTCCCAAAAACTCGCCGCATACAATAGTCTTATACACAGGATGCTCTCTGTACCAATGGAACCAAATGATTTCAATGAAGAGATCAATATAATAAAACACATTGCCGTTGCAAATGGTTTCAGCAGCTGTATGATAGATAAACTTATTAATAAACACAATAATAAAACTCTAGAAATAACTGAAGAACGAAAAACCTACATTTCTGCAAATTATGGCACTTTTCTCAACAACAAATTCAGTAATTTAATGTCCAAAAACAACGTCATAGTATCATTTAAAACAGGCAACAAACTCAACACTTTATTGAAAGAGCGGCCACTTGAATCCATACCAATACACGACAAGAATGGGGTTTATAAGATCAATTGCAACGACTGCCCAAAATATTATATTGGTCAAACTTCCCGCTCATTCAGAAAACGATTCAAAGAACATATACCTAGAAAAACCACATCCCCCCAGACCTCAAACTTTGCCGAACACCTAATTTCAAACAACCATAATTATACAAGCATTGATAATAACATGGACATTCTTCATTTTTCTCAAGATCGTTACAATAGAAACACATTAGAAGAATTTGAAATATACAGAGCAGTTAAATCAGATAAACAAAATGTACTGAACGACAAGCTGTCTTTCCAATCAAACTTTATTTACGATACAGCGATTAAGATACTGGAGAGGGAAAGGAGTCCTATTCATAGAATTTGGAACAACAGATAAGGATGTGACGTCACTGCCAATGACCCTGACCGTGGCAGTCTAGACTACGCTCCAGCCCGGCACGCGTCGCGAATTTTTAGTTGTTCATTAATGTCAACGTTTTTAAGTGTTTTGTTATGTGTTCGTATATTCGTAGTGTCCGTTATTCGTTATGTGTTCGTGACGACCTTCATATGAAGTGATCACATTTTATTACATCCTTGTACGGCCTGAAGATGACTCTCATGACGAGTTGAAACCGGTTGCAGAAGCAACGACTTGGATTACTTGAATGCAGGTATATAAACCACTTAAAGTATCCTTATTGCACAAATAATTATAGGCCTGTCTCAATTTTGCCAGTGTTCAGCAAGGTCTTTGAAAAACTCTCTTTTTATTAGAATGATTCAGTTCTTAAACAAACACAACCCTCTTTCTGGTGACTAATTCGGTTTCAGAAAAGGCAAGTCGACAATCAACGCAGTTGTGAGTCTCGTTGAAAAGGTTGTCGAGGGATTGGAAGGTCTAAGGCACACACTAAGTGTATTTCTCGACTTGTCTAAAGCTTTCGACTGTGTGACCACGGTAACCTGCTTGACAAACTTGAATCTTACGGCATCAGAGGCATGCCACTCAAGTGGCTTCGCTCTTTCATGTACAGCTGATTCCAAGTCGTCCAAATTTCAGATAAATTCTCTAATCCAATTGAGTTGAAATATGGAGTCCCTCAGGGTTCAATACTCAGCCCAATTATTTTCTTATCTATATCAACGACAAAGGGTCAGTACTACTGCATGGGGATGACAGTATGCGTAATACAGTATGCGGATGACACAACGCTTTTGTTCACCAACAAATTAAAACCGATCATAGAACAACAATCTTTTGTTGATTTAAACAATTACGTTCAGCATTTCAATATTCTCAATCTCGAAGTAAACCCCTCCAAATGTAGCGTATTAACATTTTCGTTGTGACCACAAGGTATCACTGAAAGGCCAACCGTTTGGTTGGGGGATACCCTGCTAAATGACTGTTATTCAAAATTCCTGGGAATAAACCTGGATCGAGGGTTGATCCGGAATTATCACATCGACCATGTTTGCTCAAGATTGTCCTCAGGCATTTATGTCTTGAGGACTTCAGCCAAATACCCAGCTCCGGTAGTCGAGCAGTAAAGAGCTGAGCTTATCGCTCCAACAACTGATAACAAGTTTCATGCTAAACGCTCAACTTTCGTGCAATTACTTGTTGCTTTCATAAATTGATTTAATTATAATATTTTTTCTTTGAAAATGGCAGTTGTCTGTAGTACGTGTGGATTAGAGTGCGTGGATCAAAACAGTGCGATTAAGTGTAACAGTTGTGATCGCGTATTTCATCTGAAATGCGTTAAAAACGATGGTGTGAAAACACGCAATATAAGTAAGGAGTTTAAGTGTGAAGTGTGTATTTCTAGAAAGACTGGGTCGACAGCTAGTAGTACCAAGTCCTCTATTGAATCAACATCTATTACCAAGGAATTTCTACTGTCAACCATTGAATCTTTTAAGCGTTCTTCAAGAGATGCACAGTTACGGCGGACAGATGGAAGAACTAAGAAGGTCAGTTGAGTTTCTCTCAAACAGTATAGATGAGGCCAATAAAATTATGGTGCAGATTAGAGAAGAGCAGACCGAAATTAGAAAGCAAAACTTAGAACTGACATCAGTAAATAAAAAATTGACAGACCAAGTTGCTGGTCTTGAGATAAGGCTACGAAATCTTGAGCAATACTCTAGGAAGAATAATGTAGAAATTAGTGGAATTCCTCAAACACCTGAAGAAGACGTGATGACGTTAATTAAGGATGTGGGAGCTGCGATTGGGGAGAAGCTGGAAGACAACCAAGTGGCAGCGGCACACCGCGTACCAAGCTACAAGTCAGCGCGGACACCTTCCATCGTGGTCCAGTTCCAAGCAAGACAAACCCGAGATGTTTGGATCACTAGTTTCAGGAAGAAGAGACCCCTCATGGCCAGTGACATAAACCGAAACTTCCCCAAAAATCCAGTCTACCTAGGAGAGCACATGAGCCCAGAAAATAAGTTGTTTCTGTCAAAGGTTAAGGAACGCACCAAACAGATGAATTTTCGTTTTGCCTGGTTTAGAGAGGGTAAATTTTTTGTGAAAAAGGAAGAGGGAGGGAAACGTCATCGTGTGGATACTCTAGAAGATCTTGATAGGATTGCATAAGTTATATAATTTATGTAAGTACGTTATTTTGTGAATACTATAAATACTTAGCTTAGTAATGTAATTGTATTATTGTAGTCATCTATATTAATTAATAATTCAAAATCTTGTTAAATTGAAGAAGTATGAGTGTTTAGAATGTGATTTTTTCTCTCTCTTCAATTACAGAGAACAAGTTATATACTATTTATACAAATATTAGAAGTATTAGGAAAAATTTTAATTTATTACTTTCTGAAATTAATAACATTAAGGGCAGATTGAGTTTCATCATCATAAGTGAGGTGTGGATAGGAAGCGATGAATTAGTACTATATACTATACCAGGGTTTAATGTTATTGGCAACTGTAATGACTCGTACAGAGCTGGTGGGGTGGTCTGTTATGTAAGAGAGTCGCTTAATTATTTAAAAGTCGATTTTACAATGACTTCGGCTGACTGTTTGCTATTAGAAATAAAAACTAATAATAATGTCCGATTTAATATACTGAGCTTGTATAGATTACAACAGTTTACTGAATTAACTTTTATTAAAGAATTAGAAACAAAATTAGGTAGTCTTAAACTAAATACAATATTTATTGGTGATTTAAATATAGACATATTAAAAACTTCAAATGAAACAGAACTGTATAAAAATATCTTAAGTGACAATAGCTTTATATCAATGGTAAATGAGCCAACCAGAATAACGCCTACCTTTGCTACATGTATCGACCATATTTTTGTTAAAGCTAGAGAACTGCATAATTTTAGCTGTGCAATATTTGATATTGGGCTAACTGACCATTGTATGCTGGGTCTATGTTTAGACCTAAGCGAAACTAGAACTAAATTCACTAAATGCAATAAGCAAACTAAAATGTTTTATAATTATACTTCTATAAAACGTGATATAGAAAACGTCAATTGGGATGAGGTATATAATAACACCTGTGTAAATGTAAGTTTTGATTCTTTCCATAGCATTTTACGTAAAATAGTCGACAAAAACAAAACCATTACGCCAGTAAATAGTGATAAATTAAGTAGAGCCAAGCTTGTAAGTCCTTGGATTACTCGAAATATTTTAAATAGGATAAAAAAAAGAGGTAAACTTTACAAACTGTATAAGAGAAGACCTTATGATTTAGTTTTTAAAAGGTATTATGAGAAATTTGTGTTAGATTTAAAAAACTATATAGATTTAGAAAAGAATAATTACTACTCGAAACTTATTAATGAATGCAAAGGTGACTCTGGTCAACAGTGGCGAGTAATTAACAGATTGTCTGGCAATGTAAAGTCCAACAATATTGATAAAGTTATAATAGAGAATGGAATGTGTGTGGTAGACCATCAGGAAATAGCAGATAAGCTCAACAATTACTTTGTCAATGTATCTCAGTGCCTTGATAACGCTGACCTTGAAGCAATATACACACGCAATTTTTGTGCGTCGTCATTTTTCTTATCTCCAACCGACCCGGATGAAATATCAAAGATAATTAGCAATTTAAAAAATAAAAAGTCAACAGGTCATGATGATATAACTGTATTTTTGGTCAAATATATCAATCATTCTATATCAAGCATATTATCCCACATTATTAACCTTAGTTTTCAGACAGGAGAGTTTCCAGACGTATTAAAGAAAAGCATTGTTATTCCCATTTATAAATCGTCAAACTGTTATACCATTGATTCCATACGTCCAATAAGCCTTTTATCAATTTTTTCTAAAATTTTTGAGAAATGCATGAAAAATAGACTTTTAAATTATCTCGATAAAATATAATTTCAGCATATCAGTCAATTCGGTTTTACAAAAGGTAAATCTACTGAGGATGCATTGATAAAATTCGTTAATTCAATTTATGGTAGTATGAATAATGACCTAAAGACCTCGGGTCTGTTTATAGACTTTAGGAAAGCTTTTGATATGGTACGTCATAAGTTACTGCTTTCCAAAATGGAAGCTACTGGAATTAGAGGCGTTGCGCTAAAATGGTTCCATAGTTTTTTAACTGGTCGAACTCAGCAAGTAAAAGTCAACAATAAATTGAGTGACCTGCTTCCTGTAACGGTGGGAGTTCCTCAAGGATCTGTTCTGTCTGCTAATCTCTTTATAATTTTTATTAATGATTTACTTAAATGTCCTTTTAATGGAAACGTTTTTGCGTTCGCTGATGACTTAGCTTTCTTATATTCTGATAAAGATAAAGAAACTGTATATGATATGATGCAGAATGATTTGATGAAATTACGTTTATGGTGCCAATCAAATAAAATGATAGTAAACACCTCAAAAACAAAGTTTATAAATTTTGATTATCAAGGCTCTAATTTTAATAGACCATTGAAATATCATGTACAAAAATTGTAATTTTACTGTAATTTGCAATTGCAATGCCATAGAACAGGTGAGTAGTTTTAAGTATTTAGAAGTTACTATAGACGAAAAAAGGAATTGGAAAATACATATAACCACATTGCACAAAAAGTTAAAGGCCAGTTTAAGAAAATTTTATTTCTTTAGTAACTTCTGTGATTCAACTTTATTAAGAATATTATATTTTGGTTTAATTCATTCACAAATTCAATATGGTATTGTTTGTTGGGGAGGGGCCTATAAAACTATTCTAGAATCTGTTCGAAAAACCCAAAATAAATTTGTACGCATAATATTGAAAAAACGCGTAAGAGATTCATCCTTTCCTCTATATAGACAGTTGCGTATTTTACCTGTACAACACCTTTTTGTCTTTAAAACTCTTAGAATTTTTTACATAATGAGTGGCAATAGAGAATCCGTAAGAACCAGTTATGAAATGCGTAGCAACAGCCAAAGACTCTTTATTAAGCCTAAGGTAAAGAAATTATTTTTCAAGCAATCATATCTTTATCGGGGCCCTCATTATTTCAATTTATTACCATTTTACATCAAGCAGGACATAAATCTAAAGGCATTTTGTTCTAGCGTTGCTAACTGGCTGTTCTCTTTAAATAATTTAGATTTCTTAAATGAATCCTTGTCATAAAATTAATAATTCAATATAAATACCTGATCCATGGCTGATTTCATATCTGGTGTTTTTGCAAATAGTTAATTATTTTTAAAGGCGATTTAATTTTAATAAAAGTTAGTTTTCTTTAGTTTTCTTTATTTTAATGTAAATATTACCCTAGGTTAAGCTTTATTGTGTAGTTAGTTGTATATATTTTAGTTATTTATTTTCCCCAATTTATTATTTCATTGTTTTGTTGTATTATGGTTTCATTGTTTTGTTATATTATGGTTATTTAGTAGTTCTATTGTATTCTCTTCATGTGCTGCGGACAGCTGCTCAGCTCAGCTGGACTCTTTATGTTATATTAATACAATGTAGTTTTTTTTGTAACCTAACCACACTACTGGTAACAGTGGTTAGGTAATTCAGAGCCGTTTAACTTTATTGCATAAATGTAAATTAATGCTGAATAAACTCATTATTTCATTCTGCCTAACTCAGGTTTGTTGCAATTCCTACTAAATAAAGAGTAGTCCGAAACATTTAACAAACTGTATTTTTGTTAATGGTGAAAATAAAACTTACTAAAGAACAACAGCTTTATAAAAAAACAGCTGGCTTAATATAATTAATAATAATAAACCTATACTGAATAGTTTAACGCCATCTGAACTATCAGGAAGAAAAAACATATGTATTTAGATTAAACTGGAAATGAACATTACTTTAACACTTTCCCTTGTTAATGACAGTTTAATCGTAAAGAAAATTAAAAAAATATATATAAATAAAGTAAAATAAATAAATAAGAAAACGATTTAGCTCAGTGAGAGTACACTATAAATTGTTAACTCTCTTGTACTTATAATTCACATAAGTCCCATTTTCATACATAACACTTTAGGCATGTTCTTGACAACGCCTTTGTCATTATGTCTGCTAGTTGATGTTCTGTGCAGGTTTGTTGGATACCCAGTTTTCCTTCAGTTACTTTTTCTCGCATGAAGAAATTTTTTATAGAAATGTGCTTGGTTCTGCGGTGAAACTCAGGGTTTTGAGCAAGTCTTACTGCAGTGGTATTGTCAAGTTGGATAACAGGAAAGTCTTTGAGTTTTGTGATTTCTTTAAAGAGTCTGCTCAGCCAAATTGCTTCCTTAGCTTCTTCGTTCACTGCTATGATTTCTGCTTCCGTTGTTGATGTAGCTACAACTGCTTGTCGTTGGCTAAGCCAAGAAACTGCTCCTCCTGAATATTTCACAATGACTCCAGAGGTTGAACGGCCTGACTTCATGCATCCTCCGAAATCAGCATCACTGTAGATCTCCAAAACTCCAGCCTCTACTCTGTTCCTATTATATACTATTCCAAGGTCCAGAGTCCCTGCAATGTAGCGGAAAATCCTCTTGACTCACCCAACATCTTCTTTAGTTAGATTTTCGAGGGATCTCGAGATAAATCCTACACTGTACGCTAGGTCTGGTCTTGTTCGAAGCATCAGGTACATCAGTGCTCCAACAGCTTGTCTGTAGGGAAATTTAATCTCATGGTCAAGTTTCCCTGGTGTGGAAATTCCTGCACTTTTGAGCATTGGAGTCGAAACTGGTCTACATTCTGAAAAATTGAAACGTTCCAAAATTTTCTTAGCATAGGTTTCCTGATGAATTTTTATAGACTCTTTTTCTTGTTCTATTTGAATTCCTAAGAAATAGTCTGCATTTTTCGAAACACTTTTGAACTCTGTTTTCAACTCTTCAATAAAAACTTCCATCTCCCTTGTATCTGTTCCAGCTACAATACCATCATCCACAAAGATTGCGATGATCAGCTTTTTACCATCCCTCTCTCGAATGAATAAGCATGGATCAGCACTACTGGTCTTGAATCCATTTTCTTGAAGAAAGACTCCCAGACTTTTGTTCCAGGATCTTGGTGCTTGTTTGTGACCATATAAGCTTCTTTGGTGCGGCATATCTTGCTGGTTCCATCTTCGTATCCTTGGGGCTGTCTCATAAAAACTGTCTCTTCAAGTTTTCCATAGAGGAAAGCGGTGGAACGTCAAATTGCAATAATTGCATATTCTCACTTGCTGCAACGCTGAGAATCGAACGGATTGTCCCCATTCGGGCCACTGGACTGAACGTTTCACTGTAATCAATGCCATGTCGTTGATTAAACCCCTTTACGACCAACCATCCCTTCTACTCGTTGATACTGCCATCAGGATTTTTCTTTAGTTGGAAGACCCACTTGCATGGAATGGCCTTTGGACCAGGTGGAAGATCTGTCAAAATCCACGTCTTGTTTTCCTTCAATGAGGCAATTTCATGATCCATGGCTTTCTTCCACTCGAAAGAATCACTGCTCTTCAGGGCATCTTCGAACGTCTCAGGATCGTCGGTAATTTGATTTATGAAATCCTCTACTAGCAGGATGTACGGTTCAAGATGTTTGGGCTTCTTCAAAGTCGATCGATCTCTTAAAATTCTTCCAGATTTCTTCTGCATATTTTCTTCAGCATCTATCTGTGACTCACTAACTTTGTCTTCTTCTTCTTCGCTCTTTTCTTCAACCTCTCGCTCATCAACTTCATCTTGAATTTTATCCTCAATATCTTTCATTGGTAACTCAACTTTGCGCTCACATTCTCTCGGGTTTTCTTGGAATTGAACATCTCTAGAAAGAATAACTTTATGGTCATTCAGAATGTAAATTCTGTACCACTCATCACCATCATATCCAACAAGGAATCCTTTGAATGCTTTCTTGTCCATTTTCTTTCTCTTCTCAGCAGGTATATGGACGAAGCAAGAAGATCCTATAATGTGCAGATGTTTGATTCTCGGCTTCTTTTCAAACCACAGTTCATAAGGACTTATCCCTTCTTTTGAAGATTTTCCTGTTCTATTAAAAATGTGAATGGCTGATGACACGAACTCTGCCCATATCGCATCTGGAGAATCAACTTCACTATTCGAGTACTTTAAGGTCCTTGCCATCTCAATTGTTGTTCGGTTTTCACGCTCACTGCCGCCATTCTGTTCTGGTGTGTAGGGCGCTGTCAGTCTCTGCGTAATTCCATTCTCTGCTAGAATGGTCCTAACCTCTTCACAGTCGAATTCACCACCATTGTCACTGAGTAGCTCTTTAATGTTGTGCCCCAGTGTTTTTGCGTGTGCTAAAAACTGTTTCAACACAACTCGCACATCTGATTTCTGTTTCTTTACAGAGCCATAACGAAACTTTGTATAGCTGTCTTTGAAAATGACTAGAAATCGTTTCTTACTGAAAGATTCACAAAATGGGCCTACAATATCAGTGGAAATAAGTTCCCCAGGTTTTGTTGCTGTTAATCGAGTGCCAAAAGGTAAGCGATGCGCTTTTCCAACATTACAGGGCTCACAAATATCTCTCACCAGCTTCACAGTAATACCCAACTCTCTTTTGAGCATATCCTTTACGTGTCGCTTGTCTTGGTGTCCCCATCTCTCAGGATATAGCTGCAGCGTCGAATTTTCTGCTTCTGCGATGTTGACCCTCTCCACCTTTTCAGGAATAACTGATTCTATAGCTGCCTTGTACAAAGTTCCACTTTTCTCTTGACTTCCACATAACACAATTTTTCCATCTACTTCCAGCCAGCACTTGGTTGTTGTTGAGTGAAACTTGCTGTTTTCATTTTTGTCTTGAGCTGCTAAAACAGAAATAATGTTCTTCGAGATCTTCGGAACATACCACACATCGGTTAAGGTCATCTTCAGAGTGTTTTCTTCAGTGAAAGAACGAATTTCAATGGTTCCCTTTCCAATTGCATTGAGTGTTTCTTTTCCAGCAGCTTTATTACACAGAGATTTTGAAATTTTTTAAATGTCACAAACTGATCTGGAGAATTCGTCACATGCTTTGTAGCTCCATTGTCAAACCACCATCCTGATGAACTCGTATCCACTTGAAGAATATCTTCACTTATGGAATACAAGGCTGTATTGGTATCCAGGACGTTGCTTTGAGGGACATTCTTTGGAGGTCGTCCGTTAGCAATCCACTTTTTGCATTTTTTTATTCAATGTCCCTTCTTTTTGCAATAATTACAAGTGTCGTTTTCTTTGGACCTCTGTGGCTTTTGGCTTAGTTTTTGCTTTCCAATTTTTGCAAATAATGCTTCTTCAGTGGTGTCCTCTGTGATCTTTCTGAAATTTCTTTCATACATACACAATTGTGTAACCAGTTCATCAAACGTTCTCTTCGTTTTTTGATAATATATAATAATAAATAATTTTTTGATAAATCGTTTTTTGATAATAATCCAACTGGACCTTAAATTCTCAAAATCTTTCAGCAAAGTTTGCAAAACTTTACAAACAAGGAGTAAATCCGGCAGTGCATTTTCATTAGTGCATTTCAAACCATTGTTTGAGTTCAATCCACAAATTTCTTAATTTAGCAACGTGGGTTGAAACATCCTCTCTATTATTCCAACTAAACGCAAAGAATTCTGTGCATATTTTGAATAACTGATCTTTGGACGATGCCTCAAAATTCGACTAAGGGGTATAGATTGGTACCACCCACGTTGTGTGTGCCATTCGCAAGTCATATGTAGACTAATCATGCTTATAGTAACTCATAAGCAGGCGCATTGACCCAAACACGTACAGTGGTATTGACCCACCCACCCACCCATATACGTACGGTGATATTGACCCACCCACCTACCCATACACGTACAGTGGTATTGACTCACCCACCCACCCATACACTACAGTAGTATTGACCCACCCGCCCACCCATACACGTACAGTGGTATTGACGTGTATGGGTGACGCTTCCCACGCTTCATAAGCTGTTTCTTTATCCATAATCTTTTGATAAACTGTGTCAGTAACTGAACTTGATATCATAGATTTTGCGTAACTATTTGCCTTGCGGAAAAATCATTTGTCTTTTGGTGTTTCGTCTTGACTTTTTTATCTACTTCACCAGCTGCTAATAAGGGCTCTGGTTTCACGATCCTCCCGTCTATAACATCCAAAGCACCTTCGTGATAATCTAGCAAGTCACGGCATTTTCTTTTCCATATTGACCAATCTGCTTCACCAGCCAAAGGTTTGATGTGTTTCGCCAGATCCATTTACTAAACAAATGCTGAACGACGATACTCCACAACAAAACAATTTTCGACACGATTTCGGACTTTCTCGTTCGATATCTTTATTCAGTCTATTTGCGTGAACTGGAACCCATAACCTGTTGCAATTCCTACTAAATAAAGAGTAGTCCGAAACATTTAACAAACTGTATTTTTGTTAATGGCGAAAATAAAACTTACTAAAGAACAACAACTTTATAAAAAAAACAGCTGGCTTAATATAATTAATAATAATAAACCTATACTGAATAGTTTAACGCCATCTGAACTATCAGGAAGAAAAAACATATGTATTTAGATTAAACTGGAAACGAACATTACTTTAACAAGGTTCTGATGATGGCGTACTATGGCTTGATTTACCCTCATCTCATCCACTGTGTGGTGTTATGGGGAGCTTCAACAAACAATCAGTTTAGCAGAGCGTTTAGATTGCAAAAACAAGCGATTCATATAATCGCCAAGTTAAAGTTCAGAGAATCTTGCGGAGAAGCGTTCAAAACCCTACAACTAACTATTGACACTGCATGCCTTTACATAATGGAAACAACATTGTTTTGCATATGTAAAAGTGCCATGGTCAGTGGCTGGGATATACATGCACACGAAACCAAACACAGGGATAACTATCGAACTGGAAGCCACAGGACGCTAGTCTACGAACGCTTGCCCTCAGACACGGGTGTTCATTTTATCAACAAATTACCAGACTCAATTAAGAATGCACCATCGACCAAGGCGTTAAAAGCTCGTCTAAAACGCTTTTTAGCGTCTCATGCATTTTATAGTGCTGACGAATATATGGCATGCAACTGCGAGACCACATTAGATTAGATACACCGGGTTGTGGTCCTGTCACCAAGCCCACCGCGCCTAGACTCCATGGCCCTTTGCACCCCGAGCCTGACGACAGTGTCACAAGAGACCAGTCCCCCTTATGAAGGACATGATCTCCCCGAATGTAGCCCTTCTAATATTCTCTGGTTCCAGAAAAGCGGCACCCAGAGTCCTATGCCTAAGAGATGAGAGAGCTCCACAATGATAAAAGATGTGTATGGAGCTCTCCTCATCCTCCTCACAAAGCCTACAAGTGGTGTCTTCTGTTAGGCTCATTATCTTCATATGTCTGTGAAGAAGATTATGTCCGGTCAGCATTCTCATAACCGCCCTCACCTTGGCCCGGTTACAGCTCAGCAGATCTCTGCTGTACCTGCGATCCGGTCCTTGGATAAGTGCACGAGACTGCCTGAGCCCGGACTCGGTCCTCCATCTGCCATCGTGTTCCTCAGAGGTCCACCTGTCAATTCTTCTTTTTACCTTTTGAAAAGGAATACCAAGAGCCGGCTCCGGTCCCAGCAGAGGGCACTTTGCCCCTCTCCTAGCCAGTGCATCGGCTCTCTCATTTCCATCAATACCAGCATGCCCAGGGACCCATATGAGTCTCACCTGTTTACGCTGGCAAAAAGTCTCCAGGATCCCCCTGGCACTCCCATACCAACTTAGAGCTGGTACGTGGTGCCATGATCGCCTTTATCGCCGCCTGGCTGTCCGAGCAGATTGAAACTACTCCTCCGAAGCTACCTAGACGCATTTCTTCTTGTATGGCTGTCATGATAGCCATCATCTCCGCCTGGAAGACGGTAGCATGGACCCCCAGAGGTACAGACAGAACTTTCCATGCCCCCCTCCCGTAGACCCCAGCACCCGCGCCTCCTTCTGTAAGTGAGCCGTCTGTATACCAGACACTTCCTTTGACTTGTGCAGGCTCGGTACTCCCTATCCACTTATCTCTACTTGGAAGGAAGGCCCTGACCTGCCTGTTAATTCTGTACCTAGGTGTCATTGAGTCTGTTCCCATCGAAAGCAACGGGTCCAGACAATGTCCCTATATAGTACTTTCCTATGGAGTCCTGGTTGGCCAGGCAACCATCCACCAGTCGTCCTTATTCTAAAGGCCGCTTTACAAGCTTCCCCTTTTACAAACAAATAAGGAGGGCCGAAGTACACTCGTGTATAGCCAGTAAACCATCTTTGGTTTAAGACCCCACGTTGTCCCAATGGCCCTCCGACAAGCCCAAAAAGCCATTCTGAACTTCCTGGCTTTCTCCTGAAGGTGCTTGAGCCAGTTCAGTTTAGCATCCAGGATAACTCCCAGATACTTAACCGACCCTGTAGCTCTTAGCTCCATATTTCCCATAGTGGGCATGTATAGGCCATCCAGCCTCTTCTTCCTAGTGAAAAGTACAAGTTCTGTCTTGTTAGGATTAACAGAGAGTCCCTTGTCCCTATACCACCTTTCTAGGTATCTCAAGGCAGCCTGGACGATGTCCAACACCGTGCTGGCAAACTTACTAACGCCCAGTATACAGACATCGTCCGCGTATGCCTGAGCATGTACCCCCATCCCGTTCAGCGCCCTTAGTAGGTCATCAACCACCAGGGAACACAGGAGAGGGGAAAGGACACCCCCTTGGGGGCAGCCGCTTCCGACTACAACCTGAACCGACGCTTCGTGACGACTTAAACTCTGCGTGGGCACAATGTGCAATTGGTTCTTACTTTAAAAATAACCCTTGTATTTGTATTTATGAATTGAACATTTTGAGAAATCGTAGGATGATAAAATAAATATCTTTATCTTAGTACATTTACCCCATCAACCTTTATTGTTTGTAACAAAGGCCGACCTTTTACTTGTTTACATCTTTGTTTGGCTGGAGTAGGTTGTGGATCACTACTCTCACTAGTGCTTTCACAATCACTTTGCTCATTATGATTATAAACAGGATCATTACAGTCACTTTTATCAGAAAATATATCACTCAAATCATAGTTTTCGCCACATCAATCGTCTCCGTTCCATACAAGTGCGTGAAATCTACTACTAGACGCTGTTTTCTTGACACTACTAAACGTAAACAAGAAGCAGACAACAGCTGTAAAATGAAAATCATTCTGTTAATGCAATAAACAAGCCTAGTAGTTCACCAAATCTCTCAGACGTCCACTCAATTGTAAAGAAATAATAAAGACTTCCGTTGTTAGCAGAACACTCAGTAGCGACTACTGAACGAATAAACTTATATGTAGCACTACAATGTTGACAGCAATTAAGAGGTTAATATTGGTAAAAGTACTGAAAATAGTAATCAACGCATCTTTTACTATACAAATTATTTAACTACTTTATTTAATATCAAATACTTTTATTTAATTTGATATTTAAATAACATATTTTATGAATATCAGAAATACGTCTAATTCTTACATATGAGAAGTCAACACAACTTTTTCCATATTTTAAGGCAAATATGGATGATTACATGAGTGTAGATGACCTGTGTAATCTGGCTACTAGCGGAGTTCGACTGTTCCTCAGAAAGAGCCATTTTATTCACGCCCAATAGCCAGGGCAACTATGGATCTACAGCTTTAGGTGTAAGCAACCACTGAGCGGACACCATGTCAGTAATGAATTAATGATTAGGGCAAAAGATATGTCTGCATTAAATATATTGCCCCTTTACTTTTTTAATATGCAAAAAGATTAAATTAGTTGTGAAACTTACTCGGCAATCGCCCATGCTATTCCACAGCCCTCAAATGTGGAAGTCCCTCTTCCTAATTCATCAATTATCACCAGTGAGTTACTTGTAGCAGTCTGGAAAATCGAATTACAAATCCAATATAGAATGGGAAAACAAGTTTATCTATCTTTACTTGCTTCCTAAACAGTGCACACAATATTGGAAAATGTTTTCGGTGGATTCTAGTCAGACTTAAAGTTTGACCAAGGAAGTACAGGAGGCACAGCACATAACACCTTTGAATACCAAATCATTATTTACATATGTCAACATTATTTTTGATATTATCCATCTTATAACTACATTTTACTCCTGTGTTAATTATGTAATGCAATTTTAGTTAGTTACTTTTTCCTGTATAAGTTATATTTATTAAAATACCACATCGAACAGACACACTTAAATTGCTTATAAATATTTTGTAAGCATGTCTACATCACTTTAATGCAACTGTGTAAATTAAAACACTAAATATTATTGTTTAGATCAAATTGTTACAAAAAAGAATTAAAAAAACATGTAAATAATCTTAACACTTAGGATTAAACGGCCGGTTTCATAACTAGAATCTATATTTTCCGGTAACAACCGTGTCAAGGTGCTATATACATTATAACCAGACGTTTCACCCATGCTGTGATGTAGTATCCTCAGTTGTATCCAGACTGTAGGTGTTATTTAGCTACAAATTTAAAAGTTATGATGATATATTATTAATAAGTTCGTTCTAGA
Source organism: Stictocephala bisonia (assembly GCA_035578905.1). NCBI lineage: Eukaryota > Metazoa > Arthropoda > Insecta > Hemiptera > Membracidae > Stictocephala > Stictocephala bisonia. Next base: position 1,189,217 of record JAQJVL010000265.1, read on the forward strand.
GGTAATGGATTATTTCAAAAAATGAGTTGAGCCGTATGCCCTGCCTAATCAGAAAGCAACAACAAGTGGCTAATGTACTCATAAAGGAGTTTGAAGCCATTTTGGAGTACACTACAAACTTCATTCCAATCAGGGATGAAACTTCAACTTCGGCAGACCTCACAAGAGGGTAAGAAACACTGGGCAAGAAACACAGCCCTTCACTCACAATTGGATGGAATGATGGAACGGATGAAATCCTTCGAAAAACACTAAGGTTTTCTCCATCAACAAGACTAGAACCGACATATTCACTTCTATTTTATTTATTAAATACTTTCGTCTAGTGATCCTTCATTCTTTCTTACATTCTTACATATGAGACGCCGACACAACGTTGTGCGTATTTTAAGGCGAATATGAATGGTTTTTTATGAGTGTAGGATGAGTGTAGATGAGTGTAGTCTGGTTACTAACTGAGTTCAACTGTTCCTCAGAAAGGGCAATTTATTAATAGCCCAACAGCCAGGGCAACTAAGGGACCTACAGCTTTACGTGGAATCCGAACCACGTAGTGCTGGTCTGATTTTCAGCTAATTGACAAGCCTGATGCTCAGTTATCTCCCCCACACAACATCCGCACAATGATTACCACCCAACATGGACACCCCAGACTTCTCTAGTAGTGTCCACGCCGATAGCAACCACCAAGCGGACGCCATGTCAGTATTAAGAGGACCGAGCATCCAACCTATCGCCTACAATCTCCCAAACACTTTGTCCCCATGTAGCTGGGTTACAGCACTGCGCCACCAGTGCCGACCGGTTTTAAATATACCATGATCTGTTTTGTATAAAGATCAAAGATTAAATAATTATGCATTCTTTAAAGTTCATTATAAATTAGGGATTTGAAATTTAACAATATATCAGCTAAGCTAATGCACTAGCACCCACCCGCCCGCCCATACACGTACAGTGCCATTGATCCACCCGCCCGCCCATACACTTATAGTGGTATTGACCACCAATACATGCACAGTGGCATGTATTGGTGGTTAATACATGCCACTGTGTATTAAAATCATTAAATGATTTTAATACACAGTGATTTAAATCATTAAATGACTTCATTGGTCATTTAACCGACCGGTTTCGCTACTATTGTATCATCTTCAGGGGGAGTTGAAATTTCTTCATCTTGCGATACGTCTCCAGATAAAACATAAATAAATACTAAAAACACAGTCAAAGTACATTGTTACACTTAACGATCCTTGGGCTAAGATGAATTTATTTAATATTCACTTCCTTTTTCCTCTTGGCATACCACAGTGCTGTCAATGAAACTAACAGACAATCTTCTGCTAGTGTGATATTTGGATGAGAACTTGGGTTGGTGTGCAACTTGAAGTTTGATTTCAGACCCAACTAGAATGTAGTTGTTGGGAGGAATGATTACAAGTATGAACTCTGGACATGTATAGAAGAGATCCACGACGGAGTTCACTCCAACATAGAAGACACGAGTGGACAAATGAAGGAGCCTATGACATCAAGGCAGAAAAGGGAGGATTTCGTCTGGCTTTACAACCCTTGGAGGAGTCAAAGATTCTTCCCCTAAACTTCATTATTCTTGGGAAAGGCCCCATGAAGTTTTCACTAGTATTAACAATTAATGAGAATAAAACTGAAAAAATAATATTCACTCTGAAAAACAACATTGACAAAGATAGTATCAATTATACCAACTCAGTTAGAGTATTGGGTATCAGATTAGGCAATAAGTTAACTTGGAGTGACCATGTTGACCATTTATGTAAAGTTCTAGCTTGAGCTACTTTTGTCTTGAGAAAGCTTAAGTCTTTTGTAGACCATGACACTCTACTTCTAGCCTATTATGGACTTTTTCATTTACATCTAAATTATGGCATATGATTATGGGATAACTCTTGTAATTCAAATAAAGCCTTTCTCAGGCAGAAAAAAGCCATTCGCTGTATCTTAGGTTTAGGAAATAGAGATTCATGTAAAAATAGCTTTATTGATTTAAAGATAATGACTCTTCCAAGTTTATATATTTATTCTAATCTGATTTATGTCAAAGAAAACCTTGCTAGTTTCACTACACAAGAAAATTGTCACAACCACTTAACTAGAAACCGAGCTGATCTAACAACACCTTGCATTAGACTACATAAATCCTTTAATAGTTTTTATTACCAGCAGTACTTATTGTTCAATAGATTACCACTTATTGTCAAAATGTTACCTATAAGTAGATTTAAATATGTTGTTTCCAATGTTCTTAAGAAACAAGCCTTTTACAACTGTGAAGAATTTTTAAGCTATGATATGACTCTTTGGACAGTTTAGTAAAATTCCATTGTTTTAGTTAGTATACATGTGACGAATCCTATTGTATATATATTGTACTTAATGGAAAATAAATTTCTGATTCTAACAACCGTCATCTAAAGGATTAGGAAACCCTTGGATCATTCATTTCAGCCTCTTTGCACAGTACCAAGAAAGCGATGACAGACAAGATGAACAATTGGTCTAACAGACAGACAAAGATGGATTGATGACAATGTGTAAAGTGAATAAAAACTGAGTAAAAGCTCAAAGTATTTTCTCTTGAGTAAAGTAAGAGCTTGTCAACCAAGTGAATAAAACAGTCAATAACTTAAAACCTTCCACTTAATGTTGATGAGGAATTGCAAGTAGGGAAATACTTGCAACTTCGTGGAGCCAAGTAAATACTTTTGAAACACTACAGGTCTTAACATGCTCATCTAATATTTGTTCGTGCGACGCTTGCTCACCACACGAGTGTTCACTGTTCACGCATTCTGATCATATTTGAGTAGTGATTGAGTGATGATATCTAGCGCCGACTCACCTGTAGATGTTCCAGAGGGTACCGAAAACTGACGCGTTTGAAAATCAAACGAGAAAAGATACAACTTAAAGACAACTATGTAAAGTATAGATGGCTCTATAGCTACTACAGAAGAAGATTCTGCTGCAAAAGCCCTAGCCTTTTTGTAAACACAGGTTCTGTCACCCAATCTGTTATACTGTATCTAAAAAAATGAAATAAAAATATACAAAAATAGAAAAATAAAAATTATTACTTACAATAATGATTACGTTCACATGAGTACGTAAACTTGTATGTATTGCGGGTGCTTACCTGTATGTGTGAGTGTGTGCATGCTCACGTTTGAAGCAACTGTATATAAGCGAATGTGTTTGAGACGTGTAAAGCACCAGAGGGTTCGTATATATATATATATATATATATAACGCGTTAGTGAGAGCCTCCAATCTTTAGGTTTTATTAATATTTTGGGGATTTAAAAAAAATTATTTTCTTGTTTTGTCAATTTATATATTACATTTCTTTATTTTCATGTTTAATTCATATTTATTTTTCATATGTTTTATTTTAACAATTACTATACTAATTCACATTTCTTTATTTACTTATTCAAATAATAAATACTTGATGCATTGGTACATTTATATTAACATTATTGAAAAAATTGGTGAGTGTGTAAAGATTGCCATCTCAGACTAGAATGACACAAAATTCAAGTGAACACTTTTATCTACATGCAGCAAATACCTCCCAATGTTTCTCTAGAAAAACGACTTATTCCTGTGCAGAATATTATTTATTTTACTTTACAAATAATAACTCAAAAAGATTTATATGTTACTAAACTTATTAATAAACAAATCCGTAAAAACATGTACGACTATTAAAAGTAACAGAAATATATTAAAATATTTGCAATGACATTTTAGTAAAATGTGCTAGCATGGGTCTGGACAGACTCGCAAATTCATGAGTAAATACTTTTCCTTGTGAGTAAATACTTTTTTTATTCACCTCATTTCTAAGCAAATACTTTATTGACTAGAAATTACTACGAGTATTTAGCTTTTTCTTGTTTTATTCACGTACTTGCAAGTATTTCCTTGTCACCGAAAGTAAAAGCTTTTACTAGTTTTTATTCACTACCCTCAATGGAAGGTTTAAATTTCATTTACAGTGATCTCTTCCCACTTTCATCAAACGATCGTACTCTATGTAGCATGAGGCATTGCAACAGACTTTAGGAAGAAGTTTTCTCGTACAGAGGAGCTGAAAAAGCAGAGAGGCGAGGTTGGAAAATTTGTTTTTATTAATTTATCATAATTGGTTTCAAGACTTGTTCTTAATTTGCATATTTGAACATGAATTTAATGTAAATTTGCAATGTTCAAACATGGAATTACAGCTTGAACCATAGAATCAGGGTTTCTAAATTATACTGCCATTTCAATAAATTTATTTACACAATTTTCAATATAATAACCAAAATAGTTGAGTGAATAACAATGTCAACTTACCCTGATAATTGAAGCAGTTTCTACCATCTCTATCATAAAAGTGGACATTCCCTTGACTTGAGAATCACTAGCACCCACTCGTGCGAGAATGCTATCTAATACTGACATCTCGGCAGCCTCACAGGGCACTAAGCTGCCTATGTGGGCCATTAGTGCCACTACACCAGCACTACGAATGTAGGTACTTTTGCCTCCCATGTTTGGTCCCGTAACCATGTAGAAAGTGCAATCTCCTGTGATTAATTAAACAAGAATAACATTTGTAATGACTTCATGCTTATAACAATTTAAAAAGAATAAAATGTATTTAAGATATTTTTTCAAACAAATAATATTTTTAACCTAATCAGGCAATTTTAATAGTTATGATCAAATATTGTTAGTAAAATTTTAATTAGAACAAATTTATTAAACATATTAATTAAAAAATTCTTAAAGAACTACAAAAATATATTTTATTGGATATAAGCCTTTGAGAGTATTTAATCAATTTTTATATACTATCTAAAAAAAAATACTGCATATTTTATATCTACATTGGCTGTAAGCACACACTTTGCTACAGGGTTTTGATTTGTTGCTGGGCTCCAAAATTGATCACAGTAACCTACTCATGTTGTTCACAAGTGCTAACCAAGGTGATAATAAGGGCTACCCAACCAGTTCTGTGGCTACTCAAATAATTGAGAATGAATTAAAATTAATGTAAACCAGAACCGAGATAGAAAAGCTTATATTTAATTGCACAGTAAAAAATTTGTTTAGCGATTTACACTTTTGTTATTTTTCTTCATGTTGCACGCTTACACTGGTCATAAATAACCTCTTTCGTTAAGTTGCACCGTCCTGAGGTCTGTCATTTGTATGATCAGTGGTAACAAAGGCTCTGATTGGCTGGTATTGGGACATTTATTATCTACCTTATTTTAAGTCTTTATTGTAAAATCCTTTCGTAGTACTCATTGAGAACAATATTTCTGGCAAGTTTGAAGGTCCAAAGTCTAACGGTTTTTAAGAAACTGTGATTATTCGTCAGTTGTATTTTGATTTTAAATATAAAGATTAGAATTTTCAGCTCGAACAAATTTAAGTATGGGTGTAATTTTTTTACCTCTCAACTGCTGGGTTTATAGTGCCTGTCTGTCCCCCTGTGCTGAATTTTTTCAACTACGCTTTTCTATACTTTAAAAAAAAATAATCACTAAAAAATGTTATTCCCCTAGTTAATGAGTCAAAATTGTAAGCAACGGAATCAAAAGGGTCATTATTCAAGGTATGTCAACATTTTTTGTTTGTAACATAGGCTGACCCTTTGCTTGATTATATGTTTGTTTGGGGGAGGTTGTGGGTCACTATCTCACTAGTGCTTTCACAATCACTTAGTTCACTTTGACAATAAACAGTATCATTATTGTCACTGTTATTAGACAATAAATCACTGAAATCATTGTTTTCACCAAATAAATCGTCTATTTCCCATTTCATAACAGGTGCCCAAAATCCACTTACAGATGCTGTTTTAATGACACTACCAAAAGTAAACAATAGCAGACAATAGCTGTAAAATGAAATGAAAATCATTCTGTTGATACAATAAACAATCCTAGTAGTTCACCAAATCTCTCACGGATGTACAAAGCACTTTATTGCAAGAAATAATCTATACCAACTTAAGTTGTTACCAGTGCATATTGCAGAGTGACTGCTGAACAACTCAACTTGTGTGTAGCACTGTGCACATGCCAACTGAAAATGGCTACAGTCGTTTACAGCAGTTGAGAAGTTAGAACCAACTTTTCATTATTTTTAGAATTTTAAAACAACAGTTCATTCTTTTCATCACTGTGAGATTTATTATGACAAGCTAACATTTTTCTTTGTATTATTACATAATCATTTTTGGGCACTCATAACGTGATGACAGACACGTAAAGAGTTATCAACATTAGGAAAAAATAAAAATGTATCTTAACTGATTAAACAGAATGCACAAACAGTGAAAGCTGATAAAATTATCATGGTCTAGAGCAGGGTTCTTCACTAGGATTTCATGAAGAGCCTTATTACTTTTCTCAAAATAATCTAAGGGCCACAAGTACATATACATACAATTTTTTTTCTCGTATGTTTACTAACTTGTGTTTCGTCTGTCTCTCTGCTATTTATTTAGTATTTACTACATTATAACAAATACAAACCATTCTAAACATTTTTGTTTGCTTATAAAAATACCAATTGTCACTTTAATAAATCATTGCATTTCAAACAAATGTTAAGGGCCGCAATAAATTGTGTTAAGGGCCATGTAGTGATTATACCTGGTCTAGAGGAAAGCCACACAAGATATTAGTTGTCTGCTGTTTCTGTTTAATTATTTACATGATTAAAAAATATGTCAGTTGTGTGAATAGATAAATATTTTGTATGCAAGTCTATCTATCCTTTGAGATGTATGAATATTTTTAAAAAGAACACATTTTTAAAATTATTTCACAAATTTTAATTAAAAAAGCGCTTTCGTTGGTTAAGGCATCATCAACTTGATCCCTTAATCGGCTAAAGTGTTTTTTTAATTAAAATTTGTGGAATAATTTTAAAAATGTGTTCTTTTTTAAATCCAATTTATTCCATCAAGTATATACAACAGAACATGTGTGAATATATTGATTAAAACATTGCTTACTCTTTATGATTGTACAAATACTAATTTTCACAAGAACACTTTTAAGTTTTGATATAGGCTAACATAAATGTATAATAAATATGCATGTTAAAATTACTGTAACCTAATGTAACCGCTTTCCTTAAAGAAATATGAAATAAAGATCAGTAGAGACTCATTATCCGACACAAGAATTATTTGACATTCCGTTTTAACCAACCAACTTGTTTCAAAAACATTATTGTACTAATGATTTTCTGAAAATAGTTTAATAGATTATTGTTCTGTAATGATGAAAACTGTTTTGTTGCTTACTATACTTGACTTTATATTGTGTGGGAATAGTATCATATAAGCAGACTAAGTCACTTTTTGTAATATGTTGAGTGTGCATAATTTTTGACAAATATCGGTTGTAAAGAGAGGGAATAGCGATCAAGTAACTTGTGTACTCTTATACAGTGGTTTCCTGGCTGGTCACATGTATTAGTTCGTTGTATTAAAGATTTAATGTGTTACTTTATTTATCAAATTACTGTATTTGCTAGGTTAGGTTTAAAAACAAAATTTTTATTTGTGACTATAGTTGTGTTTGTTAATTCCTTGTAGATTACTGTACAAAATATTACACACAACTTCTATAGTAAAATATTTCTTAATTTCAGTTATATATTTATGAATAGAGGACATAACAACTTTGTAGCTATATAAATTTTGCATACTATTGGAAAATTCTATGTATAAACATTAGTGTTTTGTATCTTATCTAATAAAATGCAACAATCAATGGAACGTACTTCTACTTCTTTAAGATGTGTGCATGAATTTCATAACCACTGTCCGTGTATGGGTTGTTGGGAGGGTCATAGCCACTGTCTGTGTATGGGTTGTTGGGAGGGTCTTAGCCACTGTCCATGTATGGGTTGTTGGGAGGGTCATAGCCACTGTCCGTGTATGGGTTGTTGGGAGGGTCATAGCCACTGTCCGTGTATGGGTTGTTGGGAGGGTCATAGCCACTGTCCGTGTATGGGTTGTTGGGAGGGTCTTAGCCACTGTCTGTGTATGGGTTGTTGGGAGGGTCATAGCCACTGTCCGTGTATGGGTTGTTGGGAGGGTCATAGCCACTGTCCGTGTATGGGTTGTTGGGAGGGTCTTAGCCACTGTCCGTGTATGGGTTGTTGGGAGGGTCTTAGCCACTGTCCGTGTATGGGTTGTTGGGAGGGTCTTAGCCACTGTCCGTGTATGGGTTGTTGGGAGGGTCTTAGCCACTGTCCGTGTATGGGTTGTTGGGAGGGTCTTAGCCACTGTCCGTGTATGGGTTGTTGGGAGGGTCATAGCCACTGTCCGTGTATGGGTTGTTGGGAGGGTCATAGCCACTGTCTGTGTATGGGTTGTTGGGAGGGTCATAGCCACTGTCTGTGTATGGGTTGTTGGGAGGGTCTTAGCCACTGTCCGTGTATGGGTTGTTGGGAGGGCCTTAGCCACTGTCTGTGTATGGGTTGTTGGGAGGGTCATAGCCACTGTCCGTGTATGGGTTGTTGGGAGGGTCATAGCCACTGTCCGTGTATGGGTTGTTGGGAGGGTCATAGCCACTGTCTGTGTATGGGTTGTTGGGAGGGTCATAGCCACTGTCTGTGTATGGGTTGTTGGGAGGGTCATAGCCACTGTCTGTGTATGGGTTGTTGGGAGGGTCTTAGCCACTGTCCGTGTATGGGTTGTTGGGAGGGCCTTAGCCACTGTCTGTGTATGGGTTGTTGGGAGGGTCTTAGCCACTGTCTGTGTATGGGTTGTTGGGAGGGTCTTAGCCACTGTCCATGTATGGGTTGTTGGGAGGGTCTTAGCCACTGTCCGTGTATGGGTTGTTGGGAGGGTCATAGCCACTGTCTGTGTATGGGTTGTTGGGAGGGTCTTAGCCACTGTCCGTGTATGGGTTGTTGGGAGGGTCATAGCCACTGTCCGTGTATGGGTTGTTGGGAGGGTCTTAGCCACTGTCCGTGTATGGGTTGTTGGGAGGGTCATAGCCACTGTCTGTGTATGGGTTGTTGGGAGGGTCTTAGCCACTGTCCGTGTATGGGTTGTTGGGAGGGTCTTAGCCACTGTCTGTGTATGGGTTGTTGGGAGGGCCTTAGCCACTGTCCATGTATGGGTTGTTGGGAGGGTCTTAGCCACTGTCTGTGTATGGGTTGTTGGGAGGGTCTTAGCCACTGTCTGTGTATGGGTTGTTGGGAGGGCCTTAGCCACTGTCTGTGTATGGGTTGTTGGGAGGGTCATAGCCACTGTCCGTGTATGGGTTGTTGGGAGGGTCATAGCAACCGTCCATATATGGGTTGTTGGGAGGGTCATAGCCACTGTCCGTGTATGGGTTGTTGGGAGGGTCATAGCCACTGTCTGTGTATGGGTTGTTGGGAGGGTCTTAGCCACTGTCTGTGTATGGGTTGTTGGGAGGGTCTTAGCCACTGTCCTGTGTATGGGTTGTTGGGAGGGTCTTAGCCACTGTCCATGTATGGGTTGTTGGGAGGGTCCTTAGCCACTGTCCGTGTATGGGTTGTTGGGAGGGTCTTAGCCACTGTCTGTGTATGGGTTGTTGGGAGAGTCATAGCAACCGTCCATATATGGGTTGTTGGGAGGGTCTTAGCCACTGTCCGTGTATGGGTTGTTGGGAGGGTCTTAGCCACTGTCTGTGTATGGGTTGTTGGGAGGGTCTTAGCAACCGTCCATATATGGGTTGTTGGGAGGGCCTTAGCCACCTGTCCATGTATGGGTTGTTGGGAGGGTCTTAGCCACTGTCCGTGTATGGGATTGTTGGGAGGGTCTTAGCCACTGTCTGTGTATGGGTTGTTGGGAGGGTCTTAGCCACTGTCCATGTATGGGTTGTTGGGAGAGTCTTAGCCACTGTCCATGTATGGGTTGTTGGGAGAGTCTTAGCCACTGTCCGTGTATGGGTTGTTGGGAGGGTCTTAGCCACTGTCTGTGTATGGGTTGTTGGGAGGGTCTTAGCCACTGTCTGTGTATGGGTTGTTGGGAGGGTCTTAGCCACTGTCCGTGTATGGGTTGTTGGGAGGGCCTTAGCCACTGTCCATGTATGGGTTGTTGGGAGAGTCTTAGCCACTGTCCGTGTATGGATTGTTGGGAGGGTCTTAGCCACTGTCTGTGTATGGGTTGTTGGGAGGGTCTTAGCCACTGTCCATGTATGGGTTGTTGGGAGGGCCTTAGCCACTGTCCATGTATGGGTTGTTGGGAGAGTCTTAGCCACTGTCCGTGTATGGATTGTTGGGAGGGTCTTAGCCACTGTCCGTGTATGGGTTGTTGGGAGGGTCTTAGCCACTGTCTGTGTATGGGTTGTTGGGAGGGTCTTAGCCACTGTCTGTGTATGGGTTGTTGGGAGGGCCTTAGCCACTGTCCATGTATGGGTTGTTGGGAGAGTCTTAGCCACTGTCCGTGTATGGGTTGTTGGGAGGGTCTTAGCCACTGTTTGTGTATGGGTTGTTGGGAGGGTCTTAGCCACTGTCTGTGTATGGGTTGTTGGGAGGGCCTTAGCCACTGTCCATGTATGGGTTGTTGGGAGAGTCTTAGCCACTGTCCGTGTATGGATTGTTGGGAGGGTCTTAGCCACTGTCTGTGTATGGGTTGTTGGGAGGGCCTTAGCCACTGTCCGTGTATGGGTTGTTGGGAGGGCCTTAGCCACTGTCCATGTATGGATTGTTGGGAGGGTCTTAGCCACTGTCCATGTATGGGTTGTTGGGAGGGTCTTAGCCACTGTCCGTGTATGGGTTGTTGGGAGGGTCTTAGCCACTGTCCGTGTATGGGTTGTTGGGAGGGTCTTAGCCACTGTCCATGTATGGGTTGTTGGGAGGGTCTTAGCCACTGTCTGTGTATGGGTTGTTGGGAGGGTCTTAGCCACTGTCCGTGTATGGGTTGTTGGGAGGGTCTTAGCCACTGTCCATGTATGGGTTGTTGGGAGGGTCTTAGCCACTGTCTGTGTATGGGTTGTTGGGAGGGTCTTAGCCACTGTCCGTGTATGGGTTGTTGGGAGGGTCTTAGCCACTGTCTGTGTATGGGTTGTTGGGAGGGTCTTAGCCACTGTCTGTGTATGGGTTGTTGGGAGGGTCTTAGCCACTGTCCGTGTATGGGTTGTTGGGAGGGTCTTAGCCACTGTCTGTGTATGGGTTGTTGGGAGGGTCTTAGCCACTGTCCGTGTATGGGTTGTTGGGAGGGTCTTAGCCACTGTCTGTGTATGGGTTGTTGGGAGGGTCTTAGCCACTGTCCGTGTATGGGTTGTTGGGAGGGTCTTAGCCACTGTCCGTGTATGGGTTGTTGGGAGGGTCTTAGCCACTGTCCGTGTATGGGTTGTTGGGAGGGTCTTAGCCACTGTCCATGTATGGGTTGTTGGGAGGGTCTTAGCCACTGTCCGTGTATGGGTTGTTGGGAGGGTCTTAGCCACTGTCCTGTGTATGGGTTGTTGGGAGGGTCTTAGCCACTGTCCATGTATGGGTTGTTGGGAGGGTCTTAGCCACTGTCTGTGTATGGGTTGTTGGGAGGGTCTTAGCCACTGTCCGTGTATGGGTTGTTGGGAGGGTCTTAGCCACTGTCCTGTGTATGGGTTGTTGGGAGGGTCTTAGCCACTGTCCGTGTATGGGTTGTTGGGAGGGTCTTAGCCACTGTCCGTGTATGGGTTGTTGGGAGGGTCTTAGCCACTGTCCGTGTATGGGTTGTTGGGAGGGTCTTAGCCACTGTCCGTGTATGGGTTGTTGGGAGGGTCTTAGCCACTGTCCGTGTATGGGTTGTTGGGAGGGTCTTAGCCACTGTCCGTGTATGGGTTGTTGGGAGGGTCTTAGCCACTGTCCGTGTATGGGTTGTTGGGAGGGTCTTAGCCACTGTCCGTGTATGGGTTGTTGGGAGGGTCTTAGCCACTGTCCATGTATGGGTTGTTGGGAGGGTCTTAGCCACTGTCCGTGTATGGGTTGTTGGGAGGGTCTTAGCCACTGTCTGTGTATGGGTTGTTGGGAGGGTCTTAGCCACTGTCCGTGTATGGGTTGTTGGGAGGGTCTTAGCCACTGTCTGTGTATGGGTTGTTGGGAGGGTCTTAGCCACTGTCCGTGTATGGGTTGTTGGGAGGGTCTTAGCCACTGTCCGTGTATGGGTTGTTGGGAGGGTCTTAGCCACTGTCCGTGTATGGGTTGTTGGGAGGGTCTTAGCCACTGTCCGTGTATGGGTTGTTGGGAGGGTCTTAGCCACTGTCTGTGTATGGGTTGTTGGGAGGGTCTTAGCCACTGTCCGTGTATGGGTTGTTGGGAGGGTCTTAGCCACTGTCCGTGTATGGGTTGTTGGGAGGGTCTTAGCCACTGTCCGTGTATGGGTTGTTGGGAGGGTCTTAGCCACTGTCCGTGTATGGGTTGTTGGGAGGGTCTTAGCCACTGTCCGTGTATGGGTTGTTGGGAGGGTCTTAGCCACTGTCCGTGTATGGGTTGTTGGGAGGGTCTTAGCCACTGTCCGTGTATGGGTTGTTGGGAGGGTCTTAGCCACTGTCCGTGTATGGGTTGTTGGGAGGGTCTTAGCCACTGTCCGTGTATGGGTTGTTGGGAGGGTCTTAGCCACTGTCCGTGTATGGGTTGTTGGGAGGGTCTTAGCCACTGTCCGTGTATGGGTTGTTGGGAGGGTCTTAGCCACTGTCCGTGTATGGGTTGTTGGGAGGGTCTTAGCCACTGTCCGTGTATGGGTTGTTGGGAGGGTCTTAGCCACTGTCCGTGTATGGGTTGTTGGGAGGGTCTTAGCCACTGTCCGTGTATGGGTTGTTGGGAGGGTCTTAGCCACTGTCCGTGTATGGGTTGTTGGGAGGGTCTTAGCCACTGTCCGTGTATGGGTTGTTGGGAGGGTCTTAGCCACTGTCCGTGTATGGGTTGTTGGGAGGGTCTTAGCCACTGTCCGTGTATGGGTTGTTGGGAGGGTCTTAGCCACTGTCCGTGTATGGGTTGTTGGGAGGGTCTTAGCCACTGTCCGTGTATGGGTTGTTGGGAGGGTCTTAGCCACTGTCCGTGTATGGGTTGTTGGGAGGGTCTTAGCCACTGTCCGTGTATGGGTTGTTGGGAGGGTCTTAGCCACTGTCCGTGTATGGGTTGTTGGGAGGGTCTTAGCCACTGTCCGTGTATGGGTTGTTGGGAGGGTCTTAGCCACTGTCCGTGTATGGGTTGTTGGGAGGGTCTTAGCCACTGTCCGTGTATGGGTTGTTGGGAGGGTCTTAGCCACTGTCCGTGTATGGGTTGTTGGGAGGGTCTTAGCCACTGTCCGTGTATGGGTTGTTGGGAGGGTCTTAGCCACTGTCCGTGTATGGGTTGTTGGGAGGGTCTTAGCCACTGTCCGTGTATGGGTTGTTGGGAGGGTCTTAGCCACTGTCCGTGTATGGGTTGTTGGGAGGGTCTTAGCCACTGTCCGTGTATGGGTTGTTGGGAGGGTCTTAGCCACTGTCCGTGTATGGGTTGTTGGGAGGGTCTTAGCCACTGTCCGTGTATGGGTTGTTGGGAGGGTCTTAGCCACTGTCCGTGTATGGGTTGTTGGGAGGGTCTTAGCCACTGTCCATGTATGGGTTGTTGGGAGGATCTTAGCAACTGTATGTGATTAAATAATAAGAATAAATGTAAAAGACATGTAGTATCCATGGAAGATAAATGTAAAAGACATGTAGTATCCATGGAAGATAAATGTAAAAGACATGTAGTATCCATGGAAGATAAATGTAAAAGACATGTAGTATCCATGGAAGATAAATGTAAAAGACATGTAGTATCCATGGAAGATAAATGTAAAAGACATGTAGTATCCATGGAAGATAAATGTAAAAGACATGTAGTATCCATGGAAGATAAATGTAAAAGACATGTAGTATCCATGGAAGATAAATGTAAAAGACATGTAGTATCCATGGAAGATAAATGTAAAAGACATGTAGTATCCATGGAAGATAAATGTAAAAGACATGTAGTATCCATGGAAGATAAATGTAAAAGACATGTAGTATCCATGGAAGATAAATGTAAAAGACATGTAGTGTCATGGAGGGTATTACAAGCTGTGTATTCTTGGAGGTCTTAGCACTGTCCTGTTGGTATGTTGAGACAGCATGTCGTGTATGTTGTTCAGGAGGGTTAGCCATAAAAGCACATGTATGGTTATTGATGGAGCCTTAGCCAACTGTACATGTATGTTAGTGGGAGATAACTTAAGACTTTGTAGATATGGGTTGTTAGAAGGCATTAGCATTCCTGTAAGAGTTGTTAATAGACATCTGTCTGGATAGTGTAAGAGGCTTAGCATTCCGGTATGGGATTGTTGGAGTGGCTAAAAGCCACTGTCTGTTATGGAAGTATGTAGAAGACATTAGCCACTGTCCATGTGATAGAGTGTTGGGAGGATCTGTAGACTCTGATGATATGGTTGTTGAGGTCTTATAGCCACTGTCTTGTATGGGTTATGGAGGCCCTTAGCCACATGATCCATTCATGATATGTTGGAGGCCTTAGATGTTTGTATGGAGATGTTAACTATACCACTTCTGTGTATGAATAGTTTGTGGGAGAGTTTAGAACTAAGTACAGTAAGAAGTGGAGATCTAGCCATGTCTGTATACTGGTTTAAGGAATCATTAGCATAGAAACACATGTATGCGGTTTGGCAGAGGGTCTTAGCAGCTTGTATGGTGTTGGAATCTTGCCACTGTCTGTGTATGGGTTGTTGGAGGTCTTAGCACTGTCGTGTATGGGTTTTAGTCTTAGCCACTGTCATGTATGCCATGCTTGGATCAACCACTGTCCGTGTATGGGTTGTTGAGAGGTCTTGAACTGTTCATCGTGTATGTTGTTGGGAACAGTCTTCCACTCTGTGATTATGTTGGAGGGTCTTAGCCATTCTTATGGTTGTTGGAGTCTTGCCATGTCCATGTATAGATTTTAATTTAGACCATTGATTTTGACTTAGACCAATTTTAATAGGTCTTAGCCATGTCATGTATGGGTTTGAGAAGGCGTCTACATTAACTGTCCATTCATGTTATTGGGAGATCTTACATTGGTAGGTTTTGGGAGATCTTAGCACACTTTACATTAATAAGTGTTTATGGAAGAGTCAATTAGCCACTGTCATGTATGGTTTCGAGGGTCTTAGCCACTGTCCGTGTATGGGTTGTTGGGAGGGTCTTAGCCACTGTCCGTGTATGGGTTGTTGGGAGGGCCTTAGCCACTGTCCATGTATGGGTTGTTGGGAGGGTCTTAGCCACTGTTTGTGTATGGGTTGTTGGGAGGGCCTTAGCCACTGTCCATGTATGGGTTGTTGGGAGGGCCTTAGCCACTGTCCGTGTATGGGTTGTTGGGAGGGTCTTAGCCACTGTCCGTGTATGGGTTGTTGGGAGGGTCTTAGCCACTGTCCGTGTATGGGTTGTTGGGAGGATCTTAGCCACTGTCCGTGTATGGGTTGTTGGGAGGGCCTTAGCCACTGTCCGTGTATGGGTTGTTGGGAGGGTCTTAGCCACTGTCCGTGTATGGGTTGTTGGGAGGGTCTTAGCCACTGTCCGTGTATGGGTTGTTGGGAGGGTCTTAGCCACTGTCCGTGTATGGGTTGTTGGGAGGATCTTAGCAACTGTATGTGATTAAATAATAAGAATAAATGTAAAAGACATGTAGTAACCATGGAAGATAAAGTTAATGAGTTCTTACTATCCAACAGTTTTACTTATACGAAGCTCCTCTAGAAACATGAATAAATTCACGATAGTAAAATGGCCACCATAGTATTATGATGGAAAGACATTTAACAAACCAACCTTGTAGCAAATATTTAAGTAGAGAAACAATACAAAAAAATCAGAACACAATAAAGATAATGAAAAACCTTGTTTAAAATGAACATCATTAGCAATATACGAAACAGCATCTTGCATCTCCAGGCAGGGGTGTCGAGCTTGTTTGAGTGAGAAAACACCTGCACTCTGTTCTCGCATGACAGGTCGCACGTACGGAATGGGAGCATTTACAGCCACCAGAGCCAGGCTGACAAACACGTCCAGCTGGGCAATCATGTGACTGAGACTCTGAAGTGTATCACTGTATCCCGCTGCAACATCGTTCCAATCTTATTGATGTGAGGTACTTTTTATGTATGGTATCATGGATGCACCTCTACTAACATTTTAAAACATTCATTTTGAATTAAAAATTTTCAAAAATAAGCATAATCAGAAATTGTATGTTGATTATTAAACTTACTACATTAACTCTCCATTCATTTATTTACTAATGGTAGTTTGGATGAATTTATAAATTTACATATAATAAGTTTACAACTAAAAATGAAAAATAGCCAATTTTTTTGTATTACAAGAGTTATAAAAAACATGAATAAAAAAATGTTTTCGTAAGTTTGCTTACTAACTCTTAGTCATATTCCATCGGTTTTCACTGTGGTTCGCATTATGACTGATGCTTATTAAGGACTAATTTAATAACCGTGAAATACCTGCTACACCAATAACTTCATCAACAATAGCCTCCTGCTGTTTGGTGTAATCGCTCTTTGCTTCTTGGTAATCCGTGTTCAGTTCAGTTAACTCTTGGTTACGGAACCGCAATCCACTCTTGTTAGCATCTAGTTCCAGATAGCCTTTCATGTTACGAATCATTTTCTCTTCCTGAAAATTCATAAAATTTGAGAATAGATTATTATTGATATACAATTTTAGAATTATTCTTATACCTTACAGATATCAGAGGCTCAAGAAGGCTGTTTTTACGATTGAACTAGATCTCCTTTATCACTTAACATGAGATTTGTGGAAGAGAGCACAGGCATATTTTAACATTAATATAATTAGAATTTTATATTGAATTCATGCTCAATCCAACAAAGATGCTTTTTCATCTATTTAGTTAAAAAAAACTTTTTATGTGATTTAAACTTCTAACTACTGATATAACCTGACTTCTGTGAAGTCCTACAAAACTATAATGCCTCAGAAACATGTTATTGTTCGTAGGAGTGTAGCTTTCAATGAAACTTAAAAGAATGTAAATTAAAAATGTCCTTTTAATAACAGTCTAAAATGTTAAGTTTTCAGGCTAAAATGTTTCTGGGACATAACCTTTAAACCTCAATTGAAAGTATATCATCTGAACTCTCTATCAACTCTAAATAACATATTCTACAAGGACAAAGCTGACAGGCTACTCATTGACACACCCACATGCACTCACATGTGACCTTTGGAAGATTTAAAGTTAACATTGAAGGAATGTTCAAAGTTAACATTGAAGGAATGTTCAGTAGTCAAATATCCCAAAGCTAAATGTTCCTAACAAGAATTAATCTGCTATGCCGTCAATGAATGTCTTACATTTTTTAATTTCCTAACACCTGACATTGACACGTGTTAAAAAGATTCCAGATTAGATCGATGGGTATAGGTGTTAGTGGTAAAAAAATAAAAATCCATCAGCTATTAAATTACAGATATGTTCATTTATGTATTTTCCCCCAATGTTTGTCTTTATTTAATTAAATATATATTCCATTTATTCACACTGTTAAATTAAACTGTGATCTTTTCAATTGTGATATGATTATATATTTGGATTTTTTTATTAATTGCACTCACTTAAGTTTTATACGTTCTACATTTCTTAGGAATCTTCAACATTTAAACTACAGAGTTATAGTACATTACTGAAAGATTTATCCATTTTTTACTAAAGGACTAATTATATTGCACTGAACTTTATTGTTTTTAATACCCCAAGTTGCATTTCTTGTATTAAAAAGAAATTATTGGTAATAAATTACTTTATTAAGCTTTTATTATCTTTTTTCAAATATCAGATATTTTGATATGGTTACCAAATTTTATCTTGCCTCACTTTCTTATATTTTCATTAATACTTTAACATTATTTTTCATGTACTTTCACATTCGTAGATTGTAAATTCTTTTATTTTTTAATGATTAAGTGGTTCGTAAAAATGATAATTTTTAAATTTGATTCCAAATATTGAACGTCAAATCATTAATTTAAATACTATAACTGTACCATATTTATTCATAAACTATTTACTAAATTTTTATAGATATTTTCTGGGGTATGCGAGTAACTCGAAATTCACGTTTCTTTTAAACTCGAACTCGACATTAAAAAAAACTCATACAAATCGAGTCGAGTGTTGCCGTATCTTTGAGCGTAAAATGCTATAATTAAGACAAAAGTCCCATTTGTATAATAGATTATAAAGATAAGGATTTATGTATGCGACTATATTTAAAATATGATCATAATATTGTATTCATAACCGGAGATGTTCTCGCAATGTATTCAGATTCATGATTCACGCACACCAGTCTTGATTGTACGGCCATGGCGATTACGGCGAAAAGTATTCTCGTTATTTATAAAGAAGTCGAAATAAGCTGTTCCAAATATCCGTCATTAGTTATTGATACAAAACGTGATAAATTATCACAAAGAATCAGTTATCAAACCGTTTGAAAACTTTGTGTTACATAACTTTTAACATTTGAGATTTACAGTTGCATTTATTTTCAGGTCCATCCTTTAAAAGTTCATGACTAAAACTATTCTAAGACTTACAATTTCAGACAAATTGAATTAAATCGCGTTTAATCTGTAACAGAAACTACGCATAGAACGTAAACTATTGATGTTGAAAAGCTATAGTAATTCGAGATAGAATGCCCAGATCAGTTTCGTTCCGGCACCGTGACTAATAAAATAATAATTAATGTAGCTACTACCAGTTCATCGCCGACTCGACAAATCCCAATATAAAATGCACTGCTAACCGTGGATTCGATTTGTTATCCATTTTGTTTTAAATTTTTGTTGACGTTTGCACTAGAGATGGGGATTACCTGTTTCTCGTAACGCGTCGACGTTCCAAACAGTTATTCTGTTTCTATTATAGCTTGACATTACTTAACGGCTCGAAGCCTCGTTACGGCTGGTCTAGATAACGTTCCAAGTTACCAAAGATTATGAAGTTGAAGTTATGCCTTATGTTGGCATAATGCCAGGAATTGGCAGGCCTGGGCCTGCTGTAGTGCACGTGAAATTAAAGCTCTTCTAATATTAAAATTTTGCTAGTGACATAATTTTCAATTCAAAGGCCGGGGTTGATGAATGGTTAAAATTAGTGCTTGGGGTTTCCCGGAAAGTATTGACACGCCCCTTTCACGTGAGTTATATTTATAGAACTCGTTTACCAATACCTATTGCCTTAGAGTTTAGCAGCAACGCCAAGTAGAGAAGGATCTTGTCACCTGCAGCCAAGTTCGCGCATGCACATTGGAAGTACAGGTCTGGCGGTGTCAAGAAGCAATATCCCTGAGGAAGTTGTTTTCCCTGCTGAAGTTTACTAACTAACTGGCTTATTCGGCTTTTAACATCATCAACATAAACAACATAAACATAAACATTTTAACAAGAGAACTGAGCAGTTGACCAAGTCGCTGGGGCGACTAGACATTTGCGCCTTCAAGTTCCAGACGACAACTACATTCTTAGCTGTTTTGCATAATTGCATCTTTTGGGCGCGCATCCTTACTAACAATAAACTAAATAATTATTCATCATTATTATTTCGGTGTAAGTAACTGTATTATTGTTTTGCCAGACTATGTTTTAGACTCAATGCAATGAGAACGCGAAGTGCAAGGGAACAATTGATTCGCACTGCTGAAAATAATATTTTAGATTTAAAGGATGAGTTGATAAATGAAGAAGTAATCGAAGAAGTAAGGCTAAGATAAGGAAGAAGAGCCTCAGTAAAAAAAAAAAAAGAAAAACCAAGAAAACAATTATGTAATTCATTATTTGTTTATTTATTTGTACATATACTTTATACACCATTTTATTACTACTGAAATCCTAGGCCTAGTGCCCCAAATTTAACCTGTAAGTTCTTTTCTATACAGAAAAAAGAAAGGATAAACTTCCTCACATCGCCCAAATACATATCTTACGAGAGTGGCTCCCTCTTGAATACTTATATGTACACGTACAATACAAACAAACCCAATAAATTATAAAAATTATGGCTTTAAAAGAACTACTTCGATCAATTGATTACGAAACTACAATCTGAAGAGGTCCAATCAAAGAAGATGTTATGTAGTATCTTGCAATAATTAGTTGTCTCATTACTATTTCTGTGACCATTCTTAATGTAAAGGTAAGTTTTTTTTATGTCTAAAGGAATTTAACGCCTCATTAAGAAGATAATTACTTAGATACAAAGAACAATAGAATGTAACTACCACTTGCAGCAATATTAAGTCATTTACCAATATTTTGAATTATCAAACATTTCTCTTAGGTTCACGCTTGGACTCAAAATGTCATTGAGCTTAGTACAGCCAGGCTCACCTGGAACTTTGGGTACTGGCATCTCTCTTTAATATACAGGGTGTCCCGTAAGTAACCAGCCAAACTTCTGGAGGTAATTCCTTAGGTTAAAACAAAGAAAAAATTTCATGTGTACAAATCGTCTATCTCGCTCCATTATCCGGCTATCTTTCTGTATGTGTTTTTTACTAAAAACTTAATATCTCAAAGGTTATTTAAGATAAAACCATGAAAATTGGTATGAATGTTGATCTTTACAGTACTCATATACAATTTAAATTTCATTTTTTTACAACAATCTTTTTCAAAATGGCGGCCATTTTAAATCTTTAAAGCCAAATATCCTAATAACCTTAAATTTTATTAAAAACTTGTAAGTTACAAAAAGTTTTAAGAATTTATTTTTATAGATAATTATATAAAAAGTTTTAAGATTGAACAACTATTAACTGAGAAATTACAATTTTTATCAAATAAAAATATACTTGATATTAATAAAATTGAAAACTTTAGTTTTCAATTTTGATAAAAATTGTAATTTCTCAATTAATAGTTGTTCAATCTTAAAAATTGGTATATAATTATTTATAGAAATAAATTCTTAAAATTTTTGTAACTTACAAGTTTTTAATAAAATGTAAGGTTATTAGGATATTTGGCTTTAAAGATTTAAAATGGCCGCCATTTTGAAAAAGATTGTTGTAAAAAAATGAAATTTAAATAGTATATGAATACTGTAAAGATCAACATTCATACCAATTTTCATGGTTTTATCTTAAATAACCTTTGAGATATTAAGTTTTTAGTAAAAAACACATACAGAAAGATAGCCGGATAATGGAGCGAGATAGACGATTTGTACACATGAAATTTTTTCTTTGTTTTAACCCAAGGAATGACCTCCAGAAGTTTGGCTGGTTACTTACGGGACACCCTGTATATCAATACATCACTCATATTATCCTTACCTAAGAAAAAAGTACAAAAATTAATATTCAACAATCATACATACAAGGTGAAAGAGGTCTTAATTTACCAAGTGGAGTTAGGGCTAAGAAGCCCTCTCTAAAACTTGAACTGTGGACCAACGGCTAAAAGGTGACTTCAGAACCACCAGCAGTTAAGGGTGTGTGAGTAGCAATTTTACAATTCGAGTCTAAATTGCAATTTGGTGCTAAAAACAGTATATAATAGCCTTACCGCTATCTACTGTGAAAGTTGATCTATTTATTTTATTTATTCTTAAGACGCCAATCGTCAAGATATGGGCAAATATGGATTTCGAATGAGTATGATGAGTGTATATGAATGAGTGTAGTCATTGTTACTATCTCAGTTCGACTTAGCTCAGAAAGGACAATTTAACACGTTCACTGCGTTTGACATTTTTTGCGCTTATTCTTTTGGTGCGTCACGAGATCTCGAGGCCTCGTTGTTTATCATTAGTTCAGTGCGGGACGAGATCCCGAGGTCTCGTTGCGCAACAAATATTGCGCGCACGGTAGTACGTCACACAGTGCAGATAGAACACTCTAGGTTTTTGTTTCGGAACTAACAGGATTCTGACGTCATAAGTGCTGAGCAGTGTTTGATTATAACATATGTACACGAGACCTCGGGATCTCGTTCCGCACCAAGTAAAAGAATAGTAAAAAATCAATTCCTATCGATAAATAATCGTTATAATAAGTGAATCATACATCTTCTTGGAACTTATAATGTTTTTTATAATATAATATAGTTATGATTACATTTGTTTTTCATTATATAGCCCTATTTATGGTATATAAAAGGGGAAAAATGGGTACAATGGGATAACTGTCGGAAATAATATATATACAAAATATACAGCAAGTATCAAAGTAACACCACAGAACGCATATAAATCATAAACAATATATTACTTGTAGCTGAAAGAAAGCAGAAAACTGAAGGAAAGTTATGCTGTTTCCCGCGTTTTCTAACAACAGCTGATTCATAAAGCGTGGTGTGTCATATGAAGCAAAACTTTCCCGCGTTTTCCAACAACAGCTGATAAATAGAGCTCTGAGAGAGAATGAACAGCAGACAAATAACCTGCAAACCAACAATAATTTTCCCGCCCTTTACAAGAACATCTGGTCTAGGCTGGGTAGCGCTTAGCTACAGACGTCTAGTTCACGTACGAGGCCTAGAGGTCTCGTGCCGCACTCAGCTAATACGTTATTATTCTGGTGCGGCACGATATCTATAGATCTCGCGTACCTTCTAGCTAACTAAAAACAATCACAAAAAAGTTATTCGAGAGAATACAACCCTAATAAAAATACCGTTTTTATAAACAGAAATATTGCAATCGTAAAAAACTAAACACACCTCAAATTTATTAATGACTTAAAGTATATTTGCGACACGAGACCCGGAGATCTCGTGACGCAGCGAACGTGTTAATAATAGCCCAATAGCCAGGGCAACTATGGGAACTACAGCTTTATGTGGAATCCAAACCACGTAGTGTTGGTCTGCTTTTTCAGCTAACTGACAAGTGTGACACGTAATTTTCTTCCCTACACAACATCTGAACCTTGACTACCATCCAAAATGGACACCCCAGACTTCTCAAGTAGTGTCCATGTCGATGGCAACCACTGAGTGGACGCCGTGTCGATAGTAAGAGGACTAAGCATGGAACCTATCACCTACAATCTCCCAAACACTTTGTCCCTCTGCACCACCAGTGCCGACCAATAAACTTTAATCAAATCAAACTGACAAACTTAGATTAATTTTCTTAATATATAAAGAATACAGTAATAGCTGTGGAAAGAGACAGGTTTCCTCACTAAAATCCATTTTATTATATTTTTATTACATTTTCCACAGGAATTTGTATACCAATATTTACAAGTCTCAAAAGTTCACAAAACTATTAATGTTTAATGCTTTTGTTCAATTAAAAGTTCAACCTAATAATCCATAAAACAGTAGTTACAATAATATGTTCTTTTCAGCTAACCTCACTTTCACCATTGACTACAATGTTTTGTTTCCACTAAATAATTAAATTGTCAATACAATACTAACTAGCGATAACAACTGCCGACTGATCAACGTTAACCTTGTTTTCGTTTTCATGGTACTATTCGTACTTCCATGTGTCAAGTTGAGTTGTCAAGAGATTGGAGTTATTTAACGAAACAGGATTAATAAAATGGTTACAGCAATTTTACCTGTTATAGATTTAACAAGTTACACGAAATACCCTGTTATTTTTGTAACTCCCAGCCATGATGCATGATAAGGTTATAACGAACTTTATATAACTGTAATACAAAGTGGTAATGATGAGTAAATATAACACGCTGAGAAGTAAACAGAACTGTAACTGAACTGCGAATGAAACTTAAGACTTCTGCATGTTACAGTTAAATTATCGATAACAGAACAAACTTTGAGCGGTAACTATGTAAAGAAAAGCCAAGCAGCAACGTCCACAATTTAATATCGTAACATAAGGCATAACTTCAACGTCATAACGTTTGATAACTTGGAACGTTATCTAGACCAGCTGTAAAGAGGCTTCAAGCCATTCAGTAACGTCAGGCCATAACAGAATAACTGTCTGGAACGTCAACACGTCGAGAGTAACAGGTTACAAAAATAACAGATTATTGTTAACAGAACATAATAGAATTATGTAACAGGTTATACAAAAGTAACTGTAATTCCCATATCTATTGTAAACGTCAAAAAAAAAAAAACTCAAAATAAAATGGTAACAAATCCAATCCATGGCTAGCAGTATATTTTATATTGGGACTCGACAAGTCGGTGACGTATTGTAGTAGCTACATTAATCGTTATTTTTTGAGTCACGGTGCCGGAGCGAAACTGTTCCAAGCATTCTGTCTGTTTTTTCTGTTATAAAAACGCTCAAAGTTTGTTCTGTTATCGATAATTTAACTGTAACATGCAGAAGTCTTAAGTTTCATTCGCAGTTCAGTTACAGTTCTGTTTACTTCTCAGCGTGTTATATTTACTCATCATTACCACTTTGTATTACAGTTATATAAAGTTCGTTATAACCTTATCATGCATCATGGCTGGGAGTTACAAAAATAACAGGGTATTTCGTGTAACTTTAATGTTGATGTTTTGCTAAGGCAAGATCCTAAGACTGTATATTTTGAAAATCTCCTTAGATCTCTTAATTTGTATTGCTTAATTTTTAAGCCTACTCATGGTAAATCTTGCATTGACAATATTGCCACTGACTTCCCTAATAATACTGATATTTGTGCTGATGTTTGTACTTATCCTCTAAGTGACCATGTTGGAGTCTACCTGGAAGTAACGCACAATCGGAGCGTATTTCCCTTGGCTGACAGGTTAATTGAGGTGAGACCTTTGCCAGCCCACAAAATTGATCATTTCCTGTTTTTATTAGAAAACATTAACTGGAATAGCATTCTTATTTCAAATAATTGTGAAGAAAATTTTGAGCTCTTCCTTGATAAGTTTGTAAGTTTGTTTTATGATTGCTTTCCTGCCAAAACTGTAAGTTGCAAGGGGAAGAGACAAAAACCTAAATGGTTAAATGATTCCCTCCTTCATAAGAAGAAATGGTTACTATTCATTTATGACAAAATGAAAAGTGATCCTAGTTGTAATCCTGAAACCAAAAGGTTGTACTCTAGGCTAAGAAAGGAATACAGAAATGATCTAAAGCTTGCCAGGTTAAAGTCAAATGCTGATTTCATAGAAACTTCAGCTAATAAATGCTCTGCAGCCTGGAAAATAATTCGCCAAGAGTCAACACCTTCCCAGCCTAGAGTTAGTAGTGTGTCTCCTGATCAATTCAATGATTATTTTGTAGATAGTGTGCAAAAGTTAAGAGATGAAATTGGTACTCCCACCATCTCTGCTTTAGATATGATGGATAGTGTTCCCTCACCTGCCACTAAGTTCATTTTTGTTCCAACTTCATGTGATAAAGTACTTGAAATTGTAAGTAGCATGAAACCTTCTACTAGTAGAGATGTCTATTGTTTGTCTAATTCCTTTATTAAATTAGTCATTAATTACATTGTTTGCCCTCTGACCTTTTGTATAAATGCTTGCCTCATGGAAGGTGTCTTTCCTAAGAAATTAAAAGTTTCCAAGACTGTGCCTGTTCATAAAAAAGGATCATTTGATCTTGTGAGCAATTTTAGACCTATAAGTATTTTACCTATATTTTCTAAGATTTTTGAGTATGTTGTTCATGGTCAATTATATACTTACTTTGAGGAGAATGGTTTGTTCACGGACACCCAGTTTGGTTTTCGGAGTGGTTTATCCACTATTGATGCCGTTGAAAATATTGTTAGAGTAATTTTGAATGGTTTTGAAGCCCATAGTCTTACTGGGGTCACCCTGTGTGACCTTAGTAAGGCTTTTGATACAATTGACCACAACCTTTTAGTAAAGAAACTACAGCACTATAAAGTTGGTACTAGCGAGTTGGATTTCTTCCGCTCTTATCTTGGTGGCCGTGAACAGGCTGTTTTTGTTAATGGCCAGGGATCTCAGATCAAGGCTCACCCAGGGCGAGCCTCAGCTACTGGGCGGGTCGCACGTGGCGGATAGCGAACGTTCCATCCTGTCTTTGATAGGGTGGACAACTGTGAATAAGGGGCAACCCCAATAAGCAGTCCCGGACCGAGGCCCGCAGGGGCAGCTGAGGTGTGCAGCTGACGGGAGCAGTGACCCCGCGGACCCTGAACTCAGCACCACACCCAACTCACACAATTACATGACACTGTCTCAGGGGCTAGAAGTAGGAATGGAGCCGCCAAACCTCGGGTACCATGACCCTAGGGCTCTTGAGGGTACAGTTGTTAAAACCGGGATGGCACACCGGGCTGCCAGATAGTACAGGGGCCCGACCTGGCCTCACCAGCATGTGGTGGCTGCCCTATCAGCTGGCGAAAATCCCGATCCTGTTTACACTGCCAGTTGGTGACTGGATGGGACCATGTAAATGGGTTAGGGGGGCACTTCCGAGGCCACAGGGGTTCCTGGGGGCGTGGGTGCGCTCGAGGGGAGGTGGCAAAAGAAATATGGATGGCCCTTGGGACTGGAACACTGATACACACACATACATACACATACATAATAACAAATAAAAAACAATGGAAAGTCAACAACAAGGAACATGTCTGAATGTGCCAGAGGCAAGGGAGCAGCCCAGCTCGGAGGTGAAGGCAGACAAGGGCGGTGAGTCTTCGGACCCTGCCCAGTCTGGCAATATTAGGACCACGCAGGAGGCCTTTGAGGCCTTCGCGCGTGAGTCTCAGGCCCGGATGGATGAGGATGAGGAGTTTCTCTCATCCTCTCCACACCCTCCCTCCCTAGAGGTGCAAGCCCTGCAGGAATGCGTGGGCTCGCTGAATCTGGGGGAGGAGGGGGAGGGGATGTCGGTGGCCCAGGGCCCGGGGAAACCTGGACCTGGCACAACGGCAGATCCTCCGGGTAAGAGGAGGAGGCCCAGTGGGGCGGCAAGAAGAAGGAGGATGAAGGCGAGAGCCGGGAATCTGGGGCAGGAGGCTACGGGGAACCAGACGGGCGCTGGGGGCAACCTACAGTGCACATCAGGGAACCCTGCTGAGGCCCGGACAACCGGCACTAAGCGTGGTAGGGACGATTCGTCGGACCAACCAGGCTTAAAAGCCTCTCCTACGGGAGTGGAGACCCAGGGTCAACCTAGGAAGAAACCTAGGCCCCAGGGAACCACTCCGAAATCTTCAAAAGAAGAGAAGCGCCCTAAGGCCTCCTATGCCAGAGTGGCAGAGGTCGGCTTGAGGGTGGCTATAGTGAGAGAGGGTTTCCCTCTGGTCAAAATAGATCAGGAGGCACAGCTCCGGGAAGTACAGGTAGCTGTGGGCTCGGAGGTGGACAGGCTCCTTGGTGGGGACTGGCTGCCGAGAATCCGGGACACGTACCTGTCGAAGGGTGCTGTCGTGGTGGTCTGCGAAGACCAGTCCACTGTGGACTGGGTGAAGACCATCACTCCTGGTTTGAAGATATGGGAGGGATCCGTACTGAAGGTAGTAGGTATGGATGCACTTCCTAGCTTCAAAAAGGTATTTCTCTGGATCCCGGGTCCCCCGGCGAGTACAGAGACATACCTAAAAAGACTATGTCACCTTAACCCAGGCCTCCAAACTGAGCTGTGGAGGACACTGGACCGTAAGGAGACACCTACGGGTGTTCGACTTGTGGTCACGGTGGACTCTGCCTCACTGAAGGTCATGGAGAATCAGCAGAGGAAGCTATACTGCGGAGTCGGCATGGCTACAGTCATGCTGCCCGTAGGAAACTCCTCCAAATAAGATAGGTACTCTAATAGATGTAGGGTTAGGGCTTGACCTTTTAGGCACTAACTCTCTCTGTTTGAGTTCCAGGGAAAGCTACCGAAACGGTAGAGACGAGAAGAGGCTTGGGCTACCCGAAGCAAGAGGAGGACCAAGGGACAAGGAGCTGGAGTCGAGGTAATGGTAAGTTTCTTACAAGCCAATCTTAATCATAGTATTGAGGCCTCTACTATACTAGCTAGAACTGTAAGAGATAGAGGGGTTAATGTTGCTCTGATTCAGGAACCGTGGATTCGGGATGACTGTATTAAGGGTCTCAACATTCCTACATATAAGCTCTACGGGGGATCGGGCGGGCTGAAGCCGCGTGCGGCCATTTTGGTTGCAGGCGTGGATAGTTGGCTCATACCGGAATTCTGTGGAGGAGACGTGGTTGCAGTGATCATTAAACTGCAAGAGGTAAATGGCGTAAGGAGGAAACTGGTGGTTGCATCAGTATACCTCCCATACGACAGGACGACCCTCCCACCATCAAGAGAGATGGTGGCGTTGGTGGATTACTGCCGGAGCGGGAACCTTGAGCTAGTGGTCGGCTGTGACTCCAACTCTCACAATGAGGTTTGGGGAAGCAGTGACACGAACGAGAGGGGCCTTGCTCTTGCAGAATACCTGGGAGGTACCGATCTTTTGGTACTAAATAAGGGTAATCTCCCAACCTTTTCGAACATCATTAGGAGGGAGGTTATAGACATAACTATGGTCTCAGCCACAATGTTTCAGGACATGGGGGACTGGGAAGTTTCGCAGGAACCCTCGTTGTCGGACCACAGACACATCTGCTTTGTGCTTGAGGGCCAGACAACAAAGAGGGTGTACAGGAATCCCAGACTGACAGACTGGGCCTCCTACTCGGTGGAACTGTCTGACAGATTGGATCTAATTCCTAAAGGCCAGATTCGATCTGGGCAGGATCTAGAGGAGAGGGCGGCACTCCTAACGGAGGCTGTAATCACCTCTTATGAGAATAACTGCCCTTTGACACAAAGGGATGCTCGAAGCCGGAGATGGACCCGAGAATTAGAGGACCATCGAAGGAGAACCAGAAGGCTCCTCGGCAAGGCCAGCAGGTCCGGTATTGATGCCGACTGGCTGGCCTACCGGGAGTCTCAAAGAAACTACAGGCGGGAGGTTCGCAGATTCTCCAGGAAATCCTGGAGAGACTTCTGTTCCTCTATAGAGACAACCTCAGCGATGTCTAGGCTACACAAAGTGCTGGCTAAGGACCCTGGGGGAGGACTGGGACCCCTCATTAGAGAGGATGGGGAGTGGACCAGTTCAGAAGAAGAGACCTTGCAACTTTTATTTGAGACTCACTTCCCGGGATCCGTCGAGGAACCGGCGGCGGGCCCCCCCACTTTGGTGGGGCGGGCTTGCACTGGGGCCTCGCACGGGGACTGGAGTGAGGCAAAGAAGGTTGTCACAGAGCAAAGGATTAGGTGGGCTGTTGAGTGCTTCGCCCCCTTCAGGAGCGCTGGGCCGGATGGTATCCTACCTGTGCACCTGCAGAGGGGTCTGGAGCCGCTCCTACCCCACATGACCGCAATTTGTAGGGCCTCCCTGGCCTTGGGTTATATCCCAAGGATGTGGAGGACCGCAAAAGTAGTGTATATCCCCAAATCTGGAAGGGGTACTCATTCCAGACCTAAAGACTTCAGACCGATCAGCCTCATGTCTTTTCTTTTAAAGACATTGGAGAGGCTGGTCGACAGGCATATGAGAGACGGGATATTGAGAGATAACCCACTCCATACAAACCAACACGCATACATGGCTGGGAGGTCTGCGGAGTCGGCTCTTCATAGACTCGTCACGAGGGTTGAGGGGACGATTCGGCAGAAGGAGCTAGCCATGGGTGTCTTTACGGATATAGAGGGGGCGTTCAATAATGTCTCCCTACAGTCTATGATCGATGCTGTCGTTAGGACGGGCGTCAATGGCATCATTGTCAGATGGATTGAGGCCTACCTACGCAGCAGAACGGTTAAGGCAACATTGAACGAAGCGTCAGTTCAGGTTGTAGTCGGGAGCGGCTGCCCCCAAGGGGGCGTCCTTTCCCCTCTCCTGTGGTCCTTGGTGGTTGATGACCTACTAAGGGCGCTGAACGAGATGGGGGTATATGCTCAGGCATACGCGGACGATGTGTGTATACTGGGCGTTGGCAAGTTTGCCAGCACGGTGTCGGACATCGTCCAGGCTGCCTTGAGATACCTAGAAAGGTGGTGTAGGGACAAGGGGCTCTCTGTTAATCCTAACAAGACAGAACTTGTACTTTTCACTAGGAAGAAGAGGCTGGATGGCCTATACATGCCCACCATGGGAAATATGGAGCTAAGAGCTACAGGGTCGGTTAAGTATCTGGGGGTTATCCTGGATGCTAAACTGAACTGGCTCAAGCACCTGCAGGAGAAAGCCAGGAAGTTTAGAATGGCTTTCTGGGCTTGTCGGAGGGCCATCGGGACAACGTGGGGTCTAAAACCAAAGATGGTTTACTGGCTATACACGAGTGTACTTCGGCCCTCACTATGTTATGCGGCCGTTGTCTGGTGGCCGGCCATGGCACAGAATAGTGCAAGGCTAACACTAGACAGATGTCAGAGAATGGCGTGCCTGGGAATCACAGGCGCAATTAGAACAACCCCATTGGCGGCGATGGAGGTCCTCACTGGGCTCCGCCCAATGGACCTGTTTGTAAAAGGGGAGGCCTGTAAAGCGGCCTTCAGAATAAGGACGACTGGTGGCTGGCTTTCTGGCCAACCAGGACTCCACGGGAGTATACTATCTGGGGACATTGGTCTGGACCCGTTGATTTCGATGGGAACAGACTTAATGGTACCTAAGTACAGAATTGACAGGCGGGTTAGGGCCTTCCTTCCAAGCAGAGATGAGTGGATGGGGAGTACCGAGCCCGCTCAAGTAAAGGGAAGCGTCTGGTATACAGATGGCTCACTTATAGAAGAAGGTGCGGGTGCGGGGGTGTACGGGAGGGGAGCACGGAAAGTTCTGTCTGTACCTCTAGGGGCCCATGCAACCGTCTTCCAGGCGGAGGTGATGGCTATCATGATAGCCACACAAGAAGAAATGCGTCTAGGTGGCTTCGGAGGAGTTGTCTCAATCTGCTCGGACAGCCAGGCGGCAATAAAGGCGATCATGGCACCACGTACAAGCTCTAAGCTGGTATGGGAGTGCCAGGGGATCCTGGAGACTCTTTGCCAGCGTAAACAGGTGAGACTCATATGGGTCCCTGGGCATGCTGGTATTGATGGGAATGAGAGAGCCGATGCTCTGGCTAGGAGAGGGGCAAAGTGCCCACTGCTGGGGCCGGAGCCGGCTCTTGGTATTCCTCTTCAAAAGGTAAAAAGAAGAATTGACAGGTGGACCTCTGAGAAACACGATAGCAGATGGAGGACCGAGTCCGGGCTCAGGCAGTCTCGTGCTCTTATCCAAGGACCGGGTCGCAGGTACAGCGGAGATCTGCTGAGCTGTAACCGGGCCAAGGTGAGGGCGGTTACGGGTATGCTGACCGGACACAATCTTCTTAACAGACATATGAAGATTATGGGCCTAACAGAGGACCCCACATGTAGGCTCTGTGAGGAGGATGAGGAGAGCTCCATACACATCTTTTGTCATTGTGGAGCTCTCTCATCTCTTAGGTATAGGACTCTGGGTGCCGCTTTTCTGGAACCAGAGGATATTAGAAGGGCTACACTCGGGGAGATCATTACCTTCATTAGGGGGACTGGTCTCTTGTGACACTGTCGCCAGTCTCGGGGCGCAAAGGGCCATAGAGTCTAGGCGCAGTGGGCTTGGTGACAGGACCACAACCCGGTGTATCTAATCTAATCTAATCTAATCTATCCTCTAAGTGACCATGTTGGAGTCTACCTGGAAGTAACGCACAATCGGAGCGTATTTCCCTTGGCTGACAGGTTAATTGAGGTGAGACCTTTGCCAGCCCACAAAATTGATCATTTCCTGTTTTTATTAGAAAACATTAACTGGAATAGCATTC
Organism: Stictocephala bisonia; assembly: GCA_035578905.1. Classification (NCBI taxonomy): domain Eukaryota; kingdom Metazoa; phylum Arthropoda; class Insecta; order Hemiptera; family Membracidae; genus Stictocephala; species Stictocephala bisonia. Next base: position 1,221,061 of record JAQJVL010000265.1, read on the forward strand.
TTATTTCAAATAATTGTGAAGAAAATTTTGAGCTCTTCCTTGATAAGTTTGTAAGTTTGTTTTATGATTGCTTTCCTGCCAAAACTGTAAGTTGCAAGGGGAAGAGACAAAAACCTAAATGGTTAAATGATTCCCTCCTTCATAAGAAGAAATGGTTACTATTCATTTATGACAAAATGAAAAGTGATCCTAGTTGTAATCCTGAAACCAAAAGGTTGTACTCTAGGCTAAGAAAGGAATACAGAAATGATCTAAAGCTTGCCAGGTTAAAGTCAAATGCTGATTTCATAGAAACTTCAGCTAATAAATGCTCTGCAGCCTGGAAAATAATTCGCCAAGAGTCAACACCTTCCCAGCCTAGAGTTAGTAGTGTGTCTCCTGATCAATTCAATGATTATTTTGTAGATAGTGTGCAAAAGTTAAGAGATGAAATTGGTACTCCCACCATCTCTGCTTTAGATATGATGGATAGTGTTCCCTCACCTGCCACTAAGTTCATTTTTGTTCCAACTTCATGTGATAAAGTACTTGAAATTGTAAGTAGCATGAAACCTTCTACTAGTAGAGATGTCTATTGTTTGTCTAATTCCTTTATTAAATTAGTCATTAATTACATTGTTTGCCCTCTGACCTTTTGTATAAATGCTTGCCTCATGGAAGGTGTCTTTCCTAAGAAATTAAAAGTTTCCAAGACTGTGCCTGTTCATAAAAAAGGATCATTTGATCTTGTGAGCAATTTTAGACCTATAAGTATTTTACCTATATTTTCTAAGATTTTTGAGTATGTTGTTCATGGTCAATTATATACTTACTTTGAGGAGAATGGTTTGTTCACGGACACCCAGTTTGGTTTTCGGAGTGGTTTATCCACTATTGATGCCGTTGAAAATATTGTTAGAGTAATTTTGAATGGTTTTGAAGCCCATAGTCTTACTGGGGTCACCCTGTGTGACCTTAGTAAGGCTTTTGATACAATTGACCACAACCTTTTAGTAAAGAAACTACAGCACTATAAAGTTGGTACTAGCGAGTTGGATTTCTTCCGCTCTTATCTTGGTGGCCGTGAACAGGCTGTTTTTGTTAATGGCCAGGGATCTCAGATCAAGGCTGTCCCTTATGGCGTACCCCAAGGCTCAGTCCTGGGCCCTTTATTATTTATAATAATGATAAATGATCTAAGTTATAATACTGGTTCCAGTGTAACATCCTATGCTGACGACACCACTCTGGTGCACTCAAATCGTAGTTGTAACTCACTTTACGATGACATGAGCCACTCCTTAGATACAGTTTCTGCCTGGTTCCAAGCTAATTACTTGTTTTTGAATCATGAGAAAACTCAAAAGCTAATTTTTTCCCTTGGGAAGATTCCTCCACTTGATACAAACCTTTGTAATACTGTCAAGCTGCTTGGATTGACCTTGGATGTAAAACTTACCTGGAATTCTCAAATCTTAACTGTGTGCACTAAGTTATCAAGAGTTTTGTACCTCCTTAGAAATCTAAAATCTAGTGTACCCCAGGATTATCTAAGAACTGCCTATATGGCCTTTTTTCAGAGTACTTTACTTTATGGTCTTAGGCTTTGGGGAAATGCATCTAACATCAACAATGTTTTTCTTCTGCAAAAGAAAGCTGTTAGGCTTATATCTGGAGCAGCTTACGATGCTCACTGTCGGCCAATATTCATTTCTGAAAAGTTAATGACAGTTTACAGCTTGTATATATTTATTACATTATATAATTTTAAAAGTAGGCATGCTTCTGGCTATACATGTAGGGGTGATGTGCATGACTATGATACTAGAAACAGGCATTTAATAGATGTACCTTTTGTTAGATTGAAAAAATCACAAGTGAACTGTAATATGTTCTGCATTAGACTGTTTAACGCTCTGCCCTGTATTGCTAGGAACCAAGATCTTTCAAAATTCAAAAGTGGCCTCAGAAGGCTTCTTCTGGCTTGGCCTCTCTACTCTATGAATGAATTTTTTACACTTCCTACTGAAACTGTCAGTGGCTTTTTTAATTGAGCATCCACCTAAATCAATCTTTTTGTTTTAACAGTGAATGAATTGCTGTAACCCTTGCATGTATTAAGTATATTTACCAAAATTATTAGCTTAAATTATTATATTTTTTGCTACAATTGAGCATGTGTGCCTCAATCTCTGCATGTAGATATTTATATTTAGACATAATGTTTTATTACTTATTGAGATAATCGTTGTAGTATATACTATTTAAACTTGATAGCAATTTTTTATGTACTTTCATTATGTATTGACCTGTCCAATTGCATGTAACTGCATGTTTAACGGATCAATAAATTGCTTATTGCTTATTGTCTAAAATTATTATAACTTTATGATTTCAATAGTTTACATTTCATATGTAGTTTCTGTTACAGACTGAACGCGATTTAATTAAATCTGTCCGAAATAGTTTTAGTCGTGAACTTTTAAAGGATGCAACTGTTGGTTTCAAATGTTGGTGACAGTTATGTAACGAAGTTTTGAAACGGTTCAATAACTGATTCTTTGTAATCAGTTACCACGTTTTGTATGAATAACTAGTGACGGCTATTTGGAACAGTTTATTTGGATGTGCCTTATTTATAAGGAACAAGAATACTTTATGCCGTAATCGCCATGGCCGTACGGTCGAGACTGGTGTGTGTGAATCACGAATCTGATACAAATGGGACTTTTGTCTTGATTATATCGTCTTACGCTCAAAGATTAATCACTCGATTTTTACAAGTTTTATAAATTTCGAGTTGATTTGAGTTTTGAAAAAACTCGAATTTCAAGCTACTAGCACCCCTACCAGTAGTGACCAGGCAGGCTGGCTGCAAGCAAGGACGGGATCTCTCCGGTCACCTGTCAAAGGAACATCCACGCTCAACATTGCTTGACGTTTGCAATAACTTTGTAAACTTCCAGTCAAGACCCCTGATACATATAATTTGTTATGTGTATTTTCTTTTTACTTTCTTAAAATGTTATAGTGTATTTGATGATCACACAAGTGCTTTCTAATATAACTCATAAAGTATTTATTTCTAATTACATGAATGTTCCACTTGCCTTTAATGTGACCCTGAAGTAATAGCCATATTGAGAGTTTGATTCTAACTTGATTGTCTTGCCCGCCTCCAATTTCAACTCTTTGGCAGCTTTGTTGAATGTTTTATGGATGTCATCTTCATAGGAGTCCATTTTGTTTCTCAATTCTAAAATAACAAAGCATTACAGACAGTTATTAAATCCAAGATATATCATTTGAGTCTCCGTTTTAATAATGACTTGTGTTCTATAGAACTTGTAGATTCAGCCAGCCAAAACGCAAGATGTATTTAATATGATTTCATCTCTTAAACCCAAAACATCATCAAGACTGGAGATGATTAGTTCAAAGCTATTACATTTCTGCAGTAATGAAATTACCTTGTCTATATTACATATCATCAATAAGTCACTGAGGCAAGGTGTATTTCCGACCGATTTAAAAACATCAACTGTCTATCCTTTGCAGAACCACAGAACCATTTCCTTTTAGAACTGTTTCAAAAATAATTGAAAAAGTAATATTATTCCATCTTTTTCACCATCTTCAACACAAAAATAAACTTATTCCAGAAACAAAATGGCTTCATACCTAGTAAATTCAATACCAGTGCACTCAAGAATGCAATTGAAGATCTTATATTGATATGATAGAGAAAGGAAAAAACGTATCTCAAAGACTAGTGCTGGGTCTAGTAATGTTTATAATTTTACCAGGGATCTTTGAGATTATCCAAGATATCACTACTACAGCAGTGGATATTGCCCGTCAGAAATGATCTGATCCAGAACATGTTGAAAACTAAGTGCCTCACCCTTGTATATGTCATAAAGATAATGTTTGGAAGGGTTAAATATGTGAAATATCTTGGGATTACTATTGATGATGGGCTATCCTGGAATTCCCATATAGACATCTTCTGTGTGAACCTCAGTTCAGCATTCTTTGTATTGAGCAGTATGAAATCAATAGGCTCAGCTTTCACAACAAAAGCAGCATATCACGCCCAATTTTAGAGACGTATCTGATATGGAACAACTCTCTGGTGTGGGTCATCCTATGGGAATCTGCAAAGAGTCTTTGTCTTGCTAAAGTGTGCAATTCAAATCCTGGCCGATCTAAAACCCAGAGAAAGCTGTACGGATGCTTTTGAAACTTTGAAGATACCTACAGTAGAGATATTATACATCTGTGAGGTTATCCTTCACGTATACAAGAATAATTTACCATGAAACAGAGAAGTCCATGACCACCAAACAAGGCGTGCCAATGAAATTAACTTGCCAGCTCATCGGATAGCTTTATACCATGAAACTCTCTTTTGGGGAGCAAGATTTTTTAATCTTTCATCAAGGGATCTTAGGGATACAGCCCCTCTAAATTAAGGAGGAAACTAACGGACTGGCTTGTTGGTGAATCCATCCACAGTCTTGTGACTGTTGTAAACTTGGCTAACAAAAATTATCCAACATTAATTGACGCTGATACAGCTCTTCATGATCATGTAAATAAAGTATTGTCTTAGTTGAAGAAATACATGTATGAAACAAATGTTGTATTAACGATTCAGCCTGAAATTATACAATGAAGAATAAATGATCACAAAATACTAATTATACAAGACCAATTTTTGTGAGTTTCTATTCTATTTCGAAAAATAATATTCACTACCTTTTAAATCGTCGTCAAATTCTGGCTTGACCAAAAACTCTCCTTTATCTACTAAACTGAGATCGAGAGTAGATTCTACCATTTCTTGTAGTTTCTCTGTATCGCCATAATACTCTTTGATTGGAGCGATGATAAGGTCCTCCATGGTAGGATGAGGACTGCTTTTAAGTGTTTCTAGTAATGCAGGAAATCTTTGAAGTGCTTGATAGATTCTAAAAAAATACAAAAGTAAAACTTAAAAATATGTAATATTATGTAAGAAAAATGAACTAGTAGATATATAACAGCCTAAAATACACAATCATCCTTTATTAAAAAACAATGATCTAGCTGAAAAATAATCAAATCACTATATATAATTTTTACGAACTCACAATAATTATAACTTAATCCTATGGATCTCAGGATCAAAAACTATTTTTTTTAATGAAATATCTTACTTCTCATTTTTCTTACTAATTATTCATTTTTTAATAAAAGTGAAAAAACTTTCAGGCCAAAAATTACCAAAGTTCATGTTTTCAGGAAAATATTTATGAATCTATTAATATATTTTATACATTATAATTTTTGTATTAAACTGTTTGTAACAGTATAATTATTGATTTTAACACACAATAGATTTCTCATCCAATATTAAATGTTGTGTCTCAAACTATCAGCTGTTTTGGGGTCCAATTGCGGAGCGCTAGTGTAGTCCTATGTAAATGTAATGCAGTTTAAACCAGCTATAGTAGCAAACCTCAGTAACTAACCAAATTACTAGCACAAATATTTCTATTACATGATATATCTACTTGTAAGTAATACGATAGTCAAGGGTATTATCTTGATAAATAAAATACAACAACTATAATATATTGCAAAAAGCTGTATTATATACATACAATAACTGATAAACATTTTTATCTTGTTTGTTCCAAATATGTTTTTGGTTGTTGATAATGAATTAAAACTGGTGACTATACTAGCTGAAAGATCAAGTTTACTGTGACAAATACAGGTTAATTAACAGAGCACTCTATTATGTTCATTGAAATCAGAGAAATATGTAGAACATGCATCACTATCATCACAAAAATAGCTGATGACTCAGACAGTAATTCCTTGTTAGCTAAGATGTAATAAAGCTGACTATCAACTTTTTTTGTTTTTATATAAAAACTTCACTCAACAGTAAACATAGGCCTGCAGGCCTGTTCATGAACTTTATTCAATGAGTGAAGTACCAAACGTTATCTCAGTTGAGATTTGAACCTTAGATCTTGCTCTTCGCAGTCCAAAGCCTTAGCTATTAAGCCATCACGCCGGCATAAAAAAAACTACAAAAACCACTTTACTTTGTCTATAATCAAGGTTTCCAAAAATGTCCTTCTTTTGGGTAACACATATAGCTTATTGTTGGATAAGGCAGGTTCTGCAAAATAATTTACATGAACAGAAACATAAGTTTGTGAATAACCCTAAAGCCAACAAGCTGAGAAGAAAGTACTTGTATCTTTAGCATCATATATAAGAAACAAGTTTTTTTCAGCCCAACTTATCATTAACAGATAAGTTACCTCATTGGCTGTGATGACTTTTAAAATCTCCATACAGCACAGGATGTTCAAAAACTGAAAGTAATTCGTCTGACCATAAGGTATTAGGTGTTTTGTAAATGTTTACTATGATAGTGTCAGACACTTTAACTGCCAGTATGAAAATATTGTCATCAAAACTTTTGTGTACAGTTTTTAATCTCATCAATGTCAAGCTCTGCGTACATTGCTACACCACAACCTCTATGTCCGATAGCCTCCACAAGTCCCTACTGAGGGATATTGTCTTTTGCACTGTGTTTTTGGTCTTTAACATGCGTTTCTTGGAGTGCAAGGACATCAACAATATTTTCAGAGAAGACTTTCCCTTAACACTCATACTTAGCTTTACTCAAAGCCTCAACATTTAAATAGCAGATATTCAAAACAGAACCTATATCTTTATAATTTCGGTGGCCCTGAGAAGGTTTTCATGGCCGCATGCAGATCATGTCTATAAGTGGAAGTGAATCGTCACCACTACCTATGTAGCACGGTATGCCGCAAGTTTCTGTTTAAGGGCCTATTCTTTTTCTTATAGCGATAAACGACATCAGTCTGCTCGGTGACACCACATTGTTCCGCTGATGACACAACCATATCTGCTAAGGGTAGGACACCTGAGGAGGCGATTATCTACTTAGACACCATATTAAAAAAGCTAATAAATGGTTTAGGAAGAACAAGTTTAGTTTGAATGTTGATGGACACAAACTCGCCTTGTTCAGACCTCCTAACGCCACCACACGAATACAACAGCATTATGCCTCGTTTGATGCGCCTGGGGAATTCTGCTCAGCTAGAATTCTTCAGTCTAGTGTTCATAACTTTCAGATGAAGACATGTTCTCATGTATCGTATAGCTCATCTACCTATCTTATAAATTTTTATTATTGTTGATTGTTATGAATTGTTAAGTTGATTTTTGTCTATGTACTATTTGTTGTTATTGTGTCTGATTTATATTCATTTATTGTATTATAGTATTGTTAACTTAATTTATTGATATATTATTTATTCATGTTGTTATTTGTTAATCGTTTATTTATGATCTGAATAATTTGACTATTTATTGTTGTTGCTAATTTTTGCAATCTTTCGTTCTCTTATTCAGATTATCTGTATTAAGGCTCCGTGTTTAGTTGTCATCTATTGTGATATTGTAGTTATCCTTATTTATTGATATATTTTTGGCGCACCTTTGTCTTGCTACTAGTTTTTCTATATATATATATATTTAAGGTTTATATTGTATTATACGAACATGCAATTTTTTGTAAAGTAGTATTTTGCCGTATATATTACTAAAAAAAAAAAAAAATAGCCTGAAAGCTATTAATTATCCAAATGCTGAGGCTGTTAAACTGCTAGGGTTTACCATTGACCCCAAATTGTTGTGGATACAACACACTAATAATGTTTGCACCAAATTGGCTCATGTGACTTATTTACTGTGTCAATAGTCACCTTAGCTATGATCTGTTACTTTTGGGTCACTCCTCCAGTTGTGAAATAGTATTCAAGCTCCAAAAGAAGGCTTTACATGTTATCTCTTCAGCGGGCTGGCTGGATCATTGTAGACTAACCTTTATAAGACTCAATATATTGACAGTCTAAAGCTCATACATCTTCCTCAGCTTAGTCCATGTAAAGGAGAATGAAACCTCTCTCCCAACTAGGGCTCAACACAACATTTATCATCTTAGGAGAAGATTGGATATTGATATTCCGTTCCGCAGTTTAAGTAAGAAGAAAACTCCGCTCGTACCGGTCCCAAGCCCGGCGTCTCATCATTCCCATAACCGATGAGGAGGAGGAGGGGGTACCTTCCCACAGCTCTCAGTGTGATCCCGATGCTGAGAGCACTCCTATCCCATTAATTCCTTATCCTACCTAACCTTTCCAACCAAGCCAAGGCGGAACAGCGTGGGCCGAGGGCTGAATGGCTGGTGGTAGACCAGTCTATACCATGCGGACTCTGGACACCTGCCGAAATCCAGTTTCAAATAGGCTCACCCTGGCATGCGGGGCTCTGTCGGGGCTAGACCATTTATTTCCCTAGCTAATCGTGGGAATCCTATGGACCCAGATAAAACTAAAACAACAAAATCTTTAACTAAGGACCGCATTGAGTCCTTAGGCAATGAACCGAGCATGGGAGCAGAGGGCAGCCACATTGGCCAGCCCTTGTTTTCTATTGCTCGGGCCAAAGCAACGTTGGGGGGGGGGGAGACATGTCTCTCTCCGATTCCGACTCCAACTTGGCTGGCTAGGGACAATGCCAAGGGTGATTCAAGCCAATCTGCACCACAGTAAGGCTGCCTCGGCAGCCCTATGTCAGTCCATGACTGCACACAACATCGACCTGGCCCTGATTCAAGAAACTTGGTTACACAAGGGCAGAATCGCAGGACTGGCCGATGCAAAAGGTAAGATAATTTCCTCTTGTTCCACCAATAATGCTAGGACATGTATCTTGGTACGTAATGGTATGGAAGTATTTCCCCTGTTTGAGTTCTGTTCCAGGGACATCACGACAGTGAGAATGACACTGAGCACTGAGGAAGGGCATGGGGAGTTCATCGTCAGCTCTGTGTACCTTCCCTATGATGCTCAGGACCCACCCCCTTCCAGGGAACTAGAAGCCCTGGTTGAGAAACAATCCACTGGGGGGCGGCACCTTCTGGTCAGCTGCGACGCCAATGCTCATCATGAAGCATGGGGATCAACCGACTCCAACAGGAGGGGTGAGTACCTCTTAAACTTCATTGTTTCTAACGACCTATTCATTCTAAATCGGGGCAATGAACCCACATTTAGGAATAGGGTTAGAGCCGAAGTCATAGACCTGACTCTTTGCAATGCGGTCATTCTAGGCCTAATTGACAACTGGCGGGTCTCTGACCAACCTTCTCTCTCTGATCATCTGCACATTTGTTTTGATATCAAAGCTAAAATGTCAGCCTTTTCCACTCCTCACCGAAATCCTAGGCGGACGGACTGGGAGTCCTATGCTGCGGAACTTTCGGCCATTGCGGGCTTGGGTCCCGGGGGGGGGGGGTAGAGTACGTATAAGGTCTGTTGTGGAACTGGAGCAGGCGGCATCCTGTTTACAGGATGCGATCCTTGAAAGTTTCCACGACAACTGTCCAATTTCAAACACACCGCCTAGATCAAAAATCGGGTGGTGGTCAAAATCCCTGGAAGCTAAGAAAAGGTGCGTTAGAATGCTTTTTAATCGCTCTAAGGTGGCCAATTGTCGCGAAGAGTATCGTTTAGCTCTTAACGACTACAATTCATCCATTCGTGATGCCAAGAAGGCTTCATGGCAAACCTTTTGTAGGGGCATTGACTCCATCAAAGAGGCAGCCAGAATCCAGAAAATCTTGGCTAGCGAACCTATCAACCCCATGGGCAGTCTTAGAACCAGCTCAGGGGAATTGACAACTTTACCTGGTGAAACTGTCAAAAAGGTGTCTCCTAGAAGTCCAACCCCTCGTCCACGTCGTAGGAGACGGGCAACGTCATAAAGTAGGGGATAGCCTGTAGAGGCGAGACCAGTTGGGACTTCGTGAGCCCTGGTACCTCCAAGGTTGCTGGTAAGGCTCTACAGGAACTCTGAAAAGCGACGGCTAACGGGGCTCTGGTGAAGCTACGATAGGCCTAGCAAGCCAGTAGTGGATGAATACCTTGCTTTCAAAAATGGTACAACAAGCTTCGGAAAGGACGGAAAACAAGGAAAGAGACCCGGCGAGAAATTAGGACTGAGAATTGGCACATTAAATATTAGGACGTTAAGAGGAAAAGTAGAAGAAGTGGTGGATATGATGAAGAGGAGGAGATTAGACGTGTTGAGATTGGCTGAAATTAAGTGGAGAGGAGAAGGAGTTAAAGAATTGAGAGAAGGGTTTACACTGTATTGGAAGGGAAATGAGGAGGGAAAGAGAAACGGAGTAGGTTGGATAATTAAAGAGGACGTAATAGCAGAGGTGAAAGGAGTAAATGACAGAATAATAAGAACAAAAATTAATCTGAAAGGATACAATTTGGAATTGATCCAAGTATATGCTCCACAGGTAGGATGCCCATTAGAAGAAAAAGAAAATTTTGAAGACGAATTACAGAGAGAGGTAGATAGTGAGAATCTGGTAATCATGGGAGATTTTAATGCACATGTTGGTATAAATAGAGAAGGTTTTGAGGAAGTAATAGGTAAAGAAGGGTGGGGGAACAAGAATAGAGAAGGAGATAGATTATTGGAATTTTGTAAAAGAAACAGTCTAGTTGTGGGAAATACTTGGTTTGCTAAAAGAGAAAATCATAAGATAACATGGTATGGAGGAGTGGATGGTAGGAAGTCAGTAGTGGACTACTTCATATATAAGGAGGAAATAAAAAAAGAAGTTTTAGACATCAAAGCAATCCCTACGGAAGCCATGGACAGTGACCATAGACTGTTAGTGTTGAAATTCAGGACCAACAAACAAAGAAAGACGAGGGAAAAACAGGAGAGAAAAATTAGAGTGTGGAAGCTGAAGGAGGAGGAGAAACAAGAGGAGTTTCAAGAAGTTTTAAAAAAGCATTTACCAAAGGAACAACCTCAGTCTGTAGAGAAAGAGTGGACAAAATTTAGGGAAACGTTTGTGGAGGCAGCTGAAGAAATATGTGGAAGGACAAGTGCAAAAAGAAGATGGAAGGAAACTCCATGGTGGAATGAAAGGGTAAAAGAAGTGGTAAATAGAAAAAACAGAGCATTTAGGACATGGTTTAAGGAAAAGACAGATGAAGCTAAGGAAGAATATGCACGATGGAAAAAGGAAGCAAAGAAAATAGGTAAAGAAGAAAAGAATAAATGGATGGAAGAATGGACTAGAATGATGGAAGATGATTCAAATGGGAGTAAGAAAGTACTGTACTCTTTAGTGAGGAAAAGGAGGAATGGGGAAAAAATAGATGTAGTGATGAAAAACGAAGAAGGAGAGGAAATAAAGAATAAGGAAGAGTTAAAAGATATGTGGAAACAATATTTCCAGACATTACCGAACCCAAATGTCGAAACACAAAGAGAGGGGAAGGAGGAAGATATAATAGAGACAAATGGAGAGGAAGATGAGGACATAACGTGGCTAGAGTTTGAGGAAGCTGTAAAGAGGATGAAAGAGGGAAAAGCAGCAGGAGTGGACGAGTTACCAATAGAGCTAATAAAGAGGGCGGGTGCTGTCGGCATGCAGTGGCTATACAGAGTGATGAGAGTGGTATGGAGGGAAAGAAAAACTCCAAAAGATTGGAAAAAGGCAGTAATAGTGCCAATCTTCAAGAAAGGGGATAGGAAGGTTTTCAGTAATTATAGAGGGATAGCCTTAATGTGTCACAGTGCAAAGGTATATGAGAAAATTTTGGAAAAAAAGGTGAGGAACGAAGTAGAAAGAAAACTGAGAGAGGAGCAAAGTGGATTTAGACCGGGAAGATCAACAATAGACCTCATTTTTGCTGCTAAACAGATGCAGGAGAAGAATTATGAGTATGGAAGAGATCTACTAATGGGGTTCCTAGATATGGAAAAGGCGTATGATACTGTGAGAAGAGATAAGGTATGGGAAGCACTTAAAAGGAAGGGAGTTAAAGACAGTATAATTGAAAGAGTAAGAGAGATTTGTGGAGAAAGCCAAAGTTGTGTAAAGATAGGGGGTGAAAAGACAGGGTGGTTCAATCAAGAAAACGGATTAAGACAGGGTAGCGCTCTGTCACCTCTTCTCTTCATAACAGTATTAGATGAAGTAATGAGTGGAGTGGCAAAAAGAATTGGAGAAGAAAATATGAAGGTTATGGCATTTGCGGATGACTTAATGGTTTGGGGAAGTAAAATAAAAGAGGTACAAAGACAGTTGGATGTGTGGGTAGAAGAAGTAAAGAAATATGGGATGAAATTCAATGTGTCGAAAAGTGAATATATGGTAACAACAAGGAACAAAGAGTGTATATTAGAAAAATTAATGCTGGGAAGAGAGGAAATGAAGAGAGTACAGTTCTTCAAATATTTGGGTAGTGTCCTGGAAGAAAATGGTAAAAATGAAAGAGACATAAATGAACGAGTTAGACAGGCTGGAAATTTCTACAAATTAGTTAGGGGATTAATAAGAGACAAAGGATTGCCACAAAGAAGTAAAGAAATTATATATAGGACATACTACATACCAATATTAACATATGGAGCAGAGACATGGGTAATGAAGAATAGAGAAAAGAGCAAGATACAGGCATGTGAGATACGTTTCCTGAGAGGTAGATTAGGAGTAACGAAGTGGGATAGAATACGAAATGAAATTATAAGAGACAGATTAAATGAAGAACCTCTGCAAGATAAAATAGAAAGGGAAAGAATTAGATGGTTCGGACATGTGAAAAGGATGGAGGATGAGAGGATACCAAAAAAGTGGATGGAGTGGAGGATACAGGGTAAACGTCCAAGGGGTAGACCAAGGGATAGATGGAGAGATGGGTTAAAGGAGAGTGTAGTAAGAAGAGGGGAGGTATGGGAAAACATATTGGAAGAAAGGAAGTGGGAAGATAAGCTATGGTGGAGAGGACTGTGTACCAAGCAGACCCGGGAGAAGACTGGAACCTGCTGCTGCTGATGATGATGATGACCTGGTGAAACGCTCAAGCTCCTTCTGGAGTGTCACTTCCCAGGGAATCTCGTTGACGATGCTCTGGAAGTCTCTGGCCCTCGAGAGACTAGCCCTATACCTAGGGCAACTCAGGAGGACTGGAGGCAAACTAGACGTATAGTCACCGTTTCCAAAGTTAAATGGGCAATCGACAAGTTCAGCCCATTTAAATCCCCAGGAGGCGATGGCGTCTTTCCTGCATTGTTGCAGAAGGGCCCACCGAACCTCCACTTTCTACTTTGCGAAATCTTCAGGGCGAGCCTTGCCTTCGGGTATATTCCTCAGTCTTGGAGGGTTAGCAAAGTAGTCTTCATTCCTAAGCGGGGTCGTGGCGACTACACAAACGCCAAATCCTTTAGGCCAATTAGTCTTTCCTCGTTTCTGGTGAAGACCATGGAGAGACTCGTAGAATTTCACATTCGAGAAGGGGCGCTTAAAGACTCCCCTTTACATCGAAATCAACATGCCTATCTCCCGGGGAAGTCTTGTGAGTCTGCCCTCCATTGTTTGGTCAGGCACCTTGAACATTCCCTGGAGAACAAAGAAATTGCTCTAGGAGCCTTTTTGGATATTGAGGGGGCATTCAACAACACCTCATATCAGTCAATTATTCGTGCACTGGGACAACGTGGTGTAGAGCCTACCATCTGTAGGTGGATCGACCACATGTTACGGGGCAGAAGAATTCAATCAACCCTTCTAAGTGAGGTGGTGGAGATTTCTGCGAGCCGAGGATGCCCGCAGGGGGGAGTTCTATCACCCCTCCTGTGGGACCTGGTGGTGGATGATCTCCTAGTCAGTCTCACGGATAAGGGCATTTTCATACAGGGCTATGCGGACGATCTCGTCCTACTGGTCCGTGGCAAGTACCAGGGCACTGTTACGGACATCATGAACGACAGTCTGGAAGCAGTGAACTCCTGGTGTGTAAGAGAAGGGCTTGCAATAAACCTTTCCAAGACAGTAATAGTTCCCTTCACCAGGAAAAGGGTTCAGGGCTCCTTCAGAGGCATGGCCCTTGGGGAGTGTCTCTGCCTGTTTCATCGTCGGTTAAGTATCTGGGAGTAATCCTTGATCAGAAACTGACATGGAACTTGCATCTTGATAAAGTCATCCACAGAGCTAAGTGGGCTCCACATGGGGCCTGTCACCCCATGTCTGCCACTGGCTTTACACAGCGGTCATCAGACCACAAATTACTTACGGGGCTTTGATCTGGTGGCCTAAGGTCAATCAGGTAACTGTCCGGGGTAGGCTTTCTAGCCTACAAAGACTTGCCTGCATGTGCATGACAGGGGCCTTTAGGTCGACCCCTTCTATTGCACTGGAGGTTCTTCTCAACCTGCCGCCCCTTGATCTCTTCATTATTGGGGAGGCTCGGGCGGCGGCTTATAGGCTTCAGCTAACTGGCCACTGGAGGGGGTCCTGTACAGGTCACTCCTCAGTGGCCACTCATCAATCTAGTAAACGATGAGGTACTCTCAATGAAGTCTGACTTCATTGGGACTAAGTACCTTTTCACTAGACCCTATACTGTGGATTTCAGGTCGAGGGAGTACTGGGACGGTGTTAGTAGCCCGGTTTCTTCTCACGACCGAATTGTATGGTTCACAGACGGGTCAAGAATGGGCAACAGAGCTGGATTTGGTGTCTATACTGGCAACCCTAGGACCAACGCTAGCGTGAGCCTGGGAGCGTATGGCACCGTTTTCCAAGCTGAAGTCACCGCAATCCTTCATTGTGCCACCCAGGCGGTCGAGAGAGGGGTTTGTGGGAAATATATCCACATCCTCTCAGACAGTCAGGCGGCCTTGGGGGCTCTTAACTCCTGGAAGGTCTCGTCGGGTCTAGTCTGGGAATGTGTGGAGTCCCTCAACATTCTGGGCTCAAGAAACCAGGTCTTGCTGGAATGGATCCCAGGACATAGGGGATTAGAAGGCAACGAGCAGGCCGATGCTTTGGCTAGGGAGGGTGCTCTCAAGCCCTTCACTGGTCCTGAGCCGGCCTGCGGCGTTTCGATTGCAGCTGCTAAAACAGCAATCAAAAACTGGGTCAGCGCCAGACATCTGGAAAGATGGCGGCGGTTCCCAGGGCAAAGACTCGGCAAGGTTCTTGTCAAGAATCCCTCCCAGAAGTTGACAAAGTCACTTCTTGGGTTAAGTAAACCGCACGTTAAGCTGGTGGTGGGACTCATCACCGGCCACGGCAAATTCCGGAGGCATCTAAGAACGGTGGGACTCTTCACGGAGGATCCCATCTGTCGCCTCTGTGGGGAGGACGAAGAGCCGGCAGAACACATTGTCCTGGAGTGTGAGGCCCTTGGTGCCAGAAGAAGAGCACTTTTTGAAGGCTCACCTCTGGGACAGTGGGAAACTACTAATCTAGTGAAGAAGCTCCTTGACTTGGTCAAGGGTTGTCAGCTTTACGACGATTAGGCACCGGGATTGGCACAAAAAGCCTTAGGCTTCGTTGCAAGGGTTGGCTGGACCAACTACATATCCCCTTTTAAACTAACTAACTAACTAAGTAAGAAGAAAGACGGTTTTCCTGTTCTAGCTTACAAAATGTTTAATAGATTACCTGAATCTATCAAACATCTAAATCTGCCCTCCTTCAGAAGATTGTCAGTAATTAAAAAAATTAAATGAATTTGGTCTTCATTCAGTCAGAAAAGCAGGTGCTGATTGGTTAAGAAAATTGGACTTAACTCTTGGGGTTCAATATTTAAACACTAAGACACAAATTGTAAGTGTTCAATCTGGTTTTTAATTTTTCTTTCCCCTTTCATTTTGGTACAGACCATTATAAGCTGTAGGTACTTAGTTTAGGCTATTAAGGTTATTAATCAAATAAATTACCGATAGCAGTCTTGCATGGTGGCCTTTTTTCTCTGAAGTCGTTTTGCAAGAGCTTGAAGATCAGGAATACGGCGAAGGTGATCTTCATTTAAAGCCTGGCGTAGCTCTGTGTCTTGTGCCAGAGCCTCAACTATGTCATGTCTCTCTGATATGGCTGCCACATCTCTCAGCGGCTGCTTCACCCACTGAGCTATCAACCTGTACCATGTTTACTACTCTTCAATGGTCATATAACCTTCAATACAGCAACAAGTATTGAAATAATATTTAAATTTAAAAGTACTTTTCCTTATTACAGTGTGCTAAAAATAAAAGGAAATATTTTCACAGGTCATAATAAACAAGAAAGTTTTCCTAAAACCATGGTTTATCTACTTTTGTTAGTTTTTGTCTGTCCTTTAGTGTTTTTATTAAAAACAAATCATAACTCAAAAATGATTTAATCCTTTATGGGTCACTGGTTGAAATATCAAACACCAACAGTAATCTCTATATGCACACTAAATATATTGATACGTTGGAGTTAAAGCTCATAGTTGAAATTTTATGAGCTAGTAATGTGGTATATTTTCGCATGGCTAATCAAAGAATCATAGACTGTATGGCCAGTGGGGCCTCCTATTGGCTCATAGCTAACCTGTTGCATTATGGGAAGAGATCCAAACAATACACAACTTATGTTATTACTTTGTGAGGATAAAGTGGTTGATATTTTAGCCAATGAGCATTTGGTAGTTCAACTCTCAAACACAAGAGCATACCTGTCTGCATATACATTGATCTACAACACATCAGATAAGCTTTCAAACAACTATTTTATATGAAACTATATGTTGTTAAAATATCTCCAATTTTACATATAGTTATTGAATTATATTATTTAATACACAAACATAAAACTTATATGTTTGTTTTTATACTAAAAGATAACAAAAAAATCATCAAGTTTTCAAAAAAATTGTAATTTCAAAATGTTTAGTTACAGATTAACAATTACAGGTTAAATTTGGGGCACTAGGCCTAGGATTTCAGTATTAATGAAAGGAAAGGAAAACAGCATACCTGATAAACTTGGTAGACTGGTACTCTGTAGATAGAGACACAATCACATCACAAAGAACTGAACAGTGAAATATTTCGGGGCCACTGGCCCCTTTTCAGTCACATAACAACTCAGCTACAAACCAGTGGCCCCAAAGTATTCCACTATTAAATTCTTTGTGATGTGATTGTGTCTCTATCTACAGTGTACCAGTCTATCAAGTTTATCAGGTATGAAATTTTAAAGTTTTTAACAAAATTTTTTCAATTTTTCTAATTTAAACATAGCTAAATATAATAATTTTATATCTATTTTATCAAATTGTAAACAGTAACGATGTATCAAATAACATTATATTTTCATGTCCTGTATTTCAATATATTATCCTTACTACCGTATGCTCGAAACAATATTAGAACAAATATTGTGTTATAATTATCCCCTTGCACACTGTCAGCCTCTTTTTGTAGACCTTAAAATTCCCACCATAGTCAATCTTTATACTTTCCAAGTTTTGTTGCACACAAAATCAAATTTACATCAATTTCCTGTTAGACAGGAAATTCATCATTATTCTACTAGAGGGAGTTATAAGATTGATATACTTCCACACAGGTTATCTAAAACAGCAAGTTCTTACAAATTAAACTGTATTTATTTTTTCAATAAGCTGCCCGAAGTTGCAAGATTAGTGAGTTTTAATAATTTTAGAAGAAAACTATACAATTGGTTAGAAAA